>OY728125.1:2000497031-2001746773 GCA_963277665.1 Viscum album | reverse complement strand
GGGGTGGGAGGGTGTAGGTTTGGAGGGGTGGGCTGGGGGGTGGGCTGGGTAGGTGGGAGTCATTTGGGGGTGAGGTGTTGGTTTACAGGTGGAGGTGGGGGAGCTGTGCAGTTTAGGGAGGGAGAGGGGGCTATGTAGGTGGGGGTGTGCAGTGGGTGGATGGGAGGGGGTATATGTGGGGGGTGTAGTTTGCAGGTGGAGAGGGGTGTGCAGGGGGAGGGGGCTGTGCAGGGGAAGTCTGTTGAGGGTGAGGTGGGGAGGGTGGTTGTGTATGTGGGAAGTCATCACCTCCATAGTTTTCCAATAAGCACTGGGAAGTCGTCACTTCTTGATATTTGGACAGGTCTGAGGCCTCTTTGGTTTTGGTTCTTATCTAGTCATCATTATGAGTAAGGCATCAAATGATCTAAAAGTTACATCAACCATATAGGATGAATTCCTTCTCCCAAAATACAATTTTCTAGAAATCATATATCCCTAGAAGGTACTAGGATCCTTTTATAATCCTTTCATATGGTTAATAGAGGAGGAAAATCCCCATATATATCCACCTAGACTAGGGAACTACTACCCTATGCACATACCATATTCATAATCCTACCTATTTATGTATAAAATAAATAGTGATCCTATCTAGACTTCACCTTCTAATGAAATCCTAAATTTAATTCATGTTATGATGAAAAAATATTGAAAAATCCATATAACTTCATATAGTAAAAAACCCATAATCATCATGCCATGATGATGAAAATATTTACCAACTCATTATCATACATCATATAATTCCTAATAACTACCTATAGATTTTCACGAACCCATATTCCTTCTACCATAATCCATTGGCCCAACATATTCCCTTCTAAAAACTTGATACCATCATGTTATAAAGTCACCAATTCTACCAAATTGGTTTTTAACTAAAAAATATTACTCTAATCCTTAGCAACCATCATTTGTTTTTCATAACATGAATGAAACCCCAATAAAATTTCATAGCTCTTAGTCACACCCCCGTGGACATCCCCACCCTCGTGGATAGCCTGTACCCCCTGGAAATCCATTGACCCCGGTGCATAGCCTTCCCACCCTCCAGGACACCCCCATCCCCTAAGATACCCCCACCCCTGGACACCCCGGACCCCTTGGATAGACCCCCAACCCCTGGATAACCCCACCTGCCTGGACCCCCCCCCCCCCCCCCCACACACACCCCTTTTGACACACTGCCACCCCCCATGGACAACCCCCGAGATAGGCCGCCCACCCCCTAGACCCCATACCACCAAGACATCCCCACCACCCCCATGGACAGCCCACCCACACCCTAGGCACCCCTACCCCCCTAGATAGCCCCCACCCCGTGGGCAGTCGGCCCCACCCCCTGGACCCCCCCCCCCCCACCACCACCACCATTACCCCCAGACACCCCCATCCCTGTGGACACCCGCGCCGCTATATACACCACGTACCCCCCTAGACATCCCCCACCCCCAAACCCACCCCTGTGGATATCCTACCTACCCCCCCCCCCCCCCCCGGACACCCCCCTACCCCCTAGACATCCCCGCCACCCCCGGTGGACTGCCCATCCCACCCTCGTGGACAGCCCACCCACCCCTTAGACACCCCAATCCCCAATGTACATCCCCCCACCCACCGGGACAGCCCCCAGCCCTAGACACCCTCACCCCTGGACACCCCCACCCCCTTGGGCAGTTTATGTGAGCACTCAAATAATCTACTAAATTATTAAATTTCATCGATCTAAAATTTACTCAACTCCTGAATAATTCTCCTCAAAAAGTTTACATGATCTTTTACACTCATGTATAGTTCATCAAATATATTTTTTTATAAATATAGTCTTTTGTTATTTTTTATATTATGATTCTCATATAGAGTAGTGTGTCAGTTAGGGTTTAATATAAAGTGAACAATTCTCGTTTACTTAAATATATTTTCAATGAAACTTCAATCTTATTGAATTAATTTTGAAGATATTACTTATAAATTTTTTTACAGAATGGATAGAATTTGGATAAAGGAATCCGATCAAATCTCAAGGGATTTTCAAAACAATTTGGAGATATTTTTAGAATTTATTTCACAATGCTTCATATAGTGGTCACATACGCTGCCCCTTTTACAATTGTGTTGGAAGACCTTGGTTGAGTCGCGATGAAGTTAGCTACCACAAAACCAATTATGGTTTTCAGGAAAACTACTATGTGTTGTATCATAATGGGGAGAAAATTAAATCTCAAATTACTGATGATCCAAATGAGGGGACTGTATTGGATAATTTGTTATATGAACTGTTTCCATTTAATAGTCATCATGAAAAAAGAAAGGATTCCGACCCAAGAATATTTTGATATGAGCACACATGATGTGTCTAATGAAAATGATGATGTTGTTATGGTGAAAAAATTGAATGATGATGGCATGACACCAGCATATCAACAACGTTGTAAAATGAAAAAGCTGGAATTTTTAATCCGATTCTTTCATGGGAAAACTATGTATGGGATTTCTAATACTACCATCGATATATTCTTAACTTATTGAAGTAATTACTTCCATATGATACAGATATTCCCTCAAACCTCTAAATGGAATGAAAGTTAGTTGAGGAACATGGATTTGAAAGAAACAAAATTCATTCTTTCATGAAATATTGTAATTTATTCTAGGAGGATACTACTGAACAAATGATTGTATAACATGTGGCACATCCCTCTGGAAGCCAAAAGTAGATGGAACACCATCTTGTGTTCCATAGAATGTAATGTGGCACTTTCCATTGATCCCTATTCTCCAAAATCTTTTTTATGTCTAATGAAATATCAATAAAAATGTAATGGAATGATACCGGAGAGAGGGAAGACTAATTATGAGTCGGTTCACCCTCTAGATAGATTTGCATGGGAAAGATTTGATGTTCGATAACCTAATTTTGCAGCTGGCATGCCTAATGTTAGGTTGGGTCTTTCTTTTGAGAGTTTTAATTTTTTTTGGGCTGATTCTTACATCCTACATCACATGGCTGGTTTTTATACACATTTATAATCTTTCCCCATGTTTGTGTATAAAAAAACCTCCCAGTTTCATGAGTATACTCATATCTGGCCCTTCTGATCCTAGATATGATATAGACGTATAGAAGAAAACATAAATAATAGTTGAAACATCTTTGAGATGTGGGTGTGTGATCATTTGATGCATGTTAGAAAGAAATATTTTAGATGTGTGATGTGCCTATGTGGATGATTAATGATTTTCCTACTTATGAAATGATGTCTGGATGGATCATGAAGGGAAAACTATCATGTATTGTTTCTATGAATAAAACATGATCCAGAATACTGAAACATCGTTGTTGTTTTAGTTTTATGGGACATCAACGATTATTCTAAAGGACCATCCATATAGAAATAATCGTCGAAGATTTGACAATACCATGGAGGTGAATGATCCACCTTATCATATGTATGGTACCGATGTGCTTAAATAATTGAATATTTCATTTTTTTCATTCGGGGAGGGTCAAATAAAATCTAGAAAGAGATTGACTGTTTCCACTAAAAACCTATTACATTTGGATGAAGAGAATTATCTTCTTATGATTTTTCTTATTGGTAAAACCAATTTGTTAAATCATTTCTTATATGTAATGCAAATTGAAAAAAATAATATTTTAAATCTTGCTTTCAATTCTTATAAATATTAAGGTAAAGACAAAATATGATTTTCGGTCTCGGTGTGACTTGGTGGATTGGGGCATTAGAGCAGAATTGTATCTGGTGCATATCAGTGAAAATAAATGCCAAGTTCCATGTGCTTCTTATGTGATGAAACCAACAGAAAAAAAATGAAATTTCTGAAATTACTAGAGACTATTAATGTTCCTAATGGATGTTTAAAGAACATATCTAAACAGATCAACAGAATAGAGTTGAAGAAAAAATCATTGAATATTCCTGATTATCACATCCTTCTGCCTGAGTTGATTCCAATAGAAATTCGTCATCTTTTTTCCAATTATGTAAGGGTGACTGATATTTTGTTTTTTCAAATTTTTATAGATCTTAGTGTTAAGAAGTTTTCCAAGACTATCTAAAAAAATATGTTGGCTGACGCCCCATTATTTTTTTGTGAGTTAGAGAAAATATTTTCTTTATCATTTTTCACAAGCATACTGCTTCTGACTGTCGATATTCAAACTAAAATACTTCTCATAGAACCTATTTCTTTTCATTGGATGTATCCAACTGAAATAAATATGTACAAATTAATGTCTTATGTCTGTAATAAGAATCACCACGAAGGCTCTATCGTGAATGGTTACATGGCTCAAGAATGTATGGATTATTGCTCTATATATTTGTCTTACCATAATACAAGAATGGAAAGACCAACGAGAAATGAATAAGAATAGTCTGAGAAAATTGAACCCAGGTTTCCATCACTTCTTCCAATAGGATGAATTCCTGGATCATATACATTGACAACATTATGCCTTGGAGAGTGTGAGATAGAAAATCGTAGTGTTTTGTTCAACATTGATTTCTTTGATGAATACAACTTGTAAGTAAATTCAATATGTATATTATATATATATATATATGTTAATCTATTTCTATTTTTATCCATAAGGACCATAAAGCGATGATAAATAGAAATAATTTTTCTTTATCTTTTTTGAAGGAGGGAAACATTTCATAGCAAATAGTTTTATGTTTGGTTAAAATAGAAGGTAATGATATTACTGATTAAAATAATTAAAAAAATATTTATTTAAGTTTAATATTGATTTATATTTCATGTATTGAGTTTTCCTGCTGACTCTGTCATTGAGGAAATAAAATCCTTGGATGTTTGTCCTAATATAGTGGTTTGTGACTGTAAATCAATTGTTATCAACGGGTACAGATGTATTATCACTGAATGAGCAAAGAACATGAGAACACAACATGATGGTGTTATGATTACTACAACAACAGACTGTTATTCTAGTGTATCATATAGTAGACTGTGATTTGAAAATGTAGGTTATTATGGAGTTGTTGAAAAAATAATAATATTCGGTTATTATTCTCATGGATGAGTCATGATGATGAAATGCTTGTGGTATGATTCGATGAAGAGTCATGGAACATTTATTGATGATTGTGGATTTCGAGTAATTGATATGACTCATACTCTTGCTACAGATGAACCATATGTATTGGCATCAATGGTGAAACATGTTTTTTATGTCAAATACCATCTTTGACCTGAATTTGGTGTCATTATTGAAGTAATTCCAAGACATATTTTTGATGATGGTGATGTTGGAATTGACAGAATCCCTACTGCGATAAGAAACAATCCACTTATAACTTTTGATGACTCCAATAGATCAATTTTAAGAGTTGACTGTGAACCTGAAGTTGTAGTGGGAAATATATAAAATCATCCATTCATGTTCTAAATTCTTTTGGTTTACCTCGGCATGGGTTGTTAAGGTTGTTACTATTCAAATTTATTTAATATTGATTAAAAATATGTTGTATTTGACTTGATGGTTATGTGAATTTTCAATGTTTATTGGTCGAAATTTTATTTTAATTTTATTTTTTAATTTGTAATTGAACTGTATTCAAACCATCAAAACCCACATTTCTAACTTGGGGAACATTTCAATGCTTCTCTTGTGATTTTTATAAAATTAGTATAAATCTAAGACCACACTTTAATATTTTACCTGGTAATGAACATGATGGTTTGTATTCTTCTACAAAACATGTATCAAAACCTGCATCATCTACCTAGGCTAAAGAAATTAAATTTTTCTTTAATTTTTATAACATTTTTACCCCATATGAATCTGGTAGAATCAATGTTCCATGATTTTAATAGAATGATGACACATAGTAAATAACCATCCAACTAAAAATTAAATTTCTTTATTACATTTTGTACAATTTATTGACTTCATTATATATCTATTCAAGCTCATTTATTTTGTTTTTTGGGTTACAATTTAGTTGTAATTTTCTAATTACATCCATATTGGTTTTATAATGTAGGAAATGCAACCAATTGAAGAGAGGCAATGGAAATAGATGATGGACAAAAACCTTCGCTTGACTGAGAAGGGAATTCCACCACTGGTGCCTATAGATAGTATTTATATCAAATATATATATTTAGATAATATATAATTTCATGTCATTAATTTTGTTTGAATATTTTTTTCAGGATCCATTTATTAGGAGACAATTATTTGATGAGTAGCCTAGTAGTGGTTCCAGTACTTAGGGTGTTCATACGAAGGGTGGTACGAGAGCTAGACGATCATATCAGCATGCCCAATTAGACTCTTCCCCTCCCACTGACATACCTTACATCCCACATTCTGATTCTGATGTGTCTTTAGGGACACACGGGATATTTAATCCTTCCATGTTTCCACCACCCTTTACATCTGAGCCTCATCACCCATCTGTACCATATCCGATGATGATTCCCACTCCCATCTAGTATTTAGCTAGCTATCCTTGTCATCTTCTTTTACTTTTACTTTCTTCTCTTTAAGCTTCTATATTCCATCTTCTTCGACTCCAGATCTACCAGAGACTATCCATAATGACCATACATTGGGAACCACTCCATCTGTATAGGGTGATCCTTCTGTTTCTATGGATCCAGTGGTTCCCATTGATCAGACAACCGCAGGTATACTTATACAACCCTAATAAATTTTTACCCCATTATTTATTTTCATTATAACATGTATTGATAAAATATTTGTTTTTATTTTATAAAAGATACATATACTGATAGGAGGTAGGGTGAGAGATTACATACATGTGTGCAGTGTGGAACCACCGTACACAGTTGATGGTGGTCTACAATGAAGATAGTCAAATGTTTGAAAAATCAGGGCATCAATGTCGGAGTTTTTTGGCGACACTTTCCAAATACTCTGACATCATTCCCATCAGCCCACTCCCAAGGAGACGGTGGCCTAATGAAGTCAAGGATAAATCTTGGGTAGAGATATGGGTAAACAAATCTATTGTTTTTAAAGAAATATATTATTATTTTTATTTATATAAATTAATATTTTGGTGTCAGCATCAGTTTAATTTCTTCAATGGTGAGGGTGCACGACCAACACGTCTAAAGGATTTAGGCGAGATTTGGATAGCTTATAAGCACGAGTTATACATTGGCTAGAATTCTAGAGTGGACACAGAGTTAGATATTTTCCCGGTCATGGATGATTTCCTATTAGAATAGTATCAATAGATGATTACTCATTGGACGACTACCCAATTCAAAGTTCTAATCACATTTGAGGTATTTAAATGAATTTTATCATATTTTTGTTAATACTAATTATTGAATTTTATTTAGGATTCATCTGAAAGAAATAAAAAAATATGTATTCTAAAATATACCTCCACAAATTGGGACGTAATACAATGCCAAATCATGAGAAGCAGTAGGTATTACAATTTATAATTTTTCTTTATGACTTTCACTTTCTATTACTTCCTCCATAATTTATTCGATTGCTAAAGTTGTTATAAAATTTTAGTTATGAAATTAATTATTGTTATACTATTTTAATTTATGGTTTCCTAAATTCAATGTCATTGTAGAGGCATAAATTGTATATAAAATGATGTGTTTCTCGATAAAAACTATGTTTCTCGAGTAGATGGAAGAAAGATGTATGTGTGGTTAATGAACCGGCTCAGCAGCAGATTGTATGGTTTACATTGTAGATTTAAAATTTTAATCTCTATTTTTTAAATTAATAATCTATTTATATTTGTAACTGGCTACTTTAGAGACAATTGAAACCCAGGAACCTGACAATTTTAGGCCAAATGATCACTTACATCAGGTGTTGGGAGATGAGCACCCTGGTAGAGTATGCTGCCGACCTGGGAAGAGTATAGTTCTGACGAGGTATCGTCCCTCCTTAGGTACAATGTGTTGTGGCACCGAGTTCCAGCAGGTTAAGGCATATGCAGAACATGTTGAAACAAAGGCCATAGAGATGGCAGAATAGTCTGCTTGGGAAAACACTACATTTATGAAACTCTTAGAAGTTTCATGTCTAACACATCCACCAGAGGCCGACACAGCTTATGATGAATATATGTCGTCGATGCATTTTATATATAGTGCACCAGTTGTAAGTTCTAGTGGTGCTCAACATGATTGTGAGGAGGAGGCTGAGGTGGAGGAGGAGGAGGGTGAGGTGGATGAAGTGGGCAATGAGGAAGGTGAGGCTTAGTACAAGGGTGAGGAGGAGGGCATTTAGGAGGGTAGGGACAATGATGGGGATGACGATGAGGATGAGGGGGAGGCTGATGATGATGGTGATGATAGGGATGGTGATGTGGGATAGATTGATCCATTACATTTTTGACTAATATTACTGGTCTGTGATGTTTATTGATTTTTTTTGCTGAATAAATGTGTGATTTGGTAGGTTGCATTATATTTATTTTAAAAAAAAATTGAATTAATGATTTGTTGTGACTGATTCACCCCTCCCCTAGACTGCCCCCCCCACCCTCGTGGATAGCCTCCCAACCCCCTGGACACCCTGTACCCCTATGGACAGCCCCACCACCCCCGTGAACAGCCCGCCCACCCCCGTGGATAGCCCCTCCCCCTATGGAAAGCCCCCACCCCCTTGGACAGCCTGCCCGCCCTCATGGATAGCCCCCCCCCCCCCCCACCCCCACCCCCACCCACGTGGACACCCCTCTACCCTTGTGGAAAGCCCGCCCACCCCTGGACACTCCGTACCCCTATAGATCCTCGCCCACCCACTAGACACCCCGTACCACCCTGGAGAGCCCTACCCACCCCCTGGAGAGCCCCACCCACCACCCTGGATAGCCCACCCACCCCCCTAGACAACCCCTCCCCCTATGGATATCCCCCATCCCCATGGACAGCCCACCCACCCCAGTGGATAGACCCCCCCCCTCCCCCTCCCTACACACCCATGGATAACCCCCCCCCCCCCCCTCGTGGACAGCCCACCCACCCCCTAGACACCTCATACCCCCTAGACAGTCCCACTCACCCCCTGGACACCTCGTACCCCACTGGACTGCCTTGACCACCACCTAGACAGCCCCTCTCACACCATGGACAACCCACCCACCCCCTGGATAACCCCTCCCCTATATACAACCCCCCTCCCACACCCCACCTCCGTGGAGAGCCCTCCCACCCCCATGTAAACCCCTACCCCCTGGACAGCCCTACTACCCCTGTGGACAGCCTCCCCACCCCCTGGACACTTCACACACCCTAGATAGCCCTGCCCAACCCTTGGACACCCCTTTACCCCTGGATAGACCCCCCCCCCCCACCAACATGGATAGCCCTCCCACCCTCGTGGACACCTCGTTCCCCCAGGACAGCCCCCCCCCCCCATGGATAGCCCCCACCCCCGTTGACAGCCCGCCTACCCCTGTGGACAGTCTGTCGACCCCTTGGACAACTTGTACCCCTAGACACACCAGCCCTGTAGATAGCCCGCCCACCTATGTGGATAGCCGCTCCCCCCATGGACAGCCCCCAACCCCCGTGGATAGCCCCCCCCGGAACAACCCCTACCCCCTTGGACAACCCACCCACCCCCGTAGACAGCCTTCCCACCACCGTGGTCAGCCCGCCCACACCCATGGCAAGCCCACCCACCTCTTTGGACACCTCGTACCCCCTGGATAGCCTTTCCACCCTCGTGGACAGCCCACCCACCACACTAGACACCTCGTACCCCCTAAATAGCCCCCCCCCCCCCCCCCCCCCCTCGTGGATTGCCTTCCCACCCCTGTGGACAGCCCCCCACAGACACCCCCTACCTCCATCGATAGCACCACCACCCCCACGGATAGCTCCCCCCCCCCCCTTCGACACCCCTCCCCCCATAGACAGAACCCCCCCTGTGGATAGCCCGCCCACCCCCTGGGACAACCCTACCCCACGTGGACAGCCCACCCACCCCCTGGACACCCTTACCCCCTGAATAGCCCTACCACCCCCGTGGACATCACCTCACTCTCTGGAAACCCCGTACCATCTTGGAAAACCCTTCCCACCCCCCTTGGACACCCCCTACCCCCTGGATAGCCCCCACCCCCGTGGATTTCCCCACCCATCCCCTTAGACACCCCTACCCCCTGGATAGCCCTACCACCCCTGTGGACAGACCCCACCCCCTAGATTGCCCCCACCCTCATGGATTATAGGGTTTCTAACAAATATTAGATCTCATTAATCATAGATACCCACTTCATTGCCTCCTGGGATCCTTGATCACCAATAAAAAATAGTGGATGGTATTTTAGAATCTCTCATTCATAATAAATGATATGAGAAGAACATGGTTATTCCACTTCCATAAGAGTCTGTGTAGAGACCAGGACTAGAAAGAAAATAGCTGGATAACAAGAATGACTACCTGATATATCCCATTATGGACTTTTTGAATCATTTATAGTGGTAAAATTCTAAAGAATTATCAAAAACAAAACCTTTAGTAAAATAATTTGATGTTATAAAACAAGGTAAAGAAAATCACAAATCCCATAAAGATACATCATAAATAATTCATCATAAAACCATTTCAAAATTACATAATAAATACTTCATTCTATTTAAAACCCCAAATGGTCCTTTAAATTTCTATTAAAAAAATCATATAGTATTTTTGTCCCAAAATAAAAATGTATTCAATTTATTAAAAACAAAATCCCTCTTCCAAACATACACACCAAAATCATTAATTGTTTTCTAAAGAAACACATAGTATTGAAATAAATAGTATTCCAAAACCACTTCAAAAATAAAAATGATCTAAAAATCTATGAGATTTATTACATTAAAATTATTACAACCCCCCCCCCCCCCCAGATACGACTCCTCCACCTAAACACCCACCTCGAAACCCCCACCCCAATGGACAGCCCCCACCCAAATGGATAGCCCCCACCCCACTGGACACCCCCACCCCCTGGACACCACCCACCCCCTTGGACAGCCCCCCAGCCACCTGTGCTGATTCACCCCTCCCCCGAACAGCACCCCCCCCCCCCCAACACACATACACCTATTGATAGCCCGCCCACCCCCTAGACACCAGGTACCCCCTGGATAGCCCCGCCACCCCAATAGACAGCCCGTCCACCCCCTTGGACAACCCTCCTCCAGTGGACAGCCCCCCACCTCGGTGGACAACCCCCCCATTACATCCCCTACACTCTGGACAGCTCGCTCACCCCCTTCTACAGTCCACCCACCCCATGGATAGCCCACCCACCCCCTTGGACACCACGCACCCTCCCCCCCTCGATAGCCCCTCTGCTTTCATGGACAGCCCACCCACTCCACTGGACACTTCATACCCCTTGGACAGCCACCCATCCCTAATAGATAGCCCACCCACCCTCATGAATAGCCCACCCAACACCCTGGACACCTCTACCTCTCTCATGAGCCCTGTCACCCCTGTGGAAAGTCGGCCCATCCCCCTGGACACCCCCTCCCCCCATGGAGAGCCCCCACCCCTGTGGACATCCCCCCCCTGGAAACCCCTACCCCCCCCCCCCCCCATGGACAGCCCGCCCACCCCCTAGACACCCCCCTACCCCCTGGACAGCTCCACCACCCCTGTGGATAGCCCATCCACCCCCTGGACACCCCATACCCTCTAGATAGCCATGTCCTCCCCATGGCCCCCTACCCCTGGACCCCCCCCCCCCCCGTACAGTCCTTCCCACCCCATAGACACCCAAATCCCCCTGGACACCTCTGCAACCCCTGTGGATAGCCCCCCACCCCCTGGATAGCCCCCCAATCCATAAATATCCCACCCACCCCCCTGAACAGCCTCCCAACCTCGTGGATTATAGGGTTTTTAATAACATGAAGATCCCATTAGTCATTGATACCCACTAGGTTGCCTCCTAGGATCCTTGATCACTAATAAAAAAATATTGTATGGTATTTTTGAAACTCCCATGCATAATAAATGATTCGAGATGAACATGGATATTCCAATTTCATAAGAGTTTGAGTAGAGACCAAGACTAGGAAGACAATAGTGGGATCACAAGAATGACTACCTGAGATATCCCCTTATGGACTTTTTTTATTCTTTATAGTGGTAACATTCTAAAAAATTATCAAAAAACAAAACCTTTAGTAAAATAATCAGATGTTCTGAAACAAGGGAAGAAAAATAACAAATCCCATAAAGATACATCATAAATAAGTATTCATAAACCCATTTGAAAATCACATAATAGAGACTTCTTTCTATATAAAACATCCTAATGGTTTATAAAAATCCCTTTTAAGGTTCCATTTTAAAAATCATATAGTATTTTTGTCCCACAATAAAAATGTAATTCATTTTCTAATAACCAAATCACCATTCCTACCATACACACCAAAAGCATTCATTTTTTACTAAAGGAACGCATACTATATAAATAAAAACTATTCCAAAACCATTTTAAAAATACAAATGATCTTAAAATCCATGGAATTCATTCCATTAAAACCATTATAGCCCCACCCCGCCTAGACACCACACCACCACCTGGACACCCCCACCCTCTGGACACCCTCAACTCCATGGATAGCCCCCCCTAGACACCCCCACCCCCTGGACACCACACTACACCCCTTGGATAGCCCCCCAACCCCCTAGATCGCCCCCACCCCTGGACACCCCAACCCCATGGACTATCACCGAACCTATAGACATCTCCCAACACCCGTGACTGCCCCCACCCCTCCTAGACACCACCCCACCACCTAAATACCCCACCTCCACCCCCCTGGACACCCCCACCCCCATACCCCCACCCCCCGGACAACACCCCATCCCCTTGGGCAGCCCTCTGATCCCCTGAACCCCGCCCCCCTAGACACCACCCCCCTGTACACCCCCACCCCCACCCCCTGGACACCCCCCATGGAAATCCCCCCCCAAACCCCCAGGACACCACCCCACCCCCTGGAAACCCCCATGGACACCCCCAGGACACCCAATCAACCCCCTAGACACCCCCACCCATCCTAGACACCACCCCACCACCAGGACACCCTCTATCCCCTGGACACCCCACCCCATGGATAGCCACCCCCACCCCCTGGACACCATCCCACCCACTTGGATTTCCCCCAACCCCCTAGACCCCCTGGACACCACCCCTCCACCTGGACACCACCCACACCTTAGACACACCCATCCCCTAAAAATACCCCCAACCCCTGGACACCACCCCACCCCATACACACCACCCCACCCCCTAGTCACGCCCACCCTCCCAGACACTGCCACCCCCTTGAACACCCCTACCACCTTGGACATCAACTCCGAACCACTGAACAACCCCCCTGAATTATGAATTGAATTCTTTATGTATTTAATTAACTTATGAATTATGTTTTAATGGTGTATGGTTATACTTTTTGTATGCATATACATAATGTAATTACCTTATGAATTATGTGTTAATTGTGTATATGTTTAGAGGGTAATTTAGTACAGAATTGGAAATATTCAAAATTCTATATGAATTATGTGTTGTATGAATTCTGAATGAATTCATACAGAATTTTGTATGTATTATGATGGTATTGTGAAGGTATTAATAATGGACCACCCCCAACCCCATGTATGTATTCTGTTGTGTTTGAATTTTGCAGGCCTGCTGGAGGAATTTTTGCAGGTGCACAGGGGGAGGCCAGCATGCCAACTTTCTAGTGTCGGTACAAAAAGGATATTCCAACAGTTTACAAACATTATAATATATGAAAAAATATAACTTATACCAATGGTTTTATATAAAACATTGATATATATATTTTTACATGATATTTACCAATGATTTTTGGGAAGCTGTTGGTAAATGTCTATAATAATGGATTTGTAAACCGTTGGTACATAGATTATTTTTTTATTACTAACTATTTTAAATCGTTGGTAAATATTTATGTTTATAGTTTATTAAAATCGTTGATATATACTCAAATTTCAGACATATCCCAACGGTTCTCATAGAACCGTTGGGATATGTCTATCCATATGTCTTAAGACCCAACGGTTTGGATAACTGTTGTTATAGTTTATACCAAAAGTTGTATAGCATTTACTAACAATTTTAAACCATCAGTAAAGATAGAATTTCAAGTAGTGGAAACCATGGGCATGCAGGACAAACATATTAATGAGGAGAGATGGCTCGTAAACCAGTAATCAATTTAATAAATAAATTACAGGGAAACCAATCACATACAAAGTTCCTAGTATAGCTCAAGATCTCCCACATACATGCAATGATTTACACAATTAAAAAAAACTAGAATTCAATTATTTAATCATTCATGGTTAAGATGAATCACAAATGAATAAATTAATTATCATCTTAAATTATTCAATCCTTTTATCTTTAACAGTTTTTCTGAATTTCTTTGAGATTCTCATCCATCATAATTTTATACAAAAAAAATCATTGAAAATTATCTTTCTACATAACTTGTCCCTTGGAGAAAACCCAGTGAATTCTAATTCATAACTACCTAATGATTAGTAATGAACATTACATATATGTTAAAATAAACATATATATATAACACCTATCACATGTTTTTCCCCAGATTTACGTCTGCACCATGGTACACGTCTTAATGGTTTCTATAATATAATAATAAACTTAAATAAATCTGTGTAATTGGGATGGGTATAATGAGTGTAGTTCCTACTACATGGAATTTTTTATCATTCACCATTCATATAAAGTACGTGCCTGGGGATACAGTGTGTATATGTACTTCATAAATCCTCAGAGTACAAATAGTGTCCAGTGGGCCACACACTATGTAGTATTCGCGTTACATGATCTCCATCCAGGAAATCCGTCCACAGGGTAGACGGTCTAACCTTAACCCAAAGAGACTACACACCTTGTCCAGTGGGTCACATGGCATGTAATATAGAAACGGTGTGCCACCTTTTACTAGTCAACACACAGAGTCTTTAAGATATTTACAAACTCTAATTACACGACTTGGTTTGGCGGACCAGTCTCAATGCATTGAACCTTTATACATGACATGTGATCCAACTACATGTCATGTATTCTGGTGTTGTACATATAGGATCCTTCAGAACTTCTAGATGAGATCCTCTATTTCTTAATCAAAATAAAAAAAATATTGTTTCTGTAAGATGAACAAGAAAGGAAAGAGTAGGAATAGATATTGAGATTCTGATTTGCGTAACAGTTAACAAGAATTGAACAACTAAATTATTAAACAAAAAATTTTAAAATAATTATTTAAATAATTATAAACTATGATGTAACCCCTATGATACCACATAAAGGTTCCGGGCATAGTGGAAGCGCAGTTTGATAGGCACCCAACTTTAATTTTTACCTTGATTATTGATTATTTCTGGATCAATATGACAGTGAATTCCAATCTCCATGGAATAGAATCAAATATTTAGATAAAGAATGATGATCCCGAACCATTTATGGAGGATCATTGACATCATGTTTATAATTAATTTAATTAATTTCATAAAGAAAATAATACTTGGATCTTCATTGTTTTCTTTGTTGACAATTTTGATTAACACCTCTCATTCTTCGGGTGCTATAATGGTGAAGCGAATGTCTTGTGTCAGTAGTTCTTGATCACTTGTTATTCATCCATGAAGAACTTCTCTTGTTCTTGAGAGGGGTGGGAATAGGATTCGATGGAGAAATTGTTTAGCTCAACAATTGTCAATTCACCGGGCATGTAGTTCAGTACATGGAAAATTTGATGTACATGTATACTTATTGACATGGGGAATCAGTTACATTATATAATTACATAAGAACAATTAAATACATTCATAACCATAGAGAAAACCCATGATTTTAATTATAATACTGCATCATTATTTATGGTGTTTCAACTTGCGCAAAATGGAATAAATAAAATTCTTCATCACAACATAAAAACAATGTTATTATTATTTAAACTTCTGACAACTAGATGAATAATTATTCATCATCTTACAAATAATTATTTTACCACCGGGCTAGCCTTGGAATGTTTGAACTCTACTTCAATTTATTGAACACCAAAATAACTAAATAAAAAATTATTCTCTTAAATTAATATTTTATTAACAAAATAATTAATATATATTTATTAAATTTTCACTAAAAATAAATATATATATATTACCCACAATCCGGTTAATAAATATTTATTAAATTTATAAAAAAGTTTAAACATGAATAAAATTATTCCACTATCATGTGAATAATATTTATTAATTATATTAAAATCTAATTTAATGGAGACCACCAAAAATACTTAGTGTGTGAAACTCCAGAATTATTTATCATTGGAATTAGGCGGGTTTTCCTGAAGTCCAAGAGTGATTTCTAGCAACGGGACAATGCAGCGAAGAGAAAGAACATAAAATCTCAACAATGACATCCACATAAGAATGATCACTGGGTAATATATTCCATTTGTCTCAATATCTATTCAAGCTTGTTTCATTATAGTGTCATCAACCTTTATGCTTGATACTTTGTTCTTTGACTACCTAAAATAAACTCGTCATTACACCATCACCATAGAATTCTGTGTGATTGTTCTATTACAATCAAAGGTCTGAGATATAAAATTCCATAAATATAAGGTACAAATCCTTAATTAGCATATCTAATAATAACATGACACTTATAAAGAACCCAATATACCGTACTTCCCACCAACTGTCTTTGTGATGATTTTTGTTATTAAATCAAAGTCTATGAGTCATGAGACTTGTTAATTATAATATTAAAGTATAAGGATAATTACACTCACTCACAAATTGGAATATCTGATGACACAAAAACATGCATAAATCCTACTGCTGGGTCTGTTCTCATAATATCTTGACTTGGAGATTACCAAGTTAGATCTTCATGAGATTAAGTCTCATCGGCTTTAGAGTACTCGTAATTGATTATTTTTATTCTATGTGTCCCATTATAGTATATCATCTAACCGTATAAATATATTTATGAATTTTTTCATAGAACTTAAAGGTCATCATCATATCTGGGAACTTTAATAACCTTGTCAATGCAACAAATACTTCAGAACATTATTACACTATAGTCATGTAGAACAATGAAAAATCTGAAATTATATTTAAATAAATTAAATATTAATGTAATCGATGTACAACCAGTTGGTTATTGAAAACAACTCTTAAAAGGGGGTGGGGTTGAGTTCCATTTTATGGTTGAGGATGACTGTCATTCTTGTAAATAAAAAAGGTAAATTCTATTGGGATGTCCCTCTTGCCTCATGTGCCTAAAATATTTTTTTTTAATAAAATAGGTAATTTGGTTGAAATATGTCTATAAAATTCATTTTGGAGATGTTTCTAGGTCATTTTCCCCTTTACGGAAAAATTTCAGTCCCTTAGTAAGCATAATTTTACCTTAATCATAGAAAATAATTTTTATTTCATCCACTAATATTTTTGGTCAAACACTAAGTTGACCATAATATACATTATAAATTATTATGATTACAAAAATGGATTCAATTTTTTCATATTTAAATAATATTACAGGTATGAGATGATTTAAAATCAATCCCACAGACTGGATGGTAAATAAGGTTTTTAATGTTTAAATGATCAAAACTTCCCTATGTTTTTTAATCTAAATTCAATATAAAAATTATTGAAATGAGATAACTTTGCTTAATATATTTATTAATGATATATTTTTACTCTAAAACCATATAAAAATATAATTTACAATTATATTATTTAGATGAAAATTTAATTTTATATTAAAATTTATTGTTTTTCATTATTCATCAAAAAAAAGAAACTTCCTCAAAAAACACCGAATAGTCACAATAAGGTAATTATCACATTCAATATTAAAATATGAATTTTACTTTAACAAAAAAAATTATAAACATTTCTCAGTTTAGTTTTAAAATTGGTTCTCCATTAAAGGGAAACAAACTTGCCTTTTGAAAAATATAGATTATTATGCATAAAATTTGGTTTCTGCTTATCTTATGCCTATAAAATTTATTGGATGGATGTTAAAAAATTGGATATATATTATTTAAGTTTTTTATTTTAATTTATTAAAAGTGTTAAAATTTAATGATGTTTTCAAAACAAGGCCAAATAGTGTTTTGTTTAAAATTGGTGTTGCGTACATTGCTAGCTACTAACAAAATTAAATTTATTCTAAAATGAAAATATTGTAAAGACTTGGGTGTTAAAAAAATTGTTAAGATGTTAAGTAATATTTTCTATTTTTATAATCATAATTATTTCATGGATATAATATATATTCATTAATTATATCATTATACCCAACCATGTGAGGTATTGATGAAAAAATTAAACACATCGCTTCATGGTGGTGGTATTCCACATGTACCCATGAACGATGTTTTCATTTCTAATGGTATGGAAAAGACAATTGGAAAAGAGATTGAATTTTTTTAAAATAAATATAATAAAATTTAATTATTTTTTTATATTTATTTTATTATATCATCATGGTTATTGAAATTTTGAAGGAGGAAGAAGAAATAAAATTAAAGAACCAAATTGAGAGTTATAACACTTCTTTGAAAAACCTCATTAGTCCTAAACCTTATGACTTCAAGGATTAGTTATTTTTTGAGACCATTAGCTATAAAATAAGGGGAGGTTGGTTTTAAGGTATTTTTTGTGGGATTTGTTTTAATAAAAATTGTTTAATATGTGTGATAAGATATGATATGAGATACTCTTTGATAAGTATTATGGGTGAAAACTTGTAAATACTTGAAATGATAAAATATAATATATGTCAAAATCATGATAAATTGCTCTAAACAACAATAAATTATTATATATCGATTATAAAGTATAAATATATTAAAAAAATTAATTTAATATCAGTTTATGTGTCATCTTAAACCTATCTTTTGGTTTAACCCCCTCACTAACCCTGTTTAACCGTAATTATTATAACAAAATTGTCACTATTTAAGATTCATTAACATAATTTTAAAAATTCAAAATGGAGAATAAATTCACTATGAATGATATTATCAACAATTTCCCATCCTCTTGATTGAATACATAATTGTTTAATTTTAAAATGATAAAAAAAGTATTTTTAAACATTAGATACTATTTAAGTTTATTTAGGGACTATTCATATTTCATGAATTTAAAGGCCTAAATATAAAATATTTATTTGAATATAAACTATTCTAGAATAACTTATATTTTTTAATTGTCTAATAATTTATTTTATCACTAAAAGTTATCCAAAATATATTACATTTATTTTTTGAAATAAATTATTTAATTTGTTTACTGCTTTCCCGAGTATTGTACTGATATTGTGTAAGAATTAAAGATGATTTCACCTTCTAAAAAAATGTAATAATTATTATCCTAATAAATTATTAATATTAAAAAATTATAATCATTAATAAATTGTTTTTTTCCTATAAGAACATATTAGATATATTGAAAGAGAGAGTGTGTGATATTATGTCATTTTTTAACATAAAATAATATTAATGTCATAATCAAATCCATGTTGCACACAGATGATATATTTTTTGAATTTGGGATTTTTATGGTGGATTTAGACTCATAAAATGAAATAAAGTAATGTTTTTGGGTGGATTTTGAGTCCCTATCTTAGATATTTAACCTAATTAACCCTTTTTCCCATTACCATGGTGATAAAATTTTACAACATTTTCTATTCATTATGACTAATAATGTAATTTACATATTTATCAAATTGTAAACTTATTATTAAAAATATGAAATCTATTTTCCATGATTAAATTGGTATATTTTTATAAAATCAATTTTAATACATGTGTGAAAAAAATGACAAACTATTTATAGAAAAATCTGTTTTTAATAATAAAAATTATTTTTCACTGAATAAATAATAATGATGATTAATATAGGATTAATTAGAATATTACTCTCTAAATGAATCTTTTTTTAATTTAAAACAAATTCCAAAGCGTAATGGGACCAATAAATAACTATAATTAAAGAAAAAATGATCATTTTACAAAAGATCAGTATTTTTCGATATTAACTGAAAAATAATTCATTTCATAAAAAATCCCAAATATTGAACATAATATTATTAATAATTTTTAATTTCAAAAATTATATATTTTTTAAATCAATTTATAAAATTTTTGTACATTAATATTAATTTTTAAAAATTATTTTCAATAAAACCCATTTTTTTGATGAAAATGTATTTTTAAATCATAAAATGAATTTATTCTAATTACTTGTCAAATAAATAAAATTAAATGAATGTTAATTCATTAAATTGGATATATATTTTTAATCTAACTAATATAATTTTATCATTTTCCAATATTCATTAATTTAATTTATTAAAATCAAAATACATTGCTTATTCATTTTATCTACATTTTCAACCAATTGACAATCAATATACTATTTCTTATTAATTATATTAGTTTAAAATATTATATATAAATATATATATCATAATATAGTTATTATTATTCCTAAATTTCTAACCAACGACTAAGTCAAAACATTATTAATAAAATAATAATATTTTTATAGTATATCATAGTTCGTTTAATCTTGATGATGCATATACCATAGGTTATAAAATATATTATTTAAAGATAATAAATTCTAAAATTATTAGGTGTTATATTTTTTTGATCTAGTGAACCCAAAACCATATATGTTTTTTCATATATAGTTGAGGGGTTTTCCTAGACTAAGGGGGTCTGTTTAAGAAGAAAGGCCCAGGGACCAGGACCGTTTTCTTTTTGATAAATATCATCAGGTACCTACTACTTTAGTACATGGTACCTAATGAGGTCAATAAAGTGGAAAGTGGCTCCATGTGATACTTGGGGTACTTGGTGACCCTGGAGTGGGTACCTAGTGTCAATCAGGTATCCTATGGAAGTAAAGAGGGTACCCATTGAGTACATATGTTTTCTACACATTTACTTAATTTATCTTAATGATAGGTTTTATTGAAACATAATTTTCCCCATCCTAATTCATTCATCTAGTAAAACTTCATCCACCTTCCCTCTTATTTTCTCTTATCCCAAGTGGGGGATCTCTATCATTTGTGTCTAGAATAATGTGTTGATCATCCACTCTGGTCTTGACTACAACACCTAGCATTCCATTACCCTCTATTTGATTCTTTCTTTAATAAATCTTTTAAAATAATTGGATAATACCCAATGTGAGGGGTTTTTTGGGTTTCATATTTTAATCTATTGAGAACAAATTAACTAGTATTTTTTTAAAGAGTAAGACCATGCTAAAACCAGGTACGTGGTTGCCTGATTTTTCATTAGCATTTATATTCACTCCATGGATTGTATGAAATTTTGGATGCAACACGCCATTAGTAAACCATGATATAAATTATAAAAATTGTGTTTTATTCCTTTGGTCTCAAATTTATTAAATAAGGTTATTATTTTTACTTAATGAGCCTTGTAATAGGATTTTGGTAGCAGATTACCTAGCCCATGAATAACTATGTTATGTGTTTGCAACTTAGGACTTGTGATGGGCATCTATAATTTTTTGTAGACTTTAAAAGCCATGAAAGGTGACCTATACTGATCATTGGTATTTAATGGATTGTGAATACAATATATTGGGGGTGGGATAACCTTGGTACAATCCTCTGACCATGTTAATGGATTGAGAGTGTAACCTTTTATGTGTTAAATAATTTTTAATCCATATGTTGGTTTTAAATCATAAATCATTTTTTGATATATATACATGGTATGTGGGTTGTATCTCATCCACTTTGATATGGTTAGTCATGATTCATCTACCCAATGTTTTTTATTGGGGTATTTTCCATTCAAATTTGATCAGAGATTCATTATTCACAATGATGCTTGTATTTTGGGGGTACATCATCTACCTATAGTTGGTTAGTGGTGGTGCAATATCCCATGTCAATTCATTGGTGCATTATAATTCACCTAGATCTAGTTTCTGGTTGTTCATCATCCATATTTTATTTTTTTGGTGTGACTCATCTACCTAGAGTTATTTAGTCATGGTGATTCATCCATATATTTTTTTTGTGGTGTCAAAACCACCTAGATAAATTTAGTAGTGATGCATCATCACCTTTAATTTTTTTGGTGGTGTATCATCCAACTAGAAAATGAGGTAGGTGGTTCTTCACCACACTATAAGAGTTGTCTCAGTAGTGTATCATACACATAGAGACTTTTATTAGTTTTACCTCATCCACATAGGAGTTGATGATGGTGGTTTATCATCCACATTTGTATGGGTAGTGGTGGTATACCATCCACCTAGAGTTGGTGAAACATGATTCACCATGATATTTATCATTATCCATTGAAATTTTATTACTGATATATAAATTTCCTAAATGCCTTGTGATGGGGACACGTTATTAACCTAGCGTAGTTGATGGTTATAGCTCATTAATATTGATTTTGATATATGTAGTAATTTATAAATCATCAATGATGTTGCTTTATACCATGGGTATACCAACTAATTTTGGTAATGGTGAAAGAATTTATGGTCACTTATAGTTTGGATATTGAGTAATCCATGAGGTCATGGTATATTCATTTATTTCATTATTATTATTCCATATTGGGCATAAAATTGTATTTACTAGACCTCCTTGGGAAAACATTCGAGGTAGAATTTATAGTTGTACTCACACCCTACTTGAGTGACATTCTACTCAAGTAGAATTTATAATTTATGACCCAATGGTATGGGAAAATACTCTGCTATTATTGATGGTTGAGCAAGTCGAGCTTCATTGGAGTTGGGATATAGGTTCACACTATATATAAGGTCTATTTTTAGATGTCTCTTTATTTTGTTTACTTTTTAGATCATATTATATATTATATTCCCATAGTAGATTTTATTATTCTTGTATAACTATTATGAAATATACAATATCTCATTTTGATATAGAATTATGGTTATTTTGTAATATTTGTTATCAATTAATTATGAATTCTATCTAATATTGTTATATTTTGATGATTGTTTATTGATATTTATTCCCATATGTTTTTAAGGTTACATTTACCTATGGGTATAGTCTCTCCACCAATTTTTCATTGTCTATAACCAATAGTCAACAAACTCTATTATATGGGGAGGAATTACTAATATATAAGGTAACCAATTTCATTCATGGTGAAGGTGAAATTGATGGGGAGGTTACACACTTGTTCTCTTAAATCCTCTATATATTTTTATTTAATTCATTTGACCAGTGATAGATTCATATATTTCAAAAAAATCACTAGTAATGTACTCAAATGTGAAATAATTGAATGATCATATTAGAGGAATTAAAAAATAATAGTAGCTATATCATGTTTACGTTCGGAGAAAATTTGAGATAGTTTTTTTATCAAATGAGGCAACTATTTTCCAAAAATATAGTTATAATTGAATAATATAAATGATGTTAGGAGTAATTTTAGTAATAGAAAATCTAATTAAATTAAAAATAAATAGAAAATCTGTTGTTACTTCCCACCATCATCATACATTGGGAAGATTAATTATAAGAAGAGAAATATGAGGTTGGCTACAAACATCTGATCCTAGAGCTACTCCATAGAGTATTGGATATTCTGGGGGAGCTATAAGATTATTAAAAATAGGGGACATTTAAAATTTTAATTCAATTGATATTTATTTTATTGAAATAGATTTAAATTTTCCATTTTCATATTTTATAGAACCAACTGATGTTTTTAATCTCATATAGTTTAATAAATAAGAGGAACCTGATGAGGGTCCATTTTAGCACCTAATGATATATAAAGAATCTATCAATAGATTTTTTAAATAATTGAAGGTGGTATAATAACCAATAGGGATATCCCCTTATGTTTTTATCCCCCACCTATAATTTATCTTCTCATATTATATTGTAGTCTTTGTAATTTTAACATTCTTTTGAGGTTCTATACTCTTGGTGTCCACTTACTGACACTATAAAAAGCCATATATGGGGGTTTACTTCACATAAACTTCACCCACAATTTTATTTGGGATGCTAAATAGAACATCCTAGTCATGGGAAGTATAAAAACAAAACCTTATATGGGATAAACCAAGAATCTCTCCTTTACTCTTTCAAATTTTATTTATTTTTTATATTTCCATAAAAAATTCTCATGTTCTTTTTTTTGTCTTCATTTCTGGTTATAGAAGACAGTGAAAATGATCTTAACTCAATTTTTTCACTATAATAATAACCTAAAATTTATTCATACCATTTTTTTTATTTTCCTCAACAATAAGTATATGATCCTCTTTTGAATAAAAATAATATATTTCTGTGAGAGGGAAATAAACTTTTTACTAGTTCTTTAGTGTTTTTTTGTTTTATATTTTAATTTATTTATTTCATTATTTTTTTAGTGTTTTTCAATCCTATTTCAGATTAAAAAAATATAGAAATTTTTTACTTATATAGTCATTTTTGTTTTGATTTAATAATATTTAACTTAATATATTTGTATTTATTGGTGATATTTTTTGTTTCTTTAGTGTTTATTATTAGTACATTGGATTATTTTTTGATATATATGTAAATTTAGACACATTAGTGTCTATACTAAATATTTTTATTTTCATGAGTGGTATTTTAAGCCTATTTTGACATCTTCTTTTTGATACCTTTTTTTATAGAAACATAGATTTTACTTGAGAATTACGGCTTGAAATTATTTTTTTTTCAAGGTATTGGAGATCATGAGATGTTTTAAAATGTATTAAGGCACATTTTTTTTCTACCCCTTATTTTTTTAGAGATATATATTTACATTATCTTTTATTAGGCCATTTTTATCCTTGAATTTCATTATTGGGTAAAGTTACATTTCAATCATATTTTATTATTACTAACCTCAACTAGAAATATAATTTCAAAAAAAATAAATATTAATTGTGGGGTATGTTCATTTTATGAGTCTTAACTTGCATAAATTTCACTATTTCGGTGATTGTGAGGGAGGTGTTATCATTTAAGTACATTGAAAAATGAAATGGGCATGAGCCATCATTTTTAATTTTATTCTTATATGTAATCTTATTATCCTTTAATTTATTTTGAAAAATATTTACATTAAAAAATAATAAATAATATATAAAAACTAACAAATAAATAAAAGGATAATGGGGATTGAAGTTTTCAATATGCTTAATTTTTATAAATCATGGATGTTATTAAATACAAATAGGGCAATGGGATATTATTAAAACTCAAATTGAGTGACATGTATATTCCATATTTTCACTCAATTGATCATGAATTGAATTAAAGAGGAAAATGCCTCCTCCTAGTATCCAATATTTCTCTCCTACCATAATCCACAAAACATTCCTTCCAATAATCTATGGAGTATAATGCTAATCAGTCCACCTAGGAAGTTTTGTGTAGAATGAAATTGATTTTTTTATGGTATATACCCAGTAAAACAATTAGAATATCCTTTTTTAATTCCAATGTGGACAAGAAATGTTAATTTGAAAGAAAAAAACATTATAGAAGGAAAGTGGGTTTGAGTATAGGGACTATTTTAATCATATGATTAGTGGGATTATGTTTTTTGTGGGGTGAGAAAACTTGACATTCATTTGGGGAATATTATAAAATGAACCTTATAAGACAAAAACAATCGATGTGGGATGATTTCATAGTGTCATATGAGAAAATTTTCAAAAAAAGGGGATCATCATCTTCCTCCGCACATCACTTGTAACTCCACTAAATTCTTCCATTATGAAACTAGTCTCTTGAGGCCACCAGAGAAATGTTTGAAACACAAAACTAAGGCTCATGTACTACTCAATAACATCCTAGAACATAAATAATTTCATTAGTATCATCACTCAAGCTAAATGAAATTTCATGCATGCCCCATATATAACTTAACCATCATCCTAAATCCTTAAACCACCCCGGTCACATGTCTCTTTTGAAATATATTGATATTCAATGCATTAGTATATGATATAATATTCACTGGGTGATATAATTCTTAGGTATAACATAGAATAAATCCATTCCCCATTTAAACATCCTCTCGGTTTTCTATTTTTATATGGATGATATTCTAGGATAGAGAGAATATCAAGGGGATTCCATATATTCTTATAAAAAGAGAATAAATCCCTAGGTTTCAGGGTTCATATAGAGACCCTATATTTTCATAAATAGACATTACATAACTTATTAAGAATACTTAAAACATTATACAACCATACACCCAAAGACTGTACTATTCTAGTGCCTTTGGAAACATGGAAGCATAAACACTGATACATAGGTGAAGTACATTATCTCCAACAAGGTTCTTCTTGACTATAACCCTAATTATAAAGATAAAACATAATACATATAATCATAATCAAAGGAATAAAAAATTACATGCGGTCAAATCCGCAGTAATGGTATAAAAAGGTAGATATGTATGCACAATCAAGTGCATAAGTGTATGAGAACATGATTAGAAAAATAAAATATCATAACCTTCATATCAAAGATCATATAAATTAATCATCACATAAATCTTGGTAGCTCATAATCCATGAATACAAATAAAATAAGGAACATAATCCATGAAATAATAATATAGAAATGAAATATGTATTGATTGAAGACACATAAGCATATAATATGACATTCATAGTATCCAAGGTATCACTACCCAAATCATATGGGTAGTATTTTTTCCCTCCCAATATCATCTTGGTAGTCATGGTTCATTCACATGGTAATATTAGTAGCATGATTTCACTACTTATACCATCTTTGTTTTCAGGTTCACTCCCACAACTATCTTGGTAGTAAAGGTTCATTCCCAAGACTATCATAGTATATCTCATGAGATATAAATCTTTACCCAATACATTTTTAGAGATATTATTCCCACCTATATAATAGTGAAATCATACAAACATGTTCAAAAAGATCATTAATAATCATATCATAACCCATGAAATGAAATTGGTATTATAAACATGTAATCATATAATAACCTATGGAAAATTATACGTTTCATAATCATTTCCCCATAAATATAACACATGAAAAGAAGAGGGTTTCAAAATCATATAACCCGTGAAAGAGATATAAGTTTCATTAAAATCATGCTATCAAAAATCCTTTCTGAGAATGAATTTCTATATAAAATTGAATAACATCCCTAGAAGTATATGATTAACCCCAATTGATGTTATTTTATATGGGAAATAATTTTCAATGATATTTTATAAATATTTCATTAGGAAAATATCAATTAACTTTTAAAAATATTTAAAACTTATAACTTTTTGAAAAACTTTTATTTGATAATATATTTAAAAAAATATAAATGAAGAGTAGAAAAAAATAAAAAGGTTTTCAAATACTTTTTGGTCTAAAATTTTCCTCAAAGATCTTTTGAAAACATTTTTCAAAACATGTTTTTTGAATATAATAGATTGTTTACCAAAGAGAGAGACGGTCAAACTTTACAAAAAAAGATTATATTAAGTACCAAAGAGTGTTAAAATGGTTACAATACATGAGTATATCTTGAATAACTGTAGTGTAAAAAAATCATGAGTTTCCATGAGAGTTGGATTTTGAGAATTCATTAATTGAAGCACAATCATAAACAATTTCAAAAGGTGATGAGATTATTTCAAGAATCTATTATTAATTAGTATCTTGGGATCATACTCTACATGTAAGAAAGGGAAATTAAATTATGATTAAAATATAATTAAAATAAATATATTCATGATATATCAAGTAAAATGGAATTATATATACCTTGAAAAATTAATTTAGGTGAATAACAAAACATTAGTCTCAAAGAATCCAAATTGTGAAAAAACGTTTTTACCAGTTTGGTAACTTTTGAAACATAAAACCCATGAAAGAAAGATATTAAAATGGATGTGTGAATACCCATAAATTTAATTGTAAGATATATATAATAAATTCATGGTCATTACATACACCACACAAAATAAGTGAGTGGTGATTAAGGTGTGTATTTCATAGAAATAAAAGTGAGATGATATTCCCGTACCTTGTGTCTTGAATCTTGTCATACATGTTCAAACCACCAGTATAATAAATATAAATTTATTATACATATTTTACACAACCAGATTATTATATCTAATACCATATATGGTTTTATTATGACCTTATATTACCCTCTTGTTAACAATCTAATGTTTAGGTTTCACTTCTGGTAATATCTACTTTGTTCTTCGTATGTGTCTTAATTAGTTATATCATTAGTCATTATACCTATAGCATGATTATAGAATGTAAAACCTCACATAAATATAATTTATATTAATTATTTTTGCATTATAATATTCTATATAATATATAAGTATGAAACACAATACATCATTCATGGAGATAGTAAGTAGTATGTACTCATGAATGTTGTTTCCAATTTTAATGTCGTATTTAATGAAAGAAAGAAAATAAAATATATTTATATATGCATATAATAAAATTTAATTTTCATTATAATTTTATATATATCATATAATTTAACGCAACACATCCTTAATACATTTCAAGTAGTGTGTGAATGAAGCACGTCGCTTTGAGGGGGTCATAGTCCACACTTCATCAAACAAAATTTTCGTATTTACACAAAATAGAAAATAAAAAATATGTCTATATTAAAAGGTATAAATAACCTTAAATACATAACATATAAAATATATGGCATATATAACCATATCATCCATCCAAATTTTAACCATGAGAGGTGGTAATGGAAAAATAAACAATCATCATTTAATGTGGTGGCAGTTCATCTTATACAAAAATAAAATGTATGTTACCCATTAGATTGAGGTGTTTGAGATTTTAGTTCATACACATTGAAGAATAACATCATTTTATATTGATTAAATTTATTTATACAATAATATAATAAATATTTCGGAGGGTTGGATAAATAAAATAAAAGAAATGATCTTGAGAGAATATGTTACCTCTTAATCGGGTAACTCCATTTGGTTTGTGACAAAAGGTTTCATGGGATTTTTTTATGTAAAAGTTAATATTTCTTGGAGAAAGGGAGGTATTTTTAGAAGTGTATTGAGAAGATATTGTCCAACACTAAGTTGTTAGAGAGGTATGAATAAGAGGTTCAGTGATTTCCTTTTTATAGTGGAGGGGGAGTGACACTCTTGTAAAAATTAAAGGGTATTAAATAATGGGATGTAAAGAACCAGAATTTCCATGTAATGTTTTTTAAATATATTGGAATTTTACGAGTCCATAGTTTCTGACGGAGTACGATTCTGAGGCTCGGAGTGCCCGGAATGATTCGTCGATGTTTTGTTAAGCTTAAATTAACACGTGTAAGAAGCTTTCCTGAAAAAATGTAATAACACTTAAACGGTTACTTTGATCAAAAATTTGAGGCCACCGTTGCGCTCAGGATGGCGGGTTCACCCTAGGCGTGACTTAATATTAGTCGGTGCGGGCCTCCTGTGAGAAAACCTGAAAATGGTATAACCGTAAATAAAATAATTGAATAAAGTTATTTTATTTTTCAAATGCTTATAACTCACAAATGGTAAATTGGATTAAAAATTTGAGACAACCTATGAACTCATTAGGGTATGCTTTCTTTAAGCAGATACTAACTTGGGTCGGTGAGGGCCACTAGAGAAATTTAGTTTTTGGCCGCGAATAAAATAATTAAGGGACAATTATTTTATTGTAAAATTAATAAGTTTTAAACGGTAACTCAGATTAGAAATACGAGGGAATCATTGGGTTATTTGGGGTGTGTTTCACCTAGGTAGAGCCCAACCTCGACCGTAGTGGGTTGAGGGTGGCTGTTAATAATTTTCCAAACCTTTTTTTGGGTATATTCAGTAAACATGCGAGCGACGTTTCATAACCTTTGAACCGGTGCCCAGAATTAAAATCTTAGGACACCGTTGAACTTGCATCTACAGTATTCTCTTAAGGAGACCTTTACTGCATTTGGGATTTATCGAGATTTGAAGTTAGTTTTTTTTTGGGGTTTCTAAATAAATTAATTAAAATATGTGTAACATATTTTTATTTTGTGGCGGTTTAATCCTCTAAGGGGTGGTTGGAGGTGGGTCCCACCAGCGCATAACCTCCCTTGAACGTATATTATGTGTTGGGGCCCACACGAGCTCAAACCCCCCCCATAAACCCCCCTTTTAAACCCTGGAACTCCCCATTAATGGGGGAAACTCTTGAAACCTTCCACCTTCCCCCATAATAGTGACAATTCATCCATTAATGAAGTGAGGTAGCTTATTTTAATTAAAATATTCACCTCCTCTAAATTTTAATTTTAACCATACCTTAGCATTAATTAATTGAGTTTCCTCAATTAATTAAACAGGTCTTTTTGTTATTGTGGAAAAGAATTAAAAGAGGCCATCCTTTGTCATTTTTGGGGTTGGCATAATCCTTTGGAAATCTTGAGAGAGGAGAGATTTATCTTTCCAATGATGAACCACTGATCCATTCATTCCATGATGAACAAAAAGAATTCTCCTCATCTCCAAAGAATGTGAAGCATCATCTTCTTCCTTCTTCAACCGGAGCGAGGAAGGGAAGAACTTCCACCCACGAAGTACACTGAGGTCATCGTCTCGACTCGTCTTCACCAAGATCTACCTCCTCCGACATTGACAGAACGATGTCCGTCTTCCGCGATGTCTATCTTAAGTGACCCGTCAGCGTATAATGAAAAATACGAGGTGGGGGGATTTGAATATTTTAATTTATAATTTATATCCTCATTTCTGGAAGTTTATTTGGGTTCAATGATGGCCACTTGTTATGTAAAGACCCATTAAATTTCAAGGAAATTTTTTCTTTATTTTCTTTGGAATTTTACAAGAACTCAGTTTCTGATGGCACCTAATTCCGAGGCCCGGTGTGCCCGGAATCATTTTCCAAAGTTTGTCTCGGGTACGTTCAGTGAACGAATAGGGGGGTTTTTCTATATTTTGAACCAGTTCTCGGAATTGAAATCTGAGGGCACTGATGAACTCGTAGTGCCGATAATTGCTTAAGTGGACCTTAAGCACAATTGCATTTTGTCGCAAGAGGTGGTTAATTTTTGGGGATTCGATAAGTCTAAAATAAATTGTAGTGTTACAATTTATTTTATGTGGAAGTTAATTTCTTCATAGAGAAGTTGGAGGTGGGGCCACACCCCACCTAACTTCCCATGAGAGGGTATGACCAAGGGTGGTGGGGTCCGCACGAAACCCCATCCCTTCACCTTCCCTTTAACCCCCACGAACTTCCCCCCATTTAACACCCCTTGTGTTTAAATGTATAACTCTATAACCCCCCTTAAACTCCCTTGATTTTAATGTGTCAACTCCCCATTAATCTCCTCCCTCTCATTAAGTTTGCCAACTCAATTAATTAATATCCCTATTAATTAAATGACACAGCTCTTCTTTTTGTATTAGTTTGAATTGGTTGGGTTTTCTTTAAGGTGGGAGTAATCTATTTTGATATTTGGATAACAAATATTATTTGTGGGGGAACCTCTGGAGAAATAGAAGAGCACCCTCCTTCCATGAAGAACGGTTCTCCTTCTAACGAATCTTCAATGAACAAAGCTCGGGTTGGGAATGAAGGCAATTTACAGGAGCGACGAATGCCAATGATTGTCGACACCTTCATCTCCTCCCTTACGACGACGTCAATGAACCAACATCCACCTTTTCTCGATATCATCAATGAACAATGCTTGAGGTAGGGTAATTTATTTTGTGTTCTATTATCTTTAGAAAAAAGAACGACGACCATGGACCAACCAATTCCAGGTTGATACGCGGATCGTTCGTTCATCTGGATTGATGTTGAGGGAATTATTTTGTGTCGTGCGTCGACTTCTAATAGATGGTCGTTGGATATCATTATAATGGGAGGCGGTCGAACTACACGAACACGACCGACCCTCCTCCCCCCCTGTTGTTGAATTTGTAGCGGCGCGGGGCCGTTGCACCGCGTGGAAATTATGAGGAAGGGCTAAGAAGCGTGGCGCCGTCGCGCCGTGCTGATGATGTTGAACAAGCCACGGCGCCGTCGATTCATGCTAGAAAATGTCAAACGAAGCCGCACGGGCGTTGTGGGATCTTTACAGCGAAGGTCGGGTCCTGGGATGATCACTGGCGAAGACCTCAGGCGAATCGGACCACCAGAGCGTGTCTGGTGGTCTGCGGAAGCCCCCGCCGGTGCGCCACGCCGGCGCGGAGGCACCCGTAGCGCCGCTGGAAGAATCCGCCGCGGCTGAAGCTGCAGCGGCGGAGCACGGTCCCGCGACCGCGTGGGACCCGAGGGGGCGGTGGGACGCGGTCGGCTGACGCGTCCGCAGGCACGGGTGGCCCCTCGCGGGGCCGCGGTTCTTCACGCGGGGGCAGCGCCTCGCTCCGCTCTGCTCGGCTGTAACCGGCCGAGCCGACCCACCGGCCGGGCCAGGTCGCGCCTAGGCCAGGCTGGGTCGCGCCAACTGGGTCGGGTCGACCCGGTTCGGGCGACCCATGGGGGGTTGGGCCTGGTCGGTCCGGGCCCAGACCCCCCATTTTCGGATCAATTTCGGTCAAATGCCCATATCTTGGGATACGTACCTCTGATCGATGCACCGTAAGCGGCGATGCGATCCTTGTACAGAGACGGTCGTTTTGACATATTAAACTTAAGGTTTCTGTAAACTTTGGGTTCGGCTGCGTTGGTTCGTGCACGGAACCAACCGGGCCCTCAGAGCGGAAACCCTCATAACATGAACTCCGGACGTCCGATTGACGTGTCGTTGACTTATATGGATTCCTCTAAGTGAGAAGGATCTTTTGGTTTACTCCGCTCAAGGTTTGGATGTCGTCGGAGTGCGGTCGGGTTGGTTCGCTCACGAAACCAACCGGGCCCCTAGAAAGAAAAAAGCTAATAACTCACAGACCGGGCATCCGATTGACGTGCCGTCTATCTCATTGAATTCCTCTTGATGAGAAGGAACTTTTGTCATACTTCGCCCAAGTTTTGGTTGCTGTTGGATAGTGTACGGGTTGGATTGTACCCGAAATCCAACCGGGCCCTTGGAACGGAAAAGCTGTTATCTTTTAAACTGGACGTCCGTTTGACGAACTGTCAGTGGCGTTGGTGATCACATGGAGAAATGGTCCATTTGAGTATACCCTATGAGAGTTTGGGGTACAGTTGAGATACGGCCGGGTTGGTTCGCACTCAAAACCAACCGGGCCCCTAGGACGAAAACGCTAATAACTACCAGACCGGGCATCCGATTGACGCGTCGTCTATTGCGTTGAGACCACTATGACGAGGAGGTCCTTTGAGATACATATTCGTGTGACTTTGTGATACTTTGAGTATTGAACAGTAGCTCATGGAGCGGTCCTTCCCGGAGACGAGCATACGGAGTACAGAGACCGTGTAGACGACTGAGACCTGACGACTGCTTGACAAACTCGACTTGGAGTGAGTCGACTAGACCAGTGGACAGAGCGCCCGATATTTGGCCGCAGACCCACGATGGGCAGAGCGCCTGGTAGTTGGCAGCAGACCCGCGGTACTCGACCGGAGGAGTACCTCTATAGGCTATTAGGGGGAGTGCCAGGTATTTGGCGGCAGACCCATTGCGGATGGAGCGCATAGTATTTGGCAGCAGACCCGCGATACTCGACAGGAGGAGTACCTCAGAGACATGGATTACTGAGCAGTACCTCAGAGTCGTGATAGGACCACTGTACACTCTAGAGACGGGGCTCTTCAGTAGTTACGGTTTCGATAATGAAAATACTGGTTTGAGCTGAGTCTTTGATCCTTGTGTTTCCTCATGATTGAGATGAGTTACTTGATAACTTTGGTATATGTATGGGAATATACCTAAGTAGTGGTTATCTATTGAGATATTCTTTGTGGTTATCCTTGTTGGTTTTAGTGAGACCTTGAGGGTCTCGGGGTCCCTACTGAGTATCGTTATACTCACCCCTGCACGGACTATGCCCGCACCTCATTTTGTTGGTTGCAGACGATGTGCAGTGCTGATGGAGGCCGCGTGTTCGAGGAATGGATGGTACCCAAAGGTGGAATACATGACGAGTCAGTATCCGAAGGTGGACATCAGGGTGAGACGACACTCGGAGGAGGTTGGCAGGCGAGAGCATTGTGGAGGCTATCTGTACCTACCCTTCTGGTAGGATCTGTGGTGGACAACCCAGGAGTTGTGCCATCTGTACCTACCCTTCAAGTAGGATCCGAGGAGGATGACCCAGGAGTCGCTTCTATTCTTCCAGCTATTGTCTTTTCCTGTTGTACTTTGTTCAGTTGTAGTTGTACTTTCATTTGGGTTTGTATTCTATCCCATTTACCTTTCAACACTTCTCTTTGTACTTAGTTTTTTACTTTCGCTTGTACTCTGTGGTGTTTTGTTTACTTTTATAAGGAAATGCCTTCCCAGTTATCGGGATTTACGCCTTTGGTGCTAGTCGCCAGCCCCTAGCCTATGGAAGGGGGTCTTGGGGTAGTCACGGCACAGGCCCCGAGGATGGGTCGTGACAAACTGGTATCAAAGGAGTCGGTTCTACCATAGAACTTATAACTATGATATTTCCTTTCTGTGAAGCAATAGTGTTAAGGGTACCGAGTGTAGTCTTCAGTTCAGGGAGTCCATTGTTGGTGCGGGCGGCAGACGTATCCATACACCAGGAACCTGACAACTGATTTCCGACTTTGTGCACGAAAACACTGATTGCGTGTGTGTTTCTAGAAGTTTTTAAATGTCATCTCAATCCAGGTCAGCTCACCAGGTATAATCATTTGATCGTGTCACGTTGTCTTTTTCAGGATGCCACCCCGCGGAAGAGCAACTAGAGCCCCGAGAGTTATTCGTACTGACAGCCCGCCGAGTGAAGTGGCCTCAGTACAGGGCCCTAACCCAGTTGAGGCACTAGTAGGGGAACCAGCGGTACTAATACCCATTGGGACATTGATGCCACCAGCCCCAACAGTAGAGGGTGCACATCACTTGAGCACACTACACGAGTTCCAGCGCCAGAGGCCACCCAGGTTCGGGGGAGAGACGGACCCTTAGGCGGCTGAGGATTGGATGGAGGTTGTGGTGAGAGTCATCAGGCTAGTGGGGACGCTGACAGATTTCATGGTGATCCTTGCTGCCAGCCTTCTTCAGGCAGCAGCAGGCAGATGGTGGAGCCTGATGCTTCAGATGCATGACGAGGCGACACTTCTATCGGCAGACTTCGAGAGCCTGTTCCGGGCAGAGTTTGTACTAGCCACCCTTCGAGCGGTGCGTATACAGGAGATACTTCAGCTGTGGTATGGGTAGCATGACAGTGGCACAGTATTCAGTGAGGTTCATAGACCTCTCATGCTACTCCACAGATATGGTACGGGGCCCGTTCTTCAGGGCCTGAACCTTCGAGCAGGTGCTCAGGCGAGATATAAGAGCTTCTGTTGTTTCTCACAGCATTCCGACCCAGATAAAGGAGTTAGAGAGAGCCCTCTTAGTGGAGAGTTTCCTTGCTGAGTAGTCTCCAGCAGCACGACCCACCACTAGCCGGCTTGCGGAAGAGTCTTCTACAGCAGGCAGTAGACAGATGACGCAGAGGTCCAAGAGGACCAGACCTACCGGCTACCGACTGCATGACTCAGGTTCAGTTGTATGGGGGAACCGGGGAGGAGTCAGAGCTAGTTGTGCCGAGAGTGGACAGTGTTACTCCTGCGGCGGGATTGGTCACATGGCACGTGACTGTCCGACCTACCATGTAGATGACCTGCAGTTAAATGAAGAACCTCCCAGCCAAAGGCAGAGGTTTGATCAGCGCAGACTACAAGGAGAAGGCGACCATGGAAGAGGAGTTGGCCATGTAGCTGGAGGTGGACGATTCTTCGGGGTGTTGTCGCCACTACAACCAGGAGGCCCACCCCGACCGCAGGGGACAAGAGGACATGAGAGAGCTCAGCTTCATGCAGTTGAGGCCTATGGTCATAGAGCTCCGGAATCAGATGTACAGGAGCAAGACTAGATCCAGACCTAGAGGCTATTGATCATGTTGCTTCTAGTTTTGTTTATGTTTGTTTGTATTTGCTTTGTGTCCTTGTACTATGAGCTGCAATAATACAAATACACTTATCTTTGTGATGTTTGATTTCGCGTCCTTTTTGTTTGGTTGATACTGAGTGGTCCCGGTTAAAACTGTTGACTTGACCATCACTTTTGAGATTTCTAGTGGAGGAGACCCAGTGACCTCACACTGATGCCGACAATATGACTTGACCCTTGGAGGTGAGAGTGACAGTTGGATCTCTTGGTAGTTACGTCGAGGCCTTATGACGTCATCCATGACATGAATGCATCATTCATTTCAGGATTGACTGTATTAGGAAATGGGCATGGTTCATCCAGGGGATGAGGCCGAGTTTCTCTTTTCGGCAATGGAGATATTTTAGCAGCTCTTTCAGATCGTATGTAAAGAAGGTGCAGATCATCCAGGAGCAGATGAAGACTGCACAGTGCAGTAAGAAACAAGAAACCGGCTCCAGTCTTAGAGACTCGAGCATGTTAAATGTTTTAGAAAGAGGATGCTTTAAGGAGAGAGGAGTCTGCGAAGCAGCACACATGGAGGCAGAGCTAGGAAAGTAGCATGAGGTGGTGTACATATTAGCATGATACAACCAACCGCCTTAGTTATCCCCACCAGGCTCAGGGAGCTGGAGGGCGAAGAAAGAGTGCGGCTACATGCGGTTAGCGAGAGTGACCCAATGGCTCTAAAAAATGATTCAAGGGACAGCCTGTTTCCAATACTAGCTGTTGTAGTAACAGACGTCGATATGAATCAATCCTTGCTTTCAAAAATCTTGTTCGAGACCTAGAGTTTCCGGTAAGCCGTGGACTTGACCCTCACGTATGGAGATACCTTGGGAGGAGACTCGATAATCACACTTACGCCGACAGTGTGGTCAGACCCTCAAGGTGAGAGTTTTGGTTGGAATATCTTGGTGGCAGTGTCGAGGCCTTACGAAGTTGGTTTGAGTATGGACTGGGCAATCACAGTTCATATAAAAAATTACGGTATTAGGCAAAAAGGTTGTGGTTTAACTACGATGTTGTAATGGGTTTTCCTTGGTCGGTGAAAAATAAAACCCCAGGAAGCATAGGATAAACTCTTGAACAGGAGGGTGCGACCGATCACTCTAGAGTCGGTCAACCTTACCCTCGTGGCAGCAATCATTTGAGTTCCAGTTCTAACAAGAATTGGGGTCTTCTGGAGTTCGAGGATGGCGATCACATCCATATATGGGTCTCACCTCGACAAGGTTTATGGAGATGTGGTCAAGGCAGCAAGTTATCTCTGAGGTTCAATGGACCTTTCTAGGTCCTCATCTGGGTAGGCGATGTGGTTTACCTCTTTACCCATCCACCTCAGTTGCACTAGGTGCACGACGACTTCTATGTATCTCAACAGAGGAGATACGTTCTCGACCCTTCACATGTCATCGACCATGGGGAGATGGACGATGGTGATGGGTGACTTTCACGGAGGTTCTAGTCGGGATCGTGGATCGACAGGGGTGGATCCTACGAGAACGGTCTATTCCTCGGGTTCGTTTTCACTAGAAGTACGGGAACCTCTAGGTGAGCACATGAGAGCAGGAGGCTCAGATGTGTGCTCTGTACCGCTTTTGTGACCCCATTTTGTGTTAAAGCTTTACGAGGACATAAAGCCCTGAGGTGGGAGTAATGTAAAGACCCGGAAATTTCATGGAAATTTTTTTCTTAATTTTCTTTGGAATTTTAAAAGAACGCAGTTTTTGACGGCACCTAATTCCGAGGCCCGGTGTTCCCGGAATCATTTTCCGAAGTTTGGCTCGGGTACATTTAGTGAACAGACGAGCTAGTTTTTATATTTTTTGAACCGATTCTCGGAATTGAAATCTGAGAGCACCAATGAACTCGCAGTGCCGATAATTGCTTAAGGGGACCTTAAGCAGAGTTGTGTTTTGTCGCAAGAGGTGGTTAATTTTTGGGGATTCGATAAGTCTTAAATAAATTGTAGTGTTACAATTTATTTTATGTGGAAGTTAATTTCTTCATAGAGAAGTTGGAGGTGGGGCCACACCCCACCTAACTTCCCATGAGAGGGTATGACCAAGGGTGGTGGGGTCCGCACGAAACCCCAACCCTTCACCTTCCCTTTAACCCCCACGAACATCCCCCCATTTAACACCCCTTGTGTTTAAATGTATAACTCTACAACCCCCTTAAACTCCCATGATTTTAATGTTTCAACTCCCAATTAATCTCCTCCCTCTCATTAATTTTTCCAACTCAATTAATTAATATCCCTACTAATTAAATGACACAACTCTTCCTTTTGAATTAGTTTGAATTGGTTGGCTTTTCTTTAAAGTGGGAGTAATCTATTTGGATATTTGGAAAACAAATATAATTTGTGGGGGAACCTATGGAGAAATAGAAGAGCTCCCTCCTTCCATGAAGAACGGTTATCTTTCCGACGAATCTTCGACGAACGAAGCTCGAGCCGTGAATGAAGGCACTTTATGGGAGCGACGAACGCCAACGATTGTCGACACCTTCATCTCCTCCCTTACGACGACGTCAATGAACCGACGTTTGCCTTTTCGCGATATCATCAATGAACAACACTTGAGGTATGGGAATTTATTTGGAGTTATCTTTTCTTTTGAGAAAAGAACGACGAGCGCGGACCAACCAATTCCAGGTTGATCCGCGGATCGTTCGTTCATGCTGATTGATGTTGAGGGAATTATTTCGTGTCGTACGCCGACTTCTAATAGATGGTTGCTTGCTATCATTATAATGGGAGGTGGTCGGACCACATGAACACGGCCGACCCTCTTCCCCCCCTTGTTGTTGAATTTGTTGCGGCACGTGAAAGGCGGCGATGTGCTGTTGCACCCCGCGGAAATTATGAGGAAGTGCTAAGAAGCACGGCGCCGTCGCGCCGCGCCGATAAAGTTGAACAAGCCACGGTGCTGTCGCGCCGTACCGGAAAATGACAAACGAAGCCGCACGGGCATTGTGGGATCTTTTCAGCGAAGGTCGGGTCCCGAGATGATCACTGGCGAAGACCGCAGGTGAATCGAACCACCAGAGTGTGTCCGGTGGTCCACGGAAGCCCCCGCCGGCACGCCACGCCGGCGCGGCAGTGCCGGCGGTCGGGGCGGCGGCGCCCGGAGCGCTGCCTGAAAAATCCACCGAGGCTAAAGTCGTGGCGGAGGAGCGTGGTCCCGCGGCCGTGCGGGACCAGAGGGGGGCGGTGGGACACGGATGGCTGCCGCGTCCGCTGGCACGGGTGCCCCCTCGTGGGGTCGCGGTTCTTCACGCGGGGGCAGCGCCCCGCTCCGCCCCACTCCGCCGTAATCGGCCGAGCCGACCCACCAGCTAGGCTGGGTCGCGCCCAGGCCGGACCGGGCCACCCCGGAAGGGCCGGGTCGTGCCAATCGGGTCGGACCCGGACCCAGGTCGGGTCGACCCAGGGGGGTTGGGCCAGGTCGGTTCGGGACCAGACCCCCGTTTTCGGATCACTTTCGGTCAAATGCCCATATCTTGGGCTACGGACCTCTGATCGACGCACCGTCAACGGCGATGCGATCCTTGTACTGATATGATCGTTTTGACATATTACACTCAAGGTTTTGGTATACTTTGTGTTCGTCCAGGTTGGTTCGTGCACGGAACTAACAGGGCCCTCGGAGCGGAAACACTCATAACTTCAACTCCGGACATCCGATTGATGTGTCGTCGACTTTGGTGGATTCCTCTAAGTGAGACAGATCATTTGGCTTACTATGATCGAGGTTTGGATGTCGTCGGAGTGTGGTCGGGTTGGTTCACTCACAAAACCAACCGGGCCCCTGGAAAGAAAAAGGCAATAACTCACAGACCGGGCATCCGATTGACGCGCTGTCTGTCTCGTTGATTTCCTCTTGATGAGACGGAACTTTTGGAAAAATTCGCCCGAGTTTTGGTTGCTGTTGGATAGTGTCTAGGTTTTATTGTACCCAAAATCCAATCGGGCCCTTGGAACGGAAAAGTTTTTATCTTTCAGACTGGACGTCCATTTGACGAACCGTCAGCGGCGTTGGTGATCACATGGAGAAACAGTCCCTTTGAGTATATCGTATGTGAGTTCGGGGTACAGTTGAGATACGGCCAGGTTGGTTCGCACTCGAAACCAACCGGGCCCCTGGGATGAAAACGCTAATAATTCCCAGACCGGGCGTCCGATTGACGCGTCGTCTGTTGCATTGAGACCCCTATGACGAGGCTGTCCTTTGAGATACATCTTTGTGGGACTTTGTGAAACGTGGAGTATTGTCCAGTAGCTTGTGGAGCGGTCCCTCCTGGAGATGAGCATATGGAGTACGGAGACCATGTAGATGACTGAGACCAAACGAATGCTTGACCGACTCGACTTGGAGTGAGTCGACTAGCCCAGTGGACGGAGCGCCCGGTATTTGGCGGCTGACCCATGACAGACAGAGCATCTGGTAGTTGGCAGTAGACCCACGGTACTCTACCAGAGGAGTACCTCTATAGGCTATTAGGGGGAGCGCACATTATTTGGAAGCAGACCCACAGCGGACGGAGCACCCAGTATTTGGCAATAGACCCGCGGTACTCGACAGGAGGAGTACCTCAGAGAGTTGGATTAGTGAGTAGTACCTCAGTGTTGTGACAGGACCACTGTACACTCCAGAGACGGGGTTATTCTGCAGTTACAGTTTCGATAATGAAAATCCTGGTTTGAGCTGAGTCTATGATCCGTGTGTTTCCTCATGATTGAGATGGGTTACTTGATAACTTTGGTATATGTATGGGAATATACCTAAGTAGTGGTTATCTATTGAGATATTCTTTGTGGTTATCCTTGTTGGTTTTAGTGAGACCTTGAGGTTCTCGGGGTCCCTACTGAGTATTGTTATACTCACCCCTACACGGGCTATGCCCACACCTTGTTGTGTTGGTTGCAGACGACAGGCAGTGCTAACAGAGGCTGAGTGTTCGAGGACTGGATGGTACCCGGAGGAGGACTACACGACGAGTTGGTATCTGGAGGTGGACATCACGGCGAGACGACAAATGGAAGAGGTTGGCGGGCGAGAGCATTGTGGAGGCAATCTGTACCTACCCTTCAGGTAGGATCCGTGGTGGACAGCCCAGGAGCTGCGCCATCCATACCTACCCTTCAGGTAGGATCTGAGGAGGATGACCCAGGAGCCGCTTCCATTCTTACAGCTGTTGTCTTTTCCTTTTGTACTTTGTTTAGTTGTAGTTGTACCTTCATTTGGGTTTGTATTCTGTCCCATTTACCTTTCATTACTTCTATTTGTAATTAGTGTTTTACTTCCACTTGTACTCTTTTGTGTTTTGTTTACCTCTATAAGGAAATGCCTTCCCAGTTTTCAGGATTTATGCCTTTGGTGCTAGTCTCCATCCCCTAGCCTATGGAAGGCGGGCTTGGAGTAATCACGGCACGGGCCCCAAGGATAGGTCGTGACATGTTATCACCTAATGTGGATGGCGTGGGCCAAAGCAACACGACCCGACGCCCCTCTGTTGGTTCATGTTTGGTTGAAGTTGAAGGCAGAGTCGAATGGGCATGGTGTCGTCACACCGTTCTGGAGAAGAACTGCGACTAGGAGGGTCGTGCCAAACGAAAGAGGAACTACGGCTGGGAGGGTCGTGTCAGATGAAGAAGTGTGGCGTCGTCACTCCCTACAGTGGAGACGAAGGCCACAGACAGGTCGGCCAACGGAGGAGGTGGCACCGCACCGTCGCGCCACATGAAGGGAAGAAGGACCTCGAAGTCGTCACACCACGGAGGAGGTGCGGAGGCAGCCGGCCGAGCCAACCGCCGTGGAGCCGGGCCATCCGGGTCCCATGGCCCCTGAACCGGTGCAGTGCACCGGTTCTGTTTGACAAACCAAGGTGTGGGGGCGGTACCCCCCTCCCCCACATGGCCGGCCAGGCCGCCACGAGTCGGGCCGCAATGAGTTGGGCTGCCATGGCCGGGTCGCCCAAGCCCGGGCCTCCCTCAGCGGAGCCGCCCAATGTCGGGCCGCCCCTAGGTCGGGCTGCCTTCGGCCAAGCCACCTCAGGCCGGGCTGCCCGTCGGGTTGGGCTGTCTCTTTGGTTCGGGCTGTACCCTTGGCTCAAGTCACTTCCTCAGACTAGGTCGAACCCGTGGACAGGTTCATACCCCATTTTAGACCGGGTCGGGCCGGGTGAGTCCGATTGGGTCGGACTGGACTCGGACTTGCGATGGTCGTTTACACCTTTTAGCCCACATCTAGGGTTATGGGTTTCTGATTGACGTACCGCCTAAAGTGATAAAATTCATGGAGCGAGATGATTCTTTGGCATACTACACTTGAGTTTTGGATGTAGTTGGAGTACGACTGGATTGGTTTATGTCTAAAAACCAACCGGGCCCCTGGAACAGAAATGCCAATAACTCTCAGACCGAGCATCCGTTTGATGCGTCGTTTATCACGTCAGGTTCCTTATGATGAGACAGAACTATAGGATACAGAAACTCAAGACTTCGTTATAGTTAATTTATCGACACGTGGCTCGAGGATCGGACCCTCCCGGAATCGAGCGTGTTGTGTGCGAGAACCCTAGGGCTGGCTACGACTGAGCTTACAGGATCCTCCATGGGTTCGACAATGACGATACTGTACCAGGATCCTCCATGGGTTTGATAGTGATGATTTCTATACCGGAATCCTCCAGGGGTTTGATATGGATGACTTCTGTACCAGAATCCTCTGTGTGTTCGACAACGATGGCTACTGTATGAGAATCTTGTGTGGGTTCGACAGTTCTGACTTCTGTTCTTGTATCCTCTGTGGGTCTGATAGATTGGCTGGTCCTGTATCATGTGTGGGTCTGAAAACTTAGCTGGTCCTGTATCCTGTGTGGCTTTGACATCTTAGATGAATCAGTGACTACATCTAATCTTCTCTATCACTCTATGAAATATGTATACCTGGGTGAGCTGAGTTATGTCTTTCAACCATTATCATTAGGGTAATTGACTTTAATTTCTTTGTTGAATGGTTTGTTCTTGGGATCGAGAGTTGGAGCCGGACTGTGACTAATAACTTAGGTATATGTATGGGCATATACCTATGTAGGATTGGTTGATAATTTGTGATTTTATCTTTCTACTGTGGTTTATCCTTTGTGGATTCTGGGAGACCTTCAGGGGTATCGGGGTCCCCTACTAAGTATTGTTATACTCAACCCTACACGGGCTTCACCACCACCATGTTGCGTTATGTGCAGACAATGGTTAGTAGTGATCGAGGCTGAGGGTGACAGAGGGGTGGCTGCTCAGTGCTGGACTAGATGGGACGTACCACATGGACGAGTTGTTCGAGTTTTGTGCTTACCTTTTTGGTAGGATTCCTCGGTGGATGATCTAGGAGTTGTTTTCCTTTTTACATGTACTTGTTTTTTAGTAGTGTTTGTATACTACCTCACTTACTTTCAGCACACATTCCTTTTCTATTTTAGTACTTTTTGGTTCTACAGCTTGTGTTCAGACAGTATTTGTTACAGGTTTAAAGGCAATGTCTTCCCTTTTTATCGGGATTATGCATTTTGTGCTAGTCACCATCCCCTGGCTTATGGAAGGCGGGCTTGGGGTAGTCACAGCACATGCCCAAGGATGGGTCATGACAAATTGGTATTAGAGGAGTCAGTTCTACCACAAATCTTAAGACTTTGATTTGTCTTACTTTGAAGTAATAGTGTTAAGGGTAGTGAGTGTGGTTATCAGTTTAGGGAGTCCAGTGTTGGTGTGGCGGCCAACATATCCATACACCAAGACCTTGACTTCTAATTTTTGAATCAGTGCATGAAAACACTTATTATGTGTTTGTTTTAAAGAGTTTTCATTGATTCACCTCACCATGTATAATTATTGACTCTGGCGCATCTGTTCCTTATCAGGATGCCGCTGCGTAGACAACCAGCTAGGGTTTCCGAGAGAGTACAGGATGATGGCCCACCAAGAACCGAAGCTCTGGTTTAGGGCCCTTTTAATATGTTGGCACTTTCGGGTGGTGTACCAGCAGCAGCACCACCCATTGGGTAGAAGATAACACCAGTCAAACTAGCGTATGATGCACGCTGACTGAGCGTGTTTTACGAGTTCCAGCGGTAGATGGCTTTGAGGTTTTGAGGTGAGAAAGATTCCCAGGCTGTAGAGGACTGGATGGAGGCGATTACTGGAGTTTTCCATATAGTTGAGACACTAGTAGAGAAGATGTTGACCTTATCTACTAATATTTTTCAGTGAGTGACCATGAGGATGGTCTACATAGTGATGAGGTTTCAGTACTTGGACCGTTTTTCGAGATGGTACCTTCGGGAAGTGTGCAAACTATAACATTTCTTATTGGTCAGCAGACACTACTGGCAGTACCGGTAGAGGAAAATTATAGGCTTAGTTTCTTACATGTGTTTCAAAAACAGATATTCCTCACGTTCCGAGGCTATCCAAACCCACAGGCGGCTGAGGACTAGCTTGAAGAGGTGGTTGAGAATTTTCTATAGCTTTTACAGCTTCGGCAGGATGATGTGTTGGTAGTTGAGTATTCATCAAGGCATACCAATCTTTCCCAGTACTCAATGAATATGATATGATCATTGATTCAGAGCTTGGACCTCCGAATGAGATGTGATTATGGACATCCAAGCCAGCACTTTTTCCTCTATGCACTCCTACTTATGTTAGGGTGCTAGAGAGAACCTTTGTGGTTGAATGTTCTTTTGCTTAGCAGATAAAGATAGTGTATTTTAGCAGTGGGAAGCTACGAATTGGCACCAACCTCAGAGACTTGGGCATGTAAGATGTTTCAGGAAGAGGAAGTGTTAAGGACAGGTGAATCTGGAGGGCAGTAGATGTGGAAGAGGAGTTAGGAGAGCAGCATGAGGTTGTGATCATTTCAACATGATACAACCACCCGCCTTTTCAGTCCCCACTATTCTTAGGGAGCTGGAGGGAAGGGGAAGAGAGTAGCTGCATGCGGTCAAGGAGTGTGACCCAAGGGTTATAGGAATGATTCGAGGTACAGACTGTGTCTACTACTATATGTTGTATCAATAGACATAAGTACCAATCATTCCCTCTTTCCAAAAATCTTTTCCCAGGCCTAGAGTTTCCAGTTAAATCGTTGAATTTACCCACACGTCAGGAGAAACCTTTGGGAGGAGACTCAATAATCACACTTACGCCGATGGTGTGATCGGACCCTTTAGGCAAGAGTTTTGGTTAGAACCTCTTGGTGGAAGTGTCGAGGCCTTATGACGTTAGTTTGGGTATGGACTGGGGAACCACAGTTCATACACATATTGACTGTATTAGGAGAAAAGTTGTGGTTTATCTACAAACTTTAGATGAGGTTTTCCTTATTCAAAGAAAAAGGAAAACCAAGAAGCACAGGTTAAAATCATTCATAAGAGAGTGAAGTCAATCACCCATGAGTCGGCCAGACTTATCTTAGTGCCAGACATCTCTAGAGTTGTAGCACCGCTTTCAGCATTGACGAAGAAGGGGCAACCCTTCATGTGGTAAGAGAGATGCTAGGAGAGCTTTCTGGAGCTGAGACAGTGGTTGACTAGTGAACGCATCTTGAGGCTACCGGAGGAGGGTGTTGGGTATGTAGTATACTGTGATACATCAGGGACCGGACTCAGGTGTGTCCTGATGCAGGAGTAATCAGTGATCGCGTATGGATCTTGGCAGTTGATACAGCATGAGAAGAACTACGCTACACATGACCAGGATTTAGCAGCAGTGGTCTTCACCTTGAAGATGTGGCGACACTATCTTATGGACAAACATTTTATAGTCTACTCTGACCACCAGAGTCTCAAGTACATCTTCTCACAGAAGGACCTGAACCAGAGACAACTGTGTTGGATTGAGTTCCTCCAAGACTATGAATTTGAGATATTCTATACTCTTAGGAAGGGGAACATTTTTGCAGATGATCTCAGCATGAGATCAGGAAATCATCTACTATGAGAGGCGACAGAGTAGGAGGCTACGTTGTAGATATCCTTTGTGGATTGAGATGGAGTAACCTTCCTTTAGCATCTTATAGTCACTCCCCCACTTCTTCAGTGAGTATGGGAGGCACATCGTGGGGACGTTTACTGTGACACGTGATGTGCTCAGATACCCACAGGGCAGGCAGCTGATGGATTTTCTGAAGTTGGGGAGCACTCCATACTCTTCATAGAAAATACTATGTTAACAGTTTCACTTTCGGAGGAATTGTTGAGGGAGTTCCATGGATCTCCTTTAATGGTACATCCAAAAGTGGTGAAGATGTAATATGACCTTTGACAACAACACTGGTGGCTAGGTATGAAGAAGGCACGGGCAGTATTTGTCTCTCGATGCCTCACTTATCAGTAAGTGAATGTGGAGCATCAGGTACCAATAGGCTTGGTTCAGCCTTTAGAGGTCCCAAAGTGAAAGAGGGATGTGATATCCATGGACATCGTGAGGGGTCTTCCACGTACATCTAGGATATGGAGACCTCTAGAGTTCGAGGATAGCAACCACATCATTCTACGTGTCTCACCTCGATGAGGTCTACGAAGTTTGGACTTAGGCGGCAAGTTATCTCCTGGATTCATCGGACCTTTCTAGGTCCTCAATAGAGTAGGAGGGGTGTCTTACCACTTATCTCTTCACCACAGTTGCACCGGGTGCACGATGTCTTCCATGTATCCCAGATGAGGAGAAACGTGCAAGACCCTTCCCACATCATCGACCATGGAGAGATAGAGATCGGCGATGGGTCGACTTTTATGGAGGTTTCAGTGTAGATTTAGGATCGATAGGATAGGGTCCTACATGAATGGTCGATACCTATGGTGCACATTTGTTGGCAGCACGAGAACCTCCAAGAGAGCACATGGGAGCAGGAGGCTCATATGCGTGCTTAGTACCCCCATTTTTTCCCTTAGTTCGAGTTGTAGATTATAGGGATGTAAATCCCTGAGGTGGGGAGAATGTAAAGATTCGGAATTTCCATGTAACTTTTTTTAAATATATGGGAATTTTAGGAGTCCGCAGTTTCTGACGGCACATGATTCTGAGGCCCAGAGTGCCCAGAATTATCTGTCGAAGTTTTGTTACGCTTAAATTAATGCCCGTAAGTAGTTTTCTGGAAAAAGTGGAATAAATCTTAAAAAGGTTACTCAGATCAGAAATTTGAGGCCACCGTTGTGCTAAGGATGGCGGGTTTACCCTAGGCATGTTTAAGTTTAGTTGGGGCGGGCCTCCGGTGAGAAAACCGGAAAATGCATAACCGTCAATAAAATAATTGAATAAAGTTATTTTATTTTTCAAATGCTTATAACTCACAAATGGTAACTCAGATTAAAAATATGAGACCACCGTTGAACTCGTGAGGGTGTGATTTCTTTAAGCAGATATTAACTTGGGTTGGCGAGGTCCACCAGATAAAGTTAGTTTTTGGCTGCGAATAAAATAATTAAGCAACAATTATTTTATTGTAAAATTCATATCTTTTAAACCATAAATAGGATTGGAAATCAGAGGGTACTGATGGGATTGTTTGGGCGTGTTCCACCTAGGTAGATCCTAACCTTGACTGCGGTGGGTTGAGGGTGGCTGTTAATAATTTTCCGAACTCTTTTGCAGGTACATTCAGTAATCATGCGAGCGGCGTTTCATAACATTTGAACTGTTGCTCAGAATTGAAATCTGAGGACACTGTTGAACTCACAGTGCTGGTATTCGCTTAAGGAGACCTTTACCGCAGTTGCATTTTATCGAGATTGGAAGTTAATTTTTGGAAGTTTCTAAATAAATTAAATAAAAATATGTGTAACATATTTTTATTTTATGGAGTTTTAATCCTCCAAGGGGTGGTTGGAGGTGGGTCCCACCCTCACATAACCTTCCTTGGGAGGATCTTATGTGGTGGGGCCCACACGAGCTCAAACCCCCTTAAAGCCCCCTTTTAAACCATTGAGCTCCCCGTTAATGGGGGGAACTCTTGAAACCTTCCACCTTCCCCCATAATGGTGCCAATTCATCCATTAATGAAGTGAGGTAGCTTATTCTAATTAAAATATTCACCTCCTCTAAATTTGAATTTGAATCATCCCTTAGCATTAATTTAATGAGTTGCCCCATTTAATTAAACACATCTTTGTGTTGTTGTGGGAAAGAATTAAAAGAGGCCATCCTCTGCCATTTTTGGGGTTGGCATAATCCATTGTAAATCCTGAGAGAGGAGAACTTCGTCCTTCCAATGAAGAACCACCGAAGAACTCCATTCTTTCCACTAATAACATAAAGAACTCTCCTTATATATGAATAATGTGAAGCATAATCTTCTTCCTTCTTTAACTTGAGCAAGGAAGGGAAGCACCACCGCCAATGAAGTACACCGAGGGTGTTTTCTCGACTCGTCTTCACCGAGCTCTACCTCCTACGACGATGACAGAATGACGTCTGTCTTCTACGATGACTGTCTTCTGCGACTCATCAACGTACAACGACAAGTACGAGGTAGGAGGATTTGATTATCTTAATGTATAAATTATATCATCGTTTCTCGTCCTTTATTTGGGTTCGATGATGGCCACTTGTTATCTCCTAATATGGAGGGCGTGGGCCGAACCAACACAGCCCAACGCCCCTCTATTAGTTATTGTTTGGTTGATGTCGAAGGTGGATCCGAAAGGTCGCGGTTCCGTCGCACCGTGCAGGAGAAGAACCGCGACCAGGAGGGTCATGGCAGATGAAAGAGGAACTGCGACCGGTAGGGACGTGACAGATGAAGAATTGTGGCGCCATCACGCCACACGGTGGAGCCGAAGGCCACGACCAGGTCGGGCCGCGGCGGTGGTGGCACCACTTCGTCGCGCCATGCAGAGGGTAGCAGGACCGCGACACCGTCGCGCCACGGTGGAGGTGTGGAGGTGGCCAGCCTAGTCCGCCGCTGTGGAACCAGACCAGTGGGACCAGTTGGGTCCCGCAGCCCCTGAACCGGCGCAGCGCACTGGTTTTGTTCAAAAAACTATAAGGGGTGGGGGCGACATCCCCCTCCCTCGCCTGGGCGGTCGAGCCACCACGAGCCGGGTGGCCACGAGCCGAGCCTCCATGATCCGGGTCGCCCCGCGGTTGGGCTTCCCAAGGCAGGGCTGCCCTCAGAGAGGCCCCCCAAGGTCGGGCCACCCTCGTTCGGGCCACCCTGGTTGGGGTCGCCCTGGGACGGGCCGCCCCTCGGCCGGGCCAACCCTAGGTCGGGCCGCCTTCGGCCGGGCCCCCTCGGGTCGGGCCGCCCGTCGGGTCGGGCCGTCTCTCCGGGCTGGGCTATCCTTTCGACTCAGGTCACTTCCCCAGACTGGATCAGACTCGCTGATTGGGCTAGACCCCCGTTCAGACATGGTCAGGCCGGGTGAGTCCGACTGGGTAAGACCGGACTCGGACCTGCTATGTCAGTTTACACCTTTTAGCCCGCATCTAGGGCTATGGGTGTCTGATTCACGTATCGCCTGTGGAGATATGATTCATGGAGCGAGAAGATTATTTGGAATGCTACACTTGAGTTTTGGATGCTGCTGGAGTACATTCGGGTTGGTTTAAGCCTAAAAATCAACTGGGCCCCTAGAATGGAAATGCCAATAACTCTCAGACCGATCGTCCATTTGACGTGTTGTCTGTCGTGTTGGGTTCCTTATGATGAGATAGAACTACGAGATACATCAAATCAAGACTTAATGATAGTTGATTTATCAACACTTGGCTCAAGGAGAAGACTCTCCCAGAATCGAGCGTGCTCTGTGCGGGAACCCTAGTTCTAGTTGTGATTGAGATTATAGGATCCTCTGTGGGTTCGGTAGTGACGATACTATACCAGGATCCTCCGTGGGTTCGATAGTGATGGATTCTGTATGGGAATCCTCTATGGGTTTGATAGGGATGACTTCTGTACCGGAATCCCTTGTATGTTAGAAAACGATGACTACTATACCAGAATCCAGTGTGGGCTCGACAGTTCTGACTTCTGTTCATGTATCCTCTGTGGGTCCGACATAATAGCTGGTCATGTATCTTGTGTGGGTCCGACAGCTTAGATGAACCAGTGACTACATCTGATCATCTCTATCACTCTACGAAAGCGGTAGACCTATGTGAGATGAGTCATGTCTTTCAACCATTATCATCGTGGTGATTGACTTTACTTCCTTTGTGGAATGTTTTGTGCTTGGGATCGAGAGTTGGAGCCAAACTGTGATTGATAACTTAGGTATATGTATGGGCATATACCTAAGTAGGATTGCTTGATACTTCATGATTGTATCTTTATACTGTGGTTTTTCCTTTTTGGATTCTGGGAGACCTTCGGTGGTCTCGAGGTCCCCTACTAAGTATTGTTATACTCACCCATACACAGGCGTTGCCCTCACATTGTTGTGTTTTGTGCAGACGAAAATCAGCAATGATCGAGGCTGAGGGTGACAGACAGGAGGCTGCTCGGAGCTGGAATAGATGGTATGTACCGCAGGGATGAGTTGTTTGAGTTCTGTACCTACCCTTCAGGTAGGATTCCCCGGTGGACGATCTAGGAGCTGTTTTCCTTATTTACTTGTACTTGTTGTTCAGTAGGGTTTGTATACTAGCCCACTTACTTTCAACACACTTTTCTAATCTATTTTAATACTTTTTGCTTCTAAAGCTTGGGTTCAAACAGTGTGTGTTACAGGTTTAAATGAAATTCCTTCCCTTTTTATCGGAATTACGCCTTTGGTGCTAGTTGCCAGCCCCTGGCCTGTGGAAGGCGGGATTGGGGTAGTCACGGCACGGGCCTCAAGGACTGGTCGTGACATGAGAAGTATCTTTTACCCAATGTACCTCAAACATTAATAACTAATGAATTAATGTGAATTTTTGTTAATACCAAATATAAACAAAAAAATATCTGTTTATTTTAATAATTTGGTTTCTTAACAACTAAAATTCTCTAATTTTATTATTTTTTTATTAAAGCATTTATATTTCTAACCTAATTAACTTATCCATTAAGACTAAACTAATGTGATATTTATTATATAAAATATATCTTGTGAAATATGAATATGATACCTATTTTTTAAAATAAAAATCTCATGCGTTGTTGAAATTGATTTTTGAAACAAGTGCATGTGACGTGCAAAACATTGTTTGAACTTGGACCGTTCTAACAATATTTTTACAATCAGTGGGTTAATATGTTAATTATAATAGATAATTTGGTCTATTAACATACTAAATTTGATATTTTTTATCCCATAAAATTACTTTGCATAATATATTTTTTTATTAATTTTAAATCATTTAATGAATTGTCATTTATTGTAAAATAACAATAATGAAAATTATTTATATAATTTTAATATTAAAATATAAAAATAATTTTGGAATTCAAATAAATTAAGTTTTAATATGTAAAAAATTATATCTTAATCATAAAAAAAATTAAATTCCATAATTCAATCATTTCCCTTCACTTCTAACAGTTATAGAATCATTTATTTTAGATAATTATTAACTAAATTATCACTGCACCGACATTTCATAACCTTTTTAAGTTACTGGATCATCTTTAAAAATTATTGAAAACTTATTATGATAAATATAACACATTTAAATTTAAAAATTATATCTATAACTGATAATATATGTATTTTACATATCTTAATGTTTTACAAGTATTAAAGGTTAGGAAAGTTCCCTTTTTGTCTTTTCCATAAAATTTTATATAGGGAAATTTCCATTTACAAATATCCCAATAACCTATAAAATTAGATTAAATATAGTATATGGTCATATTATTGGCATCCAATTCATTTTGGACATATTTCTTCGTCATTTTCATCCTTAATGTTAAGGTTTTGTCCTTTATTAAGCTTAATCTTACCTTAATCGTTGTGATTATTTTTAATCACTTCAACAATTTTTTTTGTTCCAAATTTTTGTTGATATTATTAGAATAAAATAATCACACGGATAAAAACTATGTACATATTTTTTAAAAAATTCATATCACCGAAGTGGAAAATTAATTTTAATGGTAATCTTGTAGACATGGCAAGAAAATAGGTTTTTAAAGTAAAAATATTCAAAACTTCAATAAGTTTTTATAACTAATTGAAATTTAAAAAAATTCAATGACCTAAATTGGATTACTATATTAACAAATTGTCTATTTTTTATTATAAATTAATTTATAATATAATATAACTCAAATAATTATTTAAACGAAAAGGATTTTTTAACTAAATTACAGTAATTTTTATTATTTACCCAAAAATGAAGTCTCTCGATAAAAAAAAAACTCCCCCTAAGATAATTTCAGGATTCTGAATTCAAAAATGATTTTAATTTTCTCAAATTCAAATAATATTAGTGTGTCAAATGAATTTTTCTATTGATCACAGGACATAAAAAGAAGTTTCTTTAAGAAAATATTATTTTAAAACAGATAAAGACTACCAAAAAATTTATATTTTATTATGAATGAGTTTTATTTATGAGAAATAATTTTAGATAATATATTGAAATTAGTTATTACTATTAATATTACTATTTTTAACATCTAATTTATAATTATATCATTTAAATAATTATAATACCAAAATGTTTTTTCGTAGTAACTCAGTGTTGCGTATAATTCATGCCAATTCGGTGTTATGTGTAGTGTAATACAAGTTAGTTCCTTGTGAAATGAGTATTTGAATTACCGTAATTAATTAAATAAATTAAATTTAATTAATTCCAAGAATAAAAAAATCTTAGGGTGTTACATTTTACCCCCTTAAAATTAATTTCCCTCACAAAATTTTTATTGGTTATAAAAGGTTTAATATTTTATAGTTTCATTCATAGAAACCCTCATCATAAAAATGAATACTAAAATTTACCATAAAAGGGGAATGTTAGAACCATTATGGTTTCACAAAGTTACTCATAATAAAATTCCCACATAGGTGAACATTGGTGGGAAGTGAAACCTTAGACATGGAAGAGAAATAAAACCACTATGTTCTAAAACAGAGTGATAGAGAACAAGGTTAGGAAAATTTTAAAAATAAAAAATCCATTAATCTATATAGATCTAAGGTAACTTTTAAATTCATCATAAATTATGGTACTCAAAAAAAATTCTTAAAGATCCTCTTTCCTAATGTTGAATAATTTTCATGAAAATATATACATGCATGATATCCAGACAACGTCGCCCTTTATTTTCCCTTGATCCACTTCACCTATTTATCAAAAAGGAAGGTTAATTTTTCATTATTGGATTACTAACAGATCACGATACTAAAGATATTACATCCCATCAGTTATCATAAACATATAATAGTTTTAATTTTTTATGTAAAATGTATAAATCATTATACCAGGAGTTAACACTTTAATATTACTAACGTCATATAATTATTAACTTAAACTTTCAATAAGTTTTTAACCTTTTAAACATTCTGTAATATGAAAATCCATATCTTTAGAAAAAATGTTTTGAAATTATCTTATCATTGATCCCTATATATCAAAAATTACCACTTGTTTGTCACATTCCAAACATGTGACTACCCTCGTCATATATACCCTTAATAACCATAAATCCTTTTGGAAAAATTGTATGCCTATTTGTTCCAGTGATTACATGATATATTTTTTAAATCCAAGAAGTTTTAGACATCATTCTTCATGAGATAGAAAACATTTTAAATATCAATTCGAGGGTAATTTGTACCATCTAATATACTTATTCATATACTTTATATATCTATCCAAACATCATTATCTCAATGTCTGACATTAATTTAGGGTTACCTTCTCTTAATATAAAAATCACCTTTCTATGAAATCACATTTTTATGTCTTCCTCACCATTAAACATGTACTTTTCAATGCTTAATAAAAACTTATATAGAAAATACATACATTTTTCATTTTTTATATAACATAATATATGATTTCTAAAATATAAATATTTCATTCATCCAAAATTATTCTTAAAAATTTACACATGCTTCATCAAAATTTCCCTTAATACCTCTTTCTTAGAGTAGGAAATATAAAAAACGTCTTAAGGATCCTCAACCTTAATATAATCATGATTCTTACTTTTAATGTAAAAAATTCTGGATGATCATCACATACCTTTCACATGTCATTTGTGATCAATTTGTCTTCATAAGTATAACCAATATTCGAACCACCTTCCTAAATCTCTTTACAAGATTTACACATGGGAAAATTATTTTCATAATGAACTTAATTTGTACATCTGAAGCATTAAATGTTGACCATGTTCCTTCTAGTTTTCTCCACTTACTATAACTAGAAAGAATAGTTTTATAAACATTTATCATTTTGGGATAGCATATAATAATGAAAATTACTTATAGGGTGCCTAAATCATTACTCATACTTCTTTAATATATGAAACCATAGTTTTTTCTTATGTTATTCAAATCAATACTCAGTTTAAATCATTTTTGATGGTTAATAAAGAGTTTTTGAATTCTAGAACCATTTCCTTGAGAGTATCAGACTAAGTGTGCAGCAATTCCCTTTTTCATGTACTAGATTACCCTGAGTCAAGCACAAGACATCTGTCGAAGTTGTTACCCCTAGGAACATCTATTCCCAAGACACATCCACTTGATGTTTCCAAACATGGATTTATTTATAATAAACTACTAATTTTATCCTTTATAAAAATTCCAAGACAATTTCCTAAACATTAATTTACCCTTATAATTATCCTTATACACATACCTAGACAATTACTTCTCAATATAATTTGGGATCCCAATAGTGTTTACTCATCCTAGTTTACAAATTTTAACTAAAACTTTTATCTGATAGAAATTATATATACCATACCTTTTCATACATATACAGTACATATCTTTTGTGGAATACATTATACAAATAGATTCCCAAAAACTGTACTAGTTTAGTGTCTATAGAAACATGGAAACATAAACACTAATACATAAGTGAACTACAGTAGCTACCACTTTGTTTTTCATGACTAGAATCCTTCTTAGACACATTGAAGACAATACATACCTTTATAACCTGGGGAAGGAAACCTAAAAAGGTTTTGTAACACTCCAATCATCCACAGTACGTTTCCCTTTGAATAATGAAATGGCGTGCATTGTACGCATCTTTGAGATTCTAACACACCACAACCAATCAAAGTAGCCGTTATGAATAGTAATACCTACTTTTTAAAATTTTATAAATTATATCTCTCAAAATGGACTTCATTTTTTGATTCAGAATATCTAAATTAGCCTAGGGTGAAATTTTGGTACTTTTCAAATAACTTTCATATTTTGATGAATAGTGAAAATTACTAAATTTTAATTAAAAATAACTTTTTTAATCGAAGTAATTAATATTGATAAATTATGAATTTGAGTGGTTTTAAAGTATATTTAGAATATATTTTTACCATTTAATTCACTGTTTGTCATTGGACATAATTTCACAATTAAACCAGACATAAACAAGTGCCAATCTTTTGACAGTTATTATCTCTTAAAAACACACTTTTCATTTTAACAACGAGAATTAATTTTAAATTAATTTCTGCCACTTCTGTGTTTTGAATTTGGAAAAATGGATTCCATATTTCGAATCAGGATGTTCAAATTGTGTAAATAGATAACTTTTACTTTTAGACATTTTGAATAATTACTTCGGTAAATATTTTATTTACCGTGGTTAAAGGGTAAATCCAGTAAATAAGGGTTAAACAATAATATTATAATAATATTAAATTACCCTAAAACGTGTCTTAACCCTATTGGTTGATACATGGCCGACCATGGTCATCTTTGGGTCGATTTTGGGACCCCATGGATCCACTTGTAAGTGATAATGACACTTTATATTAATTAAGTTAAAGTAATTACAAAAATGACAAAAACATATATCTTTTAGAAAAAAAATTTTTACATAGGGTTATATATGTTGTATTTTAGACTATAAATATCAATTAGAACGATAAAACGATTTCCTACATAATTATATTTTATTTACATTTTTTAGACATTAAATAATATAGTTTATGTATGACACAATGATGATGCAGTAATTACCATAATAGTGAAAAATTAAAATAATTGATATTATAAATACCCAAATAAATATAATTTGAGACATTTAGTTAATTAAAATAATTTTATTGGTTAACATGACATGTTATTAATGATTTAATTAACGTTTTTCGAAGTAATAATTCAGTTATAAGTTTAAAAAAATCAACTATTGAATAGTGTCAAAATTGACATCAAAGAGTTTTTAAAACAAATATTATATTATTAATTGATATTAAATTCATTAAAATCTACGGTTCGGCAAATAGACTTATATCATGATAGGTATATCATTAATGGACCACTTGGGGGTCGCTTCGATTTATATAGTAAGATTATTAACTATATAATATAAAAATACAAAGTGATATGGTAAATGTCAAACTAATTAACTAAGAGTTAAAACTAAAAGATAAGGTTAATATAATGACCCAAACCTGTCTAAATTCAATTGGTTGAATTTTTTGCGACCTATCCCCACCTTAATTTTTTAATTATCAACTTTGGAGCCATTATAAACTGAATATGAATTTATTATAAATTAATATTTCTAGATTTTCCAAAGGTGCCCCTCACCCCTCTTATAAAAGGGCACTCCTCCTTCTCATTTCTTCACACCTTCAAAGCCTTTTTGGTTCGGAAAACCCATGCCCAAATACTCTCTCAACTTCCATCACTACAACCTAGATTCCTTAGTTTGATCAGAAAGCCAACCTACAGATCCCTTTTGATCAAATCAAAAGGAAGAACCCAAAGAAGAGGTAATGTTTTCACCACCCCTTTTCAAGTTTCTTTCTTCTTCCACTTATTCTTTCTTTGTTATTAACATTACAAAATAATAACTCCTGTGTCTTATATATAATGTGATTTTATTATAAATATGGTACAAAAATATTCAGTATTTTATCCACCCTTTGAATAACATGTCACCATACGTGCGTACATACAGCTTACCGTCTCCACATCATGGTGTAATTGTTATTCAATAAATTATTATTTGGGTGGGTATAATAATGATGTGTAACTCATTTAAATAAATAATATAACATGATAATGATTCTTTATATATGATATACCATCCAATTATATATTATTTTAATACCAAAAGAATGATAGTGTCGCTTGTGCGTACGTACGGAGTACCGTCTCCACGAACGCGATGAGAATCATTCTCCATCATATACATTCAAGTATAATTCTCATTTTATTATTAAAAATAATTTTTAAGGACTTGATATCATTCTGGTTATGAATAATATACATCCCATTAATAACAAATATGGCTCACATAACATAGAATATAAAGTAAAATAAACCCGTTAACACCCGAAATGACGATAATTCTAAGATATTATTAACAAATCAATGTTAAAAGATCATATATAATATCATATTAATGTAAATTATTCTTTTATAATTCAATAAAAATTATTTAACCATTATAAAGGAGGTTAACCTACCATCGACCATTGAAAAAGTACAAAGTAAGGGGTTTCTTAACTCACTCTTAATTTCGTGAGAATTCCATTGTTCACCACTTAATTATTGCATGTGGTGTATGTGTACTGCCCATGATTGTATTCATTGTGTAATATAATTTAATTTTTGGATATTTACATCATCATGGTATGATATTTCTTTCATGGGTGTATGTTTCGTAAGTTATCTAATCGATAACGGAATTTGAAATTTCAATTTCCACTCATTTGGCTTTACGCATATTTCACTGATTATATTACCCCGAGATTATGTGTGGAATCACTATTCATTGGATTATGTCATAATTTACACTCCCCTTCCTGTGGATATACTTTTGATACACATAATCACTCCATTTATAATTTCTCAAGTCATTGATATGAATTTGATAAGAGTAATTTTAACTCATTCTCCATTTGTTGAGTTAAACATCCAATTCGTTGGTGTTGTTTTTACAAGAATATGTGTGAATGTCCTTGATTGTTTTACACATAATATCCAATCATATTTAGTGTATTTATATTTTTCACACATAATTATGTCGTTGATTTATCCTTAACCTAAGGATACGACCTTTATGAGAGATTTCATCTCAATTTACATTCCATTGAGACTTCTTTGTTGTTATACACCAAATCACTTTTATGTGGTGTATATAATGTACTTTGACATAGTATATCATGAATTCCTTTATTCTCATGATATTACAATGTTTTTATTACCTCAATTATTTGTATTCAAGTGTCTCTTTTTTGGTTAGAAACTCTAACTAAAATACCATTTTAAAATGTTTTAAAGACTTATTCTTCTAAATCTTGCTCATCAATGTCCATGTTTTAAAAAATGATTTTAAGGATTTATTTATATGGACATTAAAGTTTTAAAATTAAAACTCCATTTAAATGTTTCAAAGTGGTATGGGACACTTGGATTCAAAAATCTATTTTTAAATGGCTTCTTAACAAATAGTGTGACTTTTAAATGATTTCAAGAAAAGGGGGATATTTCTCTCAAATAGTTTTGATAATTATTTTCATCTATGTCAACATACTTAATTATTCTTGATTGAGGATAATGTGATACAATACAATATTCCATATTGTATCGAATGAGTTATGTTTGACTGTGGATGTGCTATTTTTATACCATTCATGGTTTGTAGTAAAAGTATTGACATTTCGTATGCTAGTTTTAATACGATTGTTTATGTTATGTTTAAACCTGTTCATATGAGGATTGCATTGGACTTAATAATTGACGGGTGGTGCCCGCTATAGATCCTCGATGCATCGGTAGGTCTCATGAGACAAAATAGTGTCTTGGCACAAGGCCTTGACAAAATCTTAATTGTAGTCTTGGCACGAGGCCTTGGCTATGTGGTTATGATATTTTGGCATTATGCATTCCATCATTATGAAAGTGGTTGTTGATATTGCATGTGATTTTTTGACTATTATAATATCCATGTGAATAAGTAAATGGAATTTTTTCATTTTATCTTTTTTATATTATGCTGATGTTCAAGTTTAAAAGGCTTTTGTTTTAGTTAAAAATTTCTTTAAGTGTTATGCTTATCTATGAAAGATTCTGCTATATTGTTATCCTTACTGAGCATCTGAGCTCACCCCTTTCAGTGTTTTATTTTTCCTAGGGTGAGAATAAGTAATTTATGAATGACCTACAAGGATAGTATGAGAGGATATGAATACAAGATGTTCTTTTAGTTTTTTTACATTATGATGTAATGTAAGACTTAAGAATATATCTAGTGTTTCCAAGGCTACTAAACCAATCGGTCTTTCGAGACTTGATCCTTTGATATCATGCCAATATTATGTAATAATGCACCGACTCTGGGTACCTAGGGTTGGGGTGTTATAGTTGGTATCAGAGGAATTTTAGTACAAACCTTGGAAGCTAGATAAACTCTGATTAGAGAACATAGACCTAAGATGAACTTTGAGTGTTAGTATAGAAGAACTTTCTAGAATTTTGGTATTGTAGATATTTTGTGAGTTTTCCGAGCAATACATCCCTATCTGGATACAAGCAGGTAGAGGCGGTTCTAGCACAGATGTATCTAGAGGTAAATCCCAAAAACACCGCTTTGAGCTAGACTCGAACCAAAACTGGTGCACGACAACGGGCCTTGTTGCACTCTTGGTTACGACACTCCCGAAGGATATGCTTAAGATAATTTACATTTTATTTACAAACCAATTTGATGTAATATATATAAGATGAGAATAAATGACCTTGGTTAATCCTAATATGTTTGAAATTGAGAATCTGGTGACATGTTAATCTCTAAATGATTTTATGTCTATTGTTACTCACACAATGCTTTCTGGTTTAAGTCAATGGCTAGATTCCAAGGAAGTCATAGTGACTTTGAGAATGATGTAAAATGTGGGAACGGTGGTGGAAATGAGCAACATAATGGAATGTTGATAGGTGTAAAAGATATCGTCTTTATGCCAAATCAGTTTTCCCAAAATATGATCAACAATATATATATTAACCAATTACCGGACTCAACAAAGAAGATAATGGTGAGGAATGATAAGAGCTCCAGTAGTGGAGACCATGGATAAAGAAATCCTCAATTTCCATCATGCAGGAAATATAGAAGGAGACACCCAGGAAAGTGTCTCAATAGGACAAAGAAATGCTTTACGTGCGGGAAGGAAGGACATAAAGTGAAGAATTGCCGAAGAAAAATGAAGAGTACAATAGAAGAAGATAAAAATGGTCCCAAGAATCCATTTACAATCATTTTCCGTAAATTTAGGGGACCTAGCCATTAACCGAGTGAATGTCCTATTCTATAGGATTTTTTCTTGGTCAGAGAAGAATCTATGTAGAAATAAATGGTTGGATAAATGTTTAAAAATTATTAGTGATCCTTGTTGAAGAGTTGAATTTGGAATAATTTTCTCTTGTATTTGTAACCCTAACGTTTTCCATGTGAGAATGATATTTATGGAAGAATTATCTTTTCTATTGTGGATATAGTTATAAATAACCATTTGGTTTTATATGATCATTGGGTTTGAGGGAATTACAAATTATTATAATTTGGGATGAAAATGCAAGGTATGAGATAAAATTTGTGGTTAAATTATGTTATGGTTATTTTGAGGAATTTATCGCATTTTGGTAATGTTATAAAATATAGTTTTTGAAAAAGGACGACACGTAGACCGTGTGACAACCCATCGCATCGGACAAAGATTTAGGGATCGAACCTAAAACCGAAGTGTGATTGGGATTTATCACATACCTCTGGACTACGTGAAGTCCCTGGTTAGTGTGACTATTATTTTTAGTTAAATTATTTTATTGATCAATAATAATTTGATTTGGGATCTTATGTCTTACCAAATAAATACCCTTAGTATAGGAAAATGATTTGGTGATTAAGTGATAAATGTTATTTTGGAAGTTGTTCGCTTTGTTGAGAACACTATATGCCAAAGGAAAATAGATTAGTATGAGATTTCATTTGAGGAGTAATGGTGGATTTTTTTTCTATGTTTTTATTGTGGATTTATATTGATTTGGGTTATTTATGGAAATGATTAGGTTAATTACTTTTAAGTATGTGACATTAAGAGTAATTAATGTCATTTGGAGATACAATTTAACATGGGATACTACATAATCAAATTCTTTTATGTTTTGGGTTTCAATATTTGTTTGGACTATATTTACAGATTTTAAAGACAATTGATTATTGAATGGTATTTATTTAACTTTGGGGTATTATTGGTTTAATTTTAGAAATTAAGATTAGTGTTTCTTTCTATCAAGGAATATACTTTTGGGGATCATTAGATCTTGTAATAACCATTTCGGTTTTGATTAATCTCTAAAGTAAATGTAAATATATAGTTTATCCTGCATGGATCATGTGATTCTATAGAAGTTTTTTCTAGCTCTTCCAGTGTGACCAAGTCTTCTTGAATACTCATCGTTTAAAAAAATGAGTTAGTGGTGGAAATTTATTAAATAATGAAACTATACTTAAAAAGTAAGTATATATCTTTATATTCTTAGTCAATATTATAACGACCCATACTTTACATACATTGTTAATACTTCAAAATTGAATCACACTTATTACAACTTATGACAAAACCACAAAGGACCGTATAGGTATAGTGTCTTTAGAAACTGGGAAACATAAACAACTGGTTCATAAATCTTCTACAGTGTCTCCCATTTATTTCATCATATCTAGGGTCCCTTTTAGCATATTCTACTTAATATCCATCTTCCTGACCTGGGGAAAAGAAAACATAAAAGGGTGAGCTCAAATGCTCAGCAAGGGAAAATAAAGGAAATAAAAATCATATCATATCTTTTTGAAAATCAAAACCTGCAAAATAGATCATAATATCTTAACATGGAATAAATCATAGAAGTGAAAATGAGATCCCCAAAATCATAACATAAAACTTGAAACTTTGTGGCATGCACACATAATCATGGAAAATCATTTCTTGTTAGTCATGACTCATTGCCAAGACTATCTTAGTGGACAAAGTCCCTTTCTGAACCGAGTTCACTCCTCGTTTCAGTCCTGTATCACTGAACCGAAATAACCTTCCGTTCCAGCCATGTCTATCTCATGAGATATAAAATCTTTACCCAATGCATTGGAGGGAGATATAGGTCCCACCCATCTTATAATGAATCCTTTCTTATGTGTGCCACATAATCATAAAACATACATCATCGCATAACACATGAAAAAATGGGATTCTTGAAACATCATGACATCATAAATCAATTCATATAAGATAAAGGAATTCATAAAAATAATTCCATCACAACATGATCAAATCAATGTAATAATAGGGATAAAAACAGAACCCTTTATTATCTTAGATGGAAAATTATTTTGAAAATCACTTGAACTCCATTCTTGAGGAAAATATCCTTTCTTATTCAAAAACATTTTTCCTTTCATAACATGTCATACAACTTTAAAATAAAAGAAGTTGATTAAAAATAAACTTGAAAACTTGTGAAGGAAGCTTCTTGGAAACAATGTTTTAAAAATCCATTCATGCCGTATAAGTTAAAAAAAAACATTCTTCGTACTTTTGTCGGAAAAGTCAAAAAGTACCTCGTACGGAAAAACGACAAAAGATTCCTTTCATATTCTTTACTAAAAACTCACCTAAGGGTAAAATTTGATTTAAACTATTGCAAGTGGATGGAAACAATATTTCATATTGAGGGAACATGGATGTGGATGATAAAATACACCCCAGTAAATACTTACGAATAAACAATCTCGGATAAAAATGAGATTGTGATATTTCCCTTACCTTAGGTCCGATTTGCTTTGTTCGTGTCCGAATCTCCTGTATAATGGTTTAAATAATGTTATTGACTTATTCCAGAATCATACATATTGATATGAGATCATATATGGTCATATTATTAGCTTCTTGTTAATAATATTTCATTGTTACTTGTTACTCGGGTCTTTATAACTTTTTGTTCTTATGCGTGTTTTGTCGAATAAATTCTTATTCTTATCTTTAGGTTATAGATAATTCATTTCCAGAATGGTATTAGTGTAGTATATACCATATTCATTTATTCAATTCATTTATATAATCATTATGAAATGAAGATCATGTAGAACGAGTCGCATCACATCGTGGAGACGGTATTCCGTACGTACGCACGAGTGATGATATCGTTCCTATGATCGTGGGATTGTATTGGAGTATATATATATTATTTCAGTATCAATATTACTTCATAATAATCATATGTAGTTACTCATTACACCATTATACCCATCCTTGTAAGGTGATGGTGGAAAATAGATTACACCACGGCGTGGAGACGGTATTCTGTACGTACGCACGCGCGGTGATTTCATTTTTCCATAGGATGGATAGAAGGTGAATTAGGGTTGTTTCATATTTATAATAACATATCAGTATGTAAGTAATACTGATGTTATTACTTTATCATGAAACAACTAAAGAAGAAGAAGTTGAAGAAGAAAGAAATTGAAAAGGTCGGTAATGGATATTACCTCTTCTTTGGAATGCCTCTTTGAATCCTCTACTTAGGGAACTAAGATGGGTCTTTGGAGAAGACAAGGACCTCTAGGATTATTCTAGAGAAGTGGAGAGGAGAAAATGGCAGGGGTTGGCCGAGCTTGAGTGCTCAATTTGGTGTGAGGAGGAGGGGGAGGAGGTGCCCTTTTATAAGGGAGGAGAGGGGCACCTTAGGAATATCTCAAAATATTATTTTATATTAAAGTCAAAATCGGTTTATAATGGTTCCAAAGGGTCTTATTTCGAAGCCAAAGTGGGGATGGGTCGAAATCCTATCAACCAATAGAATTTAGACAAGTTTAGGGTATTATTTTAACCTTATCAATTAGATTTAACTCTAAGTTAAATAATTTAACTTTTACCATGACTTTTTGTTTTCTTTCACTATATGGTTAATACACTTACTATAACATGCCAAACGAACCCCAAATTGTTTATTATTAAAATATATATCCTTATCTAAGTCATTTGGCCGAACCTTAGATTTTTAGGAATAAAATAACAATTAATAATATAATATTTTATTTAAAAACTATTTTGTGTCAATTTTGACACTATTTGATATATGATTTTTGTCAAAGTCATAACAGAATTATATGTTCGAACCAAGTTGATTAAATCAATACTAATATGTCATAGTAACCTAGAAAATTAGTGGAATTCATAAAAAGTCTCAAATTACATTTATTTTGGTATTTATATTATCAATTTTGTCAATATTTCATTAATAAGATAATTACTGCATCATCTTTGTGTCATAAATAAATTAAATTATTTGATGTCTAAAAATTTCAAATAAAATACCATCATGTAGGAAATCTTTTTAGCTTTCTAATGAATATTTACAATCGAATTTATCTTATGTATAACCCTATATTAAAATGATTTACTTATTAAACTTTGATTTTAACTATTTTAACCCTTCTTTAAATAAATTAATAATAAATGTCCTAATCTAATCCAAGTGGGCCTAAATGGTCATATTTTATTCCTAAGTTTGTTTTTGGTCGAATTACACTTGTCCAATAGAATTAGGACATGTGTTAGGGTAATATTAATATCATATTTACCCTTAGTTACCCTATTTACTATTAACCGCGGTAAAAAAGGTAAAAAGTTACTATTCACCAAAAAATTATTTTTATCTCATTGAACCACATTTTAGTCCTTGATATTAACCATGTCTCTCGGATTTTCGAAATTCCATTCACAGAAGCGGTAAAATTAAGTTTTATGCAAAATTCAGTTTTTTAACCTACCACTTAGTGGTTTCACTATTCATCAAAAATTGAAAGTTTTCAGAAAAATACCAAAATTTCACCCTAGGCTAATTTCGATATTCTGAGTCCAAAAATGAAGTCCATTTTGAAAAATAAAATTTACAAAATTTCAAAAAGTGGTTATTACTATTCATAACGGCTAGTTTTACTAGCATATTGTTGTTTAGTGAAACTCGGTATTGTGTACGACGCAAGCTATCGAGGAAGGTCGCGATTGCGTGTAAAGCAAGTCAAGCAAGTGTTGTGTAGAAAAAGATTTCCTTTGATAATTTATAACATAAAAGTCTCGGGTGTTACATTCTACCCCCCTTAAAAAGAATTTCGCCCTCGAAATTCGTCACTTTGTAACAAACAGATGAGGATACTTCTCCCTCATCATTTCCTCAAGCTCCCATGTAGCTTCTTCAAGTTGGTGGTTCCTCCATAAAACTTTCACCAAGCGAGTGGTCTTGTTTCGTAGGACTTTTTCGCTACGATCCAGAATCTCTATCGGTTGTTCTTCATAAGAAAGATCTTGCTCCAGCGGTACAACTTCTGAGCTGAGTACATGTGAAGGATCTGGTATGTACTTTCTCAGGAGAGATACATGGAACACATCGTGAACTTGAGAGAGATTTGGTGGAAGCGCCAATCGGTAAGCTACCTTCCCAACACGATCCAGTATTTCGAAAGGACCGATATATCTAGGGCTCAACTTCCCCTTCTTTCCAAATCTCATAACCCTCTTCCAGGGAGATATTCGTAAGAACACTTTATCACCCACTTCAAACTCTAGGTCTTTTCTTCGGTTGTCGGCATAACTTTTCTGTCGACTCTGAGCTGCTCTTATGTGTTGCTGAATAGATCTGACCTTTTCTGCCATTTCATCAATGAGATCAGGTCCTAATAGCTTTCTTTCCCCAACTTCATCCCAGCAAGTTGGAGTCCTGCATTTCTTTCCATAGAGAGCTTCATAAGGAGCCATCTGAATACTGGAGTGAAAGCTATTATTATAAGAAAATTCCACCAAAGGTAGGTGTTGATCCCAACCTCCTTTGAAATCCATAGAGCAAGCTCTCAACATATCTTCTAGGGTTTGAATTGTTCTCTCAGACTGACCGTCTGTCTGGGGATGATAAGCAGTGCTGAAACTCAACTCTGTATCCAGAGTATGCTGAAGACTTCGCCAGAACTTCGAGGTAAATCTCGGATCTCGATCAGATATAATAGAAAGTGGTACTCCATGCAATCTTACCACTTCCTTTACATATATCTTGGCAAGCTGATCTAGAGAGAAATCCTCTCTAATAGCAATGAAGTGTGCAGACTTTGTAAGACGATCAACTATGAACCAGATAGCATTATTGCCTTTGGATGTTTTAGGAAGTCCTGTGACAAAGTCCATAGTGATGTTTTCCCATTTCCATTCGGGTATGGGTAATGGTTGTAACATCCCCTTAGACTTCTGTCTCTCAGCTTTAACTTGTTGACAAACCAAGCATCGAGAGACATATTCAGCAACATCTTTTTTCATGCCATCCCACCAGAAGTACTCTTTCAGGTCCCTATACATCTTCGTGCTTCCAGGATGAATAGAGAATGATGAACTATGAGCCTCATCCAGCAGCTCCTTCTTTAATTCAGGGATGGGAGGAACGCAAACCCGATTCCTGAACTTTATTATCCCATCACAATCAAGGTTGAATTCAGGAACATTTCTCACCTTCTTTTGTAACTCGACATCTTCTTTCTGTGCCTCTTTAATCTTCACATGTATAGGTGGTTGAACATTCATTTGAGAAAGATAAGATTTTTCCCCTTCCATTATAATTCCAAGATCCATCCTTTGTAAATCCATAAATATTGGATCTTTTGTGACCCTCATCATGGATAAACTAGCATGGTCTTGTCGACTTAATGCATCTGCCACCTTGTTTGCTTTCCCAGGGTGGTAATGGATTGAGCAGTCGTAATCCTTAATCAGCTCCAACCATCTTCTTTGACGCATGTTCAACTCCTTTTGTGTGAAAATATACTTTAAACTTTTATGATCAGTATAAATATCACACCTTTCACCATAAAGGTAATGCCTCCAAATCTTTAATGCAAAGATTACCGCAGCCAACTCCAAATCATGTGTTGGGTAATTTTGCTCATGGATTTTCAACTGTCGTGAGGCATAAGCTATCACCATATCATTTTGCAAAAGAACACACCCCAATCCCTTCTTGGATGCATCATTGTAGATCACAAACCTTTCTCCACTACAAGGCAGTGTGAGCACAGGTGCACTGGATAACCTTCTTTTCAACTCCTTGAAATTCTCTTCACATTCCTCTGTCCAGACAAACTTAACTCATTTCCGAGTCAACTTGGTGAGTGGATTAGATAATCTTGAAAAATCTTTTACAAAACGTCGATAATATCCAGCCAAACCAAGAAAACTTCGGATCTCAGTTACTGTGGTTGGTCTCGACCATCTTTCGATAACCTCTGTTTTTGCTGGATCCACAGATATCCCCTCTTTTGAGATTATATGACCCAAAAATGAAACTTTTTGAAGCCAAAATTCACACTTGGTAAATTTGGCATAAAGCTTCTCCTTTCTCAGGGTCTTCAATATAATTCTCAAGTGATCTTCATGCTCTTCCTTGCTCTTTGAATAGACAAGAATATCGTCTATAAAGACTACCACAAATTGATCAAGATAGTCTCTAAAGACTCTATTCATTAGATCCATGAAGATAGCAGGGGCATTAGTAAGACCAAATGGCATCACTATAAATTCATAGTGTCCATACCTTGTACGGAAAGCCGTCTTTGGTATATCCTCCCTTTTGACCCTTAATTGATGATACCCTGAACGAAGATCAATCTTGGAAAAGTATTGAGCTCCGCGTAGTTGGTCAAATAAGTCATCAATGCGTGGGAGAGGATATTTGTTCTTGATAGTGATCTTGTTAAGTTCTCGATAATCAATGCAGAGTCTCATTGATCCATCTTTCTTCTTAACAAAAAGAACAGGTGCTCCCCAAGGTGACGCACTAGGGCGTATGAATCCCTTATCAAGATTCTCTTGGAGTTGCTTCTTCAATTCCTGCAACTCAATTGGGGCCATTCTATAAGGTGTCTTTGAAATAGGCAAAGCACCCGGTACGAGTTCTATTGAAAACTCAACTTCACGATTTGGTGGAAGACCCGGCAATTCCTCCAGAAAGACATCATCAAACTCCCGTACAATGGGCATATTCTTAATCGTGAGTTTCTCACCAACCATTTGAGATAAATAACCTTCATTTAGTGGAATCAATACCCATAAGATGGAAGAAATTTCCACTGGAAGGTTATGTTCATCCTTGCATTGATAGACGATCGTAGGTTGATCTGGAATATGAAATGTGACTTCCCTTCTTTGGCAATTGATATGAGCTCCATTTAGAGAAAGCCAATCCATGCCAAGAATAACATCAAATTCCACTAAAGGAAGGATCACAAGATTTGCAGGAAGCACTTTCCCACAAACTTCGATCGGAGAAGAATTATAAACTTTTGATGCGATTGATGTGCCATTAGGTGTTGTCACAGCTAACTCAACATCTAATTGTTGAGGTAGTACGGTGATACCCTTAGAAAAGTCTTCAGAAATAAAAGAGTGGGTGGATCCAGAATCAAATAAAACATTTGCTACTTTAGAGTGGATGGTAAGTGTACCTTTCACCACATCGTTATCGTACTCCACATCGCTGATAGAAATTGCATGTGACTTTCCTTTGTCTTTAGCCTTAAGAGTTTGTTGACGTCGACCATCATCATCAACCCTTGGATTTGGGCATTGATTGGCATAATGCCCCATCTCCTTGCACTTGAAACATTGAAGTGTAGCAGGTTCATTCTGTGTATCCCTTCCTTTGTTTGCATCATTAGACATCTTCTTCCCATTATCACGGCATTCAAATGCCCGATGACCTTCCTTTCCACATTTAAAACATTTACTTGTCCCTTTAAGACAACTCCCTCCATGTTTCTTTCCACACTTTGAGCATAAGGGAAAGTTCATCTTCTTTTCAGTGTGCTCTTTAGAGTTTCCTTTGAATTCCATCTTCCTCTTCTTATCAAACCCATGTGACTGATGGGTTACTCCAATCTCCATCTCGACTTTGAGAGCACATCGAACGATTTCCTCGTAGCTATTGAAGTCCCTTATGGCTAACGCCCTTCGAAGACTTGGTTTTAAGCCACTAAAGAATCGATCGATCTTACTCTCAGGTTGGATAATAATACCAGAAGCGTACCTTGCAAGTCTTGTAAAATTTGCTTCATAGGTACTAACAGATTCATCATCCCTTTGCTTCAGTTCAAGAAACTCTTTCTCCATCTTTGTTCGGAGAATACGAGGGAAGTACTTATTGAAAAATAAGTTCTTGAACTCGTCCCATTCCATAGACTCAATTTCATCCCTTTGCCTCGTATTCTTAACAAGATTCCACCATTGATCCGCATCTCCTTCCAAACGATACACTGCTAGGATGACTTTATCATGTTCAGAACATTGAAGAACTGAAAATATCTTTTCAGTAGTACTAATCCATTGTTCAGCAACTAATGGATCAGTAGACCCGCTGAAAGATGGTGGACGCTGCCTCATGAAGGATTCAACAGAATGTTGCTCCCTTCTTTGTTCGTTTGGAAATCCTGCATGATTCATAGCTTGAGAAAGTTGTGTGAGCATGGCTACAAGATTTTGCATTCCAGCTCCCATATCGTTTGGTTGCTCAGGGGGACAATCATTGCATTGCCCATCGCATTCCGCATTAACACGGTTCCTTCGGGTTCCAGCCATTGACTAAAACCAAGAAGAATAGTGTGAGGAACACTAATTATAATAGGAAACCACATAATTCAAGAATAAAATTTTCATGCTTAAGGTCTTATCCTAGGTTATTCAAGGCCATTTCTAAAATTTTGTTCTATGCTTAGACTTATCCTTAGGGTTATTACTAAGGCTTTCACATCCTAGTTTCCAAAGGATGACTATACCTTTCCTCTGATACCAACTATAACGACCCATACTTTACATACATTGTTAATACTTCAAAATTGAATCACACTTATTACAACATATGACAAAACCACAAAGGACCGTATAGGTATAGTGTCTTTAGAAACTGGGAAACATAAACAATTGGTTCATAAATCTTCTACAGTGTCTCCCATTTATTTCATCATATCTAGGGTCCCTTTTAGCATATTCTACTTAATATCCATCTTCCTGACCTGGGGAAAAGAAAACATAAAAGGGTGAGCTCAAATGCTCAGCAAGGGAAAATAAAGGAAATAAAAATCATATCATATCTTTTTGAAAATCAAAACCTGCAAAATAGATCATAATATCTTAACATGGAATAAATCATAGAAGTGAAAATGAGATCCCCAAAATCATAACATAAAACTTGAAACTTTGTGGCATGCACACATAATCATGGAAAATCATTTCTTGTTAGTCATGACTCATTGCCAAGACTATCTTAGTGGACAAAGTCCCTTTCTGAACCGAGTTCACTCCTCGTTTCAGTCCTGTATCACTGAACCGAAATAACCTTCCGTTCCAGCCATGTCTATCTCATGAGATATAAAATCTTTACCCAATGCATTGGAGGGAGATATAGGTCCCACCCATCTTATAATGAATCCTTTCTTATGTGTGCCACATAATCATAAAACATACATCATCGCATAACACATGAAAAAATGGGATTCTTGAAACATCATGACATCATAAATCAATTCATATAAGATAAAGGAATTCATAAAAATAATTCCATCACAACATGATCAAATCAATGTAATAATAGGGATAAAAACAGAACCCTTTATTATCTTAGATGGAAAATTATTTTGAAAATCACTTGAACTCCATTCTTGAGGAAAATATCCTTTCTTATTCAAAAACATTTTTCCTTTCATAACATGTCATACAACTTTAAAATAAAAGAAGTTGATTAAAAATAAACTTGAAAACTTGTGAAGGAAGCTTCTTGGAAACAATGTTTTAAAAATCCATTCATGCCGTATAAGTTAAAAAAAAACATTTTTCGTACTTTTGTCGGAAAAGTCAAAAAGTACCTCGTACGGAAAAACGACAAAAGATTCCTTTCATATTCTTTACTAAAAACTCACCTAAGGGTAAAATTGGATTTAAACTATTGCAAGTGGATGGAAACAATATTTCATATTGAGGGAACATGGATGTGGATGATAAAATACACCCCAGTAAATACTTACGAATAAACAATCTCGGATAAAAATGAGATTGTGATATTTCCCTTACCTTAGGTCCGATTTGCTTTGTTCGTGTCCGAATATCCTGTATAATGGTTTAAATAATGTTATTGACTTATTCCAGAATCATACATATTGATATGAGATCATATATGGTCATATTATTAGCTTCTTGTTAGTAATATTTCATTGTTACTTGTTACTCGGGTCTTTATAACTTTTTGTTCTTATGCGTGTTTTGTCGAATAAATTCTTATTCTTATCTTTAGGTTATAGATAATTCATTTCCAGAATGGTATTAGTGTAGTATATACCATATTCATTTATTCAATTCATTTATATAATCATTATGAAATGAAGATCATGTAGAACGAGTCGCATCACATCGTGGAGACGGTATTCCGTACGTACGCACGAGTGATGATATCGTTCCTATGATCGTGGGATTGTATTGGAGTATATATATATTATTTCAGTATCAATATTACTTCATAATAATCATATGTAGTTACTCATTACACCATTATACCCATCCTTGTAAGGTGATGGTGGAAAATAGATTACACCACGGCGTGGAGACGGTATTCCGTACGTACGCACGCGCGGTGATTTCATTTTTCCATAGGATGGATAGAAGGTGAATTAGGGTTGTTTCATATTTATAATAACATATCAGTATGTAAGTAATACTGATGTTATTACTTTATCATGAAACAACTAAAGAAGAAGAAGTTGAAGAAGAAAGAAATTGAAAAGGTCGGTAATGGATATTACCTCTTCTTTGGAATGCCTCTTTGAATCCTCTACTTAGGGAACTAAGATGGGTCTTTGGAGAAGACCAGGACCTCTAGGATTATTCTAGGGAAGTGGAGAGGAGAAAATGGCAGGGGTTGGCCGATCTTGAGTGCTCAATTTGGTGTGAGGAGGAGGGGGAGGAGGTGCCCTTTTATAAGGGGGGAGAGGGGCACCTTAGGAATATCTCAAAATATTATTTTATATTAAAGTCAAAATCGGTTTATAATGGTTCCAAAGGGTCTTATTTCGAAGCCAAAGTGGGGATGGGTCGAAATCCTATCAACCAATAGAATTTAGACAAGTTTAGGGTATTATTTTAACCTTATCAATTAGATTTAACTCTAAGTTAAATAATTTAACTTTTACCATGACTTTTTGTTTTCTTTCACTATATGGTTAATACACTTACTATAACATGCCAAACGAACCCCAAATTGTTTATTATTAAAATATATATCCTTATCTAAGTCATTTGGCCGAACCTTAGATTTTTAGGAATAAAATAACAATTAATAATATAATATTTTATTTAAAAACTATTTTGTGTCAATTTTGACACTATTTGATATATGATTTTTGTCAAAGTCATAACAGAATTATATGTTCGAACCAAGTTGATTAAATCAATACTAATATATCATAGTAACCTAGAAAATTAGTGGAATTCATAAAAAGTCTCAAATTACATTTATGTTGGTATTTATATTATCAATTTTGTCAATACTTCATTAATAAGATAATTACTGCATCATCTTTGTGTCATAAATAAATTAAATTATTTGATGTCTAAAAATTTCAAATAAAATACCATCATGTAGGAAATCGTTTTAGCTTTCTAATGAATATTTACAATCGAATTTATCTTATGTATAACCCTATATTAAAATGATTTACTTATTAAACTTTGATTTTAACTATTTTAACCCTTCTTTAAATAAATTAATAATAAATGTCCTAATCTAATCCAAGTGGGCCTAAATGGTCATATTTTATTCCTAAGTTTGTTTTTGGTCGAATTACACTTGTCCAATAGAATTAGGACATGTGTTAGGGTAATATTAATATCATATTTACCCTTAGTTACCCTATTTACTATTAACCGCGGTAAAAAAGGTAAAAAGTTACTATTCACCAAAAAATTATTTTTATCTCATTGAACCACATTTTAGTCCTTGATATTAACCGTGTCTCTCGGATTTTCGAAATTCCATTCACAGAAGCGGTAAAATTAAGTTTTATGCAAAATTCAGTTTTTTAACCTACCACTTAGTGGTTTCACTATTCATCAAAAATTGAAAGTTTTCAGAAAAATACCAAAATTTCACCCTAGGCTAATTTCGATATTCTGAGTCCAAAAATGAAGTCCATTTTGAAAAATAAAATTTACAAAATTTCAAAAAGTGGTTATTACTATTCATAACGGCTAGTTTTAATAGCATATTGTTGTTTAGTGAAACTCGGTATTGCGTACGACGCAAGCTATCGAGGAAGTCGCGATTGCGTGTAAAGCAAGTCAAGCAAGTGTTGTGTAGAAAAAGATTTCCTTTGATAATTTATAACATAAAAGTCTCGGGTGTTACAAATATCATAAATTAATTCCTCATCCTTATGTAATGTAACTTAAATCAAAAAATGTTGTCTGTTTACTTTCCTACTAGGAGACTAATGGTCATTTGTCCCAACACAAGTTTGTGGTTTTCTTATTGTTAACTTTCTCTTGATCATGATTTCTATCCCTCTCCATTAGAACTTGACACTTATTTTATCATCAATATCCATGTTTTACTATATGGAATCCGAGTATGGGTTATCTTGGTTGACCTTTATACCTCTCTTTCTTTCTTTTAAAGTGATAGTTTTATTGACTCTTTTTCCGATGTAGAAATTTACATTATATTCCCAAGCAAAATTTTAAAAATTACAAGGACTAAATTTATTGAAGGATGGGAGAATGTTACACCCCAAGCTTCCATGGTACGTTTCCCTTTGAATAATGCAATGGCGTGCATTGTATGCAACTTCGAGATTCTAACACACCACAACCAATCAAACTAGCCGTGATGAATAGTAATACCTACTTTTTGAAATTTTATAAATTTTATCTCTCAAAATGGACTTACTTTTTGGATTTAGAATATCTAAATTAGCCTAGGATGAAATTTTGGTACTTTTCAGATAACTTTCATATTTTGATGAATAGTGAAAATTACTAAATTTTAATTAAAAACAACTTTTTTAATCGAAGTAATTAATATTGATAAATTATAAATTTGAGTGGCTTTAAAGTATATTTATAATATATTTTTACCATTTAATTCAATGTTTGTCATTGGACATAATTTCACAATTAAACCAGACATAAACTAGTGCCAATCTTTTGACAGTTATTATCTCTTAAAAACACGCTTTTTGTTTTAACAACAGGAATTAATTTTAAATTAATTTCTGCCACTTATGTTTTTTGAATTTGGAAAAATGGATTCCATATTTGGAATCAGGATGTTTAAATTTTGTAAATATATAACTTTTATTTTTATACATTTTGAATAATTACTTCGGTAAATATTTTATTTACCGTGGTTAAAGGGTAAATCCGGTAAATAAGGGTTAAACAATAATATTATACTAATATTAAATTACCATAAAACGTGTCTTAACCATATTGGTTGATACATTTCCTACCATGGGAATCTTTGGGTCGATTTTTGGACCCCATGGATCCACTTGTAAGTGATAATGACACATTATATTAATTAAGTTAAAGTAATTACAAAAATGACAATAGAATATATCTTTTAGCAAAAACAATTTTTACATAGGGTTATATATGTTGGATTTTAGACTATAAATATTAATTAGAAATATAAAAATATTTCCTACATAATTATATTTTATTTACATTTTTTAGACATTAAATAATTTAGTTTATGTATGACACAATGATGATGCAGTAATTACCATAATAGTGAATAATTAAAATAATTGATATTATAAATACCCAAACAAATATAATTTGAGACTTTTAATGAATTAAACTAATTTTCTAGGTTAATATGACATGTTATTAATGATTTAATTAACTTTTTTAGAATTAATAATTCTGTTATGAGTTTTACAAAAATCAACTATTGAATAGTATCAAAATTGACATCAAAGAGTTTTTAAAACAAATATTTTATTATTAATTGATATTAAATTCCTAAAAATCTAAGGATCGCCCAAGAGACTTATATCATGATATGTATATCATCAATGGACCACTTGGGGGTCTCTTGAATGTATATAGAAAGTTTATTAACTATATAATATAAAAATACAAAGTAACATGGTAAATGTCAAACTAATTAACTAAGATTTAAAACTAAATGATAAGGTTAATATAATGACCCAAAACTGTATAAATTATTCTGGTTTAATGTTTTTCGAACTATCCCCACCTTAAATTTTGAATAATGAACTTTTTATCCATTAGAAACCGAATATGAATTTATTATAAATTAATATTTCTAGATTTTCCAAAGGTGCCCCTCACCCCTCTTATAAAAGCGAATTCCTCCTTATCATTTCTTCACACCTTCAAATCCTTTTTTGATCAGCCAACCCATGCCCAAATACTCTCTCAAATTCCCTCACTACAACCTAGAGGCCTTAGTTTGATCAGAAATCCAACCTAAGAAGCCATTTTGATCAAATCAAAATGAAGAACCCAAAGAAGAGGTAATGTTTTCACCACCCCTTTTCAAGTTGCTTTCTTCTTCCACTTATTATTTCTTTGTTATTACCATTATAAAATAATAACTATATTATATTATATATACTTTGATTTTATTATAAATATGGTATAAACATATTCAGTATTCTATCCACCCTTTTAATAACATGTCACCATACGTGCGTACGTACGGCTTACCGTCTCCACATCGTGGTGTAATTGTTATTCAATATATTATTATTTGGGTGGGTATAATAATGATGTGTAACTCATTTAAATAATAAATATAACATGATAATTATTCTGTATATATGATATACCATCCAATTATATATTATTTTTATATCAAAAGAATGATATTGTCGCTCGTGCGTACGTACGGAGTACCGTCTCCACGAATGCGATGAGATTCATTCTCCATCATATCCATTCAAGTATAATTCTCATTTGATGATTAAAAATAATGTTTATGGACTTGATATCATTCTGAATATGAATAATATACATCCCATTAATAATAAATATGGCTCACATAACAAAGAATATAAAGTAAAATAAACTCGTTAACACCCGAAATGATGATAATTCTAAGATCTTATTAACAAATCAATGTCAAAAGATCATATATGATATAATATTAATGTAAATGATTATTTTATAATTCAATAACAATTATTTCACCATTATACAGGAGGTTAACCTACCATCTACCATTGAAAAATTACAAATTAAGGGGTTTCTTAACTCACTCTTAATTTCGTGAGAATTCCATTGTTCACCACTTAATTATTACATGTGGTGTATGTGTACTGCCCATTATTGTATTCATTGTGTAATATACCTTAATTTATGGGTATTTACATCATCATGGTATGATCATTCTTTCATGGGTGTATGTTTCGTAAGTTATCTAATCGATAAGGGAATTTGAAATTTCATTTTCCACTCATATGGCTTTACGCATATTTCATTGATTATATAACCCCAAGATTATGTTTGGAATCACTATTAATTGGATTATGTCATAATCTATACTCCCCTTCCTGTGGATATACTTTCGATACACATAATCACTCCATTTATAATTTCTCAAGTCATTGATATGAATTTGATAAGGGTAATTTTAACTCCTTCTCCATTTGTTGAGTTAAACATCCAATTCGTTGGTGTTGTTTTTACAAGAATATGTGTGAATGTCCTTGATTGTTATACACTGAATATCCAATCATATTTAGTGTATTTATATTTTCCACACATAATTATGTCGTTGATTTATCCTTAACCTAAGGATACGACCTTTATGAGAGATTTCATCTCAATTTACATTCCATTGATACTTCTTTGTTGTTATACACCAAATCACTTTTATGAGGTGTATATAATGTACTTTGACATAGTATATCATGAATTCCTTTATTCTCATGATATTACAATGTTTTTATTACCTCAATTATTTGTATTCAAGTGTCTCTCTTTTGGTTAGAAACTCTGACTAAAATACCATTTTTAAATGTTTTAAAGACTTATTCTTCTAAATCATGCTCATTAATGTCCATGTTTTAAAAAATTATTTTAAGGATTTATTTATATGGAAATTAAAGTTTTAAAATTAAAACTCCTTTTAAATGTTTCAAAGTGGTATGGGAGACTTTGATTCAAAAATCAATTTTTAAATGGCTTCTTTACAAATAGTGTGACTTTTAATTGATTTCAATAAAAAGGGGGATATTTCTCTCAAATAGTTTTGATAATTATTTTCATCTATGTCAAAATCCTTAATTATTCTTGATTGAGTATAATGTGATACAATACAATCTACCATATTGTATCGAATGAGTTATGGTTCGCTGTGTATGTGCTATTTTTATACCATTCATGGTTTGTGGTTAAAGTATTGACATTTCATATGATATTTTTAATACGAATGTTTATGTTATGTTTAAACATGTTCATATGAGGAATTCATTGGACTTAATAAGTGACGGGTGGAGCCATCTATAGCTCCTCGATTCATCGTTAGGTCTCATGAGACAAAATAGTGTCTTGGCATAAGTCCTTGACAAAATCTTATTTGTAATCTTGGCACGAGGCCTTGGCTATGTGGTTATAATAGTCTGGAATTATTCATTCAATCATTATGAATGTGGTTATTGATATTTCATGTGATTGTTCTACTAGTAGAGTATCCATGTGAATAAGTAAATGGAATTATTTAATTTTATCTTTTCCATATTATGTTGATGTTCAATTTTAAAAGGCTTTTGTTTTAGTTAAAAATTGCTTTAAGTGTTATGCTTATCTATGAAAGCTTCTGCTATATTGTTATCCTTACTGAGAATCTGAGCTCACCCCTTTCAGTGTTTTATTTTTCCCAAGATGAGAAAATGTAATTTATGAATGACCTGCAAGGATAGTATGAGGGGATATGAAGACAAGATGTTGTTTTAGTTTTTTTTACCTTATGATGTAATGTAAGACTTATTAATATATCTAGTGTTTCCAAGGTTACTAAACTAATCGGTCTTTCGAGAATTGATCCTTTGAGATCATGCCAATGTTATTTAATAATGCACCGACTCTGGGTACCTATGGTTGGGGCGTTACAGGGTTGATCTAAAATTCTCATTAAGGGTAAAAAGGGATATATGTAAGAATAATCATGAGTATAAAGTTATGAGAACATGATATTTAAAATATAAGTTCATACCATTCATATCAATGATCGTATACATGAATTATGGAATAATTCAAGGAAGTTCATTAGACATAAATCATAAGTAAATAAAGAACATAAGCCATGAACTCATAACTTAAGAATAAAATATGTAATTGTGGAAGACACATAAGCATATAATATGATTTTCATATTAGACAAGATATCTCTTCCAATAATATATTGGTAGTATGGGTTCACTCCCCATGCCATATTGGTAGTCATGGTTCACCCCCATGGCCATCTTAGTAGCATGAGTTCACTCTGCATACCATCTTTGTTAGTCCAGTTTCACTCCCATGTTCATCTTTGTAGTCAATGTTCATTATCAAGACTATATTATTCTATTTTATGACATATAAATTTTATTTAATGCATTGGAGAGAGATATAGGTCTCACCCACCTTATAGTGAAATAATACATACGTGTTCCCACAGACCATAAATAATCCTATCATAACCCATGAAATTAAATGGGTATTATAATCAGGTAATAATATCATAATCTATAGAGAAAAGATAGGTTTTATAATCATTTCATCATAATCATAACCCAAGAAAGGAAGTAGGTTTCAAAAGCATATAACCTGTGAAAGAGAAATGAGTTTCATAAACATCATTCCAACAAAACATAACCCTTTCAATGAAAGATTATGAATTAATAAATTGAGTACTTTCCCAAGAAATGAATGAGTAACACAAATTCATGATATTTTATATGGGAAATAATTTTTTAAGGATCCTCAAAAAACATTCAATGAGTAAAATATCCTTTCTTATTTGGAAAAATTATTTTTAAAACATAAAAACTTTTGAAAACCTTTTTCTTTGAAAATAGATTTGAAAAAATATAAAGGAAGAATTGAAAATGATAAAACATTTTAAAATAATTTTTATTTGATAATGGGCTTCAAATATCATTCAAAAAATGTTTTTAATTATGTGTCCTTTAATACAAAATCTGAGGTTGTAGAAAAGAGAACATGTAGTGAGGAAATAGCCCCTGAATCTCTGACTTTCATTCTTATTTTTTTTACTTCCCTTAAATAATAATCATGCTCGATTGAGTGGGGAGAAAACTCGATAAGTACAGTGGTTTTCCACATATAGATTATATAGATTTTATCATTCTTATTATATGAGACCAATATTGGCAAGAATTCATTCCAAGGAGATGTAACCATCCTCTAGAATGTAGAGGGTCAGAAGATGTGAAAAATATCTCATTCAATTGAGTGAGATTGTGATAAATAAATCATCATTAATAGAACAAGGATAGCCCATATATTCAATGAATCTTCCCTTGGTCTAGATTAGTTAATGATAACTTTTATTTATTTTATTAAATATCTTTACTCATGTTCTTATTATATTTTTATAATATATTTGTTTCATTCACATAATTTCACGACCCGTCCTCGGGACCCATGCCATGAATACCCCTAGCCCGCCTTCTATAGGCCAGGGGCTGGTGACTAGAACCAAAGACATAAAACCCTAAGAAGGGATGGTGTGGCCTTTATAAAATGTAAACACACACGATAGAGTATACACTAGAATAAAAACACTAAGTAAAACTGTATATAAAATGAGTGATAAATAGTAAAGGGGTTGGAAATACAAGTCCAACCGTAAAGTACAAGTAAAACTATTAGGAAAAAAATTGTTGAAAGGGGTTAAAAAGCTCTTAGATCTTCCGCCATGGATCGTACATGAAGGGTAGGTACAGAGAGCTTCCACAGCACTCCACGTTCGTCAGTCTCATCTGTGTACCGTCACTCCGTGTGGTCCGCCTCCGGGTACCATCCAGTCCTGCCCACTCAACCTCAGTCAGCGTTGTCCGTCGTCTGTAACCAACACAATGAGGTGTGGGAAAATCCCATGCAGGGGTGAGTAAAATGATACTTATTAGGAATTCTGAGACCCCCATGTTCTCTCAAAATCCACCAAGGATAAACCAAAAAGTACGCAATCAATGGATAGCCATTACTTAGGTATATGACCATACTTATACCTAAGTAATTATGTAATCCATATCAGTCATGAGGTAAACAAAAAAGACACTGAATCATCTCACATAGGTATACAACATATTTAGAGAGATAGAGATGACCAGATATAGCCACTAAATCATCAGAGCTGTCGGACCCACACATGATCGAGGACCAATTATTCTCTCAGACTGACACATGATCCAGGAACAGAAGTCAGAACTGTCGGACCAACAAATGATTGAGGAACAATTTTCAGAGCTATTAGAACAACACATGATCTAGGAAAAACTATTCTGTCAGACAAATTCAAGATCCAGGAATAGAAGTCAAAACTATTGGAACAACACATGATCCAGGAACAGTCGTCTGTGCATAGCCAGCCACAGGGTTTCCTAAAAGCACGCCTGATTCCAGGAGGGTCCGATCCTCATGCTAGGTGTCGATACATCAGCTTCCACAAAGTCCCATGTAGAAGTATCCCAAAATTCCTCCTTGTCATAGGGGTCTCAATGTAATTGACGGTGCGTCAATCGGACGCTCGGTCTATGAGTTATAAGCCTTTTTGTCCTGGGGGCCCAGTTGGATTCGTGTACGATCCAACCTAACCGTATCTCAACATTTCCCCGAACTCCAGTGGGGTATACTAAAAGGGATCATCGTGCTCCATGAAAACCATCACTGTTGACGGTTTTTCAAACGGTGGTCTGGTAACAAAGATAGGGCCAAAGGAATTAACAGGGTTGGTAATGGGCCTGGGCCCGGTCCGACCCGGTCGAACTGACTCGGCCCAACCCAGACTGGGCCGACCCGGTCTGGGTCGACCCGGTCTGACCCACTGGGTCAAAACCGGCCTATCTAGCTGGTTAGTCTCCAATGTTTGGCCTGGTTTGCTGGGCTGCCCAAGTGGACTGCAGGGTCGGTTCGGCCCGAAGGTCCCCGTGTAGGCGGCTCGGCCTGGAGACTCGGGCCGGTTCGACCAGGACAACGTGGGGCACGACTAGGGATGGTCAACCCAGAAAGCCAAGACGGTTCAGCTAGCGACACTGTAAAGGATGCCACGGGACGGCTCGAGTGGCCGGCACGACTCGGCTGGGAGCCGGTGCCCAGGCAGGCCATGTTTGGTGCTAGGAAGGGTGCGGGGAGGCCGCATGGTGTGTGGGCAGCATGAGGGCATGACTGTGGGGCGTGCAGGAGTGTATGGATAGACTGGGGGCACACGGGCAGGGCGCAGGTAGGTGAGGTGTGCGGGCAGCAGGCGGGCAGACTGCGGGGTGCGCGGGCAGACCGCGGGGTGCGCGGGCAGCGCATAGGTAGACTGTGTTGCACGCCGGCAGCCCCCGGGAAGACCACGGGGTGCACAGGCATACTGCAGGGCGTGCAAGCAGAGAGTGGGAATACCATGAGGCATGCGGGTAGCGCGCAGTCAGGCTGCGGGGCACCGAGAACGGCGCAGTTAGGCCAGTGGGGTGCGAGCAGTACACAGGTAGGCCGATAGGATGTGCGGGCATAGTGTAGGCTGGCCGCGGGGTTCGCGGGCAGGCCACAGGGCACACGGGCAACGCGGGGCGTGCAGACGCAGACGGAGGTGGTGCGGGTCGCCTCAGGGGCAGTGCAGTTCTCAGAGGCCGGGAGTAGCGCATCCCGTGTCGTTGTTGTCTCTGTCGCCTCGTCATTGTTGCGTCGCCATGCTGATGAACATCACAAGAAGGAAAAACGACTGAGGATGTCCGGCCATGTTAGGTTGGCCCGCACCCACCGCGTTTAAGCATGTATCAATTGGCACAACAAGATTATAAGTTGTTCATTAACACATCTACAACAAACCCTTTCTATCCGATGAAGAAGATATGAAAATGTATAACATCATCAAGTAATAAACCCCCCTACCATTGATCGTTTCTCGATGATGAAGTCACGGGAAGAAGATGATGTTGTCATCATTCGTCACGTCCACCATGCACTTCCCATCCAACCTTGTGCATCGGTTCGTTGAAGACGATGAGGAGGTAAGATTGGTCTAAGGTGTCCCACGTTGAAACAGCTTCCGAGGAAAGATGTCGAGGAAGATCATTCATCTTTTTTGAAGGTGTTCTTAATTTGAAGCGTTCTTCATTGGAAGCGTTCATCGTTGGGAGCCTTCCCCCAATATTTCTCCCAAGTTCCTCCTTTCTTTTCACTCCACCCAAAATAAAATCGTAGCCAAATAATATATTAGGATCTATTATGTTCATTGGCGTAAATTCAAATTGAGTGATTTAATTAAGTGAGTTGATTCATTTAATTAATGGGGTGGAGTTGGCATAACAATTCAAAAGAGGGAATTAATTAATTAACTTAGCTCCCCCAATTAATTCTTAAGAGGTGGCACAAATTATGTTAAAGGGGATTTGGCTCCATTTTGGTGGAGATGGTCAAGGGGTTTCTCCCTATTTAATGGGGAGTTGAGAAGGTTTTACCATCCTCTATTAATAGGTGGTTAAGCTTCCTATGGTCCCCACGTCATAACCTCTCACAGGAGGTTATTCTCGGGTGGGCCCCACCACCATAACCTCCCAAGGGTGTTTAAGGGGTGGCGGTCCCACCTCCAACTCCCACGAGAAGGTTTTAACCACCCAACCTCCACATGACAGTTAAAAATAAAATAATGTGATCTTACATTAATTTATTAATTCACACGAAAACCCAAAAACTAACTTTTATCCTCGACTCACTACCGTTGAAGTGAAATTTTTCTTAAGAGAATATCGGTGTTGCGAGTTCAACGGTGCTTTTGGATTTTAATTCTGAGCACCAGTTCAAAAGTTTAAAAACCTGCTCATACGTTTGCTGAATGTACCTCAACAAAACTTCAAAAATTGATTCCGGGAACACCAGGCCTCAGAATCAAGCACTACAAACTTTAACAGACTCGTAAAATCCCTTATATAAAAACTTTCCATGGGATTTCTGGGTCTTTACATTCTCCCCACCTGAGGGCTTTACGTCCTTATAAGCTACAACTTGAACTAATTAAAAAAATTGGGGTACTAAGCACTTATCTGAGCCTCCCACTCCCATGTCCTCTCCTGGAGGTTCCCGTGCTTCCAGCGAACGTGCACCAGAGGTATCGACCGCCCATGAAGTTTGCAGCTACACTCTTCCCTTGTCTTCTAGCTCCCTGAGCCTAGTGGGTCCCACATAAGGGGGTGGTTGTAACATGTCGAAATGTATACTACTTCATGCTGCTCTCCTAGCTCTCCTTCCACGTATGTTGCCGTACAGATTTATCTATCCTTAACAATTCCTCTTCTCAAAACATATTTACATGCTTAGGAGTCTTACACTTGCATCGGTTTCTAGATTTACAACTACTAATATTCACTAGCTGTATCCGATCAACCAAAGAACATTCAACCACAAAGATTCTCTCTAGTATCCTAACATAATTAGGAATGTGTAGATGAATTGTGTTGGATCAGATGTCCTTAAAACACACCTCACTCGTATGTTTGAGCCCTGATGCACTAATCGTACCGTATTCATCGAGTACCAGGAAATATCGGTATGCCTAGATGAATATTCAGCTAATGACATGTCGTCATGCCGAAACTATAGATGTTCTATGGAATTATCATCTACCTCCTCAAACTATTCCTCAGCAACCTGTGAGTCAGGCTCTCCTTGGAACATGAAGGTTATCTAATGTTGAAACACATGTAAGGCACTAAGCCTACAAGTGTCCTCTATCGGTACTGCCGGTTTCAACTACTGACCAATAGGAATTGATATAGCTGACACACAACCCAGAGGTACTATCTCATAAAATAGTCCATGTACTGAGGCCTCATCACTATGGAGATCATCCTCACGGTAACTCACTAAAAAATCTAGTATATAAGATCATTATCTTCTCTAAAGGTGTCTCAACTAGGCAGAGAACTCTAGAAATCGCCTCCAGCCAGTCCTCTGCTGCCTGGGAATCTTCTTTGCCTCATAACCACGGAGGCCTCTGCCACTAGAACCCGTGCAATGCCCTTAGTTAGCATGCACTATCTTCCAGTGTAGTTTGTGGCATCTACTACCCAATGGGTGGTGGTGCTGCCGGTACACCTCATGAAGGTGCCAACATAGTAAGATGGCCCTACACCAGAACCTCGTCGCTCAGTGGGTCGTCATCATGCGCTATCCTAAAACTCTAACTGGTTGTTTATGTGGAGGCATGTTGAAAAGAAACAGCCCATCCATGGTCAATAAGTTATACCTAGTGCACTGACTCAAGATATCAAAAAGATAACTCTTGAAAACACAAACGCAATTAGTGTTTTCATGCACTGAGTTGGGAAACAGAAGTTAGGGTCCTGGTGTATAGATACGTCGGCCACCGCACCAACATTGGACTCCGTGAACTGAAAACAAGACTTTGTACACTTAACACTATTTCTTCACAGAAAAGAAACATCAGAGTCTTGAGTTCTATGGTAGAACTGAATCCTCTGATACCAATTTTTCACGACCCATCCTCGGGACCCATGTTGTGACTACCCCAAGCCCGCCTTCCATAGGCCAGTGGCTGGTGACTAGCACCGAAGGCGTAAAACTATAAGTTGGGAACTCATTTCCTTTATAAAATGTAAACACACACAACAAAGTATAACCTGGAATCAAAACACAATGTAAAACTGTATACAAAATCAGTGCTGAAAAGTAAAGGGGTCGGAAACACAAGCCCAACTGTAAAGTAAAAGTACAACTATAAGGAACAAAAATAAATGAATGGTGTAAAGAAGCTTCTGGATCATCCGCTACGGATCCTACCTGAAGGGTAGGTACAGATATCCTTCACATCACTCCACGTCCATCTATCTCCTATGTGTACCGTCACACCGTGTGGTCCACCTCCGAGTACCATCTAGTCCTTCCCACTCAACCTCGGTCCGCAATGTCCTTCGTCTGCAACCAAATCAATGAGGTGTGGGCAATGCTCGTGTAGGGGTGAGTATAACGATTCTTAGTAGGGACCCTAAGACCACCATGGTCTCTAAAAATCCACCAAAGATAAACCAAAGAGTATAAAATCAACGGATATCCATTGCTTAGGTATATTGCCATACATATGCCTATATTATTAAGTAATCCATCTCAGTCATGAGGTAAACACAAAAGACACTGACTCATCTCACATAGGTATAAAACTTATGTAGAGAGATAGAGATGATTAGATATAGCCAATGAATCATCAGAGCTGTCGGACCAACACATGATCCAGGACCAACTATTCTGTAGGACTGACACATGATCTGGGAACAAAAGTCAGAACTGTCATACCAACACAAGATCTAGGCACAATCATCATTACTATCGGACAAACACATGATCCAAGACCAGCTATTCTTCCATTCCAATAGATGATCCAGGAACATAAGTCAGAACAATCAGACCAACACATGATCCAGGAACAGTTGTTAGTGCAAAGCCATCCATAGGGTTTCCACAAAGCACGCTTGATTCCAAGAGGGTTCACTCCTCAAGCCATGTGTCGATACATCAAATTCCATAAAGTCCCATGTAAAAGTACCACTAATGTATGCCTTCTCATATGGGTCTCAATGCAACTGACGGCGCATCCATCAGACGATTGGTCTGTGAGATATAATCCTTTTTTCATGGGGGCCCGGTTGGATTCCTGTACGATCCAACCTGACCATATCTCAACATTACCCCGAACGGTAGTGGGGTATACTAAAATGGACCTTCATGCTCCATTAAAACCAGCGCCACTGATATTTCATCAAATGGTCATCTGGTACCAAAGATACAGCCAAAGGAAGTAACAGGGTCGGTAATGGGCATGGGCCCGGTCTGACCCGGTCAGACCAACACGGGCCAACCCAGACTAGGCCGAACTAGTTTGGGGAAACCCGTTCAGTCCCACTGGGTCTCACTTGGCCCGTTGGGCGGGTCATCCTGCTAGGTTCGGCCCGGTTTGTTGGGCTCGGTCTAGCGGACTGCAGGGACGGTTCGGCCCGAAGGTCACCGCATAGGGAGCTCGGCCCGAAGGCCCAGGCCAGTTCGGCCAGGACCACATGGGGCACGGATCGGACATCTTGGCCCAAAAATCCAATCAGTTTCTTCCTAGAAAGCTGATCAGGTTCGGCCAGTGACACCGCAAAGTACGTTGCGGGACGGTTCGGGTGGCCGGTGTGGCTCGGCTGGTTCCGCTTGGAGTCAGGGCATGGGCAGGTCGTGCGGGGCACCGGGCATAGCACGAGGAGGCCGTACGGGGCGCTGGAAGGTTGGCGTGGTGTGTGGGCAGTGCAAGGGAATGTCGCGGGGCTCGCGGGCAAGCCATCGGGTGCCGGGTAGGGAACGGTTAGGCCTGTGGGGCACAGGCAGCACGCGGGTAGGCCGACGGGGTGCGCAGGCTTGGCTGGAGGCGGTGCAGGATGCCATGGGGGTGGCTCAGTTCTCAGAGGCTGCAAGTAGCATGGCCCTTGTCATTTCCATCTCTGTCACCTCGTTGTTGTTACGTCGCCATGCCGAAGAACTTCACAAGAAGGAATAAATGATAGAGGATGTCGGGCCATGTTAGATTGTCCCACACCCTCCGCGTCTAGGGAGGTATCAATTGGCTCAACAAGATAAGAAGTTGATCATTGACATGTCCGTAGTAAACACATTATATCCGCTGAATAAGATAAGAAAAGGTATAAAATCATCAATTAATAAACCCCTACCTTTGATTGTTGCTCGATGATGAAGTCACGAGATGAAGACGATGTTCTCATAGTTCGTCACATCCGCCACACACTTCCAATCTAAACACATGCATTGGTTCGTTATATGATGATGAGGAGGGAAGATCGGTCGAAGATTTCCCATGTCGAAGGGGGTTCCAAGGAAGGAAGTTGAGGAATATTGTTCTTTGTTTTTGAAGGTGTTCTTCATTGGAAGCGTTCTTTATTGGAAGCATTCTTCGTTGGGAGCCTTCCCCCAATATTTCTCCCAAGTTCCTCCTTTCTCTGCACTCCACCCAAAATGAAATCATAGCCAAATAATAGATTAGGATCTATTATGTTCGTTGGCAAAAATTCAAATTGAGTTATTTAATTAAATGAGTTAACTCATCTAATTAATGGGGTGGAGTCCGTATAATAATTCAAAAGATACAATTAATTAGTTAACTCGGCTCCCCTAATTAATGCTTGAGAGGTGGAAAAAATTAAATTAAACAAGAGTTGGATCCATTAAGGGGGAGAAGTTCAAGGGGTTTCTCCCCATTTAATGGAGAGTTGATAAGTTTTTACCCTCCTATATTAATAGGGGGTTAAACCTTGTGTGGTCCCCACATCATAACCTCTCACAGGAGGTTATTCTTGGGTCGGACCCACCACCGTAACCTCCCAAGGAAGGTTAAGGGGTGGTGGAAACACCTCTAACTCCCATGAGGATGTTTTAACCACCCAACCTCTACATGGTGGTTAAAAAAAATAAAGTGAGCTTACTTATTTTTATTACTTCACATGAAAACTGAAAAACTAACTTTTACTCTCGACTCACTGTCGTTGAAGTGAAAGTCTTCTTAAGTGAATACTGGTGCTACGAGTTCAAATGTGCTCTCGGATTTTAATTCTGAGCACTGGTTAAAAGGTTATAAGAACCTTCTCGTACGTTTACTGAACGTACCTGAAAAAAACTTCAAAAATTGATTCTGGGCACACCAGGCCTCGGAATCAAGCGCCGTAAACTTTCAAGGACTCATAAAAATCCCATATATAAATAAAATTCCATGGGATTTCCGGGCCATTACACATAAATCATTTTATTTTAATATTTTCCTTAAATAATGAAAAAACAAAAAAAAAATTAAAAAATATGAATACAAAATTAAACAAAAAGATATGTAACTTTGATAAAAAACCTCTTGAAGAGAAAAACCTCCAAATTAAACTACTATGTTACCCCCTCAAGTGCTATAAAAAATCTAATATATACCAGAATCCCTTTGATTAGGTCATCACATGTATCTTCCCTTTTGATTTTACATTAATACCCATGTGGAAAATCAGTATGCTTTCGATACTATTCAATTTTTAGATAAGCCTTTTTTTAGGTATGGGTGTGTGGAATTTTAAAATAAATCTTTTAAAAATGGGGTTTGATTTTTGTTTCCAAATTTAAGTGTATAAATGAATAGGGTGTATTAAATATTTATTTTCAATATTATTTTTCTAATAGTTTTATTGTTAAAGACTTTTATTATTTTTATATTATTTAATAAGATATTTGAACAAATTATAAAGGGATATAATGTTAGTTCGATGTAATTGTTATATTGGATTTAAATTATTTTATCCAATAGTGTTTGGAATAATTAAGTGTTTTAGTAAAATTAATTTTTAATTAAATTAATTTCATGATTTAAAAAATTATTTCTAAGTCAATAGGAAAAATTATTGTGAGATAAATTTTTTTAGGTGATGTTTAAGTGTTAATGGAATTTTTTTATTTGGGTGAGGCCTCGTTTCACAATTTTTTAGTATGTTAGTTCAATTTCTTGATGGTGAGGGTTGAGATAGAAATAATGGGTGTTCACTATTGATTATTGTTTCATAATAAATGGGATATTTTGATGGTGGAGAGAATATATATGGTTGTGGTTTCTTTTAAATTATAATTTTCAACTCTCTATGCATTTTATCATTTTTGGGACAAAAAGTGTGTTCTTTAAAAGAGTTTTCATAAAAATAATTTTAATTTTTGATTTATATTTTTTTATAACTATTTTTTAATATAAAAACGTCTTAGAGAGTTATAATTATAATAATTTAGTAGTTTTATTCAATATAATTCTTCAGGTTTAGTTGTATTCAATTTTTAGGGATGGATTTGTATTTTGGAATGATTTATTTTAGACCAAAGAAAGGTTCAATAGGGGTTATTAGGTTCTTTTTGAAATTTGGATGAGGATTCTAGTTAAAATGAGGAAAATGGGAAGGTGACTATAACAACAATCCCCTACTGATAGTACAATCAACCTACCAATTAATACATCTACCAGGCTCTAACGCACTAGGAACCACTAATTTCCATGAATACATGTTGTCCCAATTTGGTCCCACACAAATGATTGAATGGATAATCCGACTAATGATTCTCCCATATGGGCTAAAAACATGTACTATTAGTGTGTTTTTCCTCACACAGATGCATCCTAGGAATCTTCTTAAGAGGTCACCCATACAGACACTACTTGAGGTCAAGGATCACTTAACTGTTGAGTTTAAATTTAGTAGGATCTTGAAAATAATGTCAAACTTTTTTAACATGGGTAGTAAAATTTATTATATTATCCCTTTAAATTTTGGGGTGTTACACCCCCCCCCCCACAACACACACATTAGAGAACAACATCCTGATTCTGAACCCTACATTTTAACCCATCCAGTTCTACTAAACTTCTATTGTGAATTACTATAAGACCATTGTAATAATTAGGGGTCTCTAAAAGAATAAGAACATTTCCTTTTAATATGTCTATAGAGCCATGTATCTCTAGGTACTGTTAGTTCTCTCATAGAAACATAGTCCCCTACTAGGGAAAACCCACATGCTCAAACATATTATCAGACTAATGACTATACTCATGGGATAACACATGATCTTTCAGTGTATTTTTTCGTCACTCACACACACCCTATAAATCCTTCCAAGAGGTCACCCATCCTGAGACTACTCTATACCAAGGCACTCTTATCTATGGTGTTCTAATCGGGTAGTCTCTTGAAAATAAATTTTCATCTTGTTGACATGGGTAGTAAAATTTAGTATTTTAACTCTTTATCTATATGTGGTGTTATAGTTACACATGAAGATTTTTTAGGATCATATTATTGGTGAAACAAAAAATTGATCATGTCTCTTTGGTGAAGGGGAAATTTCTAGGGGAATAATCTATTGCATGGTCTTACAAACCATATATGAAAACAATACAGTCACTAAAAGGGGAACCAAAACTATGTATTTTACCCAAAAATCATAAAACATCCTCCATTTATGCTCTTCTTCACATAGTTTTTGATTTAATGGGATTTTGGGGGATTTTATACCTTTTATTCTAATCATACATTAATATTAATGGGGATTAGTATAATATATAAGGTATGTTTCTTTTTTATATCTTATCTTTATGTTTTTCTTCATTTATTCTTGTTAGAAACCGTAATGGTTAAGGGATTGTCGAAATTTTATGTCATAGATTAAATAAATTAGGTATTTTTTAGGGTATTAAAGTGGATGAAAAGTGGATTTCTGTTCCTATCATAGTTTCATTGATTAGTGTCATTACACTACCTAATAACCATTTCATCAATTTCAATGAATTTTTGAAGTTTTATGGAAATGTCACTTACTTAACCTAGGGTTATAAATTGTTTTGTATCATTTTGGATTCATGATTCTTGGAAAATATATAAATAAATTAATTGAATAAATATGATTTATTTATCTTCCCATACTTCCCATTGTCTGTTAAATTTGGAAAGATTCTATATTAGATTTTATGATAAACATTTTAGTAATATTAAAATTATTTATTAATTTTCATTCTTGCAACAAAAAACATGGATTTTAGTGTGCATAAGTTTTCAAGGAAATGATACATGGATTTCAGGGTATATAAGTGTTCTCTTATGAAAATGAAATTATGAAAAATGTTATCAAATTTTGGTACTATTATTTTTTTTAACAAATCATGTTTTGTAGGGATATTTTGTATATATGGAATGGTTTGGATGTATATATATCTTTTGTTTTATGATTCTTATAATGGTTTTGGGACCCTGATTTATTATAGTTGCTTCATGAAATTGGAAAGGTAGATATTGGAAATATCTCAGTATTATAGGGGTTGTTTGTTAATATAATGATGGAAAAGGGGGATGGTTTTTTTCCAATGTTTAAAGAATGTTGTTATAGTTCCCTTTTGTCAGGGTGAAAAGGATGTGTTAATCGGTTGAAATTGAAATGTTAGGGTTAAGGAATGTATGGTTGGTAATTTTATAAAATTTTATAATGTTAAATTTGATTGATATATTCATTTAGATTATAAAAATTGAAATGGGTTGTGAATATTTTCAAACAAATGAATATGGGCTAAAAGGATTTTGAATGAATAGGCTGAAAGAATAATTATAGAGTAAATTCTATTATGTTTTCATACTCACCCCTATATATTCATCTTGGAACACATCTAAAGAATCATGTCTTGAGTTTCATGTTATGTAAAAAAAATTATTCATTTGATTAGATTGGGTAAAATGGGGTGGTCTGTGGTGATTATTAAAGGCCATGTTATATATTGTTTATGGGATATTTCATGGGTTTTTATTTTCAATGTTGAGTTTTTTGGATTTTTTTTTATATATGTATTCATTTAAATTGATGTATTCTATTATGTATTGAATTTTTCAAGATGAGGTTTTTTCAAGTGTTACATTTATAAATTATTCCCTATAACATATTTTTGTTATTTTTTATTATTTTTACTTTCTTATATGTGGGACAACACCAAGGGTTGCGTGACATTATGATTTGTCATGACATTGGGATTGAGTGGGTAGGTCTGATTAGGATGTTTAACAAGTTTCAAGACTCTAATTACTTAAATATTGGGGAAGAATGTTTAAAACATCAATGGTAACTTTTAAATAGATATAAATTCATAATATAACAAATAACTGAACTAAGGAATTTGAAAATAATATAAAATTAAAGGAACAATTTCCTCGTATATTTTCTAATATAAAGAACAAAAATTAAGTATTTAACCACATGTAGCGTATAAAACATCTCATAAACAACAATACCTCGACAATCCCACAATCCTCAGGGGCTTTAAGTGTCAAATAATTATTCTCTATATGCTATAACAATTTATAACTCAACCTATAGGTTTTATACACTATTGAATTTTTAAATGCTTCCGTTGAATGTTACTGAGTTCCACACATAAAGGATGATAAACTACTCAAAATAATTGGTTCTATTAAATTTATTATGGAGAAAGATTGCAAATTTGATCAGAAAAATCTAGTTCCTGTCATACTAGGCTCAAGAAAAGTATGCCTACATAGTAATTTGGACACATAGACCACCAGAATCCTAAATTATTTCATTCAATGTAGAGAAGGGCCTAGATAAAACTATATTTCCATAATCCATCTTCTTTAAACAATCATTATGACATATTTCATTATATTAAGTATTATCCTTTATCAGAGATTAAAAAAAAGCACAAAAAAGGGATACTTTTATCAGTTCTAGAAAACAATCACTAATAATGGCCCCCATTATTTTCCATTTTTTATTATCAATAAATAAACACTTTATCAACACTTGTCTTATCTTTTTTAAAATGTGGAATTCCAATTTTCTATAAATTATTAAAAATATTATTTAAAATTATAAATATAATAATATTGAAATAGATAAAATATATTTTCATAAATATGATTTATATAATGAAAAATAAGTATTTATACATAATATATAATATAATTTTTGAAAATATTTTAAAATAATGAAAATTTAAAATTAATTAATAATATTGAAATTTGTATTAATTAGTATATGTTTTTCAAAAATTTGGTAATTAAGAAAATTTAAAAATTAATTAATATATTAATATAATTAGATAACTTTACTTAAACTTCAAACAACATTAGTATTTTATCTAAGTGTCCATTAGGACTATATGATATTTAAAATCAAGGCCTTTTACAAGATCTACACCATATTAATTATGTGGAACCTTGATCACTATTTTTCAATCATAAAAATGGACCAAAAGGCCACCAAGACGATGTTTTTATTTTGAATACCATAATTTTTTAATATTATATGGACTTTATTTTCAGATAAGGGGATCTTATTTTTTCATAAGAGAATGAATATATTCCTTTGGATTACACTCATATGGATAATATGGAATTATAATTCACTCAATTTCATAATGTAGTGTTATTTGTAATTAAATATATGTATATATATATAAATTTTAATATATAAATAAATTTTTTAAAAAATACATATACATATACATTTATATGTATAGAAACACACATAGTTATATATATATACACACACACACTGAGAAACAAATATATATATATATATATATAGTGGTGGGAGGGGGAGGAAGGGAGGAAGAGTCTCACACACACACATATATACAAATATATATATATAAACACACATAAATACATTTACAATAAATATGAATTTTTTAAATAGATTAAAAAATTATACATAAGTACACAATAAATCATTAATTCATAAATAAATATATATGTGTGTGTAAATATATATATATGTTATAAATTTATTTAAAATTAATTATATAATTATATAAAATCATATGAATATATATGTTAAAAAATATGTATGTAAATATATATAAATAAATATATATACCATAAAATATGATAGAAAACCAAATAGATTAGTGTTAAGGGTGTTAATCATGTAGAAAAAAGTCCAAGGTTTGTGTCTTGATGGTCATGGGTGGGTATAAAGGTATTAGCCTTGATAAATGGATTTCCATGTTCTAGGGGAAGTATTGATTATAGGTGTTCTTGGAGTTGGGGGAAGAACTGATAAAATTTTGGCTAAGTGCTTATTAAGTGGTGCTTGGGTACTGATAAATGGTTGGGGGCTCATATCATGATACGAAATATAAAAAAATGGTTTATCAGTGTTGATAGAAGAGTTCATTATTAGTATTATACATAAAATTGATAATGATATCTCTTTATCCGTGATTTTTAGCACTGATGAAGGGTACTTTTATCAGTGTTGATAACCATCATTTTATGGTGCTCAGAATATCAATTATTTTTTAGCACCGATAGTTGAGAATTATAGTGATAATAAATGGAGGATCTTTATTACTAACCCTATGATGAAAATTAAATAATAAAAAACTATGAACAAGATAAAAAATTTCTCAACAAATTACAAACCAATAACTATCACATAAAAAATCTCTTTTTCAAACCTAAAAAATTGGGATAGGGTTTGCACCTAGCAGGATATGACCAAAATTCCTCAAAACAACTTGTTGACTACTCAATATGACACATTGTCTACATAAATCAAAATATATAATAATTAAAATTGATAATATGTGGAATAATATATATCATCATCTCATCAATGTACTAGTAAGATATAATCGATGTATAATGAATTGAGCCAACCCCATAATATGAAACTCATTGATAGCATATTGATAATATGTCATCATTTAAAATGATCCCCCTCAACCAATAATATCCCAAATATATGGACTCAAGATGAGAATATATCTTTCTCCACCCAACATAAACCAGTATCGTAATCACTAGCACACCTAATCCTCATGGTCAATGTGAAACAACATAATTAATGATCTTATATCTATAATATTACCCCACTAGAATCACATTCATCCCCTAGGTATAGTTAGTAGACAATCAAAAAAAAATTAGTAGGATCACAGGAGCCCTCTACATCCCTTTCCAATTTCCCTAATTTACTTATTATTCTCATATTAGGAATATAATATCCCTACCATCCTAATAAAATAGTCACATGAACCAAATCAAAATACCAATACTAAAGTAGTGTATTTGATACTAATTTGAGATATAATTATTCAATCTAAACCCCACTCAGGTCAAAAATAATACCGAGAGTTACTCCAAAATATCACTTCCAACAAACCAAAGGTTCATAGCTATAATTATGGGTACAATCAATCATATGGGTGGAATATCCCTCTAATGGAAAACAATTAATATACAAACAGGACAAAATAAAAAATCTATAAACATAGGTTAAATTAGTATAATCCATTAATAATAAAAATAAATTATGATAAAAATAAATCAATGATATGTAAAAATACAACATAAACAATAAAAAGTAATAAGCTTGACGCAAGACTAAAGAAAAGGAATCCAAAAGAACACATGCAACCTCAACTATCTCGAAACATACTATCCATATGAAAAAAATCTTATTCATCACCCGAAAAATATTACCCCTATCACTTATAGTCTAAATTGTTATAAATGCATAATAAACTCATATTGTGTGCGTGTAATCGAGTGATCTCAAAAATACAAAGTAGGTTTATCTAAAACAAATATATTATACCCAATTAACAAGAATGGATCACATATTGGTATCAATATAATTATGATTGACCCAAAATAGTAGATTAATATTATACCTAGAAAGGTCAACATATTATTGGATACCTAAGATTTACATATAAAGGTGGATACAAAAATCTAGTATGGTTATCCCAATCACATCTTCTTACCTAAATAAATATCAAGTTCATGAAATGAAGTTTCTGTGAGGATATTATTTTCCAATTTTAATGGTAAATTTAACCAAAAATAGAATCTTAAATCCCCATAAAAAACTATTATAAAATATAATTGTATATACACAAATAACATCAGAACACTAACATGAAATATAGGGTCTAATAAATCACACCCTTAGCTGCCAAATAATTTCACCATGCAATTAAGGGATCCCAGACCGCCAAACAATTTATCAAATGGAGGAATACTCAAACCCCATCAAATAGGTTCACATAGTATGAAGATTAATATTTTTCATGGTCATACCTAAAGAGAATTTATTAATCAATATAGGATTAATAGGTGTTGATCATAATTTTATTCATGAGAATACCCAAAATACATGACAATAAAGCCTTCAAGGATGGCCATTTGATATAATGCCTGAGTGAGAGGGTATCCCCAAGAATAAATCTAGGAAATGATCAACTAAAATTATCTTTTTGAATTTAATTTTCCACTCACAACACCCCACCCATAAAGGGATACCCCATTTCTCATGATTCAATATTAAATTGGTCAATATATTTATAAAATTATACTAATACATCCATGAAATGGAAAATAATCCCTTTTCATGGAAATTCAAAATATAATCACTTCTGTTAATGTATCCTTGAATCTCAATGATCACTTGATAAGGAAAATCCCAAGACATGGTTTAATCAATTGAAGGAGAAGAAAATCATTACTCATGTTTGAATAATTCTCTATAGGTATTCCAAAGTACATTCAATTAAAACTTAGATCTTAATATGTTCCCAATTATTATGTCAAGGTTTAATGCCCACCACATAGAGACCAATAGATCATGGGTATTACTATAAATATTATAGAAAAGTACTTACGTCTTTATCATATATCCTCAACCTGATTCCAAATTAAAAATTGAATGTACAAGGATACATGGTCACCAAATATAAGGAAAAATGAACCATTTGATGAATATTAATCATTGGGTAAATATAATTCTCAAATGATGAATAAAATTAATTATATTTCCACACACATAGTATAATTAAAATCCTTCAAATAAGATCTTGGTAAAAGTGACTTTTAATAAAATAATTAATAAGGTATAATTAATCCATAATTTATATTAAGAGAGATGTTTTGTCACAACAACCACCATCTTTGTAACACTGTATATTTAATACACTAATGAAATAAGAAAAATAGAGAATAACGATGTTTCAGGAAGTGTTTGTATGCTTAATAGATAATTTATAACACTAAATAATTCACTACATCCTTACTCATGAAATTACTACGGTGACTAAGTTAACCAAAACACTTTAGGTGACAAAGCGTTAATGTGAAATGGATAACAAAAGAATACCATCAAAAGAAATTATAGGAATACAAAAATTAAACCAATATCACATAATCATAATAATAATTTAGTTTAATTTCTAGAATAACCCATAAAATACTTATTTTTCCATGGGTTAAATCTCAATATAAAGATAAAAAACAAAAAGAGATAATATTTTCATCTAAAACAATCAGAGGAAAGATTAAAAATAATTAATGAATATCTAAAAATTTATCAAAATATGAATTAGTCAATAATTGAACAAAATAATATAACTAACAAACATATCATGGGTTTTGAGAATTGAATAATGAAAATAATTACTAAATGGATAACCTCATTACTATATCTTGTCATGTTTTTGGAACCGACTCTACTAGGAACCCCTCTCGAGCCTATAGTGAAGGTAATAGTGACACAAAAATCCCACCACAGATAGGCCATGGGTTTGTGACCAAAATTGATGGTATACACATATATGGTAGGTATTACCCTTATAATTATAGGAACATAACTTAAACCACTAATAAAATGAATAACAAAAATAATAAATCAATATATAATAATTCATGTAAATGTATTTTATAAATATGTTTTAAAAAGTGGAATATCAAAAAAGAAACTCCTATAATAGTGACTCTATCAACAACACCAATCCTTGATATATTATTGTCTCACTAAATATCTAAATCCCTTTTATAAACCTGAAAAAGGTATTTATATATATAGGGGAGAGAATACAAGTACACTTAATTCAATCTTCCCAAAGACATCCCATAAATTGTGGATTAAGAATGTTATTGTCTAATGAATAAAAAACATAACCAACCTGCACATAATGTATATAAGTTATCACCCAATCAAACTAAAGCACACTCACAGAACATCACATACAAGGATTATATATATATATTATAAATAAGGCACCCCTTAATGACATCCCCTCTAGTTTTTCACTCCCATACCCTAATGGAAAACAACTTGCTGCTCTCATACCATCCATACACTACTATATAATTGGCCTTTAACTGTACTAAAATAAATCATTATCATCACAAAAAAATTCTAACCACTACAGTGTGGTTAAAACCCCTAGAAATTTATCAACCCAATAAAATCACTGTAAAATGGGTCTTTTAACAGTGCTGAAAAAGAACTGATAAATCACCACTTTATTATCACCTTTTTAGCACTATTAGAGGACACCTATAACATCACTTTTTTTGCAATTTTAATGTACCCCTTTTTCATTTCTTTTTTATCCCTGATAAAGGTACCCTTTAACAGTGCTAAAAACACGGATAAAGGGGATAAAATTATATTTTTTTAGAAATATATGAGCTCAAACCCTTTATCATCACTTCCACAACCCCATTATTAGTAATCCACCCCCAATAAATACATTGTGAACCTTCCATCCTCCTTCAGCTGCATAGATTTGAACACTACACTTGTCCTTTAAATATAGAACACGTTTACCACTACACCATGTTGTTTTGTTGTCAATTTAATTATAAATATATATTTGCAAATATAATTTTAGTCATATATATATATATATATAATTATTTTTAAATAAATTATTAAAATATATGTGTCTATGATATATATATATACTTAATTTTTTTAAAATACATTATATATTATATTCATTTACATACACTATAATATAATATATATATATATATATATATGTTTATTAATACATTCATATATGTATATATAATCATTATATATATATTTTTATAATGAAAAAATTGATAAGATATTGTTTAAATAATTTTATGGATTATTTTTTTATTTAAAAATATTAGAATATACATATACATATATATTTTTTAATCATTGAGACACAAATTTCTATATGTTAATATTAATTATATAGGTATATATATGAATTTATTTTTATAATGAATATGAAAAGGATAATATTTTACATTAAATAAAATTAATAGAATATTTATATAAAATATATATTTGAAAATAAATTTCCATATAAATATGTGTATATATGTATTTATAAAATTTATTTATTATAAGTAAATATAAGAAAATATACATATATTTAAATATAAACTATAATTTATTATGAAAAATGATAAAATTTCAAAACCATATTGTGAATATTAATATAATCGTCGGGAAGAAATTAATTTCCCACTAAAAACAAGAAGAAACCCATTTAAACAAGGCTGAAATTTCATTTAATGTAAAAAAAATGGGGTACAACAACTAAAACCACATTTATGGAGGACTTTTGGGACTTTTGGCCTCAAAAACCATGATTGGGGGGTTTAACTCTATAGTCGAGGTGTACATCTTATCACAGACTTTGATTTGATATGCGATAGGGAGAAAAAAGACACTGAAACCAAAATTTAGGACTATTTTACATTCGAGTTTATTTTTCAATTTATTTTATATTTTTTTATTATTCTGTTGATTTTTTAAACATTTAATTGTCTTTAAATGACTATTACTTGATAGTAATTATCAAATTATTAATTTTATTTTTCTTATAATCCATTTTCACTAAATATCTTATATATATAGTATAAATTCCTTTTTAGCCTTATCTAAAATATATTTAGTATATATATATTATATGTATATCAATATAAATGTATTTATAAATTTATATATATTTTTTAAATGAAATATATATATTTTTTAAATATACCCTTTATCAGTGCTAGTAAAAAACATTGATAAATGTGGGTCTATACTAGAGATTCTTTAGAAGTGATAATAAAGACCCCCTCTTTATGGGTGCTTTTTTACTATCATTGACAAATCCCCCTATCAGTTCTATTTTACTAGCATGGATAAAGGGAATCATTTACCTTTTCTTTTCTACTAGCACTATTATGGGGGCCTTTATCAGTTCTCTTTTATGACTGTTAATAGGGGGCCCTCTAATAGCTCATTTTTAGTTCTATTAAAGATAATCTTTAATATCTCTTTTTCTTGGGCAGACAATGGGGTTCTTTAATAGCACTTTTAGTTAGAACTATTAAAACCCTAGCACTGGATAAACCAATTTTTGTAATATTGAGATCCACACAACCACATATTTGTATATCTATATGAAAAATAATAAGTATAACCATATAACCACAACCACAAGCTATAATTCCACATCATAACAACACATCCATCCTCATCACAACCGGGTATCATGATCTTGAATACGTCAACCTCATGTCCTCCTACTACGAAAATTCCCCAATATGTATCACATATTCTATCACATAATCATCACATAGTTATCAAATCTTCATCATTTACACTCTAACTTATGGCCATCACGTCCCATTCACAATAACCTCATGCCATTACAACTTGTACTATTCATGGAAGAGAGAGAATAGAAGAGGGTGTAGTTTTCCATCCATTCCCTCACAAACCACATTACCAACTCAGATGGTGGTTCAGAAAAAATAAAAATAAATGGAAATATATATCCTAACCACATAGATTCCCAACACAAGGGTTCATACCAAAATAGCACTACTAATAACCCTAACAGTTATCACACCACCACGACCAATTGTTAATAATCATTTCCTTTTCAATACCATGAAGCAAACCAACCTTTTCAAACATCACATCAATTAAATTATTATTAAAATTCTAATTTAACATATAATTTGACTATTTATAGATTTAAAATTTTGATAGACCCATTAGATTAACTATTCAATAAATTTATCTAAAATTTCGTATAAAAAAATAGTATCTATAACCCATGTTTATCAAAAAAATTATCCAATATTTTCAACCATTACTATTTAATTAGAGACCAACTTCTTGTTATATTCCTTCCCACTTAACCTTATCTTATACATTAATTCCAACCATATTTTTTTCCACCTAGTAACTATGAAACAACCTACATCATCGTCCTCTCATAGACACATCAACCTCCATAAAAACACAAGACAACTACCACCATAAATCCACTTCCCCTCCACATAACCAGTTATGCAGGAATTTCTAAACCCCATAATACAGTATCCATAATTTCCACATAAACCAAAATAGTTACCAGCCACAGTAACCCCCAATAGAGACCAATCTAAAAATAAAAATTGAAACATATTAAAAAACCACAAACCACATAAACCCAACACCAAATCAAAATAAGAAATCACTCTTTAATCATCGTTTTCAAATAAGATAATAATAGATGACATAAAAATTATTGAAAAGATTCCAGATTTCAAGAAAAATATATAATTATCATATTTAAGTTATTATCCTTTTATAATAAGTTAAATAAAAATAAATATTGGGAAAAACGTCTCTATATAGTATATACATCAATCAAGAATTATGCACATGTACCAATAATAAGAATTAACATAAATCTCATGTGATTCTTATACGTTCCCCTTTAATTTCATTATATAAATTATTATATTTATTACATTAATATATACTGTAAAAATAAAGAAACCTAGTGCATGATAGTTCTAAACATAAATATAATTAAAATAAGGAGATGTATGGATTCCATGAACTTATCCAAAGAATAAATAATCGATGTGTATGAATAAAGAGAGGAACATTATCACAAATCAAAGATCTTGTGATGAAAAATCCAACATCGTAGAGCATAAAAATATCTATAAAAATCATAATACAAGGATAAAAAATTCAAAACTAAATTCATTTCATAACCTCTCCCGGAATAAGGATTGAGAGATAACCTAAAATAAGGGAATAAAAAATCATCATGGATTATAAAGTTGTTGGTCATTAGATGTTAAGGGATAATCCTTGCCAAAGTGTTCTCAAATGTTTCCAAGGACTCCCCTTTGGATGCCTAGTGTTTCAGGAAATGTGAAGGAATATATAAGAATTAAAATGGGGTTCCAGATTTATGTTATAAATATAATTTTAAGGAATTTCTCCAAGATATGTCATGCTCATACCATAGTGAGATAATTAATATGCATCTCTAAAAATAAAATTAGATTATACATTGTCTTCTCCTAAATCTCATGGTCAATACTAGATAAAATATAAGAAATCAATGAAGTCCATGGTGTAAGAAAGTTCATCGTGATGCTATATATTATCCTATGAAAATCACATCACAATGTTGAACTGGTCAATGAACTAACAAGATCACTACAACACAATGATACCAAAAAAAATATAACCATGAAATATTCCACTTTGGGCTTCATGTTACAACATCTATGGCCAACCTTTAATGGATACTCATATAATTTTAAACCTACTCTTATATGAATCCTCACACTATAAGGAAACTATACATAAGGTTAAACTCAAAACTACATGTACCCTTACATAAATAAATATGTATATGTTAATAGTAGTGTAACTTTTAACCCTTACATAATAATTCTATGGGAGCCACCATTTTGTAGAAAAAAACCTTTGTATTATCTCTTTTTTTCAGGTACATTTGTATTCTATATTAGTTAAACTATTTCAATGGGGCTTTTTTTCTTGAAAATTTTTCATCAGACATTAGTAAATTTGGGATGTTTTGGGAGGAAGCAGAAAGGGATTTGGGATGTAGATGATTCTATGTCGTCTAGCCTTTATCTATGTTATAATGTATGGCAGTGTGGATTGGAGATCCAATATTACATGTATGGTCTTTTGATAATAATTTTATGGTTACTTAAAATTATGGTTGAACACTACAGTGGGGAGAATCTTGACAGTGGTATAGGGATTTTTCATTATTCTACCAAAATATAGGTTACTATATCATGGGTAATAGGCTACAATGTAGTCTCCTTTCTTGAAAAATTATTCAAGGATTTGGTGTTCAGGGATGTGTCATGGACACTCCCTAGTTTAATATTATCTAGACAATGGGATGCATCATGTACTTTGGTTATGGTTTCACCAAGAAACTTGTGATGTGTTCCAAGGAGATTATATTGTGGTTTGGGTGGTATGTGGTATGATATTATGGGAACTCCATGTTCATATATTTTAAAGGTTCTCTATAAATACCTTAAACACCTCTAAAATTATTTCTCTCCCATATCTTTCAATCAAACCATAGGCTTCTTGGATAGAAATTCAAAGTCTCTTGAAGCACCTTTTTATCAAATTAAACCATCTCATTCTAAGTATTGATCTATCATGATCCAATCCATGTAGTTTAGAACTTTAATAATCCTATTTTACTTTTGATAGAGTTATCTTATTACTCTAAACCAATATTCTGAAGGAATGGGGAGTGAGATGTTGCATCAGACCTTGATATTTACTTGTGTCATCTCCGTTTTGAGGTGGTGGTCATTAATATATCTCTATTGTTTATTTCTAAATCCTATTATGTTCTATTAGTTTGATTGCACCAGAAATCCTTATGAATGACTATCCTAAATTAATAAAACATAGTTTTCATTACAATAACATTTCTTAGACGTCCCATCATTCCAATTATGTTTATTAGTATTTGGACTAGGCTTCGAGACACCTAATAGAAGAGCCTTCCTCTAAATCATAGTATTAATAGATCTGTTAAATGTGAATATTTTCATAAAAAAGTAAATTGTTAATTTGGTTTTATTTAGTTTGGAATGTAAATTCAGATAATTGGTAACCTGTTATAGTTTGACTTTGGTGTTTGTCGTAATATAGGAAAATCAACTAATTGAGAATGTATGTCTGGTTATTTGATAATTGGATAAATTACCCAACTTATCATGACATTTTATTTATAGAAAATTGTATAAATGGATTAACCATTTGTGTTATTTATGATAGGATGCATGAGGGAGTGACCCACTATCTCAAGAGACATGGATCCATTATTTCATCTTGGTGTAGGAGAATCCATTGAATTCTATTGGATGATTACCCCTTGTAAATGTTCTCTTGGGATGATATATCTGACTCCTGCAAGGGAATTCTCATAAATCATTATTTGGGATGGTTTTTTTCTCATTATGACATGAACCTTGGTAAGATGTAAGTTACTTCCACATGGGTATTCACATGAAACCATGTTGGGTTATATGAGACATGGTACTAGTGATCCATCTTGATATCGAAGGGTCTTCCATTTTACAGTGACATTTGGCAAAGAGCTAAAGAAGGTTTGGCTGGCATTGAGTGTCAACATTTAAATCAAGTGTTAATTGGTTAATTTTGTGTATAGTATTTCGTTATTTAATTAATACCCGCTTATCAATTTATTTAATGCACTATATACTAAAACTATATTTTATTAGATGTTGATAGTGGTGGCCTATTGAGTTATAATCATAAAATATTTGGGCCACCATTTATAACTTGGGTAGATTTTATGGTTGCAGATATGGGTAAGGGTAAGGGTCCCTATGTTGCCAGATTATATGTTGGATTTGTTGGATCTTGGAGATAGGACCGACGTAGTGTTCAGTATCAGGAAATTTTGAGTATTTTACAGAGTTGGATATTATTTTATTTATTTTATCCTCATAAAATCATTTGCATACATTCATTATGTAATTGCGTGATTCAATTATTATTTAGATTCATTATTTTTTTCCCTATATTCTATTTTGATTTCATGACTGATTATTTATATTATTTCCATTTTTTTGAAACTCTGTTATCACTTCCACTATCATCATTAGTCTATACATGATATTATAGCCTCTCTAATATATTATTTACACCAATTCTGTTAATCAAAAGTCTCTCAAATAAAGGGAAGCTCTTTTATGGTCACGTAACCCACCTAACTTGATCATGTGATGGATTACTAGGTTGGGATAATATATAGTGGTTTCAGAGAATCAGGATTCTTATTTATTACTTTATTATTCAGGAAAGGAATAAAACAGACTATTATGTCTTGGGACCTAGTAACGAGCTTGTTCGGAGGAGTATGTGACCCATGTGTGATGGAATATCTAATTTCCCATGGATGGGATTTTTTTTCATGTTATTTTATTATTATGGCTTTGATAATATTTCACCTTGGTTGATTCACTTGTTTATGATTTTATTGTTTATTAATATTTTACTCATGGGTAGGAATGTCATGATATGGGTATGCATGAATCATGTTAGGATCATAGTTAAATATCATGACAGGAATTGTTCGTGTTAGGGACATATTTATTGTATGTGACATGTCTGCCCATATGAACTGTGAAATGGAATCCCTTGATATAACTGATAAATAAAAATAAATACACCATTATATTATTCCAATTCACTTATTAAGAGATATATAAAAATACCAGGGGTAATTGTTTCTATTTTGTTCTCACATGTTCACATTAATATTTTTTTATTTATTATGTTTTAAGAACTGTGTTAAACACTTTCAAAGATAATGAATCCTCATCTTCTTTAGATTGATCATTGGGATAGTGGTAATAAACACACTCGTAATGTAGATAATTCAAATAATCAAGTAACTCTGGAGAATCTTATGGAGTATTCGCTTCACGATAGCTTTCTTTGGATCATGTGATCCATGAAAATGGATATTTTTTCATCATGTTATTTATGACTGACGAGATGATAAAGTTACAGTTCAAACATATTTTTTACTTTCACTTGGTAGGGAGGCCCCTAGGAAGATATGTTCTTGATTGGGTCATTCTATAATGTCATTAAGAACATTTAAACACTGATTCATATGAGGGAGAAGCATGCTACTTACATGCTTTGAGGACTATTCAACAATTGGGGATACATTATGATGAAAACTAGGTATCAAGAGGAGTTATCATGGAATTACTTCAAGGTGAAATTTCTGATCTATTTATATCATTTGACATTGTGTTATTATATGGATCACAATTTCATAAACTTGAAATGAGAGGGGATTTATATGTTGGAATATTCTAGATTATTCACAAACCTACAATTTTCTTCACCATCCTTGGTGGATGATGAGGGTTACAATGTGTGATGTTTTCTAGAGGGGATTAGATAAGATATTGGGTTTTATGTGAATTTATTATTCTTGAGAATCATTTTATAAATATTGAAATAATCTATCATAATTGAAGGGAAAATGATAGATTTCCTAAGTGTTTTCTAGGCAGTTTTAGTAGGGCAATCTGGTGACTCTTCTTCCAGAAGTAAGAAGTACCACTATGACTATTACTTACTGGGTATTAGTAGTCATAGTAGCTATTGTAGTGGTCATTTGACTCTAAATTGTGTCTTGTTAGAGTGATTTCAGTGTATAAATGGTGTCCATAAAAATAATTAGTGTCCTAACCCCACTATAGATCATCGTTCTTATGGTGGGATGGGTCATATTCAATTTTTTGTAATACCTCATAGTATAATAACTATGGAATCGGGTCAGGATAGGTACTAAAGTTTGGGAAGAACTTGGCTACCCCACAACAGACTATTTGAGAAAGTTCTAATAGATATTCAAGATGAGGTAGGGGACATGGTACCCCTATATAGGGGAAGTAGTACCATCTATAGTGATCAACACAGGGGATTTCGAATAGATCCCAGGGAATAAGGATGAGCAGCTTCTTGTTATATTGTCTACCCCCAACTAGCTTAGATATAGGACCTTCTACCAGCAGATGTAAAATTTATTTGTCGTCTACCTGTTAGGTTGTACAGGGTAATGGAAGATGGTCTAGAGGGGGGGGGGGTGAATAGACCAGATTAAAAAATGTAATCAAATAAATTAATTATCAAAGTTAAATCTTAAATTTAATTAGCAGAGGAAAAATAAAATAACGCATGGATATTTTTTATAGTAGTTCGGTCCAAAGTGGGCCTACTCTACTCTTATACCTCTCTACTCAGCAAGAGATACGTGTGCACTAAAAATGATTTTTAAAGGGTAATCATAACCCAATTATAAATTCCTTTTCTAGTGGAGGGATAACCATGAAACTGACTATTGTGTGGGGAGTCACAACCCTTACAACCTGACTTTAGATACTGGGAGTCACAACCCAAACAGTATTGACTTTAGATACAGGGATCCACAACCCTATGTTCCTGACTTTAGAATTCTGGAGTCACAACCCGAAGAAAAAAATAACAAACAATGCTTTTGTGTGAAAAAACATAAACAGAAAAAATAAGAGTGCGTGTGAGAGATGGGAAGTAGTGTTACTGACTCATAACCTGATGAAAGAGAATATAAAAATTAAATCACCAGTACTGGTTCTTGAGGATTAGTTCAGCACGTCTCGTCAATGAAATTGTAGTCGAAGAAGAATTAACTCAGCGCTTGAGAGACCGAGCAGGTGGTGAAGCAGAGTGTAACAAGACGTTGCAAATGCATAGCAGATTCAAAGATCACATCCCTTTCTCTTTGTATTGTGTTTTTGTTTTTCCTGCAAGAGAGAACTATATATATAGAGAATAAAGATATCTATCAGATGTAGCAACTTTGCTTCCTTAGTATATTCAAAATTAATTATGTTAAGAGATCCCATAAATATCTTCCTGAAAATAGCAGAACTGTTGCTTCTTTATCCCCGTAGAATAAAATATCTAATAGAGGAATTCAAAATATTTTGAATAAGTATTCCAATAAAATCTCCAGAATAATAAAAGCATTGAATGATTCAAAAAAGAATTTTAAATCCATTTAAAATGATTTAAACGAAGTCAAAACAGTTCCTGAATACAAGCAGCAGATTCTGGAATTAAATTCAAACATTTAAATTTAAACAATCTTAAAATGTCCAAATTTATTTATAAAATGCGTTGAAGAACGTTATTAAATTTTCTCTCTAAATATAGCACCAAAAACATTAAAAACTCTATCATTATGATCCTTATATTTAATAAGGATTTTACAAAAAAAATCGTTAAAAAATAATCTATATATTTGCAGAAAAATCAATTTTTTAAAAAAATTGCACGAAATGAATAGTAACTTCGGAATGAACAGTAACTTTGAAGTGAATAGTAACTTCGGAGCGAATAGTAACTTCAGAGTGAATAGTAACTTCTGAGTGAATAGTAACATCTGGGTGAATAGTAACTTCGGAGCTAACAATAACTTTAGAGTGAAAAAAAAGTAACGTAGGGTATGAACAGTAACGTAGGGTATGAACAGTAACGTACGGTATGAACAGTAACGTACGGTATGAACAGTAACGTAAGGTATGAACAGTAACATTAATTTTTTGAGATAAACAAATGAACCATACTTTTGATAAAAATGAACCTTACTTTTGATAAAAAAGAACCTTACTTTTGATAAAAAAAATGAACCATACTTTTTATAACAAATGAACCTTACTTTTGATAACAAATAAACTTTACTTTTGATAACAAATGAACCTTACTTTGGATAACAAATGAACATTACTTTTGATAACAAATGTACCTTACTTTTGAAACAAAAGAACCTTAATTTTGATAAAAAATGAACATTAATTTTGATAACAAATGAACATTACTTTTGATAACAAATTAACCTTACTTTTGATAACAAATGAACTATACTTTTGATAACTAATGAACCTTACTTTTGAAACAAAAATCTGGACAAAATGTTGTGTCAAATTTCAACAAATTATTAAGGGATCTTAACAGCCGATTCATACTTTGGTCAAAACTAATTATTTGTAGGAAAACGTATTATTTATCCAAAAAAATAATCAATTAAAAACGACATCTACAGTTCCTAAAATCATTAAAAAACTGAAGAAAAACAATTCTGGAAAAACTGCTACTTCAAAACAGAATATCATAACTTCAAGTAATTAAAATTCCATTCAAACGACATTTTTAGACTTTGATGTAAACTAATGAAATAAAGATAAACATTTTAACTTTCCATATAATCACGTTTCATGCAAATCGGACAACTGTAGAGGTTGTAGTAAAATAAATACCTAAATGTTTTAAAATAGTGAAATGTAGAGTTTCTAAAAACATAGTAGAAACTTCATTAAATTTTTGAGAAATAGATAAGCATTTTCAAACTTACTTATTAACTAATATAATATAGATAAATATATTATGTTTCCCATATAATAATAATCACAAAAATCCAAATAACATAAATTAAGATATCATCAAAATACATAAAAAAATTAATCAAACAAAATCATATGAAATCAAATTAAAGGAAATATGCACATGCAGAAACAATATCCCACTTTTTGTTTGATTACAAAACCTAAACAATTAAAAAATAAATTAATTTTTAAAATGATTAAAACCAAATTATTTCTCACCAAAAATTCTCTCCAAAACTTCTCCCCCTTTTTGTAAATAAAAAAAAAGTAAAAACATGCTCCCCCTAAACAAATGCAGAAAATAAAATTTAAAATTCCAACATACCAAGAGAAAATTTAATTTTCTAAAACTGAGCAGAGTCTAAAGGCTTTGTAAAAAAAACTATAAGCTGATTTTCAGAAGGGATAAATTTCAAAACAATATCACCCTTATTCACATGATCTCGAATGAAATGAAATCTAAGATCAATATGTTTTCTTTTAGAATGTTGTAAGGGGGTTTTAGAAATAGAAATTGCAGATGTATTATCACAATAAATAGGTAGTTTATCAAGATAAACACCAAAATCACATAAAGTTTGCTTACTCCATAAACTTTGAGCACAACTACTAGCAGCAGAGATATACTCGGCTTTTACAGTAGATAAAGCAACAGATAATTGTTTCTTAGATGACCAGGAAATTAAACAATTTCCCAAAAAATGACACATACCTGATGTGATTTTTTGGTCAATTCTACAGCCTCCATAATCAGAATCAGAATAAGATGTTAAATCAAAACAGTTATATTTTGGATAAAATAAACCAGAATCAACAGTTCCTTTAACATATCTAATTATTCTTTTAACAACTTTAATATGACTTTCTTTAAGATCGTCTTGAAATCTAGAACATAAACAGAAACTAAAAATGATACCAGGTCTAGATGCTGTTAATTATAGCAAGCTACCTGTCATACCTCTATAAACTGTTAAATCAACTGATTTACCAGATACATCACTATCTAATTTACAATTAGTACCCATAGGGGTTTTCATGGATTTACAGGAATCAAGACCAAATCGTTTAACTAAAGCTTTAGCATACTTAGATTGATTAAGAAAAATTCCATCTTTCCTTTGAGAAATTTGAAGTTCAAGAAAGAACTTTAATTCTCCCATTAAACTCATGTCAAATTCAGAAGACGTCAATAAAGAAAAATCATTACAAAATATGTCACTAGATGATCCAAAAACTATATCAACAAAATAAATTTGAACAATTAAAATTTTATTAGAAGATCTTTTAATAAAAAGAGAAGGATCAACATTTACTTTCTTGAAACCATTTTTTAATAAAAATAATGAAAGTCTTTCATACCAAGCATGAGGTGATTGTTTGAGACCATATAAAGCATTGGATAATTTAAAAAAATGGTTGGGAAATTTTTCATTTTCAAAACCAGGGGGTTGAGAAACATAAACATCTTCAGTAATAAAACCATTTAAGAAAGTGCTTTTTTACATCCATTTGATACAATTTAAAACATTGAAAACACGCAAAGGCTAACAAAATTCTAATTCCCTCTAACCTGGAAATAGGTGAAATTGAATCTTCAAAGTCTATACCTTCTTCTTGAGAGTATCCTTGAGCAACAAGTATGACTTTTTTTTGAAAATCTGATTGATAGGTCTAAAAGAAATTTTGTGTTGCTTCCCTTTCATGCAAGCGTCACAAACATGATGTTGTTTTTTCTTCAAATAAGGAAGCTGTAAAACATTCTCATGCTTTGAGAGCTTATGTAACATTCTGAAATTAATATGTCCTAAACGTCGGTGCCAAAGGATGTTTTCATTCTGTATAGCATTCAAGCACTTTACATGTTGAACAGTTAGTTCAGCAAAATCAATAGTATAAATATTATCTTTTCGATTAGCATAAAATAATAAAGAATCATCTTTAAAAACTAAACAGTTATCATTTTGAAATTTAACATTCATTCCATCATCACATAATTGTGATATACTAATTAAATTATGTTTTAAACCTTCAACATATAATATTTTTGAAAGAATTGTAGAATTTGAAATACCAACTTTACCAAAACCTTTTACTTTTCCTTTAGAGTTGTCTCCAAAAGTAACAGTGCCTCCATCACATGTGTTGTATGATGTGAAATTTGATGGGTCTCTGGTCATATGCCTAGATCATCCACTATCCATGTACCATATGTCGTTCTTGAGACATCTAAGGTATTTTTCCAACAAAAATCAATTAATTGACAATTTTAGTACCCAAGCTACTTTGGGTCTAATAGGATTAGTAATACAATTATTAGGTACCCATACGGAATTTAAACATGTATTGTAAGGTACTCTCGATAACAACAATTTAGAAATATTAGTTTTTGTAAATTCCAAAGATTTTTTAAATCTAAGTGAACAATCATTGACATAGTGACCATTCATGCCATATTTAAAACAAGTAACAGTTGAAGTACAACCATTGTTACTTTTAACAAAACAAGTTTTATACCTTTGAGGTAATGTTTTATCATAACCAGAACCATATTTATTTTTATTAGTTTTAGTCAAAGACATCATCTCATGATATTTTTCACGACCATGAATAAAAGTAGATAAATTTTGTTTAAGGCATTCAACTTCCTTTTTCAATTTCTCATTCAAATCTTGAGCATTTTTCAAATTATCATAAACTGTTGAATGAGAAGCAGAGGCAGTGTTTATTAACCTTTTATTTTCTTGTAAAATTACTTTATTTTCAAAAATAAGTTTTTCATTATCTTTTTTATGTTTATTATATAAATCAGCAGATTTGAAAATATCTTTTCTTAATCTTTCAATTTCTTTATTTAATTCAAAAACATTGGGGTTTTCAGATTCATATTCAAAATCAGAACATTCAGAATAATAATTAGAATTACAAACCTCATCTAATGATGCCATGAAACATAAGTTAGCAGATTCTTTGTCATTTCCAGATTGTTCACTAGAATCAGATTCTTCAGTAAAACTCCAGCTAGTTACCAATGCCTTTCTATCCTTGTTTTTGTATTTGTATTTATTCTTTAGTTTAGTGAAATCGGTTTTGATATGACCTTTCTTCCTGCACTCATAACAAGTTACATCTGAAGCATTGTAATTTGTTTCACCTTTATTATCTCCCTTATATTTTTCTTTTTGAGGATTTCTACTAAACAGGTTTTTGAAACCTTTCTTTTTCATTCTTTTGTAGACTCCAGTTAAAATCTGAGTCATGTCTTCCTTTTCAATATACTGTATATCAGAATCAGAATAATTATTAGAAATAACATTTATAGACTTAAAAGATACACCTTTTATTTTTTTTGACTCCTCATTAGCTATGTTCTTCAGTTCCAGTTCATATTTGAGTAGTGATCCAATCAATTCATCAAGTGTGTACTCCTTTAAGTTCTTGCTTTCATCAATGGAAACCTTATTTGCATGCCATTTCTTTGGTAATTCTCGTAGGACACTTTCAACAAGTATAGGATTTTACAGAGATTCTACAAGTGAATTCATTCCATTCACAATGCTTGTGAATATATGGAACATTTGATTTATAGTTTCATCTTCACCCATCTTGAAGTCTTGATACTCAGCACGAAGCATTCCAAGTTTGGTTCGGATCAATTTGTCAGAGCCAAGGTGAGTAACTCGGAAAATCTTCCAAATCTCATGAGATGTCTTGCATGCAGAAACATGACTAAAAATACTTATGTTAATTGAAAAATATAAAATATTAACAACTTTGTAATTTAAGACATATCTAGTAGCATCAATTCTTGTAAGAGTATCTGGATCAGCTTCAGGCAGTGTGTATTGTTTTGACATGATAGAACATTGCTTAATGCTCAAATGTTTGAGGTATGCCTCCATTCGGGATCTCCAGTATTCATAATCATTGCCATCAAAATGTGGTGGCTTCTAAGGAATCTAGGAATCATTTGGGTTTAATCCTACCATCTTATTAGATCGATATCCATAGACTGTGAGGTCTAGGAATAGGTTAGCACAATAAAATATAAAAGTAAATTATAATAAATGATTGGATAAATTCTGGAAGGAACAACAAAGTATAATGAAATATAAATATAGAGAAAAAATATTCTTAAGAAGGTTATCCTCTGATACCAATTGTTAGGTCGGACAAGGTAATGGAAGATGGTCTAGAGGGGGGGTTAATAGACCAGATTAAAAATTTTAATCAAATAAATTAATTATCAAAGTTAATTATTAAATTTAATTACCAGCGGAAAAATTAAATAATTCAAGTATGTTTTTTATAGTAGTTCGGTCCAAAGTGGGCCTACTCTACTCTTATACATCTCTACTCGGTGAGAGATACGTGTGCACTGAAAATGATTTTTAAAGGGGAATCATTACCCAATTACAAAATCCTTTTCTAGTGGAGGGATAACCATGACACTAACTTTTGTGTGGGGAGTCACAACACTTACAACCTGACTTTAGATACTAGGAGTCACAACCCAAACTGTCTTGACTTCAGATACAGGGAGTCACAACCCTAAGATCCTGACTATAAAATCTGGGAGTCACAACCTGAGAAAAAGAATAACAAATAATTATTTTGTGTGAAAAAGCATAAACAGAAAAATAAGAGTGTGTGTGAGATATGGGAAGTAGTGTTACAGACTCAGAACCAGATGAAAGAGAATATAAAAATTAAAGCACAGTTACTGGTTCTTGAGGTTTAGTTCAACACATCTCATCAATTAAATTGTAGTTGAAGCAGAATTTACTCAGCGCTTGAGAGACCGAGCAGGTTGTGAAGCAGAGTGTAACAGGACGTTGCAAATGCACAATAGATTCAAAGATCACAACCCTTTCTCTTTGTATTGTGTTGTCGTTTTTCCTAAAATAGAGAACTATATATATAGAGAATAAAAATATCTGGAAGATGCAGCAACTCCGCTTCTTTAGGATATTCAAAATTAATTAAGTTAAGAGATCCTATAAATATCTCCCTGAAAATAGCAAAACTGTTGCTTCTTTATTCCTGTAGAATAAAATATCTAATAGAGGAATTCAAAATATTTTGAATAAGTCTTCCAATAAAATCACTAGATTAATAAAAGCATTTAATGACTCAAAACAGAATTTTAAATCCATTTAAAATGATTTAAACGAAGTCAAAACAGTTCCTGAAAAAAAAAACAGTAGATTCTGGAATTAAATTCAAACAGTTAAATTTAAACAATCTTAAAATGTCCAAATTTATTTATAAAATACTTTGAATAATGTTATTAAATTTTATCTCTAAATATAGCACAAAAAACATTAAAAACTTTTTCATTATGATCCTTATATATTTAATAAGGATTTTATAAAAAAATCATTAAAAAATAATCTATATATTTGCAAAAAATTAATTTTTTAAAAAAATTACACAGAATGAACAGTTACTTCGGAATTAATAGTAACTTCGAAGTGAACAGTAACTTCAGAGTGAGTAGTAACTTCCGAGTGAATGAGTGAATAGTAACTTCGGAGCTAACAATAACTTCAGAGCGATCAAAAAATTAACGTAGGGTATGAACAGTAACGTAGGTTATGAAGAGTAACGTAGGGTATGAACAGTAATGTAGGGTATGAACAGTAACGTAGGGTATGAACAGTAACGTAGGGTATGAACAGTAATGTAGGGTATGAACAGTAACTTAGGGTATGAACAGTAACGTAAGGTATGAATAGTAACGTTACTTTTGTGAGATAAACAAATGAACCATACTTTTGATAAAAATGAACCTTACTTTTGATAAAAATAACCTTAAAAATGAACTATAATTTTGATAACAAATGAACCTTACTTTTGATAACAAATGAACCTTACTTTTGATAAAAAATGAACATTACTTTTGATAACAAATGAACCTTACTTTTGATAACAAATGAACCTTACTTTGGAAAAAAAAGAACCTTAATTTTGATAACAAATGAACCTTACTTTTGATAACAAATGAACCTTACTTTTGATAACAAATTAACCTTACTTTTGATAACAAATGAACCATATTTTTTATAACAAATGAACCTTACTTTTGTAACAAAAATCTTGACATAATGTTGTGATAAACTTCAATGAATTTTTAAGGGCTCTTAACAGCAGATTCAGACTTCGGTAAACACTAATTATTTTTAGGAAAACATATTATCTTTCCAAAAAAAATAAACAATTAAAACCTATATCTACAGTTCCTAAGATCATTAAAAAACAGAAGCAAAACAATTCTGGAAAAACTGCTACTTCAAAATAGAATATCAAAACTTCAAGTAATTAAAATACCATTCAAACGATATTTTTAGACGTTTATGTAAACTAATGAAATCAAGATAATCATATTATCTTTCCATATAGTCAAGCTTCATGAAAATCGGACAACTGTAGAAGTTGAAGTAAAATAAATACCTAAATGTTTTATAACAGTGAAATGTAGAGTTTCTAAAAACATAGTAGCAACTTCATTAAATTTTTGAGAAATAGATAATAATTTTCAAACTTCCTTATTAAATAATAAAATATAGATAAATATCTTATATTTAGAATATTATAAGAATCAAAAAAATCCAAATAACATAAATTAAGATATCATCAAAATACATAATAAAAGCAATCAAACAAAATCATATGAAATCAAATTAAAGGAAATATGCACATGCACTATTTTGATTGAAATAGAAGCAAAACATTCCATTATATTGGTTCAATTTTATAACTATTTTGGTTTGGTGGTGGATTTCATGGATGTAATTGTGACCATCAACACAATGTTGGTATTGTATTCAAGAGATATAAAATATTGTAAGGCATGTTCTCTTGAAATTGGTGGCAACCATTTTCATTAGGATATTTTTATATAATAAATGATAAGATTCATTTTAATTATAGGTATAGAAAAGATAGTTATATACCAAGATCTTATTGACTATTACTATATATGATTTTACATTATATATCTAGAAGGGGGTATCTATACTAAATAGGGTGAGTGGTATCGTCTAGATGGTCCTATAGGACCAATTAAGTGAAGATTGGATTGACTAATTGCTCGAATAGAAAGTCTTTCTCTAGATACTAAAAAATGTTTCATGATTATTTTCATCTAATTATGAAACATTTTTAGGTTTTATTTCCTAATTTTTTATCTACCTTACTACTTGATTGGGAGATCGTGTCCATGATTGGGTTTGTGCTAGAAGAAAACCTAGTTTCTATCCTGTCAAATAGAATATAACCAGTAATGATTTGGGAGTTGAAACTTCAGTTTGAAGATAATCACGAAAAGGGATTCATACAATATAATACTTCTAAATTGGGTTATCACATGATTTTCACCATGAAGGATGATCGTACTATTCATTAATGTGTGGATTATTAGAGATTGAACCAAATGAAGGTCAAGAACATATATCACCTTCCATGAATTAATGTAATTTTAGACCATCTAAGAGGTGATAGGACCTTCCTTAATATTCAATCGATGTCATTATACCATAAATTAAGAGTGAGACTATCAGATATACCCCAGGTAGATTTTATAAGAATATATGGCATTTATGTGTTCATTGTGATCTCATTCAGTCTAAAAAACACAACAGTAATATTCATGGCCTTGATAAATAATATATTTCATATATTCCAAGATTATATTATGTCAGTTTTTGTTAAAGAAACATTGTTGTAAAATAAGTCTGTAGAGGATCATTCCCAACATCTTGAAATCATTCTGATTATACTGAGAGAGCGTTTCCTTTATGAAATTTATCTAAAGGTAACTTATATATTTATAAAATAATCATCTTTTCAATGTTATCTTAGAGGCTGGAGTGAAAGTAGTCATGGTATCATGGGAATGATTCATGAATGTATTTAAGATTCAGAATTTTCTTAGTGCCAGAGGATATTATTGGTATTTCATCAATGATTTCTACTGTTTAGCCACACCGATGTTTAGGCTGACCATGAAATGGGTGATGTTTGTTTGTCAAATTCTTGTGAGAGGGATTTTTGGGATATGAAGAGTACATTAACCTTAGCAATGATACTCAATTTTCCAATGTTAGGCAATAAATAGATTATGTACTATGATGAATATGATGTTAAACTGAGTGTAGTTATGATGCTGGAGTACCAAGTGGTTTTGTATGGCTCCATAAAGGTGACACCACATGAGAGAAATTATCCTAACATCAATATAGAGTTTTCTGTAGTGATACACTCTCTGATATGATGTATACACTATCTATTTATTGAGAGTTTTGTGGTGTACATGGAAAATAATATCCTCAAGTACATATTTTCACAACAAGTCATTTACCTTCGATAGAGGAGGTGGATCAAGTATATATAGTTTTTGAACATTGATCTAGCTAACTCATTTGTAAATTTAAACGTCATTACTAATTTTTTAACCTGGATGAAATAGATAGTGGTTTTGTATGATTCTTGTGATGAGTGGTGGCTGATGTCACTCTGTACTAGCATGCACTATGATTTCTAGGAGTCCCATGGATGAGTAGCTCTCAAATATACATCTATTTTACATGTGCTTCTAGTCTAGATCAACAAAAGGAAATTATATATCCAAAGATTATAGATTTTTGGGGCATATTATATACTATGGAGACACAATCAATATGGCCTCTTAAAAAGGTGATTTTAATCTTATCCATGGTCATTTATGGGTTTATATGATCTTATGGGAGGACCTGATGAGTGATTTTAATAGTTCTAAATGGCTGATACATCTTGTTCTGATGAATATTTATTGTGATCTCTATATAAAATACTATTTCCTAAAGATGAAAAGGGATATAGAGGGATTTTTAGTGAGATGTTTCACCTGTCATAATGTGAAGGTCATGCACCAAAATTCAGCAAAGTTATTGGACCCTATAACCATTATAGAATAGAAGTGGGATGATTTCAATATAGATTCCATGAAAATATTAACTAGGACACCTCACATGAATGATACGATATGGGTTATCATGGGTCAACTGAAAAAGGTATCCCACTTTTTTCTGTCAACGAGACCTTCATTATTAATGATTCGGGTAGTCTCTACATACAAGATATAGTTTGGAAACCTAGTGTTTTGACGAGTATAATTTCTTAACAATATATTCATTTTAGGTCTTGGTTCTAGAAGAGTATTCATAAGTATTTAGGGTAACATATTATTATAATTATATCCTATCATCCTCTAACTGATGAAAAATCTAAATAAACATTTCAGATTCTATATGATATGTTGCAAACCTATGTTCTGGAGTTTTTTGGTTATTAGTAGTAGAATATATCACTCATGGAATTTAATTTTAATGGAAATATATAAACATCAAACATAATATCTCCTTTTGAATATTTTTACATAATATTGTTCTATTAAAATCTTTTTTATGTTAGAGGTAGGTGGTTCATCACTCATTGGCATAGTTTCTTATAGGAGGTGTCTCAGAAGGTTTAGTTTCAAAAAAATGTTTCATAACCACTCATATCTTGTATAAATCCTACAATGGACATCAGGGACGACCTCAGAAGATTGAGTTTGGTAATCGTTTTTCTCTTCAGGTTTCACCCATGATGGGGAAATGTGGAATAAAGATGCGAGGAATGAAATAACCCAATTTTTTCATTCCATTCCTAATATTGGAAAGGGTCAGCCTAGTGGAATATCATTTATCCCTTACACATCTCTATAGTTCCATGCATGATGTGTTTTACATGTCATATATTTAGAGATATCATCATATCCCTTATCACATGATATAAATTGATGACATCAATATGGATGTTAATGCATAAATTGAGGACAATCTGATTCGTATTTTGGACTATAATGAGAAGACACTCTTAGATAATATTATACCTCTCATGTGATTATAGTGGTAGTATTGGTGTGTGCAAGTGAAGAACTTGGATAAAGAGTCTAATATGTATACAATATGGCTACATATGGTTGCTGATTCCCACATAGTGATTCTTCGTGTAGATTCAGATGATATTTTATATAGTAGAGACGTTGTAAGATCAAGTTTTTTTTGTATGTTCCTCTTCAATTTTTAGTAAACCTCTTTCATAATATTTTTTTTTCTTTAAACATTTTTCATAGAGAATTAGTCTATTATTGTTGTTTATGGAGGATTCAAGAAGGGATTCTAGATTTATAGCATTTTGGACCATGGAGTCTTCGACTATGTATTAATGAATGTCATTGTGGAATGGAGAACCATGCATTGATGTGGTGTCATAGGGGAATTATTTTAAGGATACATCCAATTATGGTATAGTTTTGTCATGGTGGTAGGCTATGGTGTGGGTCCTAAATTATTGCTTGATCATTGTGACATGGAGAAGCTCAACTGTGGTCTAAGTATTTTTTATTGTCCTATAAAATTGGGGTATCTACACTATGGGGATTATGCTATAGCATAGTATCCCTTCATGGAAAGTGCGTATAAGAACGCAGCCTTAAACATTACTTAATCTTGAGTTATTACCAGATTACACCTTCAGGATCTTTTCAGGTTTAGAGTTTTAGAGAATTAGATCATAAAACATGCATTACATTCCACATTTAAAAAAAGTGGTTACATAAAAGATAGTATTCATTTTTTCCATCAATGGAAACACATTTAAAAAAACATGGATTCTTTCTTGACACATCCTTGACACTATCATCATATCATGTACCTTTCCCTTGACCTGTGAAAAACATTTCAAAAACTTGGGATGAGCATAAAAAGCTCAGTAAGGGATATAAAAAAATGGAAAGGAAACATGGGTACATATATACATAAAAATGAAATCATACTTTTCCCATAAAACATAATCACTTTAACATACCTCATCAAATCATGAATAAATCATAGAAATCATAATACATAAAGGTAACTTGAGGCATTCATAACATTCTTACGTAGGGAGTAACCCACTTGGTTACGTTTGGAATACGCATCATAGTATATTCCCTAAATTTCTTCAGAGAAACCTTAAAGTTTCACTCCATCACGTTACCCAATGCATTGGAGAGCTATATCAGGCTCACCCGCCCTTAGTTTATCACAGAACCACCAGTCTTCATAATAATGCCCAAGAACCTCAACATAATCGTATCACATAAAACATGCATAAAAGAAACATAACATTTCCATCTTTCAATCACAAGATATCAATACAACACATTGATATAAAAACATTATGAAAACCATTTTAAATACCAAAATAAAAGAAAAGTAAAACATGGTATTTATTTTTCTTTTAAAAAAGGTATGGCTTGTAGAGGAAGCCGAAACTCAAATAATGGTCACGGCGGCGGAGAAGTCGTTGTCGCCGCATACGTATGACAAAAACATTCCCTTTTGTCATTTAGTAAATTATTCGTATAAAAAAGATTCCTTTTGAATAAACGTAAAATTCAAAGGGCTTTATACACCGTATAAAAGAAGGTTGTGTATAAAACAAAATATGCCTCAATGAACAGAGATTGAGACGAAGTCCCATACCTCGGGTCCGACATGACTCGGTCGTTCTTTAATCTCTTGAATAATAAACTTTAGTTAATTTCTACTTGTTTAAGAACCTTTTTAAAGTTTATTATTCCTTTTATATCACTTATTTCCATGTCATGAAAACTATGTAATTATTTAAGTTAATAACGGTCGTTTTAACGATCATTGGTACTTGATTCAAAAATAAACCCTTTATAATTACAAGTTGTTCATGTATCCATTATATCCAGAATGGTATTAATGATGTAGATATCATATATATCATATATATCCAGTACATGAATGCATTTATAATATTACATAACATTTATAGGTAAGAAATGAAATGCACCGTCCATGGAGATGGTAAGCTGTACGTACGCATGAACGCTGCTTCCATTTCTATATCGTATTTTATGAAATGGAATCATAATGATATAAAGGTATATTATAATTCCAGTGTAATATCATATATAATATCATAACTCCATCCTTTATATGTCCCACATATGGTATTAACGAATCAAATCACTTTGAAGGGGCGGTAGTCTGCACTTCCTTAAATGAAGATATCACGTTTACCCATAATAGAAACCATAAAGGTATGCCCAAAATGAAAAATACAGAAGATTAAGGAAAACATAATCATATTATATATCATATATAAATATATTGTCATATTAATGTCCACCTTTTAAGGTGTTAAAAGAATGTTGACCAATCATCATTTCGAGAGGCAGAAATTCACCATCCACGGAAACAGTATGTTATTTAACCATTAGATGTAGGTGTGTGTAAGTGTAGCTAGAATCCTTCGTATCAATACATCCTAGTATATGAAAGATACTTGTGTTGTTACAAAAGAAATTAATAAAAAGAGTTTAGTGGGTTGTAGAAGCAAAATAAAACAAAAGAACACAAGTGAATACATTACCTTAAAATCGGGTAACTCCCTTTCGTTTGATCTCAAAGACTTCCTTGGGATTATTTCTGCCCAAAGTGAGGATTCAAGGAGTAAGAGAGGTAAGTGGAGAGACAAAATGGTCAGGGGTTGGCCGAGCCAAAGGCTTTGGATTTGTGGGTAAGGAGGTAGAGGTGGGGGCATTTTATAAGAGGAGAAGAGGGGCACTCTTGGAAAGTAAAGAAATGTTACTTTATTTTAAAATGAGTTTCGGATTCAAAAGGTCCAACATTGATATAATTCTAGGTTAAGGTGATACGGGTTCTAAATCCACCCATCCAATAGGTTTTGGACATGTGTAGGTCAAATATTTTACATTATCGTTTCATTTTATTTAAATGCTTTATTAATGAGGTAATCACTGCATCATCATGATGTCATAAATAATTTAATTTATCTAATGTCTAAAAATTATAAAAAAATATAATGACATATTAAATCTTCTTATCTTTCTAATGAATATTTATAGTCAAAAATCTGACTTGTATAACCCTATTTAAAAATTTTATTAGTAAAACAACTCATGTTTGTGTCAATTTAATTTTAACATTAAATAAAAAGATATTAATGTCATTTTATTACCAATGTGGCTCCATGGGGTCCCCAATTTGACCCATGGCTTTCCTTGGTCATCCATTACACATCCAATAAGGGTAGGACATGTGTCTAGGTATTTTCATTTTATTATAATATCATTTTTGCCTTAAATTTCACTAATTACCTCTAATCGTGATTAAAAACTTAAAAGTTACTATTCACCAAAAAATTATTTTAATCTCATTGAACCACATTTTACTTCTTAATGACAACCATGTATGTTGGATTTTTGAAAATCAAATCACCGAAGTGGAAAAGTTTCATTTAAACGAAAAATCAGTTTCTTTAACTACCACTTAGTGGTTTCACTATTCATCATAAATTGAAGTTTTTCAGAAAAATATCAAAACATCACCCTAAGATATATTTGATATTCTGAATTCAAAAATGATGTCTATTTTACGTAATTCAAATCATATAAGTTACATTAATTAATTTAATAATTAACTCCCGTTGTCATGACAAATAGCGTGTTTTTGTGAAACAATAAGTATCAAAAGATTGACACTAGTTTAAGTCCAATTTCAAAGTGAAATTGATTCCAATGACCACCATTGGATTAAATGGTAAACATGTATTCTAATTTAACTTCAAAACCAATTCAAAAGATAATCTAATCATATAAATAAATTAGATTGAAAATAGGTTTTGAATTAAAATACAACATTTTTCACTATTCATTAAAAAATGAACTTTATCGGAAAAATACCAAAAATTCACAGAAAGTAAATTTTGATGTCCCAATAATAAAGAATAAGTTTATTTTGACAAACATAGCTTATAAAATTTTCAAAAGATAGATTTAAAAATGGGTTTCCATCAAAAGGCAGTAAAACAATCTTTTAAAGATATTAGTGCATTCCATGTTTAAGATTGGATTTATTCTCATTTGAAGCTTCTAAAACACTATCTAATTCACTAATAGAAATATATAAAAATATCTATTATTCATTACTTACTTGGGATGTTACATCCTTCCCCCTTTAGAAAATTTCTTCCCCACAATTTATTTACTTGTCGAATAAATGGGGGTATTTATCCCTCATTTCATTTTCAGATTCCCATGTTGCCTCTTCCATCATGTGGTTGTTCCACAAAACCTTTACCCAATTAATCACCTTATTCCGTAACACTTGCTCCCTATGGTCAAGAATCCGAACTGGTTGTTCCTCATAAGATAGGTTATCTTCCAGCTGAACTACCTCTGGACTCAAAACATGAGATGGATCTCGCATGTACTTTCTCAGCATCGAAACATGAAAAACATTGTGTACCTGAGATAAACTCAGAGGTAAATCCACTCGGTAAGCAACTGATCCAACTCTCTCCAGAATTTCATATGGTCCAATGAACCTTGGACTTATCTTTCCTTTCTTACCAAATCGCATCACACTTTTCCATGGTGAGACTTTGAGAAAAACATGATCACTACCTCAAAAGATAGATCCTTCCTCCTGTTGTCCGCATAACTCTTCTGCCTGCTCTGAGCTGTTCTCATGTGTTTCTGTATCAGCTAAACTTTTTTTGCCAACTCTTCTACCAATTCTGGTCCCATAAGCATTCTTTCACCCACTTAATGCAAAAAAACTGGAGTTCGACACTGCTTCCCATATAACGCCTCAAATGGTGTCATCTGTATACTGGAATGAAAAATGTTATTATATGAAAATTCAACCAAAGAAAGATGTTGGTCCCAACTTCCCTGATAATCCATAGATCAAGAATGTAGCATATCCTCCAATGTCTGAATTGTTCGTTCTGACTGCCCATCTGATTGAGGATGAAAAGCTATACTAAAATTTAATTCAGTACTCCAAGACTTCTGAAGGCCTTTTCAAAAGTTAGAAGTGAACCGGTGATCACGGTCAGATAAAATGGAGAGGGGAAGTCCATGTAACCTGACTATCTATTTAATATACAAACGGGAAAGTTGATCTAGGGAAAAAGTATCTCGTATAGCAAGGAAATGAGCAGATTTAGTCAAGCGATAAACAATAACCTAGATTGCATTATTACCTCGAGGGGTCTTTGGAAATCCACAATGAAGTCCATGGATATATTCTCCCATTTCCACTCTAGAACTGGTATAGGATGAAGCATCCCTTTCCGTAACTGCCGCTCTGCTTTAACCTTTTGACATGTCAAACACTTCACAGTAAAATCAACAATATCTTTTTTCATTCCATCCCACCAGTAATACTCCCATAGATCTCTGTACATCTTAGTACTTCTAGGATGAACTGAAAATGGAGATCTATGAGATTCACATAACAACTCTCCCTTCAACTGTGAATCACAAGGCACACATAATCTCTTCCAAAATCTCAAAACACAATCATTATCAATGTGGAATTCAGGCAACTTACCTTTCTGAACCAGCTCTACCTTTTTCTGCAACTCACTATCTTTCTTCTATGATTGCTTGATTCTGTTTGATAGAGAAGATTTCACTAATACCTGAAACAAAATAGAATAATATCCTGCACCAAAAACTTCTATACCAATGTTCATCAAATCCTTAACAAAAGGATCGCGTTCCAAACACAACATTTCTAATGAAGCATTACTTTTTCGACTCAAAGCATCAGCCACTTTATTTTCTTTTCCTCGATGGTAATGAATTGTACAATCATAATCCTTGATTAGTTCTAGACATCTACTCTGTCTCATGTTCAATTCTTTCTGAGTGAATATATACTTTAAAATTTTGTGATGGGTATATATTTCACACATTACTCCATACAAATGATGCCTCTAAATTTTTAAATCGAAAACAACAGCAGCTAATTCCAAATCATGTGTAGGGTAATTTACCTCATGAGTTTTCAACTATTGTGAAGCATAAGCAATTACCTAATCATTAGGACACAACCAAGTCCTTTCAATAAAGAATCACTGTATATAACAAACTCACCATTCCTTGAAGGTAGTGCCAAAATTGGAGCATTTACCAATCTTCTTTTCAATTCCTGAAAACAATCATCACATTCTTTTGTCCAGATAAACCTAACACCCTTCCGAGTTTGCTTAGTCATTGGAATAAATAACCATGAAAATTTTCAAACAAACCTTCAGTAATAGCCTGCCAAACCAAGGAATCTATGAATCTCTGTTACATTTGTGGGTCTTGGCCATTTTTCAACAACCTTTGTTTTTGCAGGATCAACGGTTATCCCATATTTAGAAACAATGTGACCAAGGAAATAAATTTGTTGCAAACAAGACTCACACTTGCTGAATTTCCAATAAATTTTATTTTATATTAAGGTTTGCAAAAAAACCCTTAAATTTCTTTCATGCTCCTCTTTACTTTTAGAAAACACCAAAATATCATCAATGAAAACCATCACAAACTTATCCAAGAACTCATGGAAAATTCTATTCATTATGTCCATGAATATAGCTGGTGCATTGGTTATCCCAAAAGGCATTACTACAAATTCATTATGTCCATGAATATAGCTGGTGCATTGGTTATCCCAAAAGGCATTACTACAAATTCATAATGTCCATATCTTGTATGAAACACAGTCTTCGGAACATCTGCTTCCTTTACCTTCAGCTGATGGTACCCCGATCTCAGGTCAATCTTTGAAAAAAACTGAGCTCCCTAGAGCTGATCAAACAAATCATCAATATGAGGAAAAGGATATTTGTTCTTAACAGTGATATTATTCAAGGCTCCATAATCAATGCAAAGTCTCATAGAACGATCTTTATTTTTAACAAATAAAATAGGAGCACCCCATGGAGATTTTCTAGGTCGATTGAAACCTTTCTCTAATAAATCTTGCAATTGCTCCTTCAACTCTAAAAGTTCAATTTGAGCCATTCGATAAGGGGGTTTTGAAATTGTCTTAGCATCAGGAACTAAGTAAACAGTAAATTCAACTTCCCGATCTGGTATTATTCTAGGCAACTCATCCGGAAAAACATTAGGATACTCATTTTCCACTGGCACATCATTAATCTGAACAGTTCCCTTGTTTTCAACAATATGTGCAAGGTAACATTAATTTCCATCTTTTACAAGTTTCTCAGCCTCTTGATAAGTTATCAACAGTAAGGGTTCATTCTTGTACACAAACTGAAATTATTTATGAAAGGAAACTTCTTTAGCTCTACTGTTAATCTTAGCATTGTAAATAGAGAGCCAATCCATACCCAGGATAACATCAAACTCTACTAGAGGTAGAACAATAAGGTTTTCAAGTAGGTTCTTTCCACAGATAATGATAGGAAGATTCTTATAAATTATTTTTGCCTCAACATTTCCCCCAGGTGTTTTTACCAAAAGTTCAGGAGTCATTTCTTGAGATGGTATTCCCATTTTACTAGAACACATTTCATAGATTAAAGAATGTGTGGACCCTGAATCAAACAACACACTGGAATAATCTGAAAAAACAAACAAAGTACCTGATACAACTTCATTTGATGACCCGACATCTGCTGAAGTAGTTGCAAAGGATTTTGCCACCCATTTCTGCTTGTAGTCTAACTGTTTCCCATCACTCAAGCTCTTTGTCAGACACTCATTTGAATAGTGACCCATCTCATTGCACTTAAAACATTTCACTAACTATAAATCAAATTTGGACTTGCCATCACCTTGATCTTTTTCAGTGCAATCAAGAGCCTTATGTCCCATCATACCACATCGGTATCACTTTCCAGAATTCAGAAGACATTCCCCAGCATGCCTTTTACAACATTTATCACAAAATGGAAACTTAGTTTTCTTAACATCAGACTTTTTTGAAGAATTCTTCCCTTTCTCCTACCACCTCGGTCTCTTCTTCTGTTGGTTTTTATAGAACACTTGATCATCGGCAAACTCCATTTCCACCTTCTCAGCACATCGAACAATATTTTCATAACTTTTAAACTCACGAGATGCTAATTCCCTTCGATATTTTGGTTTTAATCCTATTTAAAAATGATTTATTTTACTATCAAGGTCTCGGATAAAATTTGGAGCATACCTTGCCAATCGAGTGAACCTCTCTTCATAGGCAGCCATTGAGTTTTCCTCTTGCCTCAATTCTAAGAAGTTTTTTCCATCCTAAGTCGAACAGCCTTTGGAAAATATTTCTCAAGAAACATACCTTTGAATTCATCCCAGTCAAGAGAATCAATCTCATCAGCGTCCCTGATATTTTTAACCATTGACCACCACTGATCTTCTTCACCCTGCAAATGGTAAATAGAAAGACTAACCTTTTGATTGTCTGAACACCCCATGACATCAAAAATCTTTGCCAGTGCTTTAATCCACCCTTCAGCTAAAACGGGGTCAGATGATCCTTTGAATGATGGGGCATGTTGCCTCATGAAATGTTCCACCACTGACATTTTCCTCTACGGTTGATCCAGCTGATCTCGTGCATGGATACCACCACCATTTATCGCTTGAGTCAACTGCGCCATTACTGCAACAAATTGTTCAGTTCCAATTCCGACCATCTCAGGATACTGATTCGGAAGGTTATTTCCTTCTGTATGCCTTCCTAGCACTGCTTCCCTGTTTCCTCTGTGGAAAACCATTCTGAACAAACATGTCTTAGATGAAGCAACATGGTAATCTTCAAACGCTATATCATTTCAAAAAAAATATTTTTAGATAATCATTTAATATAATTCTAACACCTAAAGTTATCTAAACTAACCTTTCATACCAACTATAAGCCCTCGGTCTTAAACATTACTTAATCTTGAGTTATTACAAGATTACACCTTGAGGATCTTTTCAGGTTTAGAGTTTTAGAGAATTAGATCATAAAACATGCATTACATTCCACATTTAAACAAAGTGGTTACATAAAATATATTATTCATTTTTACCATCAATGGAAACATATTTAAAATAAAACATGGATTCTTTCTTGACACTTCCCTGACACTATCATCATATCATGTACCTTTCCCTTGACCTGTGAAAAACATTTCAAAAACTTGGGATGAGCATAAAAAGCTCAGTAAGGAATATAAAAATATGGAAAGGAAACATGGGTACATATATACATAAGAATGAAATCATACTTTAACCATAAAACATAAGCACTTTAACATATCTCATCAAATAGTGAATAAATCATAAAAATCATAAAACATAAAGGTAACATGAGGCATTCATAACATTCTTACATAGGGAGTAACCCTCTTAGTTACGTTTGGAATACACATCATAGTATATTCCCTAAATCTCTTCAAAGAAACCTTAATTTTTCACTCCTTCGCGTTTCCCAATGCATTATAGAGCTATATCGGGCTCACCCGCCCTTAGTTTATCACGGAACCACCTGTCTTCATAATAATGCCCAAGAACCTCAACATAATCGTATCACATAAAACATGCATAAAGGAAACATAACATTTCCACCTTTCAATCACAAGATATAAATACAACACATTGATATAAAAACATTATGAAAACTATTTTCAATACCAAAATAGAAGAAAAGTAAAACATGGTATTTATTTGTCTTTAAATAAAAGGTATGGCTTGTAGAGGAAGTCGAAACACAAATAATGGTCCCTGCAGCGGAGAAGTCGTTGTCGCCGCATACGTACGACAAAAACATTTCCTTTTTTCATTTAGTAAACGCTTAATATAAAAAAGATTCCTTTTGAATAAACATAAAAGTAAATGGGGTTTATACACAGTATAAAAGAAGGTTTTTTATAAAACAAAATATGCCTCAATGAAAGGAGATTGAGACAAAGTCCCATACCTCGGGTCTGACTTGACTCAGTCATTCTTTAATCTACTGAATAATAAAACTGAGTTAATTTCTACTTGTTTACGAACCTTTTTCATGTTCATTATTCCTTTTATATCACTTATTTCCATGTCATTAACACTATGTAATTATTTAAGTTAATAACGGTCGTTTTAACGATCATTGGTATTTGAGTAAAAAATAAACCCTTTATAATTACAAGTTGTTCATGTATCCATTATATCCAGAATGATATTCATGATGTAGATATCATATATATCATATATATCCAGTACATTCATGAATTTATAATATTACATAACATTTAGAGGTAATAAATGAAATGCACCGTTCATGGAGACGATAAGCTGTACGTATGCATGAACGCTGCTTCCATTTCTATTTCGTATTTTATTAAATGGAATCATAATGATATAAATGTATGTTATAATTCCAGTGTAATATTATATATTATATCATAACTCCATCCTTTATACGTCCCACATATGGTATTAACGAATCAAATCACTTTGACGGGGCGGTAGTCTGCACTTCCTTAAATGAAGATATTGCGTTTACCCATAATGGAAACCATAAAGGTATGCCCAAAATGAAAAATACAGAAGCTTAAGGAAAACATAAACATATTATATTTCATATATAAATATAGTTTCATCTTAATGGCCACCTTTTAAGGTTTTAAAATAATGTTGAACAATCATCGTTTTGGGAGGCAGAAATTTGCCATCCACGGAAACAGTATGTTCTTTAACCATTAGATGTAGGTGTGTGTAAGTGTATCTAGAATACTTCTTATAACAACATCCTATTATATAGAAGATACTGGTTTTTTTACAAAATAAATGAATAAAAAGAGTTTATGGGGTTGGATAAGCAAAATAAAACAAAAGAACACAAGTGAAGACATTACCTTAAAATCGGGTAACTCCCTTTGGTTTGAGCTCAAAGGCTTCCTTGGGAAGACTTATGCCCAAAGTGAGGCTTCAAGGAGTAAGAGAGGGAAGTGGAGAGACAAAATGAGTAGGGTTTTTCTGATCCAAAGGCTTTGGAAGTGTGGTTAAGGCGGTAGAGGTGGGGGATTTTTATAAGATGAGAGGAGGGGCACTCTTGGAAAGTAAGGAAATATTACTTTATTTTAAAATGTGTTTCGGATTCAAAAGGTCCCACATTGATATAATTCTAGGATAATGTGATAAGGGTTAGAAATCTATCCATCTAATAGGTTTTGGACATGTGTAGGTCATAGATTTTACATTATCTTTTCATTTTAGTTAAATCCTTTATTAATGAGGTAATCGTTACATCATCATGATGTCATAAATAATTTAATTTATTTAATTTTTGAAAATTATAAAAACTATCATGATGTTGGAAATATTTTTATATTTCTAATTAATATTTATAGTCAAAAATCTGACTTGTATAACCCCATTTAAAAATTGTTTTAGTAAAACAACTCATGTTTGTGTCATTTTAATTTAAACATTAAATAAAAAATATTAATGTCATTTTCCTACCAAAGTGGCTCCATGGGGTCCCCAAGTTGACCCATGGCTTGTCGTGGTCGTCCATAAAACATCCAATAAGGGTAGGACATGTGTCTAGGTATTTTCATTTTATTATAATATCATTTTTTCCTTAAATTGCACTAATTACCTCTAATCGCGATTAAAAACTTAAAAGTTACTATTCACCAAAAAATTATTTTAATCTCATTGAACCAGATTTTACTTCTTAATGACAAGAATTTATGTCGGATTTTTGAAAATCAAATCACAGAAGTGGAAAAGTTTCATTTAAATGAAAAATCAGTTTCTTTAACTACCACTTAGTGGTTTCACTATTCATCAAAAATTGAAGTTTTTCAGAAAAATACCAAAACTTCACCCTAATCTATATTTGATATTCTGAATTAAAAAATGATGTCTATTTTACAAAATTCAAATCATATAAGTTTCATTAATTAATTTAATAACTAATTCCCGTTGTCATGACAAATAGCATGTATTTATGAAACAATAAGTATAAAAAGATTGACACTAGTTTAAGTCCAATTTCAAAGTGAAATTGATTCCAATGACCACCATTGGATTAAATGGTAAAAATATATTCTAATTTCACTTCAAAACAAATTCAAAAGATAATCTAATCATATAAATAAATTATATTAAAAATAGGTTTTGAATTAAAATACAACATTTTTCACTATTCATTAAAAAATGAACTTTATCGGAAAAATAGCAAAAATTCACACAAAGTAAATTTTGATGTCCCAATCATAAAGAATAAGTTTATTTTGATAAACATAGCTTATAAAATTGTCAAAAGATATATTTAAAAATGGTTTTCCATCAAATGGCAGTAAAACAATCTTTTAAAAATATTAGTGTATTCCATGCTTAAGAATGGATTTATTCTCATTTTAAGCCTCTAAAACACTATCTAATTCACTAATAGACATAGATAAAAATATATATTACTCATTACATACTTGGGATGTTATAGTGGGCCAGTAGCATGGTGTCCTTTTCTACACCATAGAGTCTCCCTAGGTTAACAATATTTTTAGTCCAAGAGATGTTGTGTCCTTCGAGCATGGTTTGACCATGCTAGAAGTGTCTTGGTCTAGGGGGTCTTCAATATGGTCTAAGTATTTTGTGTCATAATCTAAGAGACTTCAGTGTGGTTTTCTATTTTTTAGTAAGTCAATACATACCTTGATCTCCTATAAACTAATTTGTCTTCTATATCTTTTACTCAAGTTATAGGTACCCCAAATATCTTTTCAAAGTCTTTTGAACTACCATTTAATCTGATTCAATACATTCCTTCTAGGGATATATATATCTTGATGCAATCCTTCCAGAGGTGACCTATAGGAATACTATTTTACAAATAAGAAAGTTATCTTGGTGTTCTAAGACCAGGTTATGATGGATATGGGAGATTGATATCACCTTAGATGTTGGTATTTGTTCTTATCTTCTCCATTTTGAGGTGGGTGGTCTTTAAAAAATTCCTATTTTTTGTTTCACATTCCTATTATTTTACATTAGTGTGATCACACTAGAAATACATTTGTGTGACCATAATATATGAATAAAACTATCCATGATAATCACATTGATTATACCTCACATCGATCTTTCTAGTTCCAATGGCATTGTGGATGGGATTTTGGCCACCCGAGAGCTAACCCTTCCCTTGAAATCATTGAATTTATAGATATGAAAAATGTGAATCATATCCTAACAGTGTGAATTGGAACTTTGGTTTGATAAAACATTTCTTGTGAATTGAGATAAATGGTATCCTTTTATGGTTTGACTTCGATGATTCATCTTGATGTAGTAGGATCTTCTAATTGAAAATGTATAAATGGTTATTTTAAAATGGGATAAATAAACCAATGTGGAATGAATTTTGATTTGAAATAAATGGTATACATAGATTTCTTGTATATTTTATTTCACATAGGTTGCCTATGGTCTTTCACTACTATCTCATGAAATATGGCTCTGGTGTTTTTTCTTGGTGAAGGAGAATCCACTTCTTTTTATTAGATACTTTCCCCTTGGTGGAGTAGTCCCTAAATGATGTAAGATACTCCAATATGATAATTTTCATGGATCCATGTATGATATTGTTTCTTTACCCTTGTTTATGTTTACCTAGGGAAGTAGTAAGGGACTTAATCATTGATATTTGTATGGAGCCCAGTTTTGTGACTTGAGACATGGTATAGGCAATTTGTCATGATGTTCGTGGAACTTCCTTTTGACAAAGAATTATAACATAATGAAAAATCATGTTTGGATAATCCAGAGTGTTAAACTATAACTTTAGTGTTAATGGGTCAATTTTATGTGTAGTATTAATTTATTAAATTAATACCCCTTTTTATCAATAAATTGCATGAAATATATACTCAGATAGGATTTGTTTAAACATGTTGGTGGTGGCCTATTGATTTTTAATCACACCTTGATCGGGCATCCTTTTCGTACGTGGGATGATTTCATGGTTCCAGATATGGATAATGGGAAGGATCCCATGTTTGATTGATTTCTTTCTTAATGGGTTGGATCTTGGAGATGGGACCAACATGGGGTTCAAAATCAAGATCCATAGAGACTTTTATAGATTCGACTAGTATTTTATTTTATTGACCCTCATCATATCATTTAGATACATTTAGTCCCTAATTAAATGATTAAATTATTATTAGAATTGTTTTATTTTGTCCTTTATTTTTTTGTGGTTTCATGACCGATTACTTATATTTTTATGCTATTTTTTGTACATGTTATTACTTATGATATTATTTATACTCTGTAATTTAGGGTATATTCACCCCACTATATTCTTTAAACCCTTTCTCCTCTTTGAAATCCTTTGTTGTATGGGTAGGAGAACTCACATAACCCACCTGGCTTGGTCATGTGAGGGAGTATTGTGTGAGGGATGTTACACCCTTCATGCTACAACTGTACGTCCACCTCAAAAAAATAAAACAAAAAACTTGTATGTATTACACCCAACACAATATCATAAGAACCATTCCATGAATCAACCCCCATGACATGGCGTTCTAAGCTACATAGCTACCCTAACTCTTCATAGTGTGACACCCACAGACACATCAAGATGTTTCTTTTTCAATTGAAATCATAGATCTAGAAACACATTCATTCCACCATCCTTATCTAGATACATTAAAGAACTAAACTATACAAGTGTCAGGATGGTAATTTTCAATCCATTTCATTATATTTATATCAAAAATTTATCATCCATTAGAATAAAAACCATACCCTGAAAGAAAACAAAAACAAATAAACCCATAACCTAGTAGAGGATACCTATCAAACCAAAATGAATCAATCACTGAATCATAATAAGAGATATTAGATAAAAATTATCAATCAAAACAACAAGAAACAATCATATAAAATTTAAGGAAAAATAAGATTCAAAATAGATCATGGTACTGAGTGCACATCCAGGATTCACATTTTAACATATATTCCTCCAAGCCATCATTCTTCCACGATACATGAACCATTGAAATGAAACACCCATGAAACACCTTATACCAATGATTTGAATTTCCAACTAGATGTTATGTAAACATAACATCATTTTCTACATCCAAATCTACCCAATCGATGAAATAAAATTCATTTTGAATATTAAAATGATGCTTCAATGCATAAGAAAAAAACATGGAATAGATCCTATAGGCTTAGTTCATCAGTCCTTTTTTTAGTGATCTCAAATCATGTTTATATTATATTTAATTAATTTTATGATCTTTTTTAGCAAAAAAAAATTCTTGAAAAATATGAAAATATTACTAAGTGTTAGAGAGGATTCATGAAGAGAAAATTGATCGTGTTCCAGATGAGTGACATCTCTATAATAGACTATATGAAAGAGTAATAGATCAACTATAAGAAGGATTTTATTAATTGATTGAATAAATTCATAACTCAGATGATTTTTTATAAGTATGAAAGTGATAACATGACTAAGTGGATCAACAAATATTCTTAATTGATTGACTATGGTGGAAATTTCAGAAATTCCATAGCTGATTGAATGAGTAAACAAGTTACCATAAGAATAAATTAAGAAACAATATTTTTTTCCAAATATATCATATGATATAATCATGTGAATTTAAGATATAATTATATTTTATAAAAGTATTGATGTTACTCTATGATGACTTAAAGTGACTGCTTATTAATGTGATTTGACTACATGATATAATGAATCAACCACATAACCATTCAATGGAATATATTATAGTTTTTAACAAAGTGTTAAATAGACAACAAGGAATTAGGTTGACAAGTCAAAAATAAATTAACTCTGCCTCACCAGAATAATATTTATGCAATATATTTCAATGGCCATTTCAGAAGAATTAATTTCATTGTCTGTGAATTTAATACTTCAAGATTTTATAATAAATACAAGTATCTTTAATGTTTATTCTTTAATGGATATTTGGTGAAATATTTTCTCTATTTAAAAGAAGAAAAAAGTTATGGAAAAAAATAAAATGCTGTTAATGATAAAGAGAACACATATTCCAATACACTGATTCATAAAATCATTACACATTGTTTTCTATTGTGAATCTATGAAATATCTGAGAGAGTATTTGTGATCGTTTCATGTTCTCTCATAACTATAGGAAAATTATAGAATAAAATATAACTCTACAGAAAATCCAAAACATGATTAGTGTTAAAGCTGTATCAAATTTTATTTCATTGTTTTTATTTCTCTCTCTTTTTTAAATTAATTTGTAGTGGTGATTAATTTAATTTTTATTTCTCTTAAGTTCATAATCTTTTACAAAATTTAAGAGTACTCTAATATTAATTATTTATTTTTCTACATATTTATATTTCCATGATCAAATGTGGAAACGATGGTGGGATTTCCTAGATAGCTATTTTTTTGTAATATGTATACCTGATCCATATTGTGCATCAATTTTTTATTTTAATAAACATTATTGAAAATGTGTTAAGATCAAGTGGAGAGAACTATGTTTCGGCTTAAGACTGAACCTATTTTTTTTATTTTCACTACGGTATATTTATGTTTTTTTTACTCTGTTGTAAAATAGTTTTCCAAATCCATTTAGTACAATAATACTTTGGTAGCTGAATTTTACCCATGATATATCTATTTTTTATGTGATTAAAGTAATCTTGAAAGATTAGGATAATGTCAAGTTCTTCTATTTGAGTTTTGATCAAACCATTAAAAGGTTATTTTAAAACATCAAATTAGCTATACATACCATTTTAGTTAATTGAGTATTTTATAAATTGGGGAACTTATTTTAAAATAGTTTTAACAAAAAAAATTATTCAATTCTCAATTTACTACCTCTTGATAACTATGCATTGGCCTATATTTTTTATCAAGGTTTTTATCTTTACTACCCTTTTTGATTTTTTTAGCCCATGATCAAGTCACATAGACATGGTCTCTATTTTATATTAATTATAGAATATTTATTTCATGGATAAATTTATGTATAATGGTCATGTTATAAATAGTCCATATAATTTTAAGGGAAAAAACAAATCCCATTGGAAAATCATAATAAAAATTCATTGTGAACATATGGGTTTTGATATTTTGACAATAAAAAAATAATTATGAAAAAAACTTTCCAGAGATAACTGGAGTGATTCCACAAAGGTTAATTATTAGTGTGACTAAAAAGTAATTAATTATTCATATTTATCTTCAGGAGAGGATGAATTAAGAATAATATCTACTTGTGATTCTAATTTTCAAATCAGGGATACTATTTTAGCATTGCATTAAAGAACATTAAATTTCAAATAAATGATATTTAATACTTATATGATTAAATATGATACATTCAAAATAAATCCTAATGAATATATTTTTTATATGTATCTCAATTTCAATGAAATAATTAATACCATGTTTTATCTTCTAAAGAGTGTGGATGAAAAAGGTAATGTAATTTAGATATTAAGATATCTTTCTGAATGATGGGGAGGCCATAATGTCACTATTATAGAATATTGTGAAATTATTAAATTCAAATTCAAGAAACTAATAATATATTAGTAATAGTTATATATATAATATAATGATAATTTTGAATTCAAAAAATCAATCTCATTCATCATATCTCAATAAAATTTAGATGTTGTTTTTAAACGTGATAGAACTAATGGGAGTAAAGCCGATTTATATTGTGATAATAAGATGAATCATTTATCTATATGCCTTAATAAGTCTTATAGGAAGAAGAATCTATTCAAAAATAAAATTTTAATGTAATGCATGACAATAAGGGAAAACTGGAAGAAAGATGATAATATTGGAGAAGTAAATTGTTATAAGTGCAAAGGAAAAGGACACATAAAAGTTGATTTTCCAAAATTGAAGTACAAGAAGAAATATGATGATCAAGGGATCAAAACAAAAGAAAATCATAAAGGAAAATTAAATTGATTAATAAGATATTCCAAGAGATTCAAACTTATCCAGAAGTGATTCTCATGAGATGAAAAATATTTTCGGTATGGAAAAAACTCCTGTGGTAAATAATACTATTTTTATAACTTATAAAAATGAAAATCATTATTAAAATCACAATCTTATATAAAATTTATTTCAACACCACAATATTATGTAAGATATATTTTATGATCTAAAAGATAAATGATTGTCCTATGATGTTAAATACCCTAAGAGGGGGTGAATCGAATTATAATAGATTTGAACAACTTCCACTTAAAATCATGTTTCATCATAAAAAATAAACTTCTCCATCATTCCTATTGAAATTTATAAAAATAATTTAAGTCATGCATGAGACACAATACATTTACACGGTTCTCCCTCACTAGGATACATCCAAGGAGTATACAATAGTGATATGACAACGTAACAAATCCACTAAAGCTCACTTCTAATTTACAAGGTTTGAGCTAGATCGATTCTATTCCCAGGTTCACTACCATTATAAATTTTAGGGTTAACTCACTTCTTTCCCAAGGGTAACTCCCTAATTATCTTACTCTAGCTGACTACCAATATAATGTATCACCATCTTCCTCTTCATTTTTTCACTACTCTGAAAATCATCCACTCACATTTTATGGACTTCTAGGTCACTATATATTCATGAATTCATGCATCCTCAACTATGGATTGGATCTATGTTAAAGTCTTGTTTTCAAACACAGATGTAATCAAATTTTTTGTGTACTATTTGTTTTCAGAAATTACATTCAAAAAATATTTTTGTCACTTCATGAACTTCCTTTCTCCCTCCACAAACTACCTTGCACCGCATGGTATGAGTGATTTTTGGACCACCAATTCTTCTATGTACAACCACTTATTCAATGTAATGCCTCTCTTTTTCAGTATATTTTCTTCTCTATAGACCTCTACTACTTCCTCTAACTGTTACCACTTCAACAGACCATCTTCTTTCCACATAACAACTCATCTTCAGTGAACTTCCAAGTCTTTTGCAGACACTTTTACTTTGTGATCTATAGATCCCCTAAAACCTCCTTCTATGAACTATCATTATATAAATCTTCTCCATTCATGGAATCCTCCAATATGAACTACTTCCTTTGTGGAATCAATACCCTACAAACCACATTGGAATTAACCAAATTCTCCCCATAGCGATAATATTCTCTGGGAATTTCACTCTCTCAGAATGATCTAATTATTGGTCCTTATATGGAAAAATAAATGAAAAACCCCACTAATTCAAATTATCTAAATCTTTGATACGGTACTGCCTTCACTGTGAACTGTACTATGAAGTCTGTATAGAATCTATCTTCTTCTTAGTGGTGGTCGATGTCTTTTTAAAATGAATCACCCTTTTTGAGGCCACAAATCACCTCCTAATTTCCCAAATAACAAGACATCCTAAAACAAAAGCCTCTTGTGGACTCCAAGCCTCTAGCGAACCATTTTTCATTTCTGGTATATATAGCATCCTTCGTGGTTTGCATAATGCTGCTATGCAGAAATGTATCCTTTTACAATTTTCAAAACTCATTCATCATTCCCTTTTGGGTTCTATAGACTTTTTTTGTGATCTGTAAACTCTTTTTTAGGAACAACATTCCTTTTCCAAAAACCAAACTCCATTTGGGAAACACTAGAAAATTGGTCAACCTTAAAAACATGTTGTAGTAACATTATCCAAACTAATTCACTATCATCTGGATTTTAAAAAAAACACAGTCACCTTAAAAACACAAAGTGGACACATTGATTGATATTTTTCCAATAATAAATATATAAATCTAAATAAGTATCATGATTTTCTACTACTTTACAACATGATCAATGTATATAAAATTAAAATAATGTTGTATTTTTATACAAAATTAATGAAAATAAATTGTCTAATGAATAATGTGGTAAGGACCTTGAAATGGTCACCCATGTAAGAGAAACATTTATTATGATTATAAATACAAACAAATTACACCTAGATATTCCAATGGAATTTATTATCATCATGGTTAATGTAAAATATTAAAAAAATTATTCGAATTTCAAAATCATTTATTTCTAAAAACAACTCATATAACTTTATTCCAAATAGTATATTTGTTTTTATAATTATTTATTTTTTAATTAATAGATCTATTTAGAAATTATGGATCTGAATTCATTATGTATTGATATTTCTAGACCCATGAAAATTTGGGTACAAAGATAATCACTTAATTAGCTTTTTGTATGTTAAATACTTGAAGTGTACTATTAAAAACTTATGGTATGTGTATATTTTTAATTCCAGAAAAATGATTGGGTAATTATCATGTTTCAAGAATCTGGTAAAATTTGATGGTGGGCATGCAATCTTAGGTAACAATAAGAGAGGAAAAATTATTATCCTTGAAAAAATTGATATTTCGGAATTTGTTTTAATTTCATGATTTTTGTTTATTGATAGTTAAGAATATAATTTTATTAGTATTTATAAATTATGTGATGATGGTTTTAAGTTTATGTTTGAAAATAATTCTAGTAGGATTTATGATTTTAAGCATAATGTAGTACTTACTACCTTAATGAATGATAATGTGTGTGATGTTAAAATTACTTCCCTTGATTATCAAATTATTTATTTCTTAAGTTCCTCAAATAAATATTCTCAATTATTGAATAGTAGAATAGTCCAATATAATATATACACTCCCATTAATTTAAAAAAATTAGATATGTATCATCCTAAAATTGAATGTCTAAAAGATAAAGTATCCAATCCTTATCAAAATTTAATTAACATAAGATTTATTTTAAACCAAATAAAGAGGCTTTAACCTCTCAAACCCTAGAATCAGTTCACAAGGAATATTTTGGAAAATATATAGTTTCAATAAGATTATTTAATCATTATACATTTGAGATTGTTTAGGATTATTCAATGATTCATATGGGTATATTTTCTAGCTTAGAATTTTGCAGAATGTACATGTTTTTAAAAATATGTTATTTCTGTAGAAACATATATACTAGACATACCATAATGTCCTTAAGAATTGATTGTGGTCCTGAATTTGGAAATCAAGACATTGAGGGCATACTCTCATAACATGGCTATAATCACACTTTCACTTCATCTAGAACTCCTTAGAAAAATGGATTAGTTAAAAGGGAAAATATAATAATTTAATAATTTTCTAGGATATGATTAATGAGTGTGACTTACCCATATAATGTTGGGATGAAACTATCTACATAGCTTTATATATTATCAAAATTGTCTTAATTAGACGTATTTTTATGAATAATTCATATAAATTATGGAATGATATAAAATATAAATTTAATTACTTTATCGTATTTGGATGTAAATTATTTTTTCTTAATACAAAATTCAATAATGAATAATTTTCTATAAAGAACAATGAAAGTGTATTCCATGGTTCCTCAGCCTCTAGAAAATTGTATAGAGACTTTAATAAAAGAAACAATGTTATGGAAGAAGATGTACACATCACCTTTGATGAAACATATCCACATGAGCCTAAAATTTCTCTTAGAGGCTATGAAGATAACATATTAGATTTTAAAATCAATAATCTCACAAAGACTATTGACCAATCTATATATCTTAATATAGATATCCAATCTGGCCAATCTAATTTTGAGGAAGACTTGGAAAAACCAAGTACATCTATTCATAAACCCATTAGAACCCATAGATACCATCCTTCCGATATATTTTTGGGGACCTCGATAAAGGTACTTAATCTACTGTTTATTATAGAAACTCAGATGGACATCAATATTTTGATATCACATCTCGAACATAAAAAATAACACTAAAGCTATCAATGTTGAATTTTGGGTCACGGTTATGCTACAAGGGTTAAATAATTTTAAAAGGAATTAATCGAGGAACTCCTAGGAAGACTAAAAAAATCAAATTATTTAGAACTAAATGGGTGTTTATAAATAATTTTGATGAATCTGGCACTATATCATGAAATAAATCTAGATCGTTTACAGAATGTAATAGTCAAGAATATGGGATCGATTATAAAGAAATAATTGTACATATATAAATACTTGAATCCATTATAAAACTACCTTCCTATGAAGAGAGAATTAATTTCAAACTTTTTCAATTTGATTTTAATAATGAATTCCTTAATGGTTATATTATTGAGGATGTTTTTGTTTAAAAATCGCACGAATTCCAAAAATCCTTATATTACAAATTTAGGCTTATTAACATTCTAAATATTTTTATTGTATTAAAAAAATATCATAAATCATGCTATGATAAGAACAACTATTTCATAATTTCTATTTTTTCAAATGGAATAGTCGATCCTACACTTTCTATGAAAAATTTTAAAATATTTTTTAGTAGATCAAATCTATGTTTGTAATATTATGTTTGGATCTTCAAAATACTTCTTATGTGTATAATTTTATAAAATGTTTTAAACTGAATTTAAAATAATTTTAATGGGAGAGTTTTTGTTTTTTCTTGATTTTTATATTTTAAAAAACAATGAAATATTTATTTTAAATCAAATAAAGATCAAAAATTTTATTTTAAAATGATTTTATAATGATAACAAAAATGGTAGTGACACTAAAATTAGTATAAAATTTAAATAGGATTTGGATGAAACTAGAAAAATAGTTAACCAAAAGGAATAAAATGTTATGATTGGTAGTTTACTATAAATAAATAATAGTCAACCAGATATTATATATAGATTTTTGGATGATAATTTTCAGGAAAAAACTTAATTATTCTCACCTAAAGGTAGTAGAAATGATTTTTTAATAGATTAATAGTAAAATTAATTTTGGATCGTCTTATTATAGAGGATATGATTTTTAATTAGTTAGTAATTAGGGTGTTTATATTGGTGGTTAAAAATTTAATATAAAATGTACATATATAACATGACACTTTTGGGGAATGTCTCAAGTATCATGGTTTAGTGAGAATCAAAAATATGTTTCTTTATCCATTATTGAAGCTCAATACAAAGTTACATGTAGCTATTGTGCACAAATTCAATTGATGAAACACACGTTTCTAGATTATGGGTTTTAGTTTATAAAATTACCTATAAACTATAACAAAATTTGTGATATTAATATTTTTAAGAATTATGCATCTCATTTTGAGACAAAATAAATTGATAGAAAAAAATCAATTGTTGAGTGATCCTTTTCAGACATGGGATATTACTATTGAATTCATCAGTGCCAAAAATCATATTACTAATATCTTAACAAATCATTTTATTTTTTAGATATTAAATTATATAAATAATTCTAGAATGATTAATTATATCAATTTCATTTTTTTAATATGATATATTTTTAATTAAGATAATGTATTTTTATGTGATTTATCTAATGCCTTTTGTTATTTTATAATAAATATGATAATGATAAATTAATTTTTATGTTTATGATTCCATGGGAGAATTTTCATATATAAAATTCTATTTTTTAATATATAGTAGATTAAATTTCTTACCTCTATTTTATGCAATGTTCATCCAAAACTGTTTTTATGCCTTATTTGATGATACAACATGCTTTTTTAAAAAAAATTAAATCTATTTTATTATATTACTATTCCTTACTTTTTAAAAATCCCAAAATGATTTTAAAGATCCCTAATTAGAATATTAATTTAAACTCTTATTTCAAAACAAAAGCATAACCCAATATTATCCATTCTTTGTTAACTGAACCATTTATTTATTACCTTGGAATCTCAATTGATAATACTAAGAAAAAAAATTTCACTTGAGGATGCATCTCTAGACACCTTATGAATTTATAAAAGTTAAAAATATTTTTCTATTATAACCTAAAAACCCTTTAAGTTTCACCTCGTGTGAAGTTGCGTAATTCTAGAAAATCATATAGATGTAAAATGGTTTTGATAAAGTTAATAATTAGTATGGAGAGTTGTGTTTTAGCAAGGATACACAAAGTATTTCATGAGTAGTGGGAGAATCTTCTATCATTTTTTATTAAAATATATCTTTATGAATATAATTTTTTATGATTGTGAAATATGGGATCACATTATAATGGTTATTGATGGTCAGTAGTTTGTATTTTGTTCAACATTGTGAGATATAAGTTTAGAAGTATCGAATCAATGTGAGTCTGAGGAATCTAAAAGTTATTAACCAATAAACAATCCTCATTTTGACTGTGAGGGAGCTTTAAAAGAACTAAATTGCAACTAATATCCTAAAAGGATAAATTCGGTTTAGTTTAGTGGTTAGTGCAGGTTATTACTTAAGTTTATTCACCATGTTATTTGTCATAAACAAGAGATTTTAGTATTTTTAAGGAATAATGTTTTTATATTGTTTATATGATGGTGAATGGAGTATAGATAACAATTAATATATTAATTAAGATTCATATGGATGATTCAAGAAATAATTATTCTCCATTCAATTATTTATCTTATCTAAGTTTATCTCATATTTGTTAGCACTTAAAGAACTAGTTCTTCAAGGGGAGGAAAATATACTTTTTCAAGTGGTATTTGATTGAATGAAACCAACTAAAAGAGAATAAACAATTATTATAACCCTTGGAAGAATATTTTTTGTCATGAATGATACTAAATTATTTGAGCATTATAATCCTTTCAATAAACCAACAAGACTAAAAGAAATAGTTGATCCATGCATGGAAACTAACTAATTTGTTGAATATGACTAATCTTACAATGAAATTTAGAAGTATATAGAATTTTATCTTAATAATGAACTCTTGATGTATTATGAATAAGACATGAGTTTCTCTCCAGTGGTTACAAAATATGGATGACTCATGGAATGAGTAGTACATCTTGAGGTGGAGAATACTTCAAGATCTTCATTTTTGGACAAAATATTATAGATTCGGGAGGTGATAACAATGACCATCCAGTTACAGATAGTCCTCTATGTTTAAAATAATGGGATCACTAATTTTTTACTCTATACATCATGAAATACCTCTTAATGATTTGGATCCTTATGATCCTAATAGTGATGGTAGGGATGATCCTAATGGTGGTAGTCCACCAAAACCTAGTTAAACTTCCATAACATATTTTCCAATATCTTCATATAAAATTAATGAATCTCCATAGACTCCTATTATTGGGGTAAAAGAAAATATTGACCTCTTATTTGATGATATTTTGTAAAATATGTTTGGTTCCACTCTTAAAACCTAATTTATCCTTCCTATACATTTTAGGACTCAAATGTCTCAATCCTATGTGATCCAGTCTATGATTTATATAATATCCTCAAAAAGATAAAGTTTCTATATAATATTCTAAATTTTTTATTCACGTGATTAAAATATCTATTTTGACTCATCTGATGATAAATGATCCATGTTACAACCCTCAGATATGGTTTTCAGTGAATCTACACTTAGCCTTTCTCCATCTACACCAGCTTCTTCTTCACCTTTAATTCATCACCTAAATTTTTTTAGTTAAAAAATGAATTAATAGAAACATTAAAAGATATATTTTTGAGTCTGGGGAGTGTTGGGTGTTATTGTAAATAAGAAGATATAGAATTTTCAATTTCTACTGTTTTTCTCACACTCATCTGAAGCTGTTTCTCATAGTGGATCATAGGGCTAATGAGATTGAATGTTTTAGTGAAAAATTTAGATTTATCAATGATTATTTGATATAAATATTGATTAATATAGACCATAGTAATCTCAATGTTGTAAAAAGTTCTTCTATAAATCCTACACCTCCTTTTTCACCTATGTATAATGATAAAGACCTAATTGAAAAGATAGTGAATGGGTAAATTTAGACATTTTGGAATGATTCAAGAATGCTATAAATTTTAAATAGATGGACCCTGCTGCTCATGGTAATATTTTTTTGGGTATGGTTATGGATGAAATAGTTAAGGCTACCAGGGATAATTCTTTTATTAATGGTTACATTTAGTATAACCAATTAAATATTTTACATGTTTTATTTAATACCACGTGTAGGTATTTGGATAAAAATTCTAGGATTCCTCTTTTAGTAGAAACATTTAACCCATTTTTGGGACATTGTTTTGTCATGGATCCATAATTGGATATTTTTATGACTAATAAGGACAAGTAAATTCATATAATAGAAGATTTATCTAAAGTTTCATCTAATATCACTAGAGTTTTGAATCCTTAACTCTTTTATTCCAACACTTACATTATAGATCATGTAGTAATTCTTTTGATCGGTGATTAAAATTACACCAATAAAACTTATAAAACTACTATAAGTCTTTATAGTCTTAATTTTTCTATAGATATTTACCATATCAGACCTGTTGCTAAAGGGATTATAATTCTATAAACACATTCTTCCCCTAGACCTTCCCTTGCACCTACTTCTATATCTAAATAAAAATTCGTCCAATCTTAAATACCTTATATAAATAGATTATGAATAACGTATCTAATATCATTTTTTTAATTATTTATACATTTTAATGTTAAATAAATCTATATTTTTTATTCCTGGATCTATAGATATTTAATTTTATCTTCTTGATTTTTGGTTTCTTGATAACATCATCTGATGCCTCTTTTATGTCTACCTCAATATAATAATACCTTATACTAAAATATTTTTTTTATTATCCTAAAAGGGGTTGTAAATAATGTATGACATGATAAGGGAAAATTATTTATTAACTTGTTCCTTAAATCACATTATTTATTTATTTATGCCATGATTAATTGTCATTAAGAATTATAATATTTTTAATTAGTCCATCCATTCATTTTTTTAATGATATCAAATCGTAATTATTTTATTATTAATGAATTTTTTGTTATATGTTACATACATGTATTTATCAAATAAATATGAAAATATTAAAAATTGAAAGATAGACTAGATAAATATACAAGAAAATAATGTTTTAGATGAGTCTCTAAGTACTATATTGAATTCACGGGTGTTGGATTGACTGCAAGAATGATTTTATTGATTAGATCAAGAAATATCTAAATAAAATAAATTTCACTAGGTATGGATGTAATATTATAGCTAAGTGGATTTATTGTATTCCAAATTAATCATCCACCATGTAAATTTTACTCACTCCTCAACTGACCATAATAGAAACGATGAGACCCCAAGAACAAAAAATCCATTGCATGTTATTCCCAATAAATTGTATGATATAATCAAGTGACCACATAAAAGAATTAAATTTTTGATCATGTATTGAAGTGATCATATGATGGAATCAAGTGATCGCACATTATAGTGTAGTGATTTACTGTTCTAATGGATTGAATGCATGACCAATCAAGGGAATCTATCCGAGTTTTTGACAATGTGATAAATTGACTGTGAGGAATCAAGATGACATGACACAAATTAGTCAAAAATTCCTAAATTAAATTATATTTAGCTAATATATTTCTATGTCTATGTATGAAAATTTAAATTCAAAATTAATTTATTTAATACTTTTATATTTCATATTAAATATGAATATATTTAATTATTAATCTTCAATGGATATTTAGTGGAATATTTTATTTATTTAAAAGGGAAAATAAGACACAAAAAGAAGATATAATAAATATTGTGAAAAAGATAACATATATGCAGTTAATTAGTTTCATAAACCTATGAAAGTATATTTTCTGTTGTGTGTTTATAAAATATATGAGAGAAAATTTTGAATGATTATTATTAATTATAGTATTTATTCATGGTTAATTATTGATTATTATTTATTATTATTATATCATTAATTTTAATTAATTTATAACATTAAAATTTTTATTTTATAATATTATTAACTATTACTAATTAAAACATTTCTTAATATTAATTAAAATAATAATAAGTACAAAATTATAATAATGTACTTAATATTAATTATATTATTTAAATTAATAATAAATAATGTAATTAAGGTGTCTGCATCGATTAGGTTCATATGGGGGACCACACTGTTATCTAGTGGATAACAGTCAAAGTGGTAGTGGCTTATGCCTCACTATTACACCTCAATATGTGGGATCAGGATCGGAGCCTTTGTTTCATTTTTTTGCTTTGAGTTTGGGGTCGTTCATTGGATGTGAAAAAAATTTGGAATTTTGTAGCAACATGAGGCCACCCCCTAGCTTGTGCTAGTAAAAATAATAGTTTTATTCATGTAGGGTCCGCTGACTAGTTTGTGGACTCCCACCAACCCACCAGTGGAGGACCTTTGGGTGTAGTATCACTGTATATACCCACTGGCCTTCCGAAGGATGCACCACGAAAAACTAATGATGTGGTTGGGAATTTTTTTTAGTAAGAAATAAAATGACTTATTTTCCTAAATTAAGTTTTATATCCATTAATCTAATATATATGACCATAATTTTATTTCTCTTGATCAATAGGATCCATGAAGATGATTTTGGCTCTCTATGACTTCCTATTGGTGGATATTCATGTCGATTGAAATCTTGGATCTCGATTGATCGTAATCTAGTGAGTTAAACCTTTTATATTCTATTTGATCTCTTCTTCTCCATGAATTTGATTACCTATAATACCGGATCACTATATCTATCATGGACATGGATAATTAATATGGTTTCCATTGGATAAAATTTATTGGGAATTTGATCTCTTCCTCTCCCACAATAGTTCTAGAGGTAAATGAGATTTTCATTAATATTTATGTAGGTTTCTTTATCCAATTGCATATCCCATGTAATACCATGTATTCTTATGGTTCCATTTGGTTTTGATATATAAAATTGATGATTTTAAATCCATGAGATATGAATTAATCTTTGACATTTGTCAATTTTTTTCTACAAAGGATTTTTTCTAAAATTAACACATATGATGTGTTTGATAATTTCCCTCAAAGAAGTTTTTAAAAATTGAATGGATTTTCAAGAATGGAAATAGTGTGGTATCACTACAGAAAATGTTTAATGAGAATGTTGACATGAAATGAAATGGATTTTCCTTGGAAAATATTTTATGAAATTTTAACTTATTTTCATGAATGTAACAATGATATAATATCATATGAGGAAGACATTGGGATATATGAGGGAACTAGATAAATGAAATACCAAGAGGAAGTATCTATCATATGTAAGGTTCCTAAGTATATCCTTTATAGAGGACCAAGGTCCCTAGAATTTGGAGTTCACTTATGCCAACAAGTGTTTATTTTTCTTTGTTGTGTGAAACCTTGATTTATTACTGTTCATTTGGAAGTTTAAGGTAAAATTACATAGTTGTAAATTTTATATGACTATTTTCCCTCCTAATATAGATATTTAGGATTTAAACATATTTATTTTATCTTCTTATGAATCATGGAAAAATTTAATGTCATATTTCTCTGTTTATTTTAATATGGAATGTTTTAAAAAAAATCAAATGATGATTTTATATAGAAAATGATTTCATTTGAAATGTTTTTTATATCAATTTTACACAATAATTAACTGATACAAATGAATAGATATTTTATAGATTCTTTTTTGTATTCTAAAATGATTTAGTGATCACATTTTACAATTTATTTTAGTTTTATATCCTGTATATTAATGGATATATATAAAATGAAGAGCAACATTTAGAGAAAAACTATTGGAGATCATGTTTCCTTCTGGTGGGTTAGGATGTCTATGACTTTTTTTCAAGAGTATTTGGACCTGTGGTTTTCTTTGAGTTATACTTTGATGGTGTTGCAATTTTTTATCAAAACCTTGTTGTTCAGTTTTTTGATGTTACCTTTTATGGTGTTGTTGTTTTTCACATATGATGTGTTTTGGAGGTATGGTATGATAATCTAATTTTTTTATCTTATCCTAATTATACTAAGTGTGAAATTATTCCCACATATCTTTTTATTATACCATTGTGCTTATCTTCATCCCACGGTGATTAGTAATTTCCTATCATCCTTATAGATGGCAAATTATGTTGACATTATGGGTTGACTATCATTGGTCTATTATAAATTATTATCAAATTTACCAGTAATCATTAATACCTATGATAAAGCCTTTGTATCACCCTATTATATATATGGGTTGTTAATATACTAGAGATAGTATTTATAGAAGCTGAGAGGTGAAGTGGCATTATTCCTATCCAGATCACTATCACGAAAATCCTTGTTTTACCATTGAAAATATTGGGTTTTATAACATCTATGTTTGTAATTTTAGCCTTTTAGGATTTAGTTTTCAAGAAAAATTATCATAAAGGAATTTAACTAAGTTATAAATGTTCTTTGTCCTCTTATTTTATAGATTATGTCTCATTTAATAAGAACATCTCTTAATACAACTGAGGAAGTTATGGAGAAATCCCTATTAGATAATCCTCAAGTAGAATCATCTTTGGGGGAAACTATAATCTATATAATATATTCCATTGTCTAAGTCAAAAATATTGAACTGGGATAGAGAGTGTTCCATGCTACATAATTCACTAAGTATCATTCATCGAACTGTTATTGTGATAGTGGAACCCAAGAATTAAAATAATGGATCAAGAGGATTGAATGGATTTTAAACTTCATGGAAATTTTTAAATACTCCATGGTTGGTTCTGTCACTAATTTGTATGAAGGTTTAGTAGGATGTGGTTGGAATATATTGAGAAAATAATGCTTTATAAAGAGATATCCTATAAAATTTTCTTAAACCCTTAAATATACAGTTCTATCCTGAGACACTGATAGTTGAAATGGCACTAGAGTTCATTTCTCTAGATAAGTGAGATGTTGTGTCATGGAGTTTGATACTTAGTTTCTGAGTTTGTGCACATGTCTATGGAGCCTATTTTCAAAGACTATAATAATGTGCAATGGTTTGACATGGGATATGGGGTGATACTCTATCTTTTTTTATTCTTATGTTCCTACCTACCCTTATAGAGGTTATGGATAATACAGTTATTGATGAGGTGGGTATAGCTAGGAATACAAGACTCTTTATAGAATCAGTGATAGGAGAAGGTATCCATATTTCATTTTCTATCAAGAAGAGGAAGCAGGGTGTCCATTACTAATGTGGTGGTAAGAGTTTTCAAATAATGTTAGTTTTGATCTAGGTGTTCTGTTACAAGTGTGGGAGAAATGGACACCTGAAACATGATTTTTTGGATTTGCGCAAGGTGTTTCGACTTTGTGTAAAATTTTGTCATATTCTTCATATCTATGAGAGAGAATATGAGGGTTTTAAGGCAAGATAAAACCTCACCAAGAGCTCTCAGGTTAGATCTATCACATCGAAAGGGGTGGGATCTCAACCTCATTCCAAGGGTGATGCTCATATTGTATGGAAAAGGTGGGATGATTTTTTTTATCTTTACCCAATCAAGTGTTCACTAGAGGAGTCAGTGGTAGGATTAGAAACTATTAGAGGAAATTTTTTTACTACCTATTCTATGGTTATGTCCTTTTTTGATTCTGATAATACTCATTCCTTTATCTCCTCCATGATTATCAAGGTATTGGGATTATTATTAGGACATGATGGAAAACTATCATGGAGACCATATCAAGGCTAATATGGAGATAGAGATATCATTTTTGCATTAGGGTTTGTACCAGGTTAGTAACTCTGATAATATTCTATTTTTTTATTTATTTTGTCAGTTCCTTCTATGTTTAAAATACTTATGTTTTGAAATATTAGGTTTCACACATTTTCATTAATATTTCTCTAAAAAAAGGTAGAAATTCCTTTTGTGGTGGATCTTTCTACTCCTCTTAGAAAGAAGCCAAATTAGGTTTATTAAAATTTCTTATTGTTAGGTGTCGATTGTCTCCCAAGAAACCATATGGTATTTTTTATCTCTTGATCTTTACATCTTTGATCTCATCATTAATAGGGAAATGATCATTAAATGTAGATCCCAGATCAATTACTATCATTTCTAAATCATGTTTCTCTCTTCGGATGTAGTCTGTCATGTATTTTAGGGTGAGAGGGATCCAAGATCAAGAATATTAGGTCATATATCCCCTAGTACTGAGATAATTTTATATCAATGGTAGAATTTTTTTTTAGATTTTTTTGATCCCTATCTTAGTTGCCCTCTTTTTTGGGTGTTGAGTCGGTATGAAGACATTTTTACAGATGATTTATAAGGGTTCCTACCCCACAAGGAAGACTTGTTCAAAAAATACTTTTGTCTGGGGATGATAGAAATTTTTTTACATTCTTATATGTCAATCATTGAACTTAAATAATAAAAGGATCTTGAGGATATAGTATTTATTCATCCTAGTATTTCACCTTGGGCACCACCAATGGTTTCCCCAACAAAGTGTCTTGAGAGTCTCTAAATCTATATTTATTACCAAAAACTCAACCAGGTGACAATGAAGAATGAATATCCATTTCATGGATTGATAACCTTTTTTATCAACACAAGGAAGCACATTGGTTTTAAAAGATTGATTTCAGATAGGGGTATCATCAGCTGAATTTCCAAGAAAAAGATATCTATAGGATGAATATTAGGATAAGGTATTAGAATTGTTAGTATATCTATTTGTTATTTGGATTTATTGATTCTATTATACTGTTTATGTTTTTGATGAATCAAATATTTCAATGGTTTAGGGATTCTTTAATTGTTATACTTGTGGATGAAATAAATTTTTAGTATAGAACAGAGCAGAATATTTCTGAGAATTTGATTATTATCCTTTGAATCTTGATATAACATCTTCTATATGGTAAGCTATCCAAATATCCATTCAGGATTCAAGAGAGGAAATTTCTAGTCCATGCGATTTATGAGAAGGGTGTCATAGCAGACCATAAAAAGTATTAGGGGTGATATATTAGTAGAATAATGGGAATATTTTGGAGATCAAAATACTATTGGGATTAACTAGTTAATAAATGTTCTTTGTTTGGGACTTTTCTGAGTTTTTATCTCTTATGATATAGTTAACTAAAAAGGATGTAACTTTTGATTAGAGTGATTACTTACATATAAATTTTGGGGGTTTCAATGTGAGATTGACATAAACTCTGATATTGATTCTTCTTAAGCCTTTTTTAGGTTATAATGAATAATTTCAGGCCTAAAGTATGGGTTTGGGTTCTATTCTAATGTAGGGGATACAAGTAGTAGCTTATAGATCCCATCACCTTTACCCTCATGAGAAGAACTATCACATTCAAGAATTTGAGTTTTTGGTAATGATAAATACTCTTAATACTCAACACCAATACCTATTTATGGATAGGGTTATGGTGTATTTTAACCATTATATTTTGAAATATATCTTTACTTAGATGGATCTGAAATTTAGATTTAGTTATTGGGTAGAGTGTCTTCATAACATTGTTTTTTATATTTCTCACAACCCTATAAATGGAATCATGGTGGTATATTCATTGATTAGTAAGGTACCACCCCATACAATAAAATAATAAGTAGAAGAGTGGTTTTATGGCCTTGTTTGATGATATTCACATAGATAAAGTGAGATATGGAGGACTGGTATTTCTACCTTTTTCTTATGTTATATCACTTATAATAGATTTCATTCAACATGTATAGGTGAAGGATGATGAGTGGCAGTAAATTAGTAGGAATACTTATGGTGGAGAGATCTCAAGTGATTGTTTTAGGTATCCTGATGGATAATTTTTCTTCCAAGGTGTAATGGTTGTTATGATGAACCTCAAATTGGAAATTATGGATAATGGGAATTGTGAACCTTATAGCTACCAAGATATATTATGAACTAAGATGCCATTACTGGGGGTGAGAAATGATGTGTACAATTGTGACTTTTTTGTATTGGTAACTTATGGGTTGAAAATTAAGGTGGAACCTCATAAGATAATTTTTTACTTCAACACTTTCACATTCTTGTGAGGATGTGGGATAGGAGAGATATATTCGTTTTGATTGGGTTTTTTAGACTACTAGTGGTAATGATAAGGTAGTAGTGGTTATTGATCAACTCATCAAATCAGTGAATTTAATTCCAATAAATGATGAAATTAAGGTATAGGATCCTGGAAACTTGTATGTGTGGGTGATTTTCAGACTTTATGGTGTAATATTGGTAGTTTTTTAGATAGGGACCCTTTCTTCACATTCTATCATTTGATTGTATTCCAGAAAATTATGGGATCTCAATTAAATTTGAGCATATATTATCATCATTATATGAATGGTTAGTCTGAGAAACCCATCTAGATACTTGAATACATTTTTTGAGCAAGCATCCTTGAATTCATTGGATCCTTGGAGAAAAATATACCCTTAGTGTAGTTTTACAGTAATAATAGTTCTCAGGATTCAATCAAGATTGTTCCATTTAAGGTGTTTTATAGGAGGCCTTACAGATGGCCTCTTTATTGGGTAGAGGTTATAGAAATATCTTAAGTTGGACCAATAAACATCCAGAAGATGATAGATATCATACAATTTATTATGAAGATGTCATTGAGATCTTAGAGTCAAAAAAAATCCTATATTGATTGGCATCGTTATCTATTGGAGAGTGGGATAGGTGATCAAGTTTTCCTAATAATTTTACCTATGATGGGAAATAGTCATTTGGGGAGGCAAAATAACTTAGAGCCACATTATGTGGGACCATTTTAAATTATAGAGCAACTGAATAAGGTGTCTTATTGATTATAATTACTAACTCATATGACTTCTAATGATGAAATGTTCAATATTTCCCAACTAAATAAGTATCATCCATATCTATCAAATGTGATTGAGTGGTTGGATGTTAAAATTGATAAAAAAACATAGTGTTAGAAAATATTATTCACAAAGTGAATTGATACGATATGGTGTTTCATGGAAGTAAAATCCCATTGGTTTGAAAGAGATGGTAGTGTGGTAGGGACATCTATAGGACATCATACCTCAAGGCCTTGATAATACATAAATGGATTTATAGATTTTCAATTTCATAAACCAAATCCATTTGGGAGGTAATTATATTATTGTTGGTATGATTTCAACATGTAGGTATATTGAATCAGGTATGGAGACACTTTTTTTTTTCTTTGAATTATAGGCCATCTGTAGGTTGAGAGAAGTGTATTACACAGTTTTTGGTAGTAGGAAGTGACTTGCTAACCATTGAAGGCTGCTACAAGACCTCTAAGACTATAAATGGAAATTATCATCTAATGGACTTCCATAAGCTAGCCAAGAGAGGGCCTGATGTGCATTCTCACTTCCTATAACCACCATCTCAGTGGCTAGTCCCCACCAACCAGTCGGTGGATGCCTTATAGCTGGTCAGCGATGTTGTTAGACATATAGTTTTGTTAGGGATGAAATGTAGTTTTAACCAAAAATTATGTTTTATATCATGTGATTTGACCCTTATTACCATAATTCAATTTTTCTGGATGTAGAGGCTCATTGGAGATGATTTTTTCTCTCTCACCCTTCCTATTGGTGGATATTTGTATCGATTGAATTGTTGGGTCTCTGTTGGTTCTAATCCTATGATTCAGACCCAGTCTATTCTATTAATTCTTTTTTATATCAATGTATTTGAATCATTATTGTACTTGATTAAATTATTAATCATGAACATATAGAATTGATTTTTTTTTCATTTAATATTTTTTCTTGTGAATTTGGTTGTTTCCTCCCACATCCCGGGTCTTTGGGGAAATGAGTTTTACATTGATCTTGAGGTAGGTGTCTCTATACTATTTTCTACCCCTTGGAATTAATTATATTTGTTTGATTCCCTTTGGTTTTGATATAGGACATTTAAGGATTAAAATACATGAGAGGTGAATTAGTATTTGAGGGTTGTAGATATGTTTTCTAAATAGGGGATTTGTTGAAAACTACTTTTATATACATGATGGGTGTGATAAATTTCCTCAAAAATTATTTTGAAAAGGGAATGGTTTTTTGAAGCATGTAATTAGTGTTTTATCACTATAGAGATTTTTTATGAATTTTTTTATATAAAATGGAATTTATTTTTCATAAAAATCTTTAATGAAATGTGAACTTGTTTTTTTTTGAATGTAATGATGATGTAATAGAAAATTTAAAAGACCTTGGTGTATGATAGATAAATAGGAATTTTCATTCCCTAGTGTAGTTATCTATGACTAGGGGAGATTCCCAAGGGTATCCCTTCTAGTGGAATGAGGTCGTTGGACTTTAGAGTTCACTTATGATAGCAATTGTTTATTCTTTTTAGTTGTGTACACCCTTGATTTGTGATTGTCCTTTTTTTTGTGATACATTATATGGTTGTTTGTTTGACATTACCATTTTTCCTCTTTAAATGGTTATATATTCTTGAATCCTATTTATTTCATATTATTATGCCTCATTGATAAATATAATTTCATATTTCTTAGTCTTTTTGAATTTGGAATGTTTTTGAAGAGAATCTAAAATGATGAGTTTATATAGAAAATGATTTCTTTTGAAATTTTTTGAAATATATTTTATACAAGAATTAGCAGATTCATAACAATAGACAATGTATATAATATTAGTGGTATCATACTAGGATTTAGTCCTCACATCCTTTTTTTTATATCAGGGGTTTGTATCCTTGATATTATAGGCTATGTGTAATGGGAATAGAATCATAAAGAGGATGAATCTCTAAGATTGTGTTTCCTTCTAGTGGGTAGGGATAGTGGTGACTTATGCCCATTAGGGTATGGACCCATGGGTTTCTTTACGTTCCACATTGATGGAATTTCAATTTTTCATCTTAACCTTTTTTCATATTGTAGGATGTTACCTTTTATTGTTTGGTTGTTATTCACATATGATGTATTTTGGATTCCTACTATGATTGTCTGATTGTTTCTATTTTATCATATGTATATTAAGGTAGGAATAATTCCCAAATTTATTTATATGATACCATGGTGATTATATCTAGCTTATGGTGATTGGTAATGTTCTCAAGGCCTTATAGTTTAACAATTCATGTGACATTATGGGTTGACTAGGGTTGTCCTGTTACAAATTGGAATCAAATGGTTTGGTTAACTTTAAGAATTATGTTTACCCTTTTTATCACCTTTTTTTCTAGGTTTTTCTATGAACTGGATATAGGATTGTCAAAAATTTAGAGGAGGTGTATGAGTGTGTTTTTCAAGCTCACAATCATGAAAATCCTTGAGTTAATATGTGATGTATGGGGTTATATAACATCATTTTTGTAGTTTTACCCTTTTGGGATTTTGTTTTCTAAAAATAATTTTGAAAAAGTTTTTTCATTACGTTTTTAATGGATTCCACCCTCCTGTTTTATATATTATAATGCTTTTAAAAAGAAAATACATGAATACGGAAGAAGAAACTATAACGAAAAACCAATAATTGAATCCTACATTAGACTTAGCATTGGTAGAAACTATAATATTTTAAATTCATTACACGGTCCAAGTCACCAATATTGAATAGGGATATAGGGTGGGTCATGGTATGGATTTCCATAAGAATCATTTATTGATCTTCATGGTGATATGGGACCCCCATGAATTAAAATAATGGATTTAATGGATTGAAAGTATATTACTCTTATTGAAAACTTAGAAAGAATCCAAGTTTGGTCTTCCACATATATGCATGAGGGTTTGTGAAGGAAGTGGTGGAAATCTATTATCCAAGTCAATTTTCATGAATGTCTCACCTAGATAATTTTTAATAAATCCTTAAATCTATCATTATATAATTATACATTGATAATATAAATACTGTGATAATTCATTTCTCTATAGTAGGTAGATCATTGTTTCATGGGGTATGCTACTCAGTTACTGAGTTGGTGAACCTATCTCTAGATATTGTTTTCAAAGACTATATCAATGTGTGAATGTTTGAGATGGGATTGGGGGAAAATATTAAATCTATGTTGACTACTATGTTCATACCCACAGTCATGGATATTATGTAAAATTTATTTATAATTGATCTAGATATAGATAAGAATAAAAGACTCACCAGTGAAACTTTGATGGTGGTAGATATATATGGTTCAATTTTTTCTAGAATAGGAAGTAGGGTGACCAACATTGAGGTGGTGGAAAGATTTAGAATCAAATATTTATTCAGAAATAGGTGTTATATTAGAAATTTTGTAGAAATGTAATCATAAAATAATATTGTATGGTAATTTTTAAGGTGTTTCATTTGTGTGGAAAATCTGGTCATATTCATAATTTCTGTGGGATAGAATATCAGGGTAGTAGAACTAGATCAACCATTACAGAGGTCTCAGTTTATAACTAACCCATCAAAAGGTTTGGGATCTCAACATTGTTCCAATGGTGATGCTGAGATTGTAAAGAAATAGAGGGATAATATTTATGTATGTATGAAGTGAAGTGTGTACTAGAATAGTTAGTGGTAGTATTGTCAACTATGAGAGGTACAGTTTTTATTATATCATATATTTTTGCTTGATAATGGTGAAACTGATTCCTTTTTCTTCTTATATGTTTTCAATGTGTTGATATTACAATTGGAACTTATTCCTCTCATGGTTTCTCTTTCAACTCATTTAATAAAAAAATTAGAGAAGTGTTTTAAATGTCCCAACTATTGGGTGGTGATTGTCACGAAGGAAACCATATGGGATTTTCTTTTTCTTGATCTTGGCATCTTTGATATCATCATTAGAATGCATTGGATGCTTAATTATAGATACCAGATCAATTTCAATTATTTTATGATATAGTTCCTTTCTTATAATGGATTCTCCCATGTGTTTTTGGGTGAGTGGTTTCCCAGATCAATGAGATCACTTCACATTTACCCTGGTGCAAAGATGATCACATGCTTGTTATTAAAAATGATTCCTAATGTTGTTGATTCGTGTATTAGTGGACATCTTCCTATAGTAGTGAGTGAGTATCCTGAAAATTTCCTAAATTATTTCTCAGTGCTTCCACACCATATGTAATTATATTTATTTCAAAATACATTATTTTTTGGATGAGGACCATTTCTTTACCATCATATTGTATGTCACTCACATCATTAAAATAATTAATGGGTTTTTTAGGATCTTGAGGATAAGGGGTTTATTCGACCTAGAGATTCCCCTTGGGAATCACCAGAAGAAGGTTGGGAGTCACTGAATATATTTGGATTGCTGGAAACTCAACTAAGTGATATTTAAGAAGAAATATATCTTTCTTGGATTTATGTTCTTTTTGATCAGATCAAGGGATCACATTGGTTTTAAATTATTAATATAATATTAGGTTTCCATTAACTGAGTATCTGAGAGAAAGATATCTCTAATATGATGTTTAGGAGAATATATAGGAATTATGATTATATAGTCCTGTCATTTGTATATAATAATTCTCTTATAGTTTTTATGGGTTTGATTAATAAAATATACCAATGGTTCATGGATTATTTCATTATTTTATTAATGGATTATATCATCATTTATTCCAGATCAAAGCAGGATCATGCAACAAATTTGAATATCATCCTTTGAATCTTGGGAGAACATCATATGTATAGGATGCTATCCAAATATTATTTTTGTATTCAATCAGTGAAATTTATGATCCATGTGATTTCAGTTAATAGTGTCTCAATGAACCCTGAATAGGTCCATGTGGTGATGTCTTTGAAGAAGTGGTGAAATGTATTTGTGATCTGGAGTTTCTTTGGATTATTTGGTTATTATAGTTGTTTTATTGAGGACTTCTCCATGATTGTATCTAATATTATTGAGTTAACTCATAAGGGTATAAATATTTTTAGTGTGATTAGTTCCATATATGTTTTTGAGGTTTTGAAAGTGTGATTAACATTAGATGAAATATTGATTATTCTTTGGTTGTTTGTTGGTTATAATGTCTATTATGATGCCTTAAGTATGGGTTTGGTTTATGTTCTGATGCATGCAATACAAGTAGTCTCTTATGGATCTCGTCAGTTATTCCCTCATGAGAATAACTATCCCATTCAAGACCTTTAGTTGGTGGAAATGATAAATTCCCTTAAGATTTGATTAAACTACCTCTTTGGGAAGAGTTTCACAGTGTATTAAAAACATAAGAGTTTTAATTAAATTTTTACTTACAGGGATATAAACCTGAGGTACAGATGTTGGGTAGAGTATCTTTAGACCAATGATTTTTATATTTCCAATACCCCTAGAAAAGGATGTATGGTTGTATATTCTTTATGTAGAAAAGTAAAACCTCATAAAATAAAGGAATTAGTAGTATTCTGGTACTTTATGGACTTGTTTGATGAGATTCTCATGGATTAATAGAGAGATGGAGGACATGTAATCTTATTTTGTGCTCTATTTAGATCTCTTATTTAGGATTAGATTCAATAAGGATAGGTGTAGGATTTAGTGATTCGGTGCGTTAGAAATAATATTTATAGTGTGGAGACATCGGGTGAGTATTATAGGTATCTTGATGGAGACATATTATTCCAAGGTAAGTTGTTTGTTCTGATGAACCAAGGATTGGAATTTATGGATAGTGGGTACTGAGGAATGCTTTTTTCACAATAGAGCTACCATGATGTATCGTGACCAGATATTTCATTATTACTATCTAGTAATGAGGTGATTTATTTCCTATTTTTTATATTACTACCTTAGGTGTCATAAAATTTATCTCGAACATCAGATTCCTACTAGTTTTCTAAAACCCATTCCCATTTTAGTGAGGATGTGGGATGAGATAAACATTGAATTTTCTATTAGGCTACCTCAGACTCCTATTTTTACGAATATGTTATGAGTGGTTATTGATGAACTCTTGAAATTAGTTCATTTACTACCTATAAATGAGAATATTAAGGATTATGATCTTGGGAACTTTTATGTGCATGATATTTTCTGACATCATGTTATGCTATTAGAATTTATTTTAAAAAGTGAACCTTCCTTCACATCCTGATTTTGGGTTGGATTGTGAAAAATGATGGGATATCAGTTAAATTTCATCATGGATTAAAATCCTCAGATAGATTGTTCATATCATAAATCCATCCAAATTCTTAAAGACATGCTTCATTCTTGTGTTATGAATTTAGTGGATCTTGTGAGCAAAATATACCTTTAGTGTAATTATCAAAAAAATAGTCATTAGGATTTTATCCAGATGGTTATATTTAACATGTTTTATGGGAGTCATTGAAGATGACCTCTTTATTGGGTAGAGTTTGTATAAGAGTCGTTATTTGGACCAAAAAACATCCCGGAGATGAAATATATTATGAAATTGATCAATAATTAGTAAATTATAACTATGAGTCACCAAAAATCCTATATTTATTAGCATTTTCATATGTTTTATATTGTGATAAGTGGTAGTTTTTTCCTTATAGTATCACCTCATATGTGAAATTGATTTTTAGGGAGATAGGGTTAGTTATCACCTCATTATGTTGGCCCATTTGATATAATGGAGTGACTCAAGAAGGTGGATATCCAATTTGACTTTCCTAATCATTTTATTTTTATCCATGAAATGTTGTATATTTCCCAATTGAAGAAGTATCAACTGGATCCATCCCATGTGATTGAGTAGGTGGATTTTTAAATTGATCCCAACCCCTTGGTGCTTGAAAATATTTTTCAATATATGAATGGATAAGATAATCTATTTCATGGAAGGAAAACCTCATAGGTTTTAATAAGATAGTAGTCTGGTAGAGACAACCATGATATATGGGAGTGTGGGACATTAATCATGATGTAATGGATTTTTTTCTTTTGATAATCATAATCCTGAGAAATTATAAGAAGAGGAAGAATTTATAGTGGGGTGGACTTCCACACCCAAGTATTTGTAATTAGGTATGGAGATACTTTTGTTTTTTTCTTATTTAATTATGGGTCATCCATTGTTCAAGATATGTATTTTTAGTATTTATTGGTAGTAAGAATCCATTATAGAGTAAATGAATGATAATAGAAGAGTTTTAGGTCTATAAGTCCCAATGGCTAGCCAGTGGACTTATATTAAAAACCAATAGAGGATCAGTAGCTTCATACTCACTGCCTGTAGCCACTATATTTTTGGATGGTCACCACCAACTAGATAGTGGATTCCTAGTAGCTAGTTGGAAATGTTGTTGGATGTGTAGTTTTGTAAAAACTAAAATGTATTTTTTTCCCAAAATTAATATGTACCTCCTTTAATCAACCCTCTAAACCATAATTACGTTTCTATTTATCTAGAAGCTCCTTGGTGGTGATTTCAGCTCTCTTCCACTTCCCATTGGTGGATCTTTGTACCAGTTGAAATCGTGGGTCTCTATTCATCCTAATACTACGAATTAGACCCATTTTATTTTGTTTATTCTCTTTATCTTAATGTTTTTATTCCCTATGAGACTTTATTACTGGATAAATCACGGACATGTAGAATTGATTTTGTTTTCATTGGATCTAGGTTATTTAGAACTTGATCTATTCCTTATACATCATTAATCTAGTGGTAAATGAGGTTTTCATCGTTCTTTGGGTAGGCTTCCCTATCATATAGTATATCCCTTATCATTCCTTATATTTATATGATTCCATTTGGTTTTAATATAAATAATTGATGATCCAAAATCTCTGAGTAGTGAATTAAGCAATAAGAGATATGGAAATCTTTTCTAAATTATGGTCTTTGTTGAAACCTATTTTGATATAAAATATATGTTTCATAATTTCCTACAAATATGATTTCGAAAAGGGAATTTTATTTCAAGAATGAAAGTGGTTTTGTATCGCAATAGATTATTTTTATGAAAATATAGGAATAAAATGAAAGGGTTTTAACCTTGAAAATGTCTTATGAAATGTGAACTTGGTTTCTTGAATATAATGATGATATAATATCACATTGGTAAGACCTTGGGTATAGAGGAAAACTAGAAATATGAAATATATATTGGATTTATATATCACAAGGGAAGGTACCAAAGGGATACCGTTTTGGGGAACTGAGGTCTCCCGACATTATAGTTTACCTTTATGGGATTGTATTTTTCTACTTAGTTCTATACACCCTTGATTTATGATTATCACTTTAGTTTTTTAGGATAAATTACATTCTTATATATTTGATATTCCCATTTAACCTCTTGGTATTTATATTGATTCTTAAAACCTATTTTTCTCATATTTTTATTCATCATGGATAAATGTTATTTCATATTTGTTTGTTTCATTGAATATTGAATGTTTTTAAAAGAAACTCAAAGGATGATTGTATATGTAAAATTATTCCTTTGAAAATGATTAGAAGTATATTTTATACAAAACATAATTAATGTATATGGATATAAATTATATAGATTCATGGTGGTATCCTAATGAGCTTTAATGATCACACCCTACTTTTTACTTCATGAATTTATAACTGTTGTCTTATAGGAAAAAGGTAAACAGAAGTGTTTCATGTGGAAGTGGACTCTCCTAGATCATGTTTCCATCCAGTGGGTTGAGAAAGTGGTGAATTACAGTAATGGGGAGATAGACCCATGGGTTTCTTATTGTTCCATGTTGACGGCCTTTTGATTTTTCATTTAGAGATTATTATCCAGTTATTAAATGTTTCCTTTTATGGGTTTTTTAAGATATGATGTATATTGGATAGTTTTTATGATAAATTTATTTTTTTATCTTGTCATATGTTTTTATGGTGAAACCATTCCCATGTTTCATTGTATGATTCCTTGGAGATTTTAACTAGTCCGGTTATCAATAATGCACTTCAGGCCTTGTGTAGGGCCAATTTGAGTGGCATTATGGGTTGATCCAGGCTGCTCTATTGCATTTACTAGCCATGTTTCATGGTTAATGTCCTATTGTCAGTATGTATTAGTCCTGAAAGTGTTGTCTGACAGGATAATCCCCCATGAATCTCAGGTTGTGTGCATCAATCAGTTCATGGTGTGAGACTTACTCTTTTCCTATTACCATCAAATATTTTCAATTCTTATTTTACTAGATCAAATATCCCCCCATGAATCTTATGGTCTGGGAGTTGACTAGGTCTTATTGGGGGTCTACACAATTTTTTTTGGGAAAGCATCCCAGTGGTAGTGATGTGTGCCTCACTATATGAGATTCCAATTTTGAGACCACTTTTTAATATATTTTAGATATTCATGTGATTCAATACCAAAAATTCCCCTATTCATCATAGGGTGGATACACTGATTGGGTCAGGATGGGGCCCAACACCTTTGTCAATGGTAACTTGTTTGAGTGGTAGTAGATTATACCCCACCAGTTGAGGTTCTATGTTTGAGTCCTCATATAAAAAAGTATTAGTCATAATAATTTTTCAAGACCTAACAGTACCCTATGAATCTTAGGTTATGTGGGTCATTTGGGTCATGATTGTTGAATTTGGCTCCCTAGAACAACTTCTATGTACTTTATTATTACTTGTATTCATGTGGTGGAATATTAATAATTGTTCTTATCACATAATTATTTCTCTTTCTCATAACATAATTTATGATAATTTTATATGTGCACTAGTCACACTAAAATTTCATAGTATTTACATGATATGATGGGAAACCAAAACTTCTAAAATTGTATTCAGAAATATAATCTCTATTTGAAAATAATATTATTTGACGGGAAACAAATGATACAAACTATTAATGGTGTATTTCCTTTAGTATGTCACATTCTCATAATCTATTACATTGAATATTACCAACGAGGTAAACCATTAGAAATATATTTTGATCTATATACATGTGTAATAATCCTTAGACATTAATATTATTACTAATACATGCCATGAGTCATGCCCTTTTATGTATTGATGAAGGTCATGACAATATATGGTCGTAGTAAGGTACGATATGTTTTGTGCGTCATAAGTGATGTTTTATAATTGAATAAGGAGATAAAAAATTTATCCATTCTATTATTTAATAGATGTAGATATCTCAGACCCTTTTATGGTAATTAAACTACATGATTATGTTCTTGGTCATGGAAGTGTTTTTAGAATGTTTATTTTCAAAGAGTAAAAGGGAGATACAATATGTGTAACACCCAAATTTTTTTGGAATTATTTTCTCTTCAATAAATTAAATTTCTTTGATGTATTTAATTACATGAAACACCGTGTTAATCTTCTGATATACACAACACCAATTTAATGTTTCACTAAATGAAACAACGGTTTAAGTTGTGTTTCATGCAATGTTGTGATTTAACAAAACAATAACATATTTATTTAAACTCATTTGTTATAACCTAGCTGTTAAACATAGTGATATGAATAGTAATAAATAGTTTTAAAATAATAATTATAATTGTTTTATATAATTAAAACATATGGATAATAAAAGTGTAATTTCGGTAAAGTATTTATATGTTTTGAAAATACTATGTTCACAAAACACTTCTGTTTATATATTTTGTGAACAATAATATTTTTTTTGAAGATTTAAGAAAATTAATCCAATAAAATAATCATTATTTTTTAATTCATGATTTAAAGATTATATTAGGATGATTTTTTTATATTTTTATAAAATGCTTTATTGTTTGATGAATAGTGAAAAATATGGAATTTTAATTGAAAACTATTTTTGGTTTACTTTATTTATAAATTGAAATTATATTTTAAATTTTTTTTAATGTATAATTAATTAAATTATACAACCATTAACCAATGTTAGGTCAATTTAATCAATTTTATATTGAAATTGGATATAAAAACATTCTCCACTTTTTCACTTTTTCACTTTAAAACCCACCATTTTCATCACTTCGGCAAGATTAATATTAAATTAAACTTTTCCACTTCTACAAAAAGAATTTTGAAAAAATGGATTTGATTTTTGGAAATATAATTATTTTTCATTTCAAAAGATTTTAAAATAATTTTCTTCCAAAATTAAAAGTAAGTTAATTAAAAATTAATTAAACCATTAAACATATAAGGTTCTATAATGTACTTATTTTTTCACATTTTACATTAGAAGAATGTGGTTGGAATTCTCTCATTTAAAAAATTACAAGTTTTCCACTCACTTCACTAATTAAAGGCCACTCACACTCCTCTATTATTCACACCTTCAAACCTATTTGGTTTGGAAAATACCTACCCAATCACTTAAAACCATCTCTAATCATATAATAGAAAAATTATTTTTGGAATATTTCCATCATAGGAAGTATTTTATTACAAAACAAAGGAGGATAGCTGAAAAATACGTAACGTTCATCAATGAGCATTTTTATTTTATTTCTTGCTCCACCCCTTAAAATATTTTTATATCATGGTTATATAATATCATATGTATATTAAATATACTGAGATTTTTTTTGTTATTTATTATATATACAACCACACAATCATTTATCCAATGGGCCACAAAATCATTATTTTGGTGTGTGGTGGACTACCGCCTCACAAACTAATGTCGTTCGTTTTTTCATTACCATCTCTAAAAAATGGGAATAATGTTAGATTTATAGTTTATATATAAAATATAAGATATTAATGATGTTATTATTTTTCTTTAATTATTATATCACATATACCTTCATGATTTCTATTTTGTGGGAATACGATAACATCATTCATGTGTATGGTGGACTACAGCCTCGCGAAGCGATGTGATTCATTCACGCTTTACATGGAATGTATTAAGTATTGGTTTAATAAAAGTTTCTAAAATATATTACATAAAAATTATTATTTAATGATAATATATATATATATCATTTAATTTTCATTCTTTCAATCTGACAATAATATGAAAACATCAACTTTAATGTGTACTTACGACCTACCATCTCCATAAACAGTGTAATTTATTTTGTATAACGAAATTTTATGGGATACTATAAATACTTTTATATTGAATATCTATGATATTAATATCATGTTTTAAATGATATATATCAACAAATATTTATCTATGTAACAGTAATAAAAAATAAAAAGTTATAACATACGTGAAAAAACAAAAATGTTATTGCCCGAAACATTAATTTAACTATAAATTGTTAATAAACCATGAATAAAAGGTCAAAATAAAATCATATAGTGTATGATATATATTAATATGGTTTTTAATATATATATATATATAATAAAAATAAATTTATTGTATAGTATTTATGAATGTGTATGGTGGAATTCAGTACTTAAGGTAAGGGATTCTCATCTCACATTTTACATATTTAAGACACATGTCGTATTTACCACCTATTTCTTTTATGTAGTGTACATAATTCCCTTGATAGTATTTCGTGAAAAATTTCAATAAAACTATTGGTATTTTCATATCTATTTTAGGATATCTATTTTAAGGGGTTTACAATTTAAATGTCATTAATGTGGTAAGAGAAGTTTGTCCAACTTTTCATTATTTGAGACCCTCATTATGTTATCCAGATATAATCTATTAAGTGATGTTTATAAATACACTTTTATATTTATTATCTTCAATTTATTTATACTTGTGATATTTTAAGATCCATTTTATGTTATCCCTTCATGCTTATTATGATCCAATGATACCAAAGTTGTAAATTTTTATGTTACAATCTCATCATTTATCGTGATTATTTATGAATAAGTCTCCAATGTGTATATATCAATATATACCTATCAATAATTCTAATGAATTTTATTCTCCTCTAGTTACTAAATATATTTTCATGTAATGTTAATATTTTTACCACTCTTTAGTATAAGGAATTATTAATAAAAATTATGAAAATATGACTTTATTTCTCTCCTTGGACGAAAATTTGTTTTCCTCCAAAACCATGTTTTATAAAATGATTTAAAAAAATTTTTATTACACACATATGATTTATAAAGAATAATACCAATTTTGATTTTTTTTAAATGTTTTAAAATCAATATTCATGTCTTTTTTCAAACAATTCATGTTTTTCTTTTATCAAAAATGTGAAAGGAATTTTTATTTAAACTTGTAAGGCATGAACTAAATTTTATAGCATCATGACTGATCATTACTTCAAAGATTAATTTATAATTTTTCATGTTTATTTTCATATAAAAAGGTTTTTAAAATGTGATATGTTTTAACAATCATATTTCAAATCATAACGGATATTTTTATCAGGAAATTTTCTAAATGATCAAAAACATTTTACGTATAAGATTATAACTATTGATGTTACTTGTACCTTAATGTGGATATAATTCAACAATATCATTATAAGTATTTCTCTACATGTTTATCTTTTATAATTACAATATTTTTATGAAACTTGTTTCTCTTCCATGGGTTATACCATGATAATATTCTTATGAAACCCAATTCAGTTTCCAAGGGTTATGCTATGATGATTATTAAACCTACTTATTTTCCACATTTTATAATATGATGCAATTTGTAAGACATCCATTTCATTTAATGGGTTATGATACGATGATATTTTAAGATCTTATTGCAAAGATATATATGATTTCATTATGTGACTGGTGGGAACTATATCTCCATCAAATCTGTTGGGTAAATATTAATATCTCATGAGATAGACAGGAAAAGAATGAAGAGTGAACACGATTTAGTAAGGGAATTTTTCCACTATAGTGTTATTTGGATTTAACCTTGACTACTATGATGATTTGTGTAGTGAACCTATTCCAATATGATAACTTTGGAAGTGATCCTGGTATAATATAGAAATTATTTTAAATACTTATGTTTATGACCCAATTCCATGTCTTAAGACAATATTTTTCACTTATATATTATGTTCATTGATTGTATTTTAATTAATATTTTTATAAAATCCAATATTTATTCCATGACTCATTCTTTTGATCTTTGACATTAATGTTATGGTTTTCAATTGTTATACTCTTATTAAGATACCCTTATCTTCATGTCATGTTTATATATCTCCCTTATTTACCCTTACTGAAAATTAATGCTTACCCTTTCTTTGGTTTACTTTATCTATGATATGAACATATGTATTAGGTATTATAATTTAATGAAGGGTAATAGTTTTGAATAATGTAGTGGGAGATGATATAGACCTGTGGAACATTGTTTACGCTTCTTTGTTTCCAAAGAATCTAAACTATTACAGTTATTAGGTGTGTGTTTGTGTAATGTAATAATTTTTTATCAGAAATGATATAATATATATATATATTCTAATATTAAGTCATTATGTTTATAATAAAATTATTTTTATAGTTATCCTTTGGAAACTATGATAACTAAATCATAGTGAGGTCTCTATGTAAATGTATAAGGATAAGTTTAAGGATGATTCAAATTATAGGAAACTACACAAATTTTTTGTAAATACTTGAGTGAGTGGTTTCCAAGCATTTAAATCCCTATCTGGATACTAAAAGTGGATGTGGATTTATAAAAAAATTACACAGGGGTAAAAACCCTGAAAACACATTATTGATCTAGATACATGGTTTGACACTCCTGATGGACATGCTTTAAAAATAATAAACTCTTTATTAACCATCCTGAAATATTTTAATTGAAGATGACTATGAATTATCTAGGATAAACATAACATGACATAGATTAAAATAGTAGGTTCCATAATTTAAACACCTTATAAGTGGGTTTTTATGATCATGTGGTTCCTACCTATGCTAATTGTTTCATACATTATGTTTCATGGTTATATTAAATGGTTGGTACCTAAAGAATCTTTCTTAATGATATGCGTCATAGAAAAAATAAATTATTTTATTCCTATTAAGACAAATTTTATGAGATCTGGAATGAGAAAATCATGATTCTATTCTCACACAACTTTTTCAAGATATGAATTATGCTATACATCTAACTAGGAAAAGGACAGAACAACATTTTTTTTGGATCCCTCATTATGAAGTTTCCACCTTCTAACAGTGGGAATTTTGATCCACTAGTTTCTAAACAATAGATCGGTACCACTAAAATGATATTTTTTGTTCACCATTGTTCCAAACATGGAAAATTCACTTTGGTGTTATTACATTTTGAAGGTAAAATAGATCAATAGTGGACTCTTATCAATCATAGGAGACAATAGGATAAATTTGAATCCATTTATTGGGATGAGTTTAGGAAATTATTTTTTAGTAAGTAATTCCCTCATGTTATTCATATGAAGATGCATAAGGATTTCCTTGATTTAATGCAAAGTGATGATGAATCCATTAGTTCTTATGAGAAATATTTTACAAGAAATGTGAGGTAGGCTTTTATTTTTGTCATCCAACATTAAATTAAGGTTGATTCATTCATTAGTGGCTTAAAAAAATTCTCTAAAGGGTTTTATCTATAAGAGACTTCAATATCTAGGAAGATATTTTTAGACGTGTAATCAAGGTAGAAATATAGGTTGGAGTTACATATCAATATCACGGATTTGAAAATAAAAGGAATATGTTGTTTAAAGTAAAATCTAATAACCATGTATAAATTAATATGATATTTCCTTTGTACTCAATATGTACAAAGAATTATTTTGGAAATTATTTTAAAGGGACAAATATATTTTTTATGTGTTGAAGGGAGGGTTATTAGGAAATTAATTTCCAATATGATGGAATAAGTTATCTAAAGAAGTAAAAATATAGGATGTTTCATCAGATTCATTACCCACACTTATGTGCTTTAAGTGTAAATTGAATGGGCATTGTGATAACTTGATCCCAAACCCAAGGTTTAATGATGATTATTGACGTTAGTAACCTCTTAAGAGGAGGGATCTGGGTAAATATCATGTGATCACTATTTCTAAATATTAGTGTGATAACAATACGGTGAAAGGTACAATTACCATCCACTCTAAAACTAATAATGTATTACTCGACTCTAGTTCTACAAATTCATTCATATCTAAAAAATTTTATAAGGTTATCAAATGGTCTTAAAAATTATTAGATATATAATTATCAATGAAACCCCATAATGGTATGATGATCGCATATCATGTATATGATTCCTCCCTAGTTGATGTTTTTAGGAATATGCTTTCTGAAAATCTTATCATTCTTCACATGGTTTAATTTTATGTTATCTTAGGAATGGATTAGATTTATCAACATATATCCCACATATATTTTCATGTAAGGTAATTCAATTTTGATATTCTAAACCAAACTATGACTGTCTATCAGTGTGATGATAAGCACAAGATTTCGATGAAGATCACATCCATTTTTTGGGATTTAATTCACATTCAGAAGGTGTGTGTGTCACTAATGGTTGGTGAGAAACTCAAAATATATTATATTCCTATTTTTGGGATTTTTTTGATGTATTTTAATAATAGATTGATAGTATTCAAAAAAAACACAATGTTGAGTTCTCAATAGTTATCATACATGGTCCCACAGTAATTTCAAATACTACCGATAAAATGGATTCAATTGAGTTGTAGGAATTAAATAAGTACCTACAAGAAAACCTTGGTAAGGGATTAATTAATCCAATTGTGTCACATTTTGTTGCATCTGTTAATTTTGTGAAAATGAAATATAGATCAATGATAATCTGCATTAATTATCTGAAGATGAATAAGATCAAAATTAAGAATAACTATATTATTCCCTGTATTGATGACTGGTTTGATCAACATCATGAATCAAAATACTTTTCCAATATTGGAATTTTTTTGGATATCATCAATTGAGGGTCAATGAGGATATACCCAAGATTAAATTCTTTAAAAGTTATAGACACTAAGAATATATAGTGATGTGTTTTGGTCTTACTAATTCCCCTACCATCTTCATGGATTTAATGAATAGAGCCTTTAGATATTACCTAGATCATTTTTTTAGCCTTTATTGGTGGTATTCTTAACTATTCAAAGAGAAGGGAAGAGAAGTAAGATCATTTGATAATTTTATTAAAGACCCTATGTAAAGAGAAACTATAAAAAAGATTTAGAAAGTGTGGATTTTGGATATAAAGTGTTTCGTTTTAATGTCACATAATCTCAAAAGAAACTATATTTGTATATCAATAAAAGATAAGGGTTGGTGAATGTTGGAAAATACCAACAACGGTGATTGAGATCCATTGTTTTCTTTGTTTAGCTAGATATTAGTGATGGTTTGTGAAGAATTTCTCATGATTTTTTAATCCTATGACCTATTTTACTTTAAAGGGATCCATGTTCCTCTTGATAGATGAAAATGATGAAAATCTCAAGTCACTAAATATAATATTACTCACTTCATTTATGATTACATAACCCTATAGTGGTGTGGGGTTTTTAATCTATAGTTATGTAACAAAGAATGGATTGAGTTATTTTATTATATAAAATGACATGGACTTATATTATTCCTTATGACAACAAAATATTCATGATAAAATGTATCTAACTCATTATTTAGAGTTATATGTGGTAATTTTTTCATTAAATATATGGTGGAATTATCTTAATGGAGAAAAGTGTGAAATATAAACCGATGATAAAAGTTTAATGTATATATTCACACTGAAGTAGTTTAATCTGAAACAAAGATGATGGTTAGATCATATTAAAGATTATGAATTCTCAATCCATTATCACCATAGGAATGAAAAAATGGTGGCTAATGCTTTGATTCGAAATGACCATGCTATCATATACACCATGAGGATTATAAATGATCTGATATTCACATGCATTCAAAGGATTCATGTAGAAATATTTAAGGATGGTTAAAAATATTACACTACTCAATTGAATGTTCAATCATCTATCCAAGTGAATATTAAAGTGGTATATATTGATCCTTTAAACCTTCAAAAAGGTAAAAATGTTTCTAAGTTTAACCTTGATCCTAATGGAATGATAGGGTTCAAGAACTGTGTATGAGTTTTGTCAATGTCAAACTTGAAAAATGGATTGTTATAGTAATCTCATAGTTATTCATTATTTAATCATCATATAAGTATTTATATATATATATATTTGAAAGAGTAATTTCAGTGGAATGGCACGAAGATAGATATCGCCGAGTTTGTATCTCGATGCTTGGAATGCCAACAACTTAAGCATGAAATGAAAAATCATAAGGTTATGTTACATACACTACCAAAACCATAATAGAAATGGGATAACATTACCCTGTATTTTTTCATTAGAATCCCCAAATCCTCTAAAAAATAATTGTATATGAGTGGCAGTCAGTCACCTTACTACGTCAGCACACTTCATCGCTATTAATGATGCCTTCTCTCTAGATGAACTTTCCAGGATACACAATAAAGAAGTGGTAAGTTTTCAGGTAGTACCATATTATATTGTATCTGGTATGGATCTTAGGTTGACCTCAATGATCTATCCAAGTCATCAGGAAGCACATGATATAGATTTTAGTTTAATCATTGTGTATCATCCCCAAACAAATGGTTAGTCTAAAAGAATCAAACCCTAGAGGATAAATTGTAATTTTTTTTTTGTATTTAAAAGGTTGTTGGGAGGAGAAACTTATTCTAGTTGAGTTTTCATTAATTAATATCTTTCACTCAAGCATTTATATGGTTCCTTATGAATCCCTATATAGAAATAAATATAGATATATAATGTTTTGGAATGAAGTTAGATAATGAAATCTACTGGGACCTAAGATAGCTAAAGAAATGGAAGATAAGGTCATATCTATTTAGTAGCACAATAGGGAATATAAGAGTCGACAAAAAAAGTGTCACATAAATTTTCTACATGATATATAATTTGATGTTGGTGATAAGTTATTTCTAAGGATTTCTTAATGGAATAAGGTTATGAGATTCAGGAAGAAATGGAATCTAATCCATAAGTATATTGGCCCCTTTGAAATTATTGATTGTATTAGGATGGGATGCTATAGCTTGGATCTTCCACCAAACCATTCTCAAGTCCACAATGTGTTCCATGTATCATTTATTATTAGGTACATACAGAAACCATCACAGTTACTAAAATCATAGGTCATACAGGTAGAGTAAGAACATTCTTATGAGGAATAACCAGTGGAATTTTGGTTCATAAAAAGAAAGTTATATGATACAAGACCACTCACATGGTCAATGTTTTTTGGAGAAACCAGTAGTTTGAGGAAGACTCATGGAAGTATTAGGATATGATGAGGTAGAATTATCCTCATTTTTTGTATTAAAGTGACTAATTTCAAAGGAAAAATTAATTTTAGGGTGGGTATAATGTAACACCATGAGTGTTTTTGAATTATTTTATTCGAATAAATTATATTTATTTAATTTTTTACATTAAATAAAACACAAATTTAATATGGTGTTATACATGACACCAATTTTATATTGTGATACACACAACACTAGATTATATTGTGTTGCATGCAACACTGGGTTTTAACAAAACCATCATATATTATTAAAAATGAGGTTTTTATAACCTATATATTAAAATCAGTGATATGGATAGCATTAAATAATTTTTAAATAATAAGTATAATAATTAATATAAATAAAACATATTGATAATAAAAAATATAATTTTCGGTAAATTATTTAAATGCTTTGAGAATACTATTTTCTCAAAATACTACTTTTTATTCCTTTTTTATCAATAATAAAATTAATTGTTTCACTATTTTAGAAAATTAATTTTATAAAATAAACATTGTTTTTTAATTCATTTTTTAAAAAGTTTCTAAGGTTAACTTTTCAGAATTTTTCAGAAAAGATTCGTGTTTCATGGATAGTGAAAGATAATGAATTTTAATTCAAAACTACTTCTATGTTTAATTTATATATAAAGTTAAATTATATATTAATTTTTTTTAGAATTACATTTAGTTCAAATATATATCAATTAAACCAATTTAAGTCATTATATTCAATTTCATATTAAAATTGGATAAAAAAAACTATCAACTTTATCACTTTTTCACTTTTAAACCTTGTTTTCTCGCCATATCCATGAGATTAATATTAAATTAATTTTTACAACTTTATTGAATGTATTAGAAAAAATGGATACCATATTTGGAATTATAATAATTTTTAATTTCTAATAACTTCAACTTATCATTAGAATGAAATGAAGTAAAAATTAATTTTTGTGCTTAAGGTAAAAATGTGTTTTAAATGGGTGTTAGAATAAAAATATATCTATAACAATCACCTATAAAATTATATAAAAACAATTTTATGGTCATATATATACCATTCTATCTCTACGATTTGATAATGGACTAATTTACACCTTTGTGACATATGAAAAATGTGAATAGAATTCTCACTTTCAAAATTCTTCCATATAATGATATTTTTTTATGTTATGGGTATAATGTACAACCCCACACACATTTATAAAATGGTTTAAGAAATCATTATTCATGTGCATAGTGTACTACAGCCTCACAAACCGATGTCATTCATTTTTTCATTATCATCTCTCAAGGTTTGTCAAAATGATGTATTTATAGATTATATATGAAATATATTATATTTATGATGTTATTATGATTTTGGGAGTATTATATCACACATACCTTCATATTTTCTATTTTTTGGGAATATGATAATGTCGTTCGTGTGTACGGAAGACTATCATCTCTCAAAATGATGTGATCCATTTACACATTACATGGAATGTGTTATGGATGAGTTTAATAACCTTTGAGATATATATGACATATTCATTATTACTTAATGATAATATATATCATTTACTTTCATTTATTTTGATATGACAAAAAAATGAGAAAAATAGAGTTCAAGCTTACGTACGGCTCACCATATCCATGAATGGTGTATTTAACTTCCTATCACTAAATTTTATAGTTTACTCTAAATAATTATATACTGAGTAAAAAAGATATTTATATCATATTTTACATTCTAGAGATGATGAAATCAAGATCTAACTAATTGGACCAAAAAATAAAAATTTAAAGCATACCAAAAAAAATAAAGCGGTTATTTCCTCAAACATGACTTTAACATGAAATTGTTAAAAATGGTCATAAAAGGTCATAAAAAATTCATATATGGTTTGATATATATAAATAATATTCTTTAATAGATTTATAACAAACTTATATTTATTATACAAGAGAATTGAACTAGTACGACAAAAGCCAATACATAAGGTAAGGGAAATCTTTCTCACTTTTTATTTCTGTGAGACACATGCCATATTCAACACCTATTTCTTTTATGTGATGTAAATAAATAACATGAATGTATATTATGATTCGTATCCTAAATAATATATCTTTATTTTCAAATATATTTTAGGACCCCTATTTCATGGGGTTTATGACTTCAATATTATCAATGTTGTCCGGGAATTATCTCTCAATTTTCTATATTTAAGATGTACATTATGTTATGCACCTATATTACTTTACGAGGTGAATATACAGACCCTTTTACATATATTATAATTTATTTATTTATCCAAATAATATTTAATATTCCATTTTAACTTATTCCATCATGGGGGTCATGATCCAATGTTACCAAATTAGTAATGATTTTATATTATAATCTCATCATTTATCATGATTGTTTATGATTATGTCTCTAATATTGATATAACATGATCTAAATCACAATAATTAACATTCAATTTATTATCCTATGGTTATTAATGATGTATTCAAGGAATGGTTCCATTTTTCAACTCTTTGGTACTTAAAACTATTAAGAAGTTATTTTTGTATAATATTCTATTATTTTTATCATTAGTTTGAAATTTTTTTTCATCAGAAACAATGTTTTCTAAAATGTTTTCTTCTAAACTTATAATTTTTAAAATACATTTTTACCCATTTTTACATTTTTCAAAATATTTTTAAAGGAATCATCATGTCACTTTCCAAACAATTCTTGTTTGGATTTTACCAAAAATATGAAAGAATCTATATTTTAATGTGTATTGTATAAACTGAATTTTATGATTTCAGGAACCATCAATATATTGTTTTTTAATTCATAATTATTCTATTTTATTTGAAAATAATTTTTTTTCAATTTTTTTTTATTTTTAAAAAATATTTTTTAATGTCGAAAGGATATTTTCCTCAATAATTATTTTTTATGACAAAAAAATTTCCATATATAATTACATTCATTGATGATACATATGACTTACTACTGACATGATCCCAGGATACCATTCTAATTATTTCTATGAATTTTTAATTTATATTTTGTCATGGGGTTTATGAAACTTTTTTCTCTTCTACGTGTTATACCATGAAATGATTCTTATAAAACACATTTTGTTTTCTGGGAGTTATTTTATAATGATTATGAAACCAGTTTCCTTTCCAAAGGTAATAATATAATGAAATATTTATGATACGCATTTTATTTCATGGATTATTATATAATCAATTTTTGTGATCTTATTTCACACATATGTTTGATTTCATTATGTGATTAGTGGGACTTATATCTCCCTCCAATGCATCGGGTAAATATTTATATCTCATTATATATACATGACTAGAATGGGGATTGATATTGGTTCAGTAAGAGAAATTTTCCACTATGATGGTATTGGGAGTGAACCTTGAATACTATGATGGTTTGGGGAGTGAACCCATTCATATATTCTTTCCTTTTAAGTGATCCATGACTTATATAGAAATTATTTTCTATGCTTATATGTATTTCACAAATCCATATCTTATTCCATGTTATTCTATCATGGATCATGTTCTTTAATTATCTTATTATTCATGTATTGTCAATAGGAAATATTTATTTCATGAATCAAGTATCTGATCTTTGATATATGTGGGATTGTTTTTATATGAAATTCCCTTGTTCCCATACCCTTATGTTCATTTTATGTTTACGTATCTACCTTATTTACCCTTAAAGAGAATTTGGGGTCGACTATTATTACGTTTATTTTACCAGGTTATGGGGATATTTATTAAGTATGATATGTCAAAAAATAGTGCTAGTTATAAAAAATTTAGTGGGAGATGACATAGATCACCTATGGACCAAGATTCATGTTTATATGTTTTCAAATACACTAAACAATTATGGTCCTCAGGCATGTGTTTTTGTAATGTAATAAATATTCATCAGAAATGTTGTAATATATTTGTATAATAATATTTGGTCATTATTTCACGAATATAGGTTTATGACACTATTATAAAACCCTCTTGATTATAGATATCAAGATAAATGAATTATATTAAATAGGGTATATTTGTATGAGGTTACATATCATTGTTACATTAACATCATTTTCTTTTAGAGCCTCAATTTTTTTCTAGAAGCTAACCTTGGAATTTTGGTAGTGTAGTCTAATTCCATTGAGAAAGCAGCCTAAAGGGTGACATGCTTAGTGTATTTTGAGCCTAATTTAAATTATTTATGAATATAACGTGTTTAATAAATATCATTCTCTTACATGGTTTAATAATTATTATTTTTGGTTTCAACACATATATCCAATCTCAAATTATTCAAGAGAATATATATGTGCTAAATATTTAATAAATATTTATTCATTTATTAATTATTTATTTAATTATGTGGATATAAAATATTTATTTATTCTAATTCATTAATATGGTAATAAAAATATTTATTTATTTAGTTATGTGGATGATAAATAAATATTTATTCACTATTCCAGTGAATATAATATTTATATATTTATTAGATAATAACCCAATAACTTTATGTTAATTAAATAAATAGTTATTATTCAATTTCCAATAAATATTTAAAAGGATAATTGGATTGAGTTTAATTGTTTGGTGAGAAATTTCATATTCAATATTATTTGAATAAATTTTAATTTATTTATTCAATAAAAATAATATTTATTTTTTTGTGATTTTAGTGAATTTCAAGTGAATAATAATAACTCTATTATTATTATTAGACATATGGAAAACCAGGAATTATGAAAATAATAAAATTGCTTGTGTAATTATTTATTTTATAACCCTACTGCTATATAATCCTTGTTATCACATTATGTAAATGTGAGATCCACATTCAATCATTGTAAACAATGAGATAAAGATATCATCCTCTCCAGTTCTAGAGAGATCCCTCTCTATAATACTTTGAAGTACACAGGGAAGTTCTCGTCCTCCACCATAATGAATTCTTATCCACTTGAGGGATTTGATTTCGATTAATAGTGATCATTACCAATAGAATTTTACACTAATGATCGAAGGTTCATAGAGAACGTGGAGATCACTACTTGAGGGAATATACCCTTGATTCCTCTAATGCAATGATGGTATTAAAATACTATTCTACCGAATAATCAATGAATAAATAATTCAATTAAAGGAATTTCTTAATTAACTATATTAATTATAAATTAAATCTAAAAAGATCCAATATTCGTAGATTTTAGAACACAATTATATGTATTTATGAAGATAAATATAAAGAATTTGAGGTAAAACTATTTTTGACTACCATCCGACATGCTTCTGTTAATCCCCATAAACATTAGGTGGTATCAAAGCAATCAAATAATAATATATAACTTTTAATTAATCATTGATCAATTATATACAATTGTTATTATTTTTCTCTTCTTGTTTATTTTTTTCAATAATTTGGATGGTAAATAATATGATTTAAAAATATGAATTTTTTTATTTGAGTTTCATATAATTATATTAAGATTAATAATAGATAAAGAATAATCAGAGATGTCATTAAAAGGTGCTAAGGATTTTGGCCAGTAGTCAAGGATACCAAACATGTGACCAATAGTACACATATTTCTCCCAAGTTTATTGCACCTAGATATCTCATAAAACACATGGCACTGGAGTAGTAATAAAACGTTTATTATTTGAAACACACTCCATGTTTTCTTATTTGTTCTGTCACACAATCTATGAAACCACACATTGTGTTGATGGTATAAAATCCCTACAGTCTATATAGTTTAGAGGTAAAATACACACTAAATGTGTGTACAAATATAAAGAATCACACTGTGTGATACTGAAACCCAATATCATTAATGAGACACACAACATGTATCTGTCATATGCATTATGTGACTTGTTAATTCCCATGTCCTAAGAACACATTTATTCCATAGGTGAGTTATGCTAACACAAGGAAAATACAACATACGGTATGGATCACATTAGTACACATCGTGTAACCCAACCAATATTTCAACTGAGTCCCTATGAGTTTATATCATATACATGGAAAGCAATGAACATGGCATTGAGATCATTAGTATAAATTTTGTAGTATCCTAGTAAATAATATAATTAAATTCCATAAAGAATAATTAATTGTTTCATTAAAAATGTAATTACATTTTGGACATCTAATGTGTTTTCAATGCAATAACGTTTTCAAAAATTATGAAATACTTAATTAATTACACTTATTTATGCATAATTACTAGTTAATATATTTTCCAAATTACGTTTATAATTGTTGTCTCCAAGAGGCATCAAAAAGTAATTAGGATAAAGGGAATTAATTAATTAACTAATTGAACAAATTCAACCATGATTATCTTAATAATAACGAATTAATTGATGTGAATACATGATAGTGTAATTTTTTGTATTCTCTGCATTCTATGTGGATGTACATGAGCTTAAACCGTCTTGTGTATGTGAATTGTCTGTTTAATTTATTATTTCATGGTTTCTAAAATAATTTATTAAATTAAATAATTCCATGTGATTCATTTCTCTCCTATCATTCTATAAGTGTCTTTGCAACCATGGTTTATTTTATCTAAATGCCCTTTATCCAATTATTTAGTCCTCCTCACCTATGTGAGAGTAAAATTATGTGATGGATGGAGCTACCATGTGATTTCAGGTAGTTCAATCTCAGAGTCGAGGAAAATCCAATACAATAGGTACATAGTAGTATATGTGAAATTACACAACTCAAAAGAAACATGGTTTTGGGAGTTAATTACCTCAGTTCAAAGGTTGATTTATCATTTGATAGATAAACCATCCAATAGATATTCTCATTTTTATTCCACTTTTTTTATATTGTGTCAATAAATTGAATGGTTAAATATTTGGGGATGATAAATTAATTATAATAGTCAATAAATAAGCATTATAGATGAAATTAAAAAATATTAAAAAAATGTGAATTTTATATAGACATTTATAATAACTTAATTATAATCCACTTAATATTAAAATATATTTGATAAGATAAATTGGGTAATTTACACATAAACATAATAATCCCTAAAATAAAATAAAAATACAATATTTCCTAAAACTACTTGGTTAGAAATCAAACCATTGTTCAAAGTGATTGACCAACCTTTATTGGGGTGGTTTCAATTATCAGGGAATATTTATCTTTTGTTTTGGGTTAAACTAACATAGATTGAATTAAGGGTTGATTTCCTCTATGAAACTTTCTTCTAATAGTAGAAAAAGTGTTGAGGAAACCCTAATCATTAATTTCATCATTAGGGTGTCCACTCAAAAATAACAAGGAGCTTCATGTTAAAGTGGGAAGTTAGACCTACCATAATACCTTGGTGTAGTTTGACAAACCCTCTTTGGTATCATTATAATGGAAAATTGGACCCTTTAGACATGATTACCCACACTTTAGGATAATATAATTTATGATGAGGTGTATTATAACTTGATAAAATTGTATGATAATAAAAAAAATTAAAATTTAGTATCTAAATAAGTAGTCCATATAAAGTATTAAAATTCTACTATTATTTATTAAAGAAATGTAAAATCACATGAATTTAAAAATATTACTACAACCAATTCAAGAGAACAATAACCTTCCCACAGTCTCTAATATCATGGAATGGTATAGGTGTTTAGTCATTATTCTACACCGTGAATATAAATTATATGTTCTATAAAACTAGTGAAGAAGAAATATCTATGTATATAACATTTAGAGGCTGCCAAATATGTCCAATTTGTCATGATATGATCTATGTCTACTTGTCTTTTAAAGAAACATGATGAGATGGATACATATAGAATCATGCATCGTCTATATGATCCTTATCAAGATAAGGTGATATATGAAGAATATGCGATCACCAATTCATTATTCGTGTGATTGTATGGAGATTATATGCCAGTTCGGCCTCATGTAGTGAATATGATTAGCTACACTATGTACTTAATCATCATTGGGTTTGCGATCCCACAAGATTTGTGCACAGATCCTGGTTTATCCTTATTTACTAAGAGTTAATCAAGAATTATTATTAATTATAATATGAGAAATAGTGATAAGACTATTTTGGAACACCTTACTCTTATTTTACAATTTGATAAAGTCATTGAGTGTGAAATTCATTAAGTCTATATAGTGAATAAGAAAAGAAAGATCAAAGAAAAGGGGATAAAAATTCCTCCTAAGTCTAATTCTCCGAAGTAAAATCCTTATAAGAAAATGAAGATTAAAGGTTAGGAAAAGTAAAAGTATGCAATATGTTTTTAATATGGGAAGTTAGGAAACTGGAAGAACAATTTTACTCAATTTGAGAAGCAATGGGAAGCTTCAGGTGTATTCATTATCAGGTATATTTTTTATATATAAAAAAATGGGTATTAGATATAGCTTTGTGTGCTCAAATATGTACTCAAACATAACAACCAAGTATATTTTGAAATATTAATAGAGGAGGGGTGGGTTTTCAAGCTATAAATGGTGAATGTATGGCTACTCTATCCTTTGGATATTACAACCTTTCATATCTGACCATGATTGTATGAGTTTTATAATATTATTATTAAGTTACAATTTCTTCCAAAAACATAATTTTTGTATCATTATTAGATAGATATTATTTATATTTTTTCAAAAATAAATTTTTTTCTTTTATAATTATAGTATATATTTTGGTTTGGAACATTTAAACAATGGTTTTTATGTATAAATATATAAAAACTAAGTGTTGGAAATTGATGAAGAATCGGGTTTTCATCACTAATATCACACTAAATTTTGGAATCAATCACTTTTTTTATGTGAAGGATCAGTATATGAAAGATATATATTAAGATGGTTTTATAGAATATTTTAATCTAAAACCACCTGACATCTATTACACTTGTTTAAATGGTAAAATGGATAGTCCACCTTTGGTTGAAAATTTTAAAGAGATGTAGATTATCCATATTTTGTTTACACATAAGTGTTTGGAATATTTCAAATATAATCTAGAGGTTAGTATTATTACATCATTTATTTATATTCTAATTTAATTAGATATGTATATGTATACTTAATGAGGAATAAGTAAAAATATTTTGAGAAATTTATTGAATTCATAAAAAAGGTAAAGAATGTACATTGTAAAAAGATAAATAAGATTCAATAGGATAAATGTGGTAGGTATCTTAACCAAGAATTCATTGAGTTTGTATGGGAGTGTGGGATTCTATTCCAACTCACTACTCCTTACACACAATAGTGAAATTATGTTAGTGAAAGGATGAATTGTACCATTTTTAAAATGGTAAGGTTGATGATAAGCAATTTAAGTCATACATTATCCTTTTGGGGATGTGAATTATAAACTTTAGCACACATCCTACACCAAGTAAAGACTATGGTGAAAAATGGGATACCATATGAGTTAATGTATGGAATGAAATCTGTGTTGTTTGATACTCATGTACGAATCTGTTAGGAATTTTTTATGAAAATATATAAAAGAAACTAAAACCCCAAGGTGGAAAGTGTATTTTTAGTGTATCCTAACGAAACAAGGGGATAATATCTATACACTCCCCCATACATGATGGTTATTGCCATAATACAATCCATTTTTCTTAAGAGGTAGCACATCATTGAAAAGGATAGTGGAAAAAATATTGAATATAATGAAATTAATAATCAAGATACACAAGAGTTGATAGAGGAACAAGTTCCATAGGTACCCATAGAATATAGGGTTCATGAAATACAATTACTACATAGGATCACCAAATAAGATAGAGTAACAGAGATATATATTTTTCTAGTCACAAAATATGATTTCTAGTTTATATTTAAAAATAATAATAATCTATCCTATATAGAGGAAATATAAAAATCAAAATCTATAAGATGGAAATAAGCCATGAATTCCACGATGGATTCCATGTTTCAAAACCAATTTTTGGTACCATTTGATCAACTAGTAGATTTAAATCCTATTTTGTGAAAATTGCTATTTGAGATAAAAATAGACATAGAAGGTAAACTGAGTTTATATAAATAAACTCTAGTGGCATATGGTTTTAAACAACATCAACGAATTGACTAATAAAAAACATTTTTTTCAGCTTCTATGTTTAAATCCATCAGAATTATACATTCTATAGAATCATTCCATGACTATGAGATTTGATAGATGGATGTTAAAACATATTTAATTTTCTTGACAATTTGGAAGATTCCTATATGAAACATCAAAAATTACTCATAAATCTAGTAATTACTAATAATATATGCTTGTTTTAGAGATCCATTTATGGGTTAAATAAGAAATTTAGTTCAAGGAATATTCAATTTGATGAATCCATAAGATATTTTTTCTTCATAATGATTGAATATGATTCATGTGTTTATAATAATTTTCGTGAGATTTTTTCATATTCCCACTAGTATATGTTGTTGAAATAATACTTTAGAAATGAAATACTAATCTTACTATAAGTTAATAATTGGTTAAAGATGTATTTCTCCATGAAGTACATAGTTGAGGAATTATATATCCATGGAATCAAGATGATTTATGATAGATTATATATTAATTTTGGACTAAGTCTAATTAAATATATTGAAGAGATACTAAAGATATTTTGTATGGAATAATATAATAGGGTTTTGGTTCTAATATCACAAAGTATACATCTATCTACGAAAATTATTCATCCAAAAAAATAGGGAGATATATATATATATTAACTAGGATCCCATATATAACTTTAATAGGGTCTATCATGTATTCTATGTAATGTACTACGCTTGATGATTCCTACACATTAAGCACGATAGTTAAACATCAAACTGATCTAGGATAGAAGAATCGATCTATTGTTAAGACTCTACATAGGTATCTTAGGAATACTAAGCATGTATATATTCATGGTATATAAATGGTATTTGGAACAAGTCATCCTTGTTTGTACTGATGATAGTTTAAAAATATTCCAAAATGATCTAAATTAATAGTAAGTATATATCTTTAGTCTCAATGAAGAGTTTTTGAGCTAGAAGAGTTTATAGAATCCTGTTTTCACTGATTATATATTGGATTCCTTATGTATAGTGTATTTTGATGCATCCAAAGAAGTTATTTGGATTTAAAAATTTGTCCAAGAGTGTGATGTTGTGTCTATAAATTTATATCTTATCACATTTTATTATTATAACACTATAATGGTGGATCTCATGAAGGATCCAAGGTCACATAAATGAATGAAGAACATACTCATCAAATATAACCTCTTGAGGGATTTTCCCAAAGGGTTAAAGTCACTGTGTGAAGATTTTATATAGATCAAAACATGTCAAACCTCTTGAAAAAAGCCTTATCTTAGTATAATAATGAACAATCATGTGAGAGATAGAAGAGTAAATGTTATTAGAGGTTAGAACTAGTGAAAGTGGTAGTTTGTTGGAGCTGGTTACCTTGAACCAACTTCTAAGTACATTATAATTACCATTGTTCATATATTTGAATATTAAAAAAATGATCTTACCATATATTGATTTTTCTTCTATGTGACATGGTATATTATAATGTCCTATGTGTACATGTCTCATAGAAAGAACATACTACCTCCATTCAATAATCAGAACCTAGAAGTGGCATGATAGTATTATTAAATATAAGTTATATAGATGAATGGTATTAATTTATAGGAAAAATGATATAGGATATCATGGGTGGGGACTCATAATACTTTTTGAGACTTAATCTGGGTATTCTACCTTGGTAATATTTAATGTAGGAGATCTTGAGGACAAGAATATCTACTATGAAATTCATATTTATATGCATAATTATATGTTCATGTCTATATATATGTGTAATCATACTTAAACATTTATATTGTTATTAATACAAGACATGAGTCACATACTTTGATGTGTTTACGAATACCACATAAACATATGCTCACTATGAGGTTGGATACATTAGGTATGTCATGAGTTATGTGGTATTAATGAATAATGTGAGAAATGATTCATTAGTTATATTCTTTAACAAAAGTTTATATATTTGTCCCTCTAATGGGAATTTAAATTCCTAATTATATTTAGGGTGATGGTATTTTTTATAGTAAGTTCATTTTTGTAATTTCAAATAAAAAAAAATTGAGAATATAGATTTATGATACCTATATGCAACATATTATATTAGAGATATCAAGATAAAGGGCTGGAATTACATAGTGTACATTTATAGGAAATTACATGTCATTATGACATGAATTAATTTCTCAATGATACTCATGACATGTTTCTAGATGACAACCATGGACTTTAGGCCATGCCACCTAATTCAATAAAAAGGGGGGCATTGGAACACATACTAAGTGTATTTTGAACCTCGGTAAATTTCTATATGAATCTAACATGTTGAAATAATATAATTTATCTACATGGTTTAATAATTATTAACGTTTTTTTATCATAGATATTTAATATATAGTTATTATAGATAATATATATTCGAATTGAATATTTAATAAATAATTATTCAGCATATAATTATTTATTTAATTACATGAATGAAAAATTTTTATTAATTATGGATAATTCACAAAGTTAACAATTATTTATTTATTTAGATATGTAAACATTTCAAAAATATTAATTCACTATTTTGGTGAATATTATATTTATATATTTAATGGTGATTAATGTATTGAGATTTATTTAATTAAATAAACAGTCATCATTTGATTCTTCGTAAATATTGAGGGGAATTGGTAGACCAAGTTTAAAGGTCTAGTGAGAAATGGAACATTGGATATTATTTAAATAAATATTAATTAATTTATTAAATAAAATGGTATTAGTTTTATCTGTGGCTTTAGTTCATATCATGTTAACAATAATAATAATTATATTATTATTAGACTTGCGGTTTTCTGGGAATTATGAAAATAATAATAGAGTTTAAATAGTTATTTATTTTATAAATCTAAAACTCTAAAAACCTATTTTTGACAAAGTGTGGAAGTGAGAAATGTAATCCATCACCGTGTATGGTGAATTTAAGAGAGAATCTTCTCAATCCATAGGGATCTCCCTCCTTGGAAGACATTGAAGAACGCTGTTTAATCCTCCTCTACTGCAAAAATGAATTCTTGTCCTCTTGGTGGATTCAATTTTAATCAATAGTGATAATTTCAAGAGTTAGAGTCATATTTGTTAACACATGTAAAATCCTATGATGAGGATTGAAGGTTCTAGGATCACGTGTGAATCAATACTATAGTAAATAAACCCTTGATTCTTTTGATGAAATAATTGTAAGACAAGAGTGTTCTATAGATTCATCGATAAATAAATAATTCAAAAAAATGGAATTCTTAATTATATAAATTAATTGTAAATTATATGTGAAAAGATCTTATCGTAGTGGATTTTTAAAATGCATTTCTACCTAGTTTTGATGATAACTCTGAAGTTGATGGAAAAATTTTATTGGCCACTCCCCGAAGAATTTTTGTTGTTCCCTATACCCTTCTGTGATGGGGGACCACATATTTTTTGATGAACCAACCCAGTTCAACCATGAACTAGGCACCCAAGTAGGACATTAAAAAAGCCTAAGAAATATTCTTTATCCTCCCAAGATAGAAACTAATATTAGTCATCATATATATCTCAATTGGGAATGATTTAGATCTTACAATATTTAAATAAAGAAATAATAATTAACGAAAAAAATAAAGTCTAAAGGAAATAAAAACAAGAAAATGTACCTCCTTGTGGCTTCATGGGTCACCTCCAACCATAGAACCACACTAGAACCATGACTGAACTAGAGAGGGGAAGAAATTAATACTAAAAAATGATAGAGAATATAGGCCTTGGAATTTAAAATTCCCATTATAAAATTTAAATGACAAACCACACCCAATTCATTAACATTAAAAAGAAATAAAATAATTCTAGTCTGAAAATAAGATATATAAAAATATGGTATTCTAGTCATTTGTAAAAAAAATATAACAAGATTCAGTTTTCTAGGAAAATTGCATCTCGTAAAGTTTTTAAAATATTTTTCAAAACATGAAAAAACATTTAATTTTTTTTAAAGATAATTAATGATAAAAAAGGTTTACCAGTATGGAAACATAATAGTATAGATCATTTTTAAAATAATACCATGTATAATAGGTGTAAAACAAAATAAATCACTATGGTAAATCTTTATGTAGTTAGGTTAGGTTGGTCCCTAGGATCCATGTAATCTCAATGAATGAACCATATAATCCCTTCTCGTGCATGAGCGTCTGGAGTGGATGAAAGAAAAGTTCGATTGGTCCCAAAATCATCATCATGTTGTTTATTGAGTGTTATAGAATAATTCTATTGGGGATCCTAGGCTTAATCCCTACCAACTCGTTAAGTTTTATAGCCCTTAGTAAGCCCACCTAGGTACCTAGGATTCTCATGTTCCATGTTAAAATAGAGGTGAATTTTTATCAGGTTAGCATATATATACATTTCATATACTTTACACCAAAACCCAACAACCTTCTCACCTATGATCTCCCTCTTTATGTGCATCCCATTTCAAAGTCACACAAACAAACCATAGGCCCATCCCCAGGTACAGATTTCAAAATGGCACATTTAACACAAATATATCACATTTCCATCTCAAGGGGGAATGCCTTAAAAAGAGTTTTTAAATTTAAAATAACCAAAAAAAGTTCTAATCGGGCCTCATCACATTAATATTAGAAATCTTATTTAGCAGTGATAAATAATTTACATTTTAAAATAGGGTTAAATGCATAATTTTTTTAATTATGCACCCATTTTTGAAGCCTATGTAAATTATGTAAAATAGAAGGAAAACCATTTCCAAGAGCCACATCCACTTCTCATAGTGTATACATACTACGTAATGATAAAAACACAATTTTAAAACACTCATGAAATAAAATAATTCAAATTAATGCTCAAATATAAGAAACCAACATCAAAACATTCATCCTCTGATGATGGAAACCCAAATACACTTAAAAGAGGTCCACAAAAACAATAGAAACCACAGACTCTTACGATTAAAAAACCCTCCTTTTACACATACACACATATATACCTATAAATATTTATAACTACACCTATATTTAATTTAAATATTAACTACTCCATTATTGAATATATAAACAGAGGGTGTGTATATATATTATTTACCCATATATATGATTGTAAGTAGACTTCATGGAGTAATGAGCTGTCACCTTCAGGAATGGTGGTCCAAATATACCCCAAGGATGTCCAAGGAATATAAGAAAAATACAAGGAATCTAAAGGTTATAAAATTCCTAAATAAAATTCATCCATAGAGGAAGAACAAAAGTAAACATACCTGAAACTGATGGTTAACCAATTGTAGTCAATGTGTGAGACCCAATATCATATCAAACCAATACATGTAAGCTCCCCAGAAAGACAAAACCATATCCTCATAGAAAAAATACAAAAATATGATGATGATCATACCCTAGGGTATGGTCAATCTCACATCACAGTGAGGGGAAGAAGAAAAAGGAAGAAAGAATTGGTAGAGTGGAGGAAAGGCTTTCATGTGATGATTATAAGATGATATGGGAAGAAAAACAACCACAATTTGGGGGGAAGGGGGTCGTGGTGTGCAGATAAAACATGGGAGAGGACTATATTATGTGATGTGATGAATATTGGGAGGATGATATACTCTTTAAGGGGATTTAATTAATTTCTTTGTTTCTTATTTTTTTTAATTTTTTGAACACTAAACACTACAAATGGTTTTTCCACATGGTTATCCAAAGAGTACGTGAACTATGTGCCACTCACTGGTCCCCTATATCATCGCACATGGTTATCATATATGGTTTGGAAGACCATACACTGACCTTGTGGTTACATCTATAAAAATTCCAATGGTTGTTTCACATGTTGGAAAATTGTGTGATTTAACAATGCAACATGCACTGTATGCCCAGAAATTAATAGTTTTGAAGAAAACAACACTCATGAATAAATATAAATAAATGAAAATCCAAAATAAAAAATAAGTTAAATATTATTGGGTATGGGTCTGAAAATTATACCCACCATGATTTTTTCTTCCCCTAGAAATTCCTAAAATACCTTACTAACACAAACACGAAACAAGGACAAGACAACTGCCAAAATAAATCATTGACCCCTAGAAGATTGATAAATGAAGAATAAATTCCCTCCAAAAATAAAAAAAATGAGATCTAAAAATAACCCATAATACCATCCTCAATAATCCATATATCCATCCAAAAAAACAACTGACTGTATAACTCTAACCACCAAATGAAGGAACAACTATCAATAGAGTCATAACTCAAAAAACACTCTCAAAACATGGAACACCATGATCCATAACTTAGAAAATTCCTGTAGAAACCCATCATGGTCGATTTTGGATCTCCAGGTTCATTTTTTACATGACCCACTATCCAGTTTGACCAAATCACTATGATCTGGGTCGGAGGGAGGAAACAAAGAATCACACTAGCAACTAGAATTCAATATTTTCTAAAAGAAAACTCATAGAATTAAAGTATAGGTTCAAAATATTCTTATTTCATGGTGATATACCTACCATTTTAGGACCAGGGTCAGACCTTAAATTCCTAAGAAAAATCAACTCATGAATCTAGAAAAAACATCTTATATTGGCGTGACCACTTAGCTCCCCAAGTCATAGCTGACCAGATTAATAGAATACATTAACAAGACCTATATTGGGTCTCCTAACCATTAAATAACTAACTAGAAATTTAGTTTAATTAAGAGGAATTATCAATATAATATGTCTAAAACCAAAAGGGACACACAAAGGAAACTCAAACCACCCACCAATCTAAATCATGTTTCATAATTTCCCAAGATTAATCATCTCCAAAAAAGTTCCACCTGAAACCAACACCACAACCAAAGAAAGGTATCAATTCTAGATTTCAAATACATAAGGTACAAACATATAACTCCAAAAAAAATGGGACCACCATGACCTCCCAAAAATAGGTTTCAAAATCAAAAAATTCATAGTAAGGGGAAAGATAAACAACTTCCACTTCGATGTTGTAGAAAACATGTTGGATGTACATCCCCCACACATAAAATCTCATATAATATGTAAATATATTCAATGTAAGATATATTGATAGATACCTAATTTTTTAAAGAATCTATTGCACAACATTCAAGATATGATAATCCATTACTAAAACTTATTATTCTAGTAGTGTGTCTTACAGAGCCTCTTTAGGTGTCTAAAACAGCCACACAAAAGACAAGAATTTAGATCATTATGGAGAGACATAGAATTTCCAAACCATCCAAATTTCATGAAAATGATTGATTGGTCCGGAAAATAATAGGAAAGAACTAAAAAAGAAAAATTCTTTGGGAAAGGCTTCTCTAGTTTACACTCTTAATGAGATATGGAAACCTTACTATCACAAAGATAAACTAGACTTCAAACTACCATAGGCTTTCCACTAACATCTTTCTTAGCAAGAAACACATGATCCACTTACATCCCAAAAATTACTTTTTGAATTGAGATAACTGAGCCCTTAACCTCTGGATTGAGACCCCGCATGAAGAGATGATCCTTTAGCTGATCTCTCCACTTGAACATTAAAAAAAAGAAACTAACATATTCAAGATATTCAACACAACCCATCACCGTCTATTGACATAGTTGAACACCCATAATATTTTATATCCTACAACATATTATAGTCCATGGACACCACTTAAAATAGTGAATGATTGAAATTAAATAAATTCCACCACTCTCTAAGGATTATGGCCATGGCCAATAATTGGGAGAAACTATTTAAAAACATTCTATGTATTTTGGGTGGAGTAATCTAAAAAAAAGTAAATAACCACAAAAAAATGAGATCAAACCTCAACTCAAAATACCACCCTCATAAATGATAACAAGTCATAGAGCGGAATCAAAACCCTCTTTTTAAAAACCATCATTTTCAATTTAAAATTAAAAACCATTTTCCCACTACCTAAACCTTTTGAACACACTCAATTGTCAAAACATCACAATACACATTTAAAAAAATCCATAAAGTAAAAAAATATAAAAAGGTTGGTTGCATACCAATAGTATTCCAGGAATATTTATGTATAATCTTACTCAATACATCTCAATTATACATCCACAATTACCTATAGTCGTCATCTGACCACACACATACATCCATATACATATGTGAGAATTCGTAGGAATAAAAGCAGTCAAATAAAATTAATATAATTACTTTCCAAACCACTATTGAAATACCCTAACCAGTTTTGAAACCATGTTTTTATACCAAAAAATACTTTTATAAATTCCCAAATCGCTTTTTATTTATACCTTCACAAAAAAATTCAAGAAAACACCCCTTAAATTTTTAAATCCATTCCCATTTTCTTCTCAAAGAATCAATGATTTAATTTTATACATCAAATTTTTTATAAACCAAACATTGTTTTCAAAATTCATAGTTGACACGCCAAAAAAAATAAACCTACATAAAAGTCAATAAAATAAACTCAACACTCAGTAGATAAAATTTCCCAAACAATACAGAAATGTATGTTAGACATGACTTGACAACATAGTTTGGTAGACTGTGCACCAATCATGTGAGCGCACTATAGGCCAATAGAAGTAGCTACATGGTCTGAACATTATTTCTTGGACTATTTACAACAACTATTCACCCTTGAAAATCACTCCTAAATCTAACTCAACAACTGGATTTTCTCAAACAAACCTAAAAATTATCAATTTAGATCAAAACCCCTATCAAAAAAACTAAAATATCAAAATTAAATAAGAAACAAGATTGGATTTTGTGGAATGACCATCTCAAACCACCTTGGAAATTCATTTTTTTTAATATGTGGTGATCAATAATATATCGGTTACTAAAAACATGAATTAAAAAAAGTCATAGCTATGAACTACTAGACACCCCCAAATAAAAATTGTCAATTACATTGGTATAATTTTATAACAAACAAACTTAGGTAAACCCAAACTAGGCACCCAATACGGACTAAAAAAATCATGAGAGGTGTTCTTGATCATCACAGGCTAACAATTAGTATCATGCATCATATATATCTCAATTTGGAAAAATTTATCTTATACAATAAATAATAAAATGAAATGAAATGAAAGAAAAATCTTAAATATAAATAAAATAAAAAACTAAAAACAATACCTCCATGTGACCACAAAGGTCACCTACAACCATAGAACTACACTAGCTTCATGAGAGAACTAGAGCTGGGTACAAACTAAAACTGAAAAATGATAGAGAATATAGGTGTGATCATTTAAAATGTCGATCTGGAATGACAAATAAAAAAACATTACATATTCCTTATCCTTTAAAGAAAATCCAATAATGATAGTGTTAAGATAATAAATATAAAAATAGGGTTTTCTACTCTTGTAAGAAGAACAAATAACAATATTTCATTTTTAATAAAACTAAATCACACCATATTTTTATAATAGTCTTCAAAACATGAAAAAATATTTCAAAAAATTCCTTATAAAATATAATTAATTATAAAGTAAGAATCATTGTATGGAAAAATAATATAAAAGATCATTTTTAAATTATTACCATGGAAAAAAATGTGTAAATGAAAGTAAACACCATTGGCAATCCCTATGTAGCTTGTTTAATTGGGTCCCTAGGATCTTTGTACTCTCACCGATCCAACCATTTAACCCCTTCTTATGCACGAGATTCTAGAGAAAATTAAACCAATAGTCTAGTAGTTCCCAAAGTATCATCATGTTGTTTAGTCAGTGTAATATTTTAATCATTTTGGGGATCCCAAGACAGATCCATACGGACATGTCCAACGTACATGTCTATTTTCCTCCCGCATAGGTACCTAGGATTCTTATGTCCCATGGTCATATGGATGTTATTTTTTATCAGGTTACTATATACATATACATCTCATTTTTATTACATAAAAACTCTTCCACCTTCTCACCTATGGTCTCACCCTTTGTGATAATCTCTTTTCCAAGTCGCAGAAAAAAACACATGACTAGGAACAAATTTCATATGTCACATTTACCACACATATATAACATTTCCATCTTAAGAGGGAATGCCTTAATATGGGTTTTCCAATTTCATAAAAGAAAACAATGTTCCAATAGGGCCTCTTTCTTTATCAATATAAAAAAATTGAACGTTGAAAAATAATTTACATTTTAAAACACGATTGAAAGCATAAGTTTAACATTAATAACCCATGTAGGTAGCTTAGGTATATTATGTAAAATAAAATAGAAAAAATTTTGAATATCCAAAGCCACTTTGAATATTGTATACATCTGAAAATTAATTTCTTTTTATTTCCAAAAACTTTTAGGAAAAGTGAGAAACCACAAAACCTTTAACACATACCAGATCACGACTTGAAACATTCACAAAATAGACATATTAAAAACAACTACAAACCAAATAGTCCACCATGGGACTACGTATCATAATACCTGTAATCATCTTCACATCCCACACATGAGTTCTCTTCTACCGCAGCTGATTCCCATTCAGAGGCTGATTTATGCCGCCTCAAAATATAGTCACTTTTCTCAATGTTCCTCATCTGGTCTAGTTAAGGTTTCCCTGGGCAAGGTTACTTGATCAAGCTGTATTTTTTGAAGGTAGGAATCACAACTTTATCCCTCTTAAAGGAAGATCTGGTACTCACCGGTCACAAAAGTTAAGAGTAGTCTTTTCTTGTTAGTCATATTGGTGTAGCAGATAGAGTTCCCTCACACTTAGTAATCCTTTCTTTCTCATTCTAATCAATGTCCCTGTAGTAAAGGTAGGTTGGAACACTCACGTTTTTTTATTACCCCCAGAAAAATTTCTCCCTTTTCTCTTTGAGGAATTATCCTTACAACCAGTAGCATTCCCCCTCTTGGGAACTGGTGTGTTACAATCAACAAAGGTAAGACACCCAACCGCATTAGCAACCTCTTCCATGACCATAGGGACTTCCTTATGGCCCATCCTTACCTCATTGTTCCCTTTAACACTGGCCCCATCAGCATCACCCCTAATCACAGCATCGGCATCCAAACCCTCTTTAAGCATGCCTTCTGAGATGCCTTCAAACCTGGTGCTCAATGTGAGGAAGGGCATGGCCGAAGGGTCTAGGCCTCTAGTACCCACACCAATGTTCAGACTGGCCATTCCTGAGTTAGATCCCTTTCCCCCACCCTCTGTTCCTTCACTGTTTTCTCCCCATCTATGCACTGTTCCAAACTATCCTCTTTATAACCCGAACAAGGCACCATTCTAGAATTGGGATTAGAGGAGCCCTCCAAATCCTACCGCAACCTGCTGAACACTTCAGTTACCGACAGACTAACCTGGGTTATCATAGCACATGGAGTTTTAGGACCATGAACATCCTATATATTCACATTATGGGAACCAACCGGAAGGTTCATCCCCACAGGACTCGATGGATGTGGTCCCCCAGCTTTGGACCCCAATGCCTCCTTAACCAGACCAGGCATCACAAAAACCTCTAGATCCTTACTCGGTGAAGCATCCCCTTTTCTTGCATCAACATTCTTCCCCTTACTACTTACCTCTAACGAATTAGTAGTGCCTCTCCTAAGAAAAACCCCCAAATGGTGGATCAAATTCTTGCAAGATAGACTAAACTCTATCTAATTTTTATAAATCACCAGTTGCTTACACCGATAATCATCATCAATAGTAATCCATACATAATCGAATGGAAAATGAGAAGTATCCATTTCAACACAAACCCAAGGGTTAACCAGGTAGCACATGACCTCAATGTGGCTGTCAAAATAAATATATCTTCCTACGAGGTTTCCTATCATTCGAATCACCGAAGGGTTCTGAAAAGGTAAAGGGAGATTTGGAAGGCTTACCCAAACCACAGTAGAAGGAGAATCACGATTCATGTGAAAATCAAAGGACCACCATAGGGGGAAGAAATGGAATCCGTTGAATCTAAGAGGTTCCCTAGACCATGACTTGTTGAGATCCGCATCCGATTCAAACCGAATCATGATATAGTGGCTATCGAGCAAGCCAACAATAGCACTTTCATGATGGTCCCAAAATCCAAAGAATAACCATTCAAAAGAATTTAATGAAGGTCTTATATGCCTAAATTGATCAACTAGAGAGAGATTCAAGAATTTTGAGGTTTTTGAAAACTCAGAGGAAGAGATCTGAATATTAGGAAGGCCGTCCAGAAGATCTGGAACTTTCAGGATTAACAAAGATTAAGGGAATGGAGAAAGAAAGTCAGGGTTGGAAAAAGGCTGAAAGAACCCTTCTCTCTCATGGAGGTTCATAGAGGTTCATGGAAGAAATAGAGACCAAGAAGAACTCTATTGAATTGAAACCTTCCTTTTAAAATTACAAAAATATGCACATATACATATATATTATTACCCCGAGATGAAAAGTACATTTTCACACTACTATGATTAAATATGTACAAAGATGGTGTACACACACACACACAGATATATATATATATATATATATATGACTTATATATCCATATGTGCGTAAGTATCCTTTACCATGTCACGAGTTTTTCCCTTCATGAACGGAAGACCAAAGCTACCCCAAGGAGATCTAAGGTATAATATAAAATACAAGGAATCATACGGTTACAAAATCCCGAAACAAAATTGGTAAAAAGAGGAAGAATGAAATTAAATATAGGTAAAACTAATGGAACCCCCTATACCTTCAAATTGAAAGACCTAGTCTCTTATTAAATGAGTTTAAAGAATCCTTTGAGATTGAAAAAAACCTAGACACAAGAAGACCCACAAAAATAATACCATGATTGTACCATAGGGTTCGGCCAAACTAAAACTACATTGACGGGAAAATAAAAATGTAAGAAGTGATGGAGAGGAGGAAAGTATTACATGTTATGATCTAATGAAGAAAATGGAGGAGAAAACCCACAAATTAAGGGACGAGGGGGTCTGTAGCATGCATTTGGAAGAGTAGTGGGTGGTGAATCAGACAATGAGAGGAAGAGTGGGAAGAATAATTCTCTTTTGAAGATATTTAATTAATATATTTATTTTATTTTAATATTTTTTTAAACTGGTTACCATGTGTGGTTTGGCCATATGGTCAGCCAAGCTTTGTGCCCCTCACTTGGCCCTTAGAGAATCTCACACGAGCATACTGCATGGTTTGGAAGTCCATACATCGGTAGTGCAGTTAGCTCTGTAAACGTTTATAAAATATATCACATAGATATCAAAAGGTTTGGAAAACTATACACCTAGTCCATGTGAGTTTCACTAAATGCTCGAAAATTCCTAGTTTTAAAGAAAAATTCACAATGGAATAAATATAAATAAATTTTACTAAAAAATAAGAAAAAAAAATTAAATAGTGTTAGGTTAGGTTGTGACGCATTTTTTATTCATGCATATGTTTCTTAGATGAACAATCCCCCATGCATCTTATGGTGTGTGTATGTGTTTCCTAGATCCGAGTTGGGACCCATTCCATTTCATATGTGAAACTAGTCAAGTGGAAGTGGCTTTCACCTCACTAACTAAAGTTTTGGGTTCATGTCTAATTAGTGTCTGGTCTTAGTCTTATAAATATTACTTGACCCAATAGTCCCACATGAATATTAGGGTGTGTTTAAATTTATTGGGGCCCTGGGGGCCCAAAATTGTTCATTTTTTCACTTTCATAGGTGGTGAAGTATCCCTAATAATATATAACAAACCATGGTGCATACACAAGCATCCCCCCGAATTCGGAAAATTTTCATATGACACCACGGTGTATAAGAGGTGATCATTATGCATGGAAGCAACCACAATTCCAAAAGGAGGACAATAATATAGTTAAAATACTTATGGTTGGCATTGATGAGGTGTGCTATAACGTAACACTGAGTGTGGCGATTCCAAGAGGAACACCATGGCATGGTTCAACATGGAGAAAGAGCATGTGACATGGAATGGCCAACCGTGCTGCAGGAGGGTACTATGGGTATAATTTTATATTTTTTAAGTAATAATACAAGGATATTATAATGTGGTGTTGTCTTCCAACATTTTTTGATGGGGGTAAAGGTTTAAGGCCTTTTACCCTCTAGGATTCCGGTCTATGTAATGATTGTTGCTACAGTCCATGTGATGGATTCACCCTAAATCCATTTAAAAATAGGTTTATTTTGCTTAATAAATACGTTTAACCCTAGACTGTTTTAGATTAATGATTATAAAAAAATTTAAATATTTTTAAAAATAATATTATTGTTAATTATATCATGCATGGATGGGGTGGTTTTAAGGTTCTAAATACCCAATAATACTGCATCATAAAATTATGATTAAAATAGGGTGGGAGCGAATTTTCATAATTGGTAGTACTGTAGCACTAAAAAAGTTTGGGAACAACAAATAGGTACTATAAAAGAGGAACTATTCATATCAATTTGGATTTCAGACTAAAAATATCGGTATTTGGTTCATAGGGCCTTTGAGGAATCAAATGGCCTTTAGGACCTATATACCATTAATCAAGTCCTTCGAGCCTTTGAGACTCTAGGAAATCCAATTAAATTAATTCTTAAGTTAGGAGAAAACTCTATAGAGTAATGATAGATGGATTATGTGGAAATTGTGGAAAAAGCATCTGGATTTTATAGGGAGGTACTCGGCATCATCCATCAGAAATGGCCCAAAACTCTTATACATAGGGGTGTGGTAAGACATACTACATCAAAATTGATGGTCTGAATGAAAATTTTTGATGTGGTGTTGGGCGTAGTTGATGAGTTTCACCTTTTAGAATGTGGGCATTTGGGCCATGTATTCTAATTCTCTATTTCTCTAGGCCATTTGTCCATTTATGATTTTATCTCAACTGAGTTAAGAAAAGATGGTCCAATAATAAAAAAGTTGATTAGAGTAGTTCTAATTAAATTATTTTTATTAGTTATTATTTTTTACCTTGTTGATAATTCATATAATTAATTACATTATTAATTCCTTTATCTATTATTATAATAAATTAATAATGTACTATTATTAATTCTTAATAATGTATTATCATTCATAATTTATTTTTTATTAATCATGAGCTGTTAATTATTTTTTATTAATAATAATATATTATTATTCTAATTATAGAAACCTAAAATACTTAAATGATGTCAAGATCAACTTGTAAAAGAGAGTATTAAATGGAAATTTAAATAATATTTTTGAGTTACTTTAATGAAATTGATGATAAATAAAACAAATTAAAAAATAAATACTATTTAAAATTTTATATATAAGAAAAAATTGAAAAAATTAATAAATTAACTACCAATATAAAATAATCTTTTATTACCTCCAGAAATTGGTTGTAATAGTGTTATAAAGGCTTTGATGTTTCCAGTACTAATAAAATTTGGTCACTTTTATATTTTTCACAAACAATGATAAATAAGTCATTTACCAGTCCTAAAAACACTAATAAAGGTGGTGTTTATCAGCACATTTTTATGACTGAAATTTTATTTCTCTATTAGTTAAAAATTGCAGTGGTGATAAAAATCAAATTTTTTAACTACTCTCTAACCTAAAGGGATAAGTATCAGTGTTAATTCATGTCATCTCTATGCACACAAGCATCCCCCACCCCATCAACATTAATTATAGGACTTTATCAACATTAATTTTATATATAATCCCAACAACCACCCTCCTCTGTCATGCATGCCTCTAAAGATTTAAACATCTACCCTTTTTTGTAATTTTCTTTCCCTCACTACTACACTATATTTTTTATTTCAATATTTTTTGATATATATATATATATTTATATATATATATATATATATTCATATAAGTATATAAATTTATATAATTACATTTAAAAAATTAAAAAATAAATTTATATATTTATGAATATAATTATATATTTATATATAATTGTATATTTACAAATACAATGTCTATAATTAATTTATAAAATTAAAATTTAGAATAAACACATTTATATAATATTTTTATATAATATGCTTAAATATATTTAACATATGTAGGTTTATATAGATATGTATGTGTGTGTCTGTGTATTTATAATGTGTGTGTCAATATATACGTATATATATATATACATATTAATATATAGATTCATTTTAAAATGTTTTTATTTGTGTATATATATATATATATTTATTTATTTATATATGTGTATAAAAATACCCATTTAATAATAAACATATATTAAAATTTACAAACATACATAATCGAAGAACCTTTATTAAAGAAAACCCAAACCAATGACTATATAAAGATATTGATAGAAAAGGTGAATTTTTACTTACTCCAACAACTAAAAAAATATCTCTTAAAGGGTGAAATTTTATTTTCATTTTTTATTTTTTATAAAATTAAACCCTTTATAAATATTATATTATCAATGAAAAAATATAGTGTTATATTTACCAAAATTTTTAGTAGTTAGACTAGGTCTCACAATAGGATAGGCGCCTATTATTTTTGGGATACTTCGAACCCAAGACTAATTGACCATCAGATTACCTGATCCCTACCTAAACCCAATTAAACACGTTTATTCATTACCCTAACCCATACATTAATAATTAAAAAAATACTCATTTAATTCCCCAAATCCATTTAAATTTAATATTATTTTTTAATATTATTTTATTTAAATTGAATATAAGATTTCCTGATGAAGGTATGTAGAATGATAATAAGATATTATGAAAATTAGTGGCACAGGTCGGAACTAGTAAAATGCTAGTAGCACTCGGGGGATAATAAATATTTGGGAGTTGCATCACAAATTGTATCTGGGACTCTGTCCACATGTGTCCCACATCTGATTTCCATTATCAAGCATTAGGCTTTATTATCCCAAGCGTGCCACTAGTAATTAAACTATCCCCACCTTGAACTAGCCACTTCTATGGAGTCCTCATGCTATTCTTCCTACTTCCATAGCATAAACATATATTGGATTTAAACAAAAAAAAACATTAAAAAATTAGTATTATATTTTATTATGGTTTTATGTATCTTATCATTGATAAACAAGCCCTAACTGATTAATAATCAGGTAGGGGACCTAAAACCCAAACTCAATTAAATAGTACTTAAAATCTATTTAATTAGGTTAGCGAAGACTAGATACTTAGTTTTCAGGTACCCATTATCATCCCTAAGTAAAACATTACAAGCATGATAGGCATCCTTGTATGCTCTTCTAAAAATAAGAAATCTTTGTGAATAACATTCATGAAAGTGTAATACATTCCTTTCCATATGATTTCTTAAACAACATTTATGTATGGGATAACCCATATTTTTAGATAATTTTTAAACAAACCTATTTAAGTAATTATTTTCTAAAATCTTCAAATAAATAACCCCATTTCAGCCTTTGACCGCCACAATCTAATCTAAAATGAATTATTTCTTCATTGTAAAAATAGACGTATTCTATCAATGAAAACGATAACATTTAGAGAATTATAAAAGTATCCATGGTGTCTTGATCACTGATCCATTCCTCTTTAGTGATCTTGAGATCTAGTTGGCACATTTAAGGTAGTTACATCGTTCAATTGGGAAGAGGATTGCATGACCAATGGTTTTCATGCTGATGATCAATGTTGACCATGATGGTGGATAGGGAGAAGGTCGATGGTAGTTGGGTACTTGAATATCCATTATTATTATTATTATTAATTTATTGTGAATGATTTGGGTCAGGTCAGAAGACTTGATCTGATGAAATAAGATATATGAAAAGAAACTTAGTGATACAAGGGAGCGCGATGAAGTGAGTATAAACTCACCCACAACATTAAAAAGATAAAGAAACATGGAATCAATAGGTAGTTTTAATGACTAAAAATAAACTCTCACCTCAATAGACCTTTTAAAAAGTGTATCAATAACCACGTTTCCTTCTCTATAGATATTTTTCATTGTAACATAAATCCCCTTAAATATATGTAAGAATATTCTCCATTCTATTAGAGTTGTCCATGGAACAAAAAGTGTAACTGAATTTAGATATTTAATTAGTGTTATAGAATCTACTTCAATCTAAAGATATTTCTAGTTATACAACTTGTAATAATGAATGACATGCACAATTACAATCATCCCAATATCCAAAGTAATGAAGATCCCAAGATGGTGTATGATTTTACCTTTGATAAAACCATGAAAATTATTGAAATTACCACCACATATTTATATACTTGGATCCCTTGAGTATTATCCATCACTATTAATCTTCATCCAATTAGGACACTCTAGCATAAATTTATAGTATAAATACATAATACTCCTCCAACACTAAAATCATTGAGAATGGATTAATCTATAGTAAAATTATTTATGGTCTTGGTTTGTATTTTGTTATCTTGTTGAATAAACATAAGAATATACATAAGGATAATAATAATAAAATTATAATTTATATTAAATATGATTTTATAGTATACAACCCAAATATGATAAAACATGTTATCAATTTCAACAACCAACATGTTTTGGATTTTTAGCTAAGATTAAAATCGTAGTTGGCATGTATTTAGGAATAAAATCCATTAAAAACCCAAAATTAATGAAATTTTTTTAAAAATATATGTAACAATTTACATTAAAAAAATATATGTGAACATCATTAGTTTTTGGTAAAATAGAAAGAGAAAAGAATGATAGTGGTTAAACCTAATTGGTGAAGTTTATCATCATCTTATTTCACTAGATTTTTCATGTTAAGACCTTTTGACAAGGATAAATGTGATTTATTTGAAATATTTTGAACCATTTAAATAGGGAATTTACCATAACATTCTTATATATATAATATAACCTTCCACTCAAGTGACCCATTCTGGAAGGGATCCAAACTTTTAGATCATTTTCAATAAAATAAAACTTATGAATATCCATGATAGTATCATAAAGAATTCATGTAGAAATAATATCCCATAAATATAAAGACATAGAGACGTAGATATTACAAATCCCATGAGAAATATAATTCGAATCATAAATACAATATTATATGAATTTTTTATTCTAAAATTTTAACTTAAAATCTATTGAAGGATAAAATCAAGCGTGATTGATGAATTTATTGAAGGAATCATACAATGTAATCCAAATATATTAATTTTGGTGGAATAAATTTCAATTAATATATCTATCAATAATCTTAAACTAAAACAACTCATTTAATTTCTCACTATTTATATGAAGATACCAAATAAAGACAAAATTTTGGGATTTATTAAACATTCTTCAACTTTTGATTCCAACTCCACCATGAATATTCAACATGGAAATTTTTTTCCAATCCAATATTATAAATTTATCCTCATAATTTGATCATGTATATATAAAGTTTATAATATGACTTTTTAATCTCTTAATTATGTTATAAGTCTATTTATAAATATGAAAACCATGAACAATCATGGAAGTGAAAATTTTATTCAAACGATAGAACATACCTGCCTAAGGTATGCTTTTTCCTTTACATGTTGTAAGCTAAGAGGTGATTCTATTAGAAATATCTTATATATAGGAATTCATAACTCTAGCACAAAAAATTGTATCCCAAAATTATTTAAATGAAATATTTCATGGTTGAAATTGATCATATTCAAAACATGCCATTGTTTTCCCCTCCTGAACTTATTTCTAAATATAACATAGGATTTTATCTGATTAATGACCTAAGCATGGAATATTTCATAAAGACAAAAAATATTCTTCATAAATTAAAGAGTTGTATTTTTCCCAAAAAAAGTGTAGGTTATCAATATAAAAGATATCTATAGGTGTATTAACATACCTTAAATCTTTAATGTGTGATAAAATACCTGAGTTGACTAATTTAAATTAGAACTACTAAATTAGTCTACCACTATACTGAAAAAAAAAATTTGAGAGGGGATCTCATCATCTTAGACTTATGGTACATTGAATATATTCATGTTTTGTGAAATTCACTATGATATAAATTCTATCACTTTGGAGAATGGAATGAATAACCCTGTAAAATCTCATTGAAATGAAATATCATCTCAGTTTTTCATGATGAAATCCCACCATAGGGTTATATAAGATTTAAAAATATCCAAATTGTGGGCCATCTTTCTTGAATTTGATTTCATCTATATTAAATTAACAAATTATTATCATATGTATATTCACTCATGATTATCAAACTAGTAAAAAAAGTAAATTAATTTTTAAAACAATGATCAATATGCACAAGGAACTAACTATTGGGGATATAGGTGGGTAATGGTATGGAATTTTTTTAGATAGTAGTATATGGTACTTTTCAAGTCATGTTAGGATTTCACTCTCTTTAATAATATATTATCCCACACCAAATCGACAGTATAATGGGTTTTTTATGAATTGTATTTAGGATAAAATGTTGTATTGATACTCAACACTAAAAATTAGTAAAGAGTATCCCTTGATAAGGATTTGGACTTAAGAGAATAATAAAAATTCATTTTTTATTGCACAAAGATAAAGACACATTGATTATTGTTGAAGTATTGAGAGGAATATCAATATTTTAGAAGGATTTGAGTGCTTAGGATCAATTTTAATTCACCAAATTATCATTCCAATCAAAAATCTAATTTATAAGAATTGGATTAATTCTTTAGATAAGTCATCCTACACCTTGTTTTTGTGTATATAACTATTCTAGATAGGAATGAATTTTAATTATTTAATACTTTCTAACAAATTTTACCCAATTGAATAAGTTTCCTAGATCTCACCCACTAGCAAATGGACACATCCATTGGATCGTACCTTATTAGATCAATGATCCTAATCGTACTCATGTGGCGAACTAGTTGGACATATAGGACATTCCTTTTTAGGAATGGGACCAAACTGTTATAAAAAAATAGATCCATACGAAAATATTAAGGTGACCAAACTCACAAATGTGATGTTATAAGTGAAAACTTCCCCATCAAATCACTACATTTAGTGATTTCATAAACGTGCACAAAGGGGTAATATTCCACTACCTGTAAATATTAGTCCCTTTTGTTTATCATTTTAAATAATAATAAATGTGTTTACATGAATATAGACAATAATCCTTCGACCCAATCTCCATTATTGTATTCCAAAAAGTCTTTTTCATTAAAAATTTAATAGTAAAAAAATTAAATATTTTCAATAACATTTAAAATGTCCAATAATCCCTCATCATTTTAAAATATTTTAAAATATATTTTAAAAATAAATCATCATACCCTATTCATAATAACTTTTATAAATAAATGTACATCTCAAATTGAACCTTTATGTAGTAGATACAAATAAAACAAGAATAAGGATATAAGTTGACAATTCCTTGAATAGGCAACTCTTATTATCTGTCATATCCATCTTATAAAAGTCTATTCAAATTCCTTATTTCTTCATCTACTCTTAAACACCATTATGGACATGTTTAACTTATCCTTCCATGAATGTTTGAGAAAAAAATCATAAACAATATGGAGTGGCCCTACTTCTACATTACCATATCTTGGACAAAATGTGTTCTCATGTTTTAACACCTATTTTATTTCCTTGTTTTATTATGAGTTTTAGACTCACCATAATTTTTTCATGGGAAACATACACCATTTTTCCTAGGATGTATTATACCATGGTTTTTCCTTCACTCACATGAAACCATTTTCTACAATGAACTTTTATATTTGAAGTTATCAAATGTTAAGTTGAAATCCTATCATCGGTGAACATGCTATATGGAATTTGAAACAATTCCTAAGGAAATTTTGTACAAAAACTTCCTTGAACATCCCTTTGTTATTATATCAACTAAATGTTGGATTAATATAAATATTTCCATAGTTATAATACAATATTTTTCAACATCCTCACATATATATGATTGATACCAATGTGTATCAATCTTCAATTATAAGTATTATTTTATTACCTACCAAAAATTACTTGACTATTATAATGTAAAAATATCATATAATTTTTTATATACCACAATATTAAATTTTATAAGAGATATATAATACATTCTTCTTATATTATAATAGTTTCTAAAGAAATAAACTCCAAATTAATTATGGATTCCATTATATAGGTCTATTTATTTGATCCCAAATTGATTTATCCACCTCTAAGTATAAATACCCAACCAATCATAGAATAGTGATCCTTCATATTACTAATCCATATTATATTGAAAAAACTATCCAATTACATTATGTTTTCACTATAAAATATATAGTAATCTATAGTACCTTTTAGGTATTTGAGTACCCCTTTAACCAAATCCAAATGTGCATAACTTGGATTAATTGTATACCTTGTCAAATTTATATCAACATATGAAATATCTTGTATTTTTTTCATCATGAAATACATGAGACACTTGATAGCCATTTAATATTAAATTTAACCAACTACCCATAAATATTTGGTAGCATCCCATTCCAAGAATCATATGGGGTAGAAACTTTTGAACAATCAAATTACTCAAACCCCTTTATGGTTTTTTCAATAAAATGTGATTGTGAAAGAAAATGTAACTCTTGCTCATAAAAATAATGAATACTAAAATGATATTTTATTCACCTAATACTTTCATACCAAATATTGAAGATAAAATAGATTTAACCTCATTTACATGAATCATATCAATTAAAAAATCATGTAATCAACATATAAACAAATAACAACACCATGATTATTCTATAACATTATATGAACAATTATCAACTTGGTTAATTAAAAAACCATATTTAAAAATTACATCATTAAATTTCTCCTTACAATTTATGTTGATCCTGTTTTAAACTGTATAGTGATTTACTAATTCGGAAACATTTTTCCTTTTTTAATTACTATGAATCCTTCTGGTGGATATATATATATATATATATATTTATTTATTCATCCATCTAATTCTCTATTTATAAATACTATTTTAAAATCCATTTGGTGAGTTTCCAAATTATATGTGGAAGCTAAAGTGATAAGAATTATGATTTAATAAATCCTATACATGAGAGCATAGGTATCAAAATAATCATTTTCTTCATTTTGAGTACACCCATATTCTATCAATCTAAATTTATTATTTCCTATTATACCATGGAATTTTAATTATTTTAATAAATTTCCACATAAAACAATTATTTGTTAAAAATGATGTCGGTAAACTAATATCCATGTATTTTACTCTATTTTGAGTCTATTTTATCATTTATAGGTTCCTTACAAAGAGATACATCATAAGAATATATTTATTATTTTATTTTTTATTAGACTCTAGATTAAAAAAAACTAGTGTTTTGTAACTATAATATACATGTTCATTTACTTCTATAAACATCCTAAACCATATCTCATTGAGGTTATCTTTTATTTAATCTAGATCCCTATATTTGGAATCTCTAAGGTAAATTGGTAAACATATATTCATCAATAATGTCATCCCCTGATTCAGTAATTATAGTAATAGTTACTCTAACATTTTTTTCAATAACCATAAATCAATAAGATTTGGAATGCTCTATATATCAATGAAATATGATATATATACCTTTTATACCTATCATTTCCTTTTAGGTTTAAGTTCTCTTACAATTGTGTGACAAATTCAAACAATTAGATAATTTAATTTTGGTTTCCTTTTCTTCCATAATTCATATAGAGTCATATTATTCCCTTTTGTGGAACACTATTTTGGATGTTATGTATAGTTGATAATACTTATCCCCAAAATAGTATTATGTGACCAGATATAGACAATGTGTAACTAACCATTTCATTAATGTTCCACTCTTTCTCTCAGCTAGACCATTTTGTCGAGGTGTATAAGTAGTTTTAATTTCTTATATGATCACTAAGGATTATGAAAATAAGGACTATAATATTCACCTCTCATTTCATTCCTGATGAATTTAATTTTAATCCCAAAATGGTTTTCAAGAACAGTTTTATAGATTCTAAATTTATCTATAACATCATCTACAAAATATAAAATATAGACATCGAAAAATGTAAAAATATAATTAATAAAAGTTAAAAAGTATGTTTTATTACCTATGGTTGGTATAGAATAAAAATCACATACATCTATATGAATTAATTCTAATAATTAATTTTTCCTTTATATAGTTGTAAATTTTTTCCCAATGATTTTATTTTTCATGAAAGTCATAAATTTATGATCCTTTCTCTCCATACTAGTTAATAATTCCATTTGGAAATATCTTAAACATTAATTTCATAAATAAAAGACAAGTAAATCAACTTAATTATAGTTTATAAATACATCTTTAAGATTTTCAAGGATTACTCGCATCCTCTTTTACCAAATCATGAAATTATTTCCATGTAATTTCTTCACTTTCTTTGCATTGTTGAGAATTTCAATATTTATACAATTGGAATATACTCTTAATATTTTTTTGGTATTTAGGTGGGTAATTTTATGTTTCTTGTTTTTATAATTGTGTATTTATCTCACTAATCCACATTAAAATTTCACTTTCATTAATAGTATATTATCCCCCACAAAATCAGTTGTGGAATGGGTTTCCAGGTAATCCACTTTTTGATAAAATGGTGGTATGATACTCAAAAATAATACTCAGTGGAGATTATCCCATGAAGAAGATCTAGAATCAAGATACAAATAAAATTTAATTTTTTAACAAATAATGAAACCTAAATCATTTTTTAGGATTGAAATTAATCTCAATCTTTGAAAGGGATTGGAGTGATTGGGATCAAGTTGATTTTTCTGATTTTTCCATTCAAAGAAAACTCCAATTTATATGCATTGAATAATCCCTATAATTGTTTAATACTACCCTATGGATTTGGGAAGAAACATATTTTGGACGGGTATAATTTTTTCAGATTTAATCCTTTCCATCGAATCCCACAAAATTGAATAAGTTTCCCATATTCCACTTCCTATCGAATGTGCAAGTTTGTTGGATTTCATTTGATCTGATTGAGGGTCTAGATCAAACCGATTTAGTTAAATATTATATCCCACTAAACCAATATATTTGATCCTATTATCAAACTACAATGACCAATTGATCTATTTGTAAAAATCAATCCACCCTTAAGCACCTCACACCTACATAGTGTGTGAAGTAAAAAATTTGATAATCAATGTTTAACGTTATATGATTTTGAATTCACATGTGGATAGTATCATGAACTATTCAATAGAGCATTATTAATTTAACTTTATCATTTTGAATAATGATAAAACTAATTCCCGTAATAATAGAAACAATAGTCTAACTATCTTTACAATGTGGTATTCTAAAATTTATTCTCCTTTAAAGACATAATAACAAAACAATTTAATTATTTTAAAACCCATTTAAAAATCCAGAATTAATAATTGATTCAATAATATTACCCTATAGGGGTAACTGAATCCCCTCAAATCCTAAAAATTTTATTGCCTTTGTTCACTTGAAAATTATTATTAATAAAATTACCCATATATTATTATAAAAATAGGTTCACAATATGGGAAAATAAAGATTTCAAATTATGTCACCACTAAATGAAATGTTGAACCTTAATAAGTAATAAAATTATGAAATTTTAATTTTAGTTCAAATTTAGATTATATTTCCATTTTTAATTAGACAAAAATAATTACAACATTCCATTTAAAAATAATTAATTATTCTACCCCTAAAAACTAAACTCTTTTTGATTCCTCTAAACTCTCACCCAATAGAAAAACATATATCTCAAACTCAAAAAAAAACATTCATAACCATTATCCACCTCTAATTTGAAATGAACAAAATTCCCTTAAATACTTAATCAACACTAAGATAAGGAATTTTTGAAAAAACTTAAATAGATACACATTTAAAACTTTTCTTCCCCATAAATCTCAATGTTCATCCTTAAAACATCAAAACCTCAAGAATATGAACTCCTAAAAATCCTAAAACATGAAATTACTAAAAATATATACCTTAAAAATCCAAATCCATAAATTAAATGGGATTAAAAACCTAATGAAAAATATAATTCTCAACCTCAATTTCATTTAATTATATTAAACACTACCTCAGGTAGAAAATATTTATAGCTTATAAAATTGGAAACAACTAAAAAAATTGTCTTTTGAACCCTCACTTATGACTCTGGTTCCCATGTTTTCTCCTCCATACTTCCACCACAATCAAACCAAAGGAATCAATCACCTCCCATATGACTTTCTCATGATACTCTTAAACCTATATGGGTTTCTCCATGAATTCCACATTACACTCTAAATCTGACTCTTTCTATGAAGTCCCATAAGAATTATGATGCAGATACATCAACTACTGACTAATAAAATATTACATTCATCCACTCATGCTATGTAGACAGAACGAAGTGGAAATCAACCTCTTCAAACCAATAGTAGATATAAAAGGGTTCCAAAAAACACCTTTATAACATATCCTTATTTCTAAAACTCTATTATTCATTATGTGTAGAGAAAATTGAAATAACATGATCATGAACATGAAATTTATAATTCTCCTACAATATTCGATATAAAATTCTCATTATCTCTTATTTTTTCGAGTACACTTCAAAATCAACAATAATTCACATTTTCCCTATGTCAAGAATCAAAATATATAATTCTTTAATTTTGACTAGTTATAATAAAGCCCCAATTTATATCTACATGATTACTTTAAATAACACATCTCAAAGGTAGAGTGATAACTATTGTTATAAGAAAACTCTACCAATGACAAGTGATCTAACTATATAAACCTCAAAATCCTAGACAAATATTTTCAACATGTCCTGTAGTTTTTATTTTTTCTCCAATTTCCCATTATTATTTGATGAAAAGGATAACTAAAGTACAGTATTGTATCAAAATATAGTTATATCATATACTTTAACCCAAGAGTTAAACCAACACCTTGATTGAACATAACAATTAATGGGATTCTTTGCGGTCTTCTTATATCACCCAAGAGGAACCGTTCCATGCAAAAACCTATAAATACATTAATATTGGATAACAGTCACAAATTTATTAACTAAACATACCAAAGGAGGTTTTAGAAATTTCCATTCTATATAGGTAGAATATCTGAAAATTAAAATTTGATAATATCATAACAATAGACTATAATCTTATTTTGTTATCCTTAAAATTTCACTTAAAATACCCACCCTCTCTAGTGAATTCTTCTTTAAAGGTAACCCTTTTAAAGTGATGCAATATATTTCATATTCTTTTTTATTGAAACCAAGTAATAATTATCAAAATAGAATTTTATATGGTTCTTCAACTTATACATATTTATACAAGGAAAATTTGCAGAATACAACTATTCTATAAGAATGTTACTAATAAAATGATCATTAAGGGGAACATAAATTATTTTATCACTTCCACTTATCCGTATTGTAACTAACTAATTATTTCATGGGTTATCACATAATATAATACTATTATATAATATTTTAGTAGGAATAAGATCTAATTTAACTTTTTTCATTATCACCACTATTATTCCTAGAACAAGTGGTATGAATTTTTGACTCCTAGGTGTACCACTAATCAAGGTGTGAGACAAAGTTGATGTAAATTTCCTCAACTCAATTAAACTTAACATTAAATTACAAGAGAGTACATTATACTCCCCTCGCTTCTAGAGAAAATATATCTAGATCATTTCCTCTAAATGAGTTATCATACCAAACACCTCATTGATAATGTATCATAACCAAATTTTTATCACCCAGTGAATGAAAATGGAAATTACCGTCATTAACTCAAAAAATCTACTTATCTAACAGCTATTATTCTAAGTCACATCATTACCGACTAGTTTAGTTTACTCATTATATGATTTGGCTCAAACTTATATCTATTAGATTTACAATTTTGAGTAATCATTTAAACTCAATTAAATCTGAATCAATTTATACCATCCTTATAAATATTCCTTTAATTATGGAATTATTCATTATTCCATCTTGGAAACACCACCAATTACTACTTTATCATCTTCTACCTTATAGTCTCTATAATTGAAGAATATATGAGCAAAAAAATCATCTCTTCTAATTACAAAACACTAAAAATAAAAATAGTTTATTCAATTATTATTCTCATGAAATGTGTTTGTAAGGAATAGACAAGAATAAATTATCACCATCACACAATACACAAGCGTCATTTATTTTTTATCATGTATACAACTGGGGGACCATACATCCATAACATATAGATTCCATGCACAAATAATTCAAATCTTATGTCAAAAGAAACTATGAAGGATACAATCCCATTGTACAAGGTAAACTCTCCAAGATAGAATACTCAAGAACTAGAATCTAATTCTTGACAATAGAGATATGCATTGTGGATGTTTCTAAAAGGGGTAGACAATGTGTGTGGGTTTCACACAATCTGTTGTCTAACTCCAATTCCTAGTTGTGTTATCCTTTGGAAATTTATGAGGGTTCATGTCACCATATACGACATGTAATAGTGCTCATATCTCATGTCTCAGCCACCTGGGGCCTACGCATGTTCTCATAGTAATGATAATGTTTGTCAGTTCGTGTTTGTATACCCGATCGTGATCATGTGAAAACATGTCCCCATGTACTCCCATAGTACACAGAGTTCCCTTCTATATGGGGTCCTAGATATATGCTTATGTAACATGAACTGGCCACCTGGGGAGGGTTGCATGGAATGTGGTCCCATCTACAGTACATGTGATCCTTATCTTCCACAAAACATTGACCGCTACAACTAGGTACGCCTAAACATTGTGTGTTCATCCATGTACACACTGTGTATATGGGTGTTTCACATAATGTCTAAATTCGTCATGTGTTTCTCTAGATTTGGCCTCCTCAAAATGAATCAAGCGTATTGGAAACCCAAAAATAGTGGAAACCACATTCAACCATATATCCCCAACCTATGATGGCTAGTAATTTGATTTTGGTGGTCCCCTTTGTTGGAGTTGGTCTCCTATAACTAACTTTTGGGTACTTTATGATAACATGTATTCATTGTTTTTAATATTAATAAAATAATTATCACATCACGATTGTTCTTCTATGTGACATTGTATGTGATAAAGTCATAAGAGTATATGTCACACTGAAAGATTCTAGCATTTCCCCTCTATAATGAGAACCTTGAAGTTCTACCACACTATTCTTGAATAAAACATATATAGATGGATGATATCATTTGAGGGGCACAAATGATACATGAAATCAGGGTGGAGACTAAAAGGAATTTTAGGCACCTTCTCATAATGTATATCCTTAGTAATATCCAATAGAATATTATGAGAATTAGACCTACAAGTAGGAAATCCACATTTCTATTTGTCATTGGAAATTATTATCTATGGATCTATGTATTCATCCTTATAATAAAATATTATTATTAATTAATATTATGAGTTGTGTACTTTTATATATTAATGAAAACCATGATCACATATGTTTGGGATGAAGTAGGATACGTTGGTGAGCAACGATTAATATTGTATTAATGAATAATGTGGGAGGGGATTTGACTCTTCTGTTTGAATAGATGTTGATATGTCGGGCCATTTGATGGAAATTATTTTGCCTAAATACATCTATAGCCTTGGTGTTTGATATCAATGTACATTTTTTATGAAATCAAAGAAAGAGACATCGAGCACTTTGGTTGATGGCACTGGAATTCGGGGTCCTCAATTAGATATATCCGATAAACTGATTATATTACACAGTAATAATACATATGAGGTTACATTTCATTAAAGAATTAACTACTTTCTCTGTGTGTACCTTGGTGTGTTACTAAAAATTTTCCTTTTACTTTAGTCTACTTCACCTAATTCCACTGAGAAAGCAGCCTAGAGGGTCACACATTAAGTCTATCTAGAATCTCAGTTAAATAATAGGTTATTTATTATTATTTTACAAGTTGAATAAATATTATTCCTACAAGTGTATTATTAATTATTCTTATTTGTGTGATTGCTTATATTTTATCAAAAGTTATTCAAGATAATATAATGTGAGTGTAATATTAAATAAATTGTTATTTCGTATTTAGTGAATATAATATTTATTTACTTATTGGTGAATAATGAATTAGTATTTATTTAATAAATAAATATTCATTATTCAAGAAATGATAAACATTATGGAGGAATAGAGAAATTATTTTAAATGGTTTGGTGTGAAAATAATAAATATTTAATATTATTTTATTAAATAATATTTAATTTTAATTCTCATGTAAAGATAATGTTCGTAAATATTATTATTATTATTTTACATGGGGTTTACACTAGGATTAAATAAATAATTTAGGGAACTTTTTAAATTATTTTATTTTAACCTTAATGATATATATACCCAGTTATGTTATTTTCTAAATATAACAACTCATTTTTTGGGTTTTTCACAACATAATTGGAGAATTCTTTCAAGCGCTTGAGATCTCTCTTCTCCAAGATCGCACCCAATAATGAAGATCAATATTCTTCCACAAAATCAAGGAGAATTATTTGGAAATAATTGTCATAGTATTCAATGGATAACAATGTAATAAAAAGGATCTATCATGATACCACCTCGAAGATTCTTCTGGGGACATCTATAATTCATAGAATGCATGTGGATTACCATTAGAGGGAATCCACACCTGATTTATACAATGTGACTACGGTGAATCATTAATCTATTTTCAAATCCATCAACAAGGAAATAATTCCATCAAGTTAATTCTTATTTTAATTATATTAATTATAAATAATATGTGGTGATCCTCTCTCTAGTTATAGAATGATTCATAGTTTTTATCTTCTTTGATTCAATTTCATTGAACAGAGTGTTTACCATCGTGTAGATCTTAGATTGATCATTGAACATGACAAAAAGAAATGTTGGGCACCACCCATCGCATGCTTTCACTATGCCCGGAACCTATAAGTGGTATCCTAGGTGTCTCATAATTATTTATAATATTTTAATGATCATTTCTAATTTATAAATTTGTAATTTAGTTTTTCAATTCATGTTTAATCATTCTTTTAATCCAAATTGTGAGATCTACTTCTTCCTCTTTCATTTCTCGGGAATCTAATAGAAATGATTAATTTTTTGATTAAAATAAAATTGAAGAAATTATCTCGAGTTTACAAGGATTCTGGTTGAACAATACTAGAGTACGCACCGTGTAACCAGATTTATACACCATGTAATTGTGTTCAATGAACCAGAAGTTAATTCAGAAATTATACAATCCATGTGAATTGTTGATGCATGGTGTAGTTAATTATTACATTTTGTGTTGAGTAGGATAGCCTAGAGAATATTCAATAGTATTACCCACCATTTATCCCACATACATGATGTTTAGTCTATTTTAGTGATAGACAGGTTGTGTATTCCATACATGGCCTACCGGATTAGTGATTGTGAAACTCAGAGTTAACATGCTGTGTATTCCATGATGCACATAGTGTACTCCAATTTTCTGAGGTATATTTTACACACTAAATGCCTATGTGTGTACCTAAAATACATGGTGAAAGTTGTACATTACATGTAGCTCGTCTGTAAATTCCATTCACTTTTACAAAATTATGCAAATTTAAAATTTATTTATTATATTATGTAAACCTTGTTGACATGTTCTTGTATGTGGTCATTATGTCGATAGGACATGCCATGTGATATGATTTTAATATATATATATATATATATATATATATTTGTATATTTATGTATGTTTAATTAATATATTTTTAATGTTCATATGTGTATATCTTGTATCTGTCATATTACAGTTGTTACTCTACGTGCATTGAAGTGTAACATGTGACTGAAAAATCATGTAATTCATGTAATCATTATGATGATAATACACATCATGAAATTATGTGATAATTCATTTTTCTTATATGTTGCAAAAGGTAAAACTATATATGAGTATAATACATTTTGTATAGATTCATATGGGTATTAACTATGTTTCCTCCAATGTAAATTTATGTACACAATTAATTTTAAAGTATTTTATTTAATTTTTTTAAAATTATAATGGATGAGAATCTCAAGGAAATCCATATAAGAATTAAGATAAAAGGATTGATTAATTAAACATAAAAATTATTTTATTTGAAAGTGATTTATATTAAATACGAATGATTGAAAATTTAATGATAGTTTTATTAAATGTGAAATTCATTTCATGCATGTGGATGATCATGATCATAGACTAGACCATTGTATATGATTGGATTCATTTAATTAATAATTAAATTAAATTGTTTTTTGGTGAGAATTATATCCACTTATTATATAGGGAATGCATGCCCTTGGTTTCTTTTATGTAAACCATTTCCCCCACCTACATTTGAGTAAAATCATATATAATGAATGGAGCTCCGAATCTAGTGGTGGTGGACCAGGTTCGAAGATGATGTTAAACCAATTCTTGAAGATACCTAGGTGGACAGGTGGAATGCTATAAAATTAACCATAATCGATTCAATGTACTTTTCCACTAGGTCAATGGTTAGTTTATCAACCACTAGATAAAATAACCATTAGTAAAGCTCATTATTATACCTCTTTATTATTTTATTTTTTTCAAGTTTCATGGTTATTTCATTATGGATGTTTTTTCAAGAATACATAATTAATGAATTAACGAGCATGAAAGATAAAACTAAAATAAACCTTGTTATGTGTAAATATTATTAATTACTTGGTTAATCACTTAATTAAACCCACATAATATTAATAAGAATTTGATAAGGATATTAATTATAAATTTACACATAAAATGAAAAAATCTGTCAATTATAATTAATATGTTGGTATAGACTTCCACTACTTAAACTAAAATCAAACCACATTTCAAATTTGTTGACCTGCCAAAGTTGGGGTGCTCTCAATTATTGGGGAATTCTAACTTCATGTTTTGGGTTGAATTAACTTAGTTCAAATCAAGGGATGTCTTCCAAATAAAGAATTAGTGTAACTAAGAGGAATAGTTTGAGGAAATACAGTTTAAGGATTTTATGATTGGGGGGTCAACTCAATGGATCAGGGAACTGTGAGATAATATAGTTGGCATTTGGAATGCTTACTTAATACCATTTAGGTTGCTTGACCAACCAATGTTGGAGTAATGAGAAGTGGAATATGGATCATTTCTACTATGATGTCCAAGAAATAGGATATTCTGAATCCAAAAGTGAGGGTTATTGGGTTTTGATAAAACAGTGGGAGACTAATAAATATAATAATTATTTATTTGTCTAAAATTTATTAGATAAAGTATTAAAATTCATCTTATATTATTTATATAAATACTAATAAAAATTAAATCAAACATTTCATTGTGATCCAAACATGAGAAAGATAACCTTCTCATCCGAACCAATCTTAAAGAATGGAAAAGGCACATATGTGTCATCCTTCACCATAAAAGGAAATTATATGTGCTAGAATAACCTTTTCCTAACGTACCTGGTAATGAGGTATGTGATGAAGTGTTATATATCTATGAGAAACATCTGAATGTTGCTACGGTTGTTCAATGTTTCATTCTATCATCCATTTATAATAAGATTTTGAAGCAACAAGAGGATATGGATGCCTATAGCATGATATATCTCCTTCAAGATCTCTATCAATAAAAGTTGATAATAGAGAGTTATGATATCTCTGATTCTTTTTTATAACTATTCCTCGAGATTCTACACCAACTAGGCCTCACATAGTCAAGCTTAATGGTTGTATTTAATGCTTTGACATCTTATGAATTAATTTCCAAGATAAGTTGCATACTAATCTCATAATTCATCACTACCCAAGACCTTCTCCTGTTTTATTGTTAATTAAAATTTGATAAATAAGGATAATAATATTTCAAATCTTCTTTATTTAATTTTCCAAGATGATAAGGACCTAGGGTGTGACAGACCCACATTCTTTATGGTGGATATAAAAATGAAGAAAAATTAAAAGGGTTCTAGTACCTTTAAATAATCTAAATCTCCTGAGAACCATCCTTATATGAAGATTAAGATAAAAATCTCGGTCAAGGAAAATGAGAAAGTATGTTTTGTATGTGGAAAGTCAAGCCACTAGAAGAGGAACAACACGTAGAAGTAAGGGGAAGAAAACAGTGTGTTTGTTATTGACTGTAATCTTTCAATATCTACACATTGAGTATTAGATATAACTTATGGGGATTATATTCAAATTCAAATTCCGAAACCAAGTATATTGTTAAAGTTTTGTAGATTAATTGTGGATATGAGAGCTAAAAATGGTACACGGATGACTGATCTGGCCATTGGTGACTACCACCTTTCATTTCTAATAGGAATGAATTAGGTTTTAAACTATTTTTATTATGTACCTATGGATACCAAGAATATAGTTTCTATGTAATGCCCAGATACAGATGGTTTTATTTTCACTTTTTGGAAATAATTTTTTTTTATTTGATAAGGATAACATATGTTATGGTATGACACATTTAAATAATTTTTTTTTATTTATTAAATTACAATAACCAAGTGTTTATAATTGATAGTAAATAAATTTCACATCAATCATATAATAACCATATTTATAACCACAATCATATTCATTGAAACTAGAATCAATTGAAAAAGATCTATCTAAATGGTTATGTAGACTCTTCTGAAGTAAAATAATTTAAAATATGACATGCGTGTTTATAAGGAAAAATGACCAAACCACCTTTGGATGGACAAGGTGAAAATACCACAGAGCTTCTAAGATTGGTACATAGTGATGTGTGTGGAACATTTTCAATATAAGGTAGACGTGGATATTCTTACTTCATAACAATAAATGGTTACTTGAGTATATATAGTTATATATACTTGCTTAGGAATAAGTTTGGGTACTTTGAAAAATTCAAGGAATTCAAGAATGAAGTATATAGAAAACTTGGTAAGAAGATAAATAAGCTTCTATCAGATCAAGGTGGTGAATATCTTAAACTAGAGTTCATCGAAATTCTAAAGGATTTTGGGATTCTATCTCAACTCAATACAACTTATACCCCATAGTAGAATGGTGTCAGTGAAAGGAAGAAGTGTATCTTCTTATACATAGTAAGGTCAATGATGAGTCATGCAGATCATCCATTATCCATTTGGGGATATTCATTACAAAATATGGAATAAAAATTAAACTGAGTTCCAACTAAAGTGTAAAATGGAATTCCCATCTGGTTATGGAGTGTAAAAAACTCGTTTTTTATCATTCACCTGTATGGGGTTGCATAGAATTTGTTATGACCTTCTATGGAAATAAACAAGCACCCCGATGAACAAAGTGTATCTTTATATGGTGTCCCAAGGAAACAAAGGGATACTACATATACAACCCCTCATACTTGAACTGATTTTACCCAGACCAACCATTTTTCTTGTGGGGTATAAAATCCTCAAAAAGGATAGTGGGAGAAAGATTGACTTCAATGAAGTTGATGATTAGGACACAAAAAATTTGGATAAAGAGTAGATTTCGTAGGTCCATGTTGAAGAATTAGTTACTAAAACATCATTACTGCATATGAGTGTAAGAGAGATAAGAGAAATATAGAGATATGGTTTTCTAGTCACCAAAGATGATGAATAATTATTGATATGCAATGAAAAATCACTCTCATACAATGATAAATTAGAGATCTCATAATATATTAGATGAAAATAATCCATGAATTATTATATGGATTCCATTTATTACAACCATGTTTTGGTTCTGGTTGATTACCCAATTGATGAATATCCCATTGGGTGAAAATGGGTATTCAAGAGAAAACTAGATATGGAAGATAAAGTTAATACCTATAAAGCAAGGCCAATGGCTAAAGGTTTTAAATGGCATCAAAGAATTCAATACGATGAATCATTTTCAAGTTTTTTGGTTTTTAAACCCTTAGAATTATACTTGACATAGTATCTTACCTTGACTATGATATTTAATGGATGGATGTAAAAACTATATTCCTTAATGGGATCCTTCATGAATATTTCTATATAACATAACTATAAGATTTTGCCACCTCAAGTGATTCCAAAATGATATTCAAGTGGAAGATATCCATTTATGGATTGAGGAAATCGTCTAGGTCATGGAACATTTGATTCGATGATTCCATATAATAATTAGGTTTCATTAAGAATGAATGTGAGTCATGTATTTATAATAGGTTGAGTAGAAATATAGTTGTTATCCTAGTAGTATATGTAGATGAAATATTACTTACTAGAAATGAGATTTTAGTCTTGAAGTCAATTAATGACTACATAAACAACTGTTTTTCAATGAATTAATTAGGTGAATTAGATTATATTCTAGGTATAAATATCATTCATGATAGATATATGATGCTTCTTGGTCTAATTAAAAGTAAATCTATTGGATAGATACTAAATAGATTTTTTATAGAACAATCCAAGAAGGTATTGGTTCCAGTGTCACATAGTTTACATCTTTCTGAGAAAATGTGTCCTCAAATGCAATAGGAGAAATAGAGAATGAGTAATATAACATACGCTTCAGTGATAGGATCAATCATGTATGTGATGTTATGTACTAGACTTGATGTTTCCAATGCATTGAGTAAGGTAGGTAGATATCAAACAGATCTAAGAGAACAACATTGGACTACTATTATGGATATCCTTAAATATTTTAGAAGAACTAACGATATGTTCCTGGTTTATGGAGGATATGTAAATATAGTCATTAGGTTTATACTGGTGTTGGTTTTTATATAGATCATAATGATATAAAGTTGTAATCAAGATATGTTTTCTATCTCCACAGAGTATCTAGGATATGGAAGAGTTTAAAGAAGTGAGTTTTTAGTGATTCTATTATGGATTCAGAGTGTATATCGACTTATGATGCAACCAAGGAATCCATTTGAATTCATAACATTGTCTAAGATCTTGATGTGGTACCAAGAAGAAAATATCCCATCACATTGTATTGTCATAATACTATAGTGGTGGATCTTTCAAAAGATACAAGGTCATGCCAATAGACAAATAACATAATTCATAAGTATCACCTCTTGAGGTATTTTCATCATAGAGGTGATGTTGTTGTATGAAGAGTACCCAAGGAAGATAACATGGAAGACCCCTTGATGAAAGGACAATCTCATAAGAATCATGAGTATCATTTAATATATAATGAACTTAATGTTGTTAGTAGTTGGATCTAGTGCAAGTACAAGTCTGTTAGAGTTGGTGCCCTAAAACCAACTTTTGTGTACTTTATGATAACATGTATTCATTATTTTTAATATTAATAAACTACGTATGAGATCATGATTGTTCTTATGCGTGACAAAGTATGTGATAATATCCTAAGAGTAGTTGTCACACAAAAAGGTTATAATAGTTCCCTGTTATAATGAGATCCCAGAAGTGATATGATGGTATTCTTGAATAAATTTTCTATAGCTGTATGTTATCATTTGAGGGACACAAATGATATTAGATATTATGGGTGGAGATTTAGAGGACATTGAGGCACCTTCTCATACGATCCACACTTGGTAATATCTATTATGGAATGTTTTGTGAATGACCTGCTAGAAAGAAATACACATTTCTATATGTCATTAGATATTCCAATATGAATACATGTGTATTGATCCATAAACTATAATATTATTATTAATGAATATTATGAGTTTTGTACTATGATTTATTGATTAAAACCATGAAGACATATGTTCATGGAAAGATATTATACATTTGGTGTGTCATGAATAATATTACAATAGTGAACATGTGAGAAAGGATTTGTCCATTTTATTTTAACAAAACATGATATCTTATGAGCTTTGATAGTAGTTTTATAACCGAAGTAAATACATGTCTATGGTGTTTGATAGGAAATTAAATTTCTCAGGAAGTCAAAGAAAGATACATTAAACACTTTGGTTTATGGCACATGCATGAGGATAGCTTGATTAGAGATATCATGATAAAGGGATTATATTAAATAGTAAGTGTCTCTATGAGGTAACATGTCATTGTGGAATTAACTTCTTTCTCTTTGGGTTCTTTGACATGTTTATATGTTCTAAAACATGACTTTCGGATACTTCACCTAATTTAAATTAGAAAGAGTCTTAGAGGGTCACACACTATATTTATCTAGGCTCCCAGTTAGATAATATATTGTTATTTGCTGCTATCAAGTTGAATAAATATTATTCCCACATGTATTTTAATAATTATTCATTTCTGCTTGATCATGTATATTTTTAACCAATTATTCAAGAGAATGTAATATAAGCAGAAAATTTACTAAATATTTATTTTTTATTTAGTGAATATAATATGTATTTATTTATTGGTGATTAATGAAGTCATAGTTATTTAACAAATAAATATTCATTATTCATGTCCGGATACTCAAATAATCATCTATGGTCTCTATCAAGTTCAAATTGCACCCTATCAAACATGTACTCTTTGATACACAAATACTCATATATGGTTATCTTTTTATTATTATATCTTCCAAACTATTGTCTCTCTTTTTCCTCGATCCAGGGGTAAAATTCCTCCTCATAACCTTCCTTGATAACACGAGTGCAGTTCTTGATCTTAATAGCATCCTCTGACTCCTCTGAATCTGAAGATGAGGAGGAATCCTCTTCATCCGAGGAGGAGGGATATCCACGAACTTCTGGCTGAGAAAGGATCATAGGTTTTTCCAATGGAATCCTTGAGCAAATGTTGACAACAGTTATCGCCATCATAGAATAATTCATACATTTCTAGGTCTTCTTGGAGGGTGGAATAATAAATCCATCTAGGTCAACAATTGAATTCTTCCCTTTTTTAGCACTCGATTGCTGATATGCATCCTCAATTTCACAAACATGGTCAACTTCATCTTGATTAGGTTCACTAAATTCGGATTGTGTCTCATTTTTTCCAATCTGAAAAGAAGGTGTGACATTTGAGGTGAAAATGGTGGGATGATCATTATTAACAACATCCACAAAGCTAGAGGAATCATTAGCAGTAGGGCCCAGAGGCTGGGGATGTTTAGAATGATCATCCACATTCCTATTTGGTTTGATCCTCATTATGGCCTATTTATCCACCACTTCAGGGTTTGTTTGTGCATTGTCCATTAGTGTAGTCTTCTGGTGGGGTATCAACATATCCATCAAGGGCCATTTTCCCTAAGGATCTGTTAGAATATTCATTAAAGTCTTCATGAGATAATTTCTACTTAACCTTTTCCACCTATACTGACTTGTTACGGGTGAGAGGGTGTGGAAAAGTGAATTTATGGTTTCAATATTTAGAAGAATGACCAATCTTATGACATTTGTTACAATATGCTGGTAGGTTTTCATAAGTTATCTCTTGATAAAAGCCCGACTCTCCATTATGTATCCAAAAAATGGATGGAAGAGATTGAGAGTTGTAAACTTTAGTGAAAACCCTCACAAATGAGGGTTTGTAAAGATTGTTGGTAGCATAGTCCATTTTAAGCAGATGGCCAATTAGGCTGGAAATTGGAAAAATGGCTGCTCGTTTGAACAGATGAAGCAGAAGGCCATCAAATCTTAATTTGATTGGGATGATGGGTGCTTCGATGTTAGGATCAAAATCTACGGTCCATTTAATAACTTTCATATGGAATCCCCCAAACACCCATGAATTCCTCATCCATAAATGATAGTAATCATCTTCCGAGGAAAATACAAAAACAACATTTGAGGAGATCAATAAACCAATATGATAATTAATAAACCCAATAGCTTCTAGTGACTTTCTTAAGTAAATCAAAGAGGGACTATGTTTAAAGAACTTTCTAATAAGTATGAAATGATGATTTGAGGAGAGTATTAGAACCTCATTCGGTGAGAATGATATTACAGTGTGGCCTCGATGTCGGAACAATTTCGGTCCAATACAAGTATAAACATTCAAGTTTCTAGGAGGCTCCTTTAACTTAATAGATCGACTAGAAACCACATCCAAAAAGAATAGAGAATCAGCGTTAGGGTTTCTTGAGTTCATTCCTAGAGGTGCTTTCAGCGGAGCTCGCGATTCCATCCTTTACAATCAGTATTTATCATTTTTTATTTTTGTATAAAACTTGACCAAGTTATAGGGGCTTGATCTTGGTTTTATTTTATTATTAAAATATTTTACTTACGGATAACTCTATATATAAAGTTCAATATATAAATAGTCCATCTAATTTTATGAGAATAAACTAAGATCATTATAAAATCATAATGAAAATTCATCTTGAATGTTTGAGTTGATATTTTGACTGTAATAGAAGATCGATATGAAAAACCAAAATTTTATAGATCTAACTAGATTGATGAAATTGTGTTTACTTATTAATGAAATAAAAAATTAATTAATTCTTTATATTGTGATTCAAGAGAGGATGAATTTAATATAATATCTACTTACGATGATGATTTTCAAATCTGGTAAACTCTTTAAGTATCACATTAACAAACATTAAATTTCAAATAAATGAGATTGAATATTTATATGATTAAATGGGATACATTAAAAATGAAACCTAGTGAATCTGTTTTTGATATGAATATCAGGTTCAATGAAATCATTAATTACATTTTTTTCTCTTGTAAATAAAGTGGATGACAAAGCTCAATTAATATGTATATAGAGATGTCTATGTCATTCTTAGACAAGAACTAATATCTCTATTAGATAATCTTATGACATCAAAAAATTCCAATTCAAGGAACTAATTGAAAAACTAATAATTTTTTAGGAGTAGTTGAATATAAACACTAATGATAAATTTTCATCCAAAAAATAAATCTCATTCATCATATCTCAATAAAATGGAGAGGAAGTTGTTAAAAATGATAACACTAGTTTAACTGAAGATGATTCAAATAGTGATAAGTAGATGGAACATTTTTCTAGAAGGTTTAGGATTCATTATATAAAGAATAATCTCTTTAAAAATAAAATTTCAAGGGAAAGTTTGAAAATAAAGGATACTAGAAGAAAGATGTTATTTTTGGAGAAGATAATTATTATGAGTGAAAAAGAAAAGGGCACATCAGAGCTGATTTTAAAAAATTTAAGTACAAGAAGAAATATGTTGATCGAGGGAGGAAACATAGGAAATACATAAGGTAAAATTAAAGTGCTTTAGATGTCAGTTGAATTGATTCAAACTCATCCAGAAATGATTCTCATGAGAAAGAAAATATATTATTCATTGGAATTACAACTGAGGTAATAAATACTATTTCCATTCCTTATAAAATGAAAATCATGATGAATCTGACATAGATATAGAATACTTATTCGAATACTACAATATATTGGAAGAAATATTTAATGATCTAAAGGGTAAATGTTATCCCAATTTGGTTAAATAAACTAAGAGGGGGTAAATCAAGGCATGATAGATTAAAACAACTTCCTATTTGTATATTATTTCATTGTTACAAAACAATCTTCTCTCTATTTCACATTCCATTGTGTGAACAAAATTTAAATCATGCATGATACACACTAATTTTACTTGGTTCACCCTACCTAGGATACATCTAAGGAGCATACAATGGAGATGTTCCAATTTACTAAATCCAATAAGGTTCATTGTCAAAATAAAAGGTTTGGTCTAGATAAATTCTATGGCTAGGATCACATCCTTTACAAATGTTAGTGTCAACTCAATACTTTCCCAAGAGTCACTCCCTATGTCCCTTTCTATGGCCCACTGCCAGAGGAAAGGATCACCGACTTTCTCTTCCTTTTATCGCTATTATGTAAGGAACACACTCACATGTTATGGAATTTTAGGTCCCTTAATTTTCATGAATGAACACATCCTCAACTATATATAGATTCTCTATTTAATTCATGTTTTAACACGTTGATGAAATCCACTTTTCCATGTACTTTTATTTTGCAGAAATTACTTTCGCAAACTATTTTGGTCCCATTGTGATCTTCCTTTCGTCCTCCAAATACATCCTTACACCACATAGTGCGAGTGATTCATGGATCACCACTTATTACATGGACAACCATTTATTCCTTGGACTGAATCACTTCCATATACCGTTTTCTCCTCTATATACCTCTACTACTTCTGTAGACCATTACCACTTTTGTAGGTTGGATTCCTTCTATGGACTCCCTTATCTTTTACGGACTACCTATGCTTCAGTGGACTATTTTCCTTTGTGATCTATATATCCCTACAAACCTCATTCCACAAACTATCTACACTGAAATCTTCTCCTTTTGCAAAAACCTCCCTCACAAACTACTTCTTTCACTGAATTGTTTTCCAAGGAACCACTTTGGACTTTAGTGAGTTCTCCCTATAGTGATTATGTTCACTATGAATTTTTTACTCTCTTAATTATTGGATTTAAATTCCTTATATAAGAAAATAGATTTTAAATGTGTGATAAAATGAATCACATAAATCTTTTATGCCCTATAGCCTCAACATGAATTCTGTTATGTGGTCTGCATAGAGTTTTTATTCTTCTTTTAAGGCATCTAATGTATTATTTGAATGAATTAATCTTTGCAGCAACCAAAAATCACTACCTAATTTTTTAAATTATGATCCATAATATGAACAAAAATCCTTATATGGACTCCAAGCCTCCCTCGAACAATTTTTCTTTTATGGTCCGTATAGTTTTCTTCACATTCTGCATAGCACTACTATGCCGAAATCCTTCCTTTTCCAATTTTCCATACTCATTATTTATACAAACTTTTTAATTCACAGACTATGGTTCATGGTCCAAAAACTCATTTTGTGGAAAAAAATTCATTTTCTAAAAACCAAGATCCTAATTTTGAGGCCAAAGAGTTTGGAAAACACTAGGAAATTGTGCCACCTTAAAAACCTTCTTCGGCAACACCAACCAAACCAATTCACAGTCATCTGGATTTAAAAAAAAATAATCACCACCAAAACACCAAGAGGAAACCATGAGATATTTTTTCCCAATAATAAATATAAAATTCAAAAGAAATAGATTTATTTTCTACTTTACTATATGATCTATGTATTTAAATAAAGAATAATGTTTTGTTGTTTAAAGAAATTAATGAAATTAAATTTTGAAATTAAAAACTCATTGTGTACCCTAAAAAGTCCAACCAAGTAATTGAAACATTTATTATGATTCTAGATAAAAAATACTCACCCTATATATATTAATGTAATTGGTTATCATCGTGGATAATGTAAAAGTTAAAAAAATTCATTCTAAGTTAAAAATAATTTATTTCTAGAAACAAATCATGTAAATTTAGTCTAAAGAGGTTATTTGTTTTTATAATTATTAATTTTTTAATTGAAATATTTTTTAAGCAATTATGTATTCCCATATCATTATGTATTGATATTTCTAGACCCAAGAAAACATGGGTACCAAAATTATTACATAATTAATTTTTTATATGTGAAATACATGAAGAGTACAAGTATGAACTTACGGTATGTGAATATTAGACATTTCGTACATATTATTGGGGAATTATAATCTTTATATAATTTGGTATAATTTGATTATGGACATGTCACTTCATGTAACAATACTAAAGGAAATATTATTACCTTGGAAAAATTGATATTTTGGAATTTGTTTTAATTTATAGATTGTTTTATATTCATGGTTTAAAATATAATTTTATTAGTATTTCAAAATTATGTGATGATTGTTTTTTGGTTATTTTTTAAAACAATGGCTATTTGATTTGTGATTATATGCATAACATGGTATTTACTACATTAGGGAATGATAATGTGTGTTTTGTTAATATAGATTCCTTGATTTATAAAATTTTTCTTACTTATGTTCCTTTAATAAAGATTCTTAGTTATAGAATAATAGTATAGTCAACTAAAATATATAAACTAATATAAATATTAATAATAAAATTTTATTTATTTATCTTCCTAAACTATAATTTCTAAAAGGTAAAATATGCAATCATTGACAAAAAAGGGAAGTAGCATAAGATTTATTTTAAACCAAAGAAAGAGGCTCCAATATCTCAACCCCTAGAACTAGTTTATAAAAAAAATTGGACTAATTATAGTTTCAATAGTATTATGAAATCATTATTATCATGTTATTATTTATGATTAGTCAAGATTTATATGGGTATATTTTCTTTCTCACAAAAGCGAAGCATTTACATGTTTTTTAAAATATATTATGTCTATAGAAAAACATAATGGACTTACCATCAAGGCATTATGAATTGATTATGGACATGAGTTCTAAAATCAAGGCATTGAGATCTCAAACTCAGAACGTGGATGTAATCATTTTTTCACTTATATCTTCTCAAAAAAATGGTGTGGTTCAAGGTAAAAATAGAATACCTAAATAAATCTCCTAGACTATTACTAATGAGTGTAACTGAACTATCTAATTTTGGGATGAAACTTTCAATATAGATTTCTATATTATCAATAAGGTTCTTATTAAAAATATTTAATGAATATCCCCTATTAATTATTGAATGATAGAAAACCAAAAGTTAATTTCTTTATATTAATTGGATGTAAATTATTTATTTTTAATACAAAACTGAATCTTAAATAATTTTTTATAAAGTGTGATAAATATCTTTTCCTATGTTGATTAGCATTTATAATATCATATATTATTTGGTAAAATATCCAATGTTATGAAAGAATATGTGCACATTACCTTTGATGAAATGGATCCACAAGAGGAAAAATTTTCTCTAAAAGAACTTGGGGATGATATATCAATTTTTAATATCAATAATACTAAAAAGACTCATAACTAATCTATATAAATTCATAAGTTTATCCAATCTAACCAATGTAATTTTATGGAATAATTTTAAAACCCAAGTACATATATTACTAAAACAATTTGAACCCATAGAGATCATACTTTAGATGTTGTTTTTGGAGACCAAGAGACAGTTACTCAAACTAGTGCTTCTCTTAGAAACCGGGTTGAAAATAAATATTTTTTATCACATCATGATCCTAAAATTGTTACTAAATATATAATTGTTGAATTATAGCAAATGGATATTCTAGAAGGGTTAAATTGGTTTTAAATAATGAAATCCTAGAACTAGTAGAAATACCTAAAGACCTAAATATTTTCACTAAATGGGTGTTTATAAATTAGGTTGATGAATATGGCACTATATTAAGAAATAAATCTAGATTGGTTGCACTAGGTTATATTAAAGAATAAGGGATTGATTATAAGGAAAATTTTTTACCTATAGCAACACTTTAATCTATTATATTACTACTTTCATATTATGCACATATTAATTTAAAACTATTTCAAAAGTATTTAAAGTGTAAATTTGTTAATGCTTACATTGTTGAGGATTTTTTGGTTTAACCACCCTCTAAATTTCCAAAATACTTATTTTACAAATTTTTCTTATAAATATTCTAAATATATTTATGGTTTTAAACAAGCTCATAAATATTATTATAATAGGAACCACTATTAATTAATTTCTAAATTATTTTCTAATGGAATCGTAAATCCTGCAATTTCTATAAAAATAATTTTAAAAGATGATTTAGTTGTTCAAATATTTGTTTATGATATTATGTTTGGATATTCCAAAAACACTTTATTTGTAGAATTTTCAAAAATGTTTTAAAATGAATTTAAAATGAATTTAATGTGTGTTATATTGTTTTTACTTGATTTTAATATTTTTATAAACAAGGAATGATTTATTTTAAATCAAATCAAGAACAAAAAATAAATTTTAAAATTATTTTCAATTGATAACAAAAAATGTAGTGACACTCCAATGAGTATAAAATTTTAATATGATTTTTAATAAAATAAAAAACCAATTAACCAAATTTCATATATTGGTAATGTTGTTAGTTTACTATACTTAGTTTCTATATTGATATATATTATTTTTAGTATTTTTGTGCATGATCATTTTCAAGAAAACCCCAATTAAACTCATACAAATGTAATTAACTTTATTTATAAATACCTTAAGACTAAATTTAATTTTGGGTAGTTTTATTCTAGAGGATATTATTTTAAATTAGTTAATTATCTGGATGTTTATATTGTTGGTTATAAGTTATATTGTAAAATCACATCTAGAAGATGTCACTTTTTGGGAAATCCTCTAGTATTATGGTGTAGTGAGAAGAAAAACTATGTTTATTTACCCATTGTTGAAGTCTAATACATAGTAGTAGGTAGATATTGTCCAAAAATTCAGCTGATGAAATAAACATTTAATGATTATGGATTTTAGGTTAAAAGTTTTTTTTAAAATGTGATAACATATGTGCTATTTATATTTCTAATAATTATGTATAGAATTACTAGAATAAACAAATATGTACAAGAAATAAATTTTTGAGTTATATTTTTCAAAAGTAGTATATTTCTATTGAATTCATTAGCACTGAACATAATCTTAATGAAATATTAAAAAACCCTATTAATGTTTAGATATTGAACTATATCAGAAAAAACCAGGAGTGATTAATTCTCTGTAATTATTTTTTTCTAATATAAAATATCTTGAATTAATATAAGGTATTTTTTATGTTATTTGTCTCATGTATATTGTAATGTTATAATTAATATGATAATATTAAATTAATTTTTATGTTTAATCTACCTTGGAAAAAAATTATATGGAATATTTTTTGTTAATATAAATTTTATTAAATTACTTACCTTAATTTTCTATTATTTTCATAATAAAATATATTATTCATTATTTGAATATACAACATGTGTTTTTAAAAATTTTAAGTCTATTATATTCTATTAACATGCCTTGCTTTTTACAAATCCCCAAATTATTTTAAAGATCCCTAATTCAAATATTATTTTTAAACTCTTCTCTCAAAACCTAATATTATCCCAATTTTGACCATTCCTTATTAATTGAACACTTTATATTACAACCTTTGTATCTTAATTGAGAATACTAATAATAAATTGTTCATTTGAGTATGCATATTGGAAATCCTCATAGACTTCTAAAATATCAAAATATATCTCTAGTAGAACTGTAAATCCCTTGAAGTTACACCTAGTGTAATGTGGAGTCATTCTAGAAAAGGAAATGGTTGTAAAATGGTTTAGATCAAGTTAATGCTTAGAATGAATAGTTCTGTGATATAAAGGATACACTAAGTGGGTAATGAGTAGTGGGATAATCTTTTATCCTTGGTTATTAAAACATTTATATATGAATATATTTTTTTAAGATGGTGAAATATGGGATCACATTCGAATAGTTATTGATAGTCAATAACATTTATTTTCTTCAGCATTGGCATATATAAGTTTAGAAGTACCGAATCAATATATGTATGAGGAATCTAAAAGTTATTATCCTATATATAGTCCTAATTTTGAGTTTTAGGGGGATTTATAAGAATTAAATAGTAACATAAATCCTATAAGGCCAATTGATGTTGAGTTTAGTGGTGAGTGAAAGTTGTCACATATGTTTATTTAGCATGATATTTGTCCTAAAAATGATATTTTAGCATTTCAAGAAATCAAGAGTAAAACATTACTTATATGATGGTGAAAAGAGTATAGATTATTTTTAATAGATTAATTATGAGTCATATAGTTAAGTTGAGAAAAAATTCTTCTTGATTAAATTATTTATCTTATTTAAATATTATCTCATATTTGTTAGAGCTTAATGAAATAGTTCTTCCAGGGGTGAAAAAATATACTTTTTCAAGTGTTATTTTTTTGAATCAAACCACCTCCAATAAAAAATTGTTCATAACCCTTGGAAGAAGATTTGGTTTTTAAGTGATAATAAATTGTATGAGCATTATAATACAACAAAAAAACAAACCAAACTGAAAGAAGTCATAGATCAGGGTATGGAAATTGACTAAGTTGTTTAATATGACTACTCTTATGATGAAATTGAGAAAGATTTGGAATTTTTTCTTAATAATGAACTCTTGAGGGATTATTAATAAATCATGAGTTGATCTCTAGTGGTTTCCAAATATGAATGACTCATTGAAGGAGAATTATCTCTTGAGGTGAAGAATAATCCTAGATCCCTTCTTTTTTGACCAAATATCACAGGTTTAGGAAGTAATGAAAACAATAATCTAGTTATAGATAGTCCTTCTATTTTTAAAATCAGGGGAACACTAATCTTTGACTCTACACATCCTAAAATCCCTCTTATTGGTTTGGATCCTTATACACTTAACAATGATGGTAGGGATGATGCTAATGGAGGAATCCCTCCCAAACCTAGTCAATATACCATAACTCTGTCTTCGAGAGCTCTAAAAAAAATGAAAAATCTCCATCCTCTAATATTCTAGGGTAAATTGAAGGATATACCTCTCATTCGATGGTATTTTGTAAAATATGTTTGGTTAGGTCTTATAAAACCAGTTAATACTTCAAATCCATTTCACAACTCTGATGTCTCGATCCTATGATATCTAATTTATGATTTACATCCTTAAATAGATATTTTTCCAATAAAATAATCTTGTATCTCAATTATTGAGATTAAAAGATCTAATTTTGACTCATATGATGGTGAATGAACCATTTTGTGACCCCCATATATGGTTTTGAATGAATCCACACTTAGCCCTTCTCAATCTCCCCCAACTTATTCTTCCTCATTTAATTTATTTTCTTATTGTTTTAGTTAAAAATTGAATTATTGGAACTTTTAAAATATATATTTTTGAGTATGGGGAGTGTTGGTTCTTATAGTAGATAATAATATATAGAGTTTATAATTTTTAGTGTTGTTTCACACACTCGTCCAAAGTTATTTCTCAATGTGGATCATGTGGATCATGATATTGAATTCTTAGGAGTAAATTTTAGAGTTCTCCATGAATATTTGATAGATATTTTGAATAAGAAATTCCATAGATATATCAAAGTTACAAAATAATATTCCATAAATCATACACCTCCTTTTGTACATATGTATAATGATGAAGACCACATTGAGATGATGGTTCATGAGTAAATTTAGACACATTTTTTGATGTTACGACTTTGATGTGGAGAGATCCTCCTACTCATGGTGATATGTTGTTTAATATTGTTAAGGTTGAAATAGTTAATGATTAAAAGGATAAAGATATTATTAAAGGTTCCATAATGTATTAACAAATCTATATTTTTACCAGGTTTAGGTATTTGGATAGAGATTTACGGATGCCTTATTTAGTCTTTGTTTTCAATCCAGTTTTGGAAGTGTTTCTGTTCATGGATCCATAATTGGATAATTTTTTGACTAATAAGTAAATCTTTATGCATGTTATAGAATATTGATCTCAAGTTTCATTTTATACCACTTGATTTTTGGATCCTTATAATTTTCTTCCAATAATGACATTATAGTTTCTTTAATATTCCTCTTATCAGTGCTTCATTTACAACCAATACAACTCCTATAAGTCTTTTTATTATATTTTTTTTTCTAGATATCCACCCTGTTAGACCTATATCTAAAGTGATTATAATTTTATGAACTTATTATTTTCATTTACCCGCCCTTTCACCAACTAATATATCCAAATAAAAAACTTTCCTCTATTACATATTTAATAGACATAGATTTTAATTAAGGTATCTGATATAATTGTTTTTATTATTTATAATTTTTATAGTTAATGTCATATATTTTATTCGTTCTTGGCTCTATAGATATTTCATTTTATCTTATTATTTTTAGGTTTCCAGATAACGTCATCTAATGTATTTTTTATGTCTACCTTAATATTACTAAATCCTATACTATAAAAATTTTTATCATCCCAAAAGCTATATTAAATAATGTAAGAAATGATATGGGAAAAATATTTATTAACATATTTCTTTGTGAAAATTATTTATTTATTTATTCCATGATTTTATATCATTAAAAATAAGTATATTCATAGCTTAGTCCATCAATTCCTTTTTTTAATGATCTAAAATCATAATTGTTTTATTATTAATGAATTTGGTCTTTAATGATATAAACTTTTATTTTTTGGATAAATATAAAACAATCATAAGTGAATGAGATACCATATAAACAAACAAGAAAACTATGTGTCAGGTGATTCTCTTAGTACTAGATCGACCACAAGAGTGTTGTATCGACTTCCAAAAGTATTTTATTGACAACATGAAGTAATCTAGAACCCATCATAATTTCACTAGGAATTAAATAAATATCATGGCTAAGTGGATCGATGGTATGTGTAATTTATCTAACATGGTGGAAATTTAAAAAACTACTCAACTGCCTATAAGACTAACCGAGAGGCCATAAGAACATAGAAAACAACATCATGTTCTTCCAAATTGAATGTATGATATAATCAAGTAACCAAATGATAGAATTACATTTTTGATAATGTATTAATGTGATCGTATGATTGAATCAAGTGAATGAAAATTAGATTAAGGCAATTGAATGTTCCAATGTATTGAATCCTTGACTAGTTAAGGAAATTGATCAATGTTTTTGACTATGTGTTAAATGGACTATGAGGAATTAAGATTACATTACACACATTAGTCAAACAGGCCTAAATTGAATAATATTTATGTTATATATTTTTATGGCCATGTATGAAAAATTAAATGAAAAATCAAATATTTTAAAATGAATGTTTTTCATAAATTAAGGTTTACCTCCTGTAATTTAACCCATACAACCATAAATTTATTTCTCTTGATCTATAGAATCAATGGTGATGATTTTTCCTCTCTCCCCCTTTCTGTTGGTGGATATTCATGTCGATTGAAATTCCAGATCATTGTTTATCATAATACGGTGAGTTAAACCTATTACATTATTTTTCCCTTCTTCTCCATGATTTTGATTAAATATAAGACTATATATCAAGATATATCATAGAAATATATAATTGAAATTTTTTCCATCAAATCTAATTTCTTAAGAATATAACCTCTTCCTCTTCCATTTCTAGTCTAGAGGGTAATGAGTTTTTCATAATTCTTGAAGTAGTATTCTATATCATACTATTTATACCTTGGAATACCTTATGTTATTATGATTCTGTATGGTTTTGATATATTAAATTTATTATTTTAAATCCACTTTAGGTGAATTAATCTTTGAGGGTTATGGAATTTTTTTATATAAATTTCTTTTTTTTAATGATACACATGTTTTTTTTGATAAATTGCATCAAAGATGATTTTGAAAAGAGAATGGTTTTTCATACATTTATATAGTGTGGTACCACTATATATAATTTTTTATGAAAATGTGGACCTAAAATGAAATGGGTTTTCTTTAGAGAATATTTTATGAATTTCTAACATGGTTTCTTGAATGTAATAATGATATAATAGAATATTGGGATGACTTTAGGGTGCAAGGGAGAACTAGAAATATTCAATCCATAGTAGAGGTATCTATCACTAGGTAGTTGGCCTAAGGGTATCTTTTTTGGAGGACTGAGGTCCCTAGACTTTAGATTTAACTTATTCCAACTACTGTTTTTTTATCTTAGATGTGTGCACCCTTGATTTCTGATTTTCCATTTGATTATTTGAGGAAACATTATGTGGTTTCCTATTTTACTTCCCCATTTTCCCTATTAATATTTATATTGATTCTTGAAACCTATTTATATAATCTTATTATTAATCATGGATAAATTTTATGTCATATTTCTTTTTTTAATGGGATCTGGAATGTTTTTGAAAATAAAATAAAATGATGATTTTATATGAAAAATTATTTCTTTTGAAATGTTTTTAAATCTGTTTTATACAAGAATTAACTAAGGTACGTTAATATAAATTTAATATATTCTTGGGGGTGTGATACTATTATTTAGTGATCACATCCTAAATTTTAATTCGATTGTTTGTATCCTCTATCTTGTAGGATATAGGTAAAGGGAACAACATCGTTTATAGGGAAACTCTTCCAGATTATGTTTCCTTCTAGTGGGTTAGGATGGTGGGGACTTATGTTCATGAGGATATTGACCCATGGGTTACTTTGAGATCCATGTTGATGGTCTTTAAATTCTTATTCTAGACCATCTTGTCTAGTTGTTAGATTTTACCTTTTATTGTTTTGTTTTCTTTCACATATGATGTATTTTATATGTATGATATGATACTCTAATTGTTTATATGTTATAATAAGTATATAGATTGATAAATCATTCCTAAAAATATGTTAATGATACCTTTGTTCTTATCTCTATTCTGTAGTGATGTTTAATATGCTCCAGGACTTATAGTGGGTCAGTTCAGGTTACATTATGGATTGACTATGGTTGGTCTATTATAAATTTTCATCAAATGTCCTGGTTATCGATAATACCTATGATAAAACATTTATATCACCCTATTATGTCTTCTGGTTTTTGATAGACTAGAGATACTACTATTAGAAATTTATATGTGGTGTTTCATTATTCCCATCACACTCACTTTCTTGACAAGCCTCAAGTTACCATAGGAAGTATAGTGTTTCCTAACATCCTTGTTTGTAGTTTTAGAATTTTGGGATCAGGTTCTCTAAATTTTTTCTATCATCAATGAATTTAATTATGTTCTAAATGTTTTCAAGTATATTTATTTAAATATTATAGATCTTTAAGAATAACATCTCTGAATACAATATAGGAAACTATAGAGAAACCCATGTAAGAAATTCCTCAAGTAAAATCATCATTAGTTGAAATTATAATCTGTACAATCCATTCTATGGTCCTAATAACCAATATTAAACTGGGATGGATGTTATACCATACTAAATAATTCAATAAGTATCATTCACCAAACTTTCGTGGTGATATGGGACACCAATAATTAAAATAATGGATGAATATGATTGAAAGGATTTCTCACTTCTTGAAAATACTAAAAAACTACAAGGTTTTTTTGGTAACTTATTTTCATGAAGGGTTGGGAAGAAAGTGGTTGAACTCTATTATGAAATTCAAGTTACATTAATATCTATCCTAGAACATTTTCAAGAAATAATTCAATACATAGTTCTATCATGAGACATCAATAGTATAAAAGGAACATTAGTTCATTTCTCTATTGTAGTGAAATCGTTCTATCATGGTGTTTGATACATAGATTCTAAGTTATTTCACCTATCCCTAGAGATATTCTTTCAAAACTATATCAAGGAATTAATGTTTTAGAATGGATTTATGGATGGTAATCTACTAATGTAAATTATTATGTTCCTACCCGAACTTACAATGGTTATGGACAAGGAAGGTATGGATTAGGTGGATATAGCTAGGAATACTAGAATATTTGGATAATTGATGATGGAAGTAGGTATCCACAGTTCATTTTCAAATTAGATGAAGAACCAGGGTGACCATCACTGGGGTGGTGGTAAGAGTGTGAAAAAAATTATTTTTGATCTAGGTGTTCTATTACCAGTGTTGGAGAAATGTACACCTAAAACCCGATTGTATGGATTTTCCCAAGTTGTTCATATGTGTTGGAAATCTGGTCATATTCATCATTTCTATGAGAGATAGTATTAGGGATGTAGATCTAGATTTACCTTCATCAAGGGTTATCATCTTATTACTAACTCATAAAAATGGGTGGGATCTCAACCCCATTCCTAGGTTAATGCTCATGTTATAATGTAAATGTGGGATGATGTTTTTTGACTTTATAAAATGGAGCGTGCACTATAGGAGTCATAGGTAGGATAGGAAACTATGAGAGGTACAGTTTTTTTGGAAACTTCTATGGTTATGGAATTGTTTTATTCTAGTAAAACTCATTCCTTTATCTCCTCCAAGTTTATCAATTTTTTGGGATTATAATTGGGACACAATTTATAACCATATTGAAAACCATATCTGGGGAAATCCAGAGATGTAGATAAATTTTCAGAAATAGTGTTTATACCGGGTAAGAAACTCTAATAATATTAGCTTTCTATATAATTATATATTGAGTTCCTTATGTGTTTAACACACTTAAGTTATGACATGTTAGGTTTCCCACATTTTCCTTAAAAGTGCTCTGAAAAAAAAAATTAGGTAGGTATTATTTAATGATAGATCTTTATGATCCATTAAGACTGACAGAAAATTAATTTTTTCTATTTATAATAACCCTCTTTTAAGGTCTGAGGATATCATGTCATATTTCCCCTAGTGATAAGATGATCTCGTGACTTTTTTCAAAAAAACTAGATTTTGTTATATATGTCAAAGTGGCCCTCTTCTTATGGTGGTGAGTGAGTATCTCAAAAATTTTCTAAATTATTTATTAGGGTTTCCACCCCATAGGAATGTCTAGTTTTAAATATACTTAATTTTGGGGATGACGACAATTTTTTACCTTATTATTATATGACACCTACTGAATTAAAAAAATTTAAGGTTTAGATTGATTATCTTGAGGATAATGGATTTATTCATCCTAGTGTTTCAACTTTGGTTTCACCAATGATTTATCCAAATAAGTAGGATATGAGTATCTAAATCTATATTTATTACTAGAAACTCAAACAGGTGATAGTAAAGATTAAATTTCCCTTTCCTAGGATTTATGATGTTTATTATCATCTCATGGAAGCACATTGGTTTTCAAATACTGATCTAAGATTGTTGTACCATCACTTGAGTCTGCAAGAGGAAGAAATCTCTAAGACAAATCTTAGGTGAAGGTTTGATAATTTTTAGTATCTAGACATGTTATTTGGATTTACTACTTATTTTTTGGTGTTTACAGTTATTATGAATTTAATCTTTTAGTGTTTTATAGATTCATTCATGGTTATACATGTGGATGATATCTTTACTTATTCCAGATCATAGTAGGATCTTACTAATAATTTGAATATCATTCTTGGAATCTTGAGAGAAGAATATCAATATGGTAAGATGTCAAAATATTAGTTCAAGATTAAAGAGGTGAAAATTTTGATCCATGTGATTTCTGAGAAGGTTGTCACAGTATACCCAAAAAATATTTAGGCAGTGATATCTTTGTAGAATCATATAAATATTTCCCAATTTTTAAGTTTCTTTGGATTCCCTATTATTATTCTTCTTTGTTTGGGTCTTCTTAAATATTTTATATCCTACGATATAATTAACTTTTATGGGTTTGAATCTTGTTTAGAGTGATCAGTTCCATATATCTTTTGATGGTTGAAAATGAAATTGACTTCAGATCTAATCTTGATTCATCCTGAGTCGTGTATAGGTTATAGTGTTTAATTTGATGTCTCAAGTATGGTTTTATGTTGTATACTGATATAGGGTATAAAATTAGTACCTTGTGGATCTTTTCAGTTATAGCCTCATGAGAAGAGAAAACCCATTCAAGATTTTGAGTTGGAGGAAGTGATACATGCTCTTCAGATATGACACCACTACATCATTTGGGAAAGGTTTATGGTGTATTTAAACCATAATAGTTTGAATTATATTTTCACTTATAGGGATATAAACCTAAGATAGATATGTTTATTGGAGTATCTTTATACCTTTGGTTTTAATATTTCTCACAAACATGGAAAGGGAAACATGGTGGTATTTGTTTTGAGAAATAAAGTACCACCTCTTGCAATAATGGAATAAGTAGGAGAGTTGTTTTTTATTTCCTTCTTTGCTGAGATCCACTTGGAAAAAGTGAGATATGGAAGAATATTATTTCTATATTATTCTCAATTAATATTACTTATAGATGACTATATTAAACAATGATAGGTTAAGGATTCTAAGTGTCAGTGATTTAGTCGGAATATTTTTGGCGGGGAGACCTCGGGTGACTTGTCTAGGTATCCTAATGGAGAATTATTCTTCCATGTTAAGATGGTTGTTTTGATGAATATAATATTGGAATTGATGGATAAACGCATAGATATAATTGGTTTGTGAACCCTAGATCTAAAAAGATGTATCATGACTAGAGATTTCATTACTGGTGGTGAGGAGTTAGGTTTACAATTGTGAATTTTTTATATAGATTATTTTTGTGTCATAAAATTAATATGGAACATGAGAGGCCTAAAAGTTTAGTGAAACCCATTCCCATTCTAGTGAAGAAGTGTTATAGATAGGCATTGTAATTATGATTGTTATACCTTATATTAATAGTGGTAATTATAAGGTATGATGGGTTGGTGATCAACTCATGAAATTAGTGAATTTATTTCCTATCAATGAGAAAATGAAGTTGGGGGTCATGGGTACTTGTATGTGTGGGTTATTTTCAAACATCATGGTTTATTGTTTGATGTTTTTTGATAGGGACCCTTTCTTCACATCTTGGAATTAGATTGGATTTAAGAAAATGATAGGATTTATATTAAATTTGAGAATTTATTATCATCCTTAGATGGATTTCTAGTCTATGTGAGCCATATATATTCCTGATGACATGCTTAGATCGTGAGTTCAAGAATTTAGTGGGTCATGGGATAAAAATATACCCTTAGTGGAGTTTTCCTATAACAATAATCATTAGGATTCAATCATTATGGTTCCATTTAAAATGATTTATGGGAGAACTTATAGATAGCCTATTTATTGGGAAGAGGTTATATAGAGATACTTAGTTGGGCCAATCAACATCTTGGAGATGATAGATATCTTGCAATTTATGAGAAATAGGATAACAATAATTTAGAGTCACCAGAAATCCAATATTTATTGGAACCATCATCCATTGGAGTTCGGGATAGGTGGTTGGGTTTTCTTCATAGTTTCCCCAATTATAAGACATAGGTATTTTGGGTGACAAGGTAACTTAGAACCTCATTATTCTGGCCCATTTAAAATTATGGTGTGACTCAAGAATTTGTCTTGTCGATCAGACTAACCAAATCATTTGACTTCGATCGATGAAATGTTTAATATTTCAAAACTAAAGAAGTATCATCTAAATCTATCCAAAGTGATTGAGTGGGTGGCTGTATAAATTGAGCCTAGAAATATAGTTTTTGAAAATATCATTTATAAATTTAATTGAAAATATAAGGTGTTTCATGGTAGAAAAATCTTGTTGGTTTGAAATAGATAGTAGTGTGGTAGGGACAACCATGAGACATGAGATATAAAGGCTCTGATCATGGGGTAATGTATTCATAAATTTTAAAATTCATAATCCTGATCCATTATTGGGAGGGAATTTTTTTTTTGGGTGGGGAAAAGCTCTACATGAAACTAAATAGAATCAGGTATCAAGTCTCTTTTTTTTGTCTCTTTGAATTATGGGACATCTATGGGTTAAGAGAAGTGTTTTTCATAGTTATTGGTTGTTAGAATCCACTAGATAACTAGTGAATGATAGTAAAAATATATAGTTATATATATTCTAATGTCCATCCAATTGAATTCCATCATCCAACCAATATAGTTCATGAGGTACAGGCTCACTGCCTACAAGCACTATCTCTCTGGTAGGTTACTACCAACCAGTCAGTGGATGCCTAATGGCTGGTTTTGGATGTTTTTATATAAAACGTTTTTTAAGGGATAAAATTTATTTTTTCCCATAATTAAGTTTTATATCCTCTAATATTCCCCCTACCACCATAATTTAATTTTAATTGATCTAGAGGCTCCTTGGTGATTATTTTAGCTCTCTCCAACTACCTGTTGGTGGATATTTATGTCGTTTGAAATCTTAGGTCTCTATTGATCCTAAAACTATTATTTAGAACCATTATATTCTATTTATTCTCTTTTCATAAATGTTTTTTATTCTTTATGGTACTCAATTACTTGATCCATCACGGACATGTAGAATTGATATTTTTCTCAATTAATCTAGTTTCTTGATAATCTGGTCTCTTCCTCTCACATCACCTGTCCTGTGGGAAATGATTTTTTGATTGATCTTGAGGTAGGTGTCTCTATCTTATGGTAAATACATTTTAATGACTTATATTTGTATAATTATCTTTGGTTTTTATATACAACATTTATGAATTCAAATACATGAGAGGTGAATTAATCTTTGAGTTCTATGGAAATGTTTTAAAAAAATGGGCCTTTTGTTGAAAAATATTTTGATACACATGATGTGTTTGATAAATTTCCGCAAAGATGATTGTTAAAAGGGAATGATTTTTGAATCATTATAGTAGATTTGTATCACTATAGAAAATATTTTATGAAAACTACCATGTGAAATTAAATGGGTTTTTCTTCAAAAATGTTTTATGAATTGTGAACTTGGTTTTTTGAATGTACTGATGATGTAATAACACATTGGGAAGAACATGGTGTATAAGGTATAAATATACATTTTCAAGACCTTGTGGAGTTATCTATCATTATGGAGATTACAAATGGTATTCCTTCCAGTGGACTAAGGTCCTTGGACTATAGAGTTCACATATTCCAGCTAGTGTTTATTTCTCTCAGTTGTGTACACCCTTGGTTTGTCATTTTCTATTCAATGATTTGAGGATAAATTTTTTAGTTGTTTTTTTTATATTCCCATTTTTTCGCTTGATATGTATATTTATTCTTGAAAGCTATTGGTTTTATATTCTCATGACTCATTGGTAAATTTCATTTCATTTTTTTTGTTTCAATATGGAATATTTTTAAGAGAAAATAAAATGATAAAATTATGTGTAAAATGATTTATTTTGAAATATTTTGAAATAAATTTTATACAATAATTCATAGATGAACATTGATATATTTTTTATAGATTCTTGTTGGTATCATATTATGACTTATTACTCACATCATACTTTTTCTATCAGGGGTTTGTTCTCTGGATCTTATTGAATACAGGTAATGGGAAGAGCATTATATAGAGGATGACACTCTTGGATTGTTTTTCCTTATCATGGGTTGGGATGGTGGTGATTTATGTTCGTGAAAAGATGGATCCATGGGTTGGTTTGAGTTCCACATTGATGTCCTTCCAATTTTTCATCTATACCTTATTTTCCTACTATATGATGTTACCTTCTATGGGTTTTTCTTTTCACATATGATGTATTTTGGATGTTTGTTAGGAATGTTTGGTATTTTTTATATTATTATATGTCTAATAAGCTTTAAATCAATCCCAAATTTATGTATAGGATAACATGGTTCTTATATATAGCCTGTGGTGATTGGAAATGCACTCAAAGCTTTATAACATGCCAATTTGGGTCACATTATGGGTTCACTAGGGTTGGCCTATAAAAAATTGGTATGAAATGGTAATTTTATAATTAATACTTATTATCACACTTTTTAATCTTCCTCTTATGTCTGAGGATTATTGATACATTGGATATTGGACTATCAAAACTTAAGAGGTGTTGTGGGAGTGTGCATGGCCAGCTCACATTCAAGGAAAATCTTGAGTTACCACAAGAATTTAGTAGTATTAAAAAATAATTTATTTTATATTAAGCCTTTTGGGATTCAGTTTTCAATATTATTTTATGATAAAGGTATTTAATTATATTTTAAGTGGTCTACATCCTCCTAATTTATAGATTATGACACCTTAAAGAAGATCATATTTGAATACAATAGATGAAACTATAGAGAAATACCCATAAGTGAATTTTCCATTACACTCGGCTTTGGTAGGAATAATAATATTTAAAATCCATTCCATGGTCCTAGTCACCAATGTCGAACTAGGATAGAGGGTGGGACATGATATAGAATTCACTAAGAAGTATTCAACGATCTTTCATGGTGATAAGGGACCCCTACTATTTAAAATAATTGATCGATTATATTGTAAGGTTATTCCACTTCTTGAAAACACTAAAAAATACAAGGTTGGTTTTTTCATTTATATGAATGAATGGTTGGGAAGGAAGTGATGGAATCTATTGTGCAATTCCAGTTGTGCGAAGATCACACATAGACCAGTTTCAAGAAATCCTTAAATCTATAATACTATCATGAGACACTGATAGTATAAAAGTTGTGAGAGTCCATTTTACTATAGTATGGAGATCATTGTTTCATGGGTCATGATACTCAGTTATAGAGTTGGTGAACCTATCTCGGGATCTTATTTTCAATGACCATATCAATGTTTAATGGTTCGAGATGGGATTGGGGGATGATACTTTATCTATGGTGATCCTTATGTTCTAACCCACCTTCACGGAGTTTATGAACATGGTACTTATAACTAAGTTGGATATAGCTAGGAATATAATACTATTCATTCCATATTTGATGGTGGTCGGTAGACAGGTTTCATTTTTTTACTGGAAGAGGAAGTCAGGTGACCAGTGCTGAGGTGGGAGAAGGAGTGTACATCAAATGTTAGATAAAATATTGGTGGTCTAACACCATTTTGGGAGAAATGGAAATATAAAATGTGATTGTTTGGTAGTTTCCAAGGTTTCTCACTTTTTGGGGAAATCAGTACATATTTAGTGTTTTTGTGTAAGATCATCTCACAGTAGTAGAGCTAGATCAACCTTTACCAATGGATCTTAGTTTCGAAATAACACATCAAAAGGGGTGGGATATCAACCTCATTACAAGGGTGATAAAGTGGTTATAAATAAATTGAGGGATAATTTTTTTTGTATTTATGTAGTGGAGTATTCACTACTAGAGTTAGATGTAGGATCTCCAACAATGAGAGGTAGAGTTTTTATTATATCATATATGGTTATGGACTTGCTTTATACTTGTGAAAGTTATTACATTATCTCCATAAAGATATAAATGTGTTAATATTATAATTGGATATTATTACCTTCATAGGGTCTCATTATACTCTTTTAAAAAATATTTTAGAGTAGGGTTTTAGATGTCCGAACTATCGGGTGGTGATTGTAACCTATGAAACCATATGGGATTTCTTGTTCTTGATCATGACATCTTTGATATCATCTTTTTCATGGACTAGATGATTACCTATTGATCCCAGATCAATTTATATTTTTTCCATATCCATTTACCCTCTTCTAATTAAGTCTCCCAAGCCTTTCAGGGTGAGTGTGATCTTATGTCAAGAAGATCAGTTCACATTTCCCTGGGTACTGAGATGATATCATTCCTGTTGTCAAAAATGATTCTTGATGTTATTGATCCATGTCTTATTGAACATATTCCTATAGTGTTGAGTGAGTATATTAACTTTTTTCTAAATTATTTCGTAGTTTTTCAACCCAATAAGGAAAATAGATTTAAATATGCTTGCTTATGGGAATGAGGACCCTTTTATTACCTTTATTATGTTTGTCATTCGCTAATTTGAAAGAATTAAATTTTCATCTTTAAGATATTTAGGATAAGGTATTTATTCCTCCTAGTGTTTAAAATTGGGAATAATTCGTGATTTTTTAAAATAAGGGGGATGATAGTCTCTAAATCAATGATAATAAATGGAAAATCAACTAGGTGATAGTTAAGAAAAAACACACTTTTATTGGATTAATGTCTTTTCTCTTCAGCTAAAGGGATCCCATTGGTCTTCAAAGACTATTCTAATATCTAAGTACCATTAGCTGATTTTTTGAGAGGAAGATATCTCTAAAATGTTGTTTAGGAGGAGTAATGGAAATTATGAGTATCTATATGTGTCGTTTGGATTTAATAATTCTTTTATTGTGTTTATGGGTTTGATGAATCAAATATACAAATGGTTATTAGATTTTTTCATGGTTTTATTTATAGATGATATCATTATTTATTCCAGATCAAAGCAAGATCTTACAAAGCATTTCAATATCATCATTGGAATTTGAGGAGAACATCATTTGAATGGGAAGCTATCAAGATATTAATTCTGTATTCAATAGTTAAAATGTATGGTTCGTGTGTTTTCTGAGAAGGTTTTCATAGTATACCCTAATATTTTCCAGGTGGTGATGTCTTTCAAAAAGCCCATTAATATTTTTGAGATATGGGGTTTCTCATGATTAGATAGTTATTACAGGTTCTTTATTTTCGACTTCTTCAATCTTGTATCTTTTATTTGATAGTGAACTCATAAGTGTGTGACTTTTTTTACAGTGGTTAATTCCATATATGTTTTAGGTGTTGAATTTGAGATTAACTTTAGCTCCAATATTTATTCTTCTTGAGTCATGTATTGATTATAATGTTTATTATGATGCCTCAAGTATGGGATTGGTTTATATAATGATGAATGGGGTACAAGTGGTATCTTATGGCTCCTGTCAGTTATGACCTCATAAGAAGAACTATCCCATTCAAGATCTTTAGTTAGTGGTCATGATGCATGCTTTTAAGAGTTTATTCCACTTCTTGTTAGGGGATAGGTTTAAGGTGTATTCAAACCATAAAAGTTTTTAATTATATTTTTACTTATAAGGATCTAAATGTGAGATAGAAATATTGGGTAGATTATCTTTATACCATTAATTTTTATATTTCTTACACCCCTAGAAAAGGATGTATGGTTTTATATTATTTGAGAAGGAAAGTACCACCTCAAATAATAAATTATTTCGTAGAAGTGTGGTACTTTATGGCCTAACTTGATGAGATTAACATGGATAAAGAGAGAAATAGAGTAGAGGTATTATTAGCTTGTTCTCATGTTGGATCTCCTATTTATTATTAGATTCAACATGGATAGGTGTGGTATGAAGAGTTTTAGTGCTTTAGTAGTAATTGAATCATGTTAATGATTTGTTTGATTTAAAATACAATAATTTTATTCATAATAATTCAAATTATATGGGATGTAGAATGAAAAAATATTGTTTTTATTCTCATACAACATTCTCAAGATATGAATCATACTGGAAATCTATATGATAAAAAGGATGGAAAATGTTCTATTAGGTCCTCCATGAGAAAATGTCAAACTTATATTTGTGGTTATTTGGATCCACTAGTTGTTGAACAATGGATCGATACCACTAAAAATATATTTTTTGATATCCAGTGTTCAGAACATGAATAATTCATTTTGGTTGTGTACTATTCAGAAGGCTAAACGGATCAATAGTTGACTCTTATCAAGAATATGATGCAACATGATGAAATTGAATCCATTGATTAGGATGAGTTCAAGAACTTATTTTTCAATAATTACATTCCTCATGTTATTCATATGAATATGGAGAAATATTTCCTTTAGTTAATTCAAAATTATAATGAATCTATTGGTACCTATGGGGAAAATTTTATAAGACATGTGAGGTAGGTTTTTGGTATTATCATCCAACATAAAAGTATGATTGATCGATTCATCTATGGATTAAAACCAAGTATCCAAAGGGTGTTATACATAAGAGTTTTAAATATATACAAATAGATTTTTTGATGTGTAATCAAGGTTGAAATGTTGGTTGTATTAACATATCAATCCCATGGTTTTGAAAAAAAAATATCAAGATCAAAGTTAAACCAAATACCCATGTATAGAAGAATATGATATTTCCTTTATACACAACGTATAGGAAGAAGAATCCCTGAAATTTTCTTAAAGGGACTAATAAATGTTTTAAGTTTGGAAGGGATGGTCATCATAGAGTTGATTTCTAATGTGATGAGAGTAAGTAATATAATGATGCAAATAGAGATAAATCTACACAGAATGCACCACCCACACTTCAGTGCTTCAAGTGTAAATAGAATTGGAATTATGATAAACAGTAAAAAAACCCATGGGTTAATGATGATGATTGATGTTAGTAACGTCTTAAGATGAGGGATAAGGGGAAATCTCATGTGATCACTATTTCTGAAGAGGGTTGTGATAACAATGCAGTGAGAGGTACACTTACCATCCACTCTATAACTAATAATTTATTATTTAAGTATAGTTCTTCCAATTTATTCATATCTAAATAATTTAATAATGGTATCAAAAAGCCATAAAAATTATTAGATATATAATTAGTTCTAAAATCCCCCAATAGATATGATTATCTCATATCAAGTATATGATTCCTTCCTAGATGATGTAGGTTGTAATGTGCTTCCTAAAATATTATCATTTTTCCTCTGGTTGAATTTGATGTTATCTTGGTCATAGATTAGATTTTTCTACATAAAACCACATCAATTTTCAAGGAAGTTATGTAAAGACCTGTAAATTTCAAGGAAATTTTTTTTCTTAATTTTCTATGGAATTTTACAAGAACGCAGTTTCTAACGGAACCTGATTCCGAGGCCCGGTGTGCCCGGAATCATTTTCCGAAGTTTGGCTCGGGTACATTCAGTGAACGGACGAGCGGGTTTTTCTAACTTTTGAACTGGTGCTCGGAATCGAATTCTGAGGGCACCGATGAAATCATAGTGCTGGTATTTTCTTAGAAACGCCTCTTCTAGAGTTGCGTTTGCTCGGTTGTGGTTTTTAATTTTTGGGGTTTAAGTTATGAAATAAAATAAAGTTGTGCGACAATTTTATTTTTATTTCACTTAAAGCCGCTTAAAGACCACTTTAAGCTGCTTAAGCTCAGTTGAAATGGATAGCGTGAAATCCAAAATATCCTATCCACTTGATAGGATATTTTTGAGGTGGGGTCCGCACGAGCCCCACCGTTTCTTTTCCACTAAGTAATGCACCCGTGAAAACCCGTCATTATGAAAGTCAACTGGGGCATTTTCTTAAACAATTAAACGCTCCTATTAAATGGGCGGTTTATTTGTTGAAATTAATTCTATGAATTAATTTCATTCATTTCTTAACACGTTTTCGTTTTGTTGGCATGTTAATAAAATAAGTCCAACACACCTTCCTTTTGAGATGTTGTGTTAAACCTTTGAAGAATCTCTAATGATATTCCTCCTTCACGAAGAACGCGAAGAACACGAAGAACGTAAAGAACGCCGGCCTCCGACGAAGAACGTTGTGTACCGCGACGCCGACGATCCAAACCCGCGACAACCTTCGATCGACAATGACAAGGTAGGGGATTGCGGTTCTACAAATTATTTTGTGGATTATAACTTCAATATGGATTTAATTATTAAAATCAAATCTGTATGTTCTTGATCCTCGGAGATCGTCGACGCGACGTGACGCCCGTCCACGACGACATGACGCCCTTCCGCGAGGCAACTATTCCCTTGTTCCGCGATGGTCGATTCCGCGAAGAACTCTCATGTGACGACTTGACGAGGTAGGGTTTTTTTATTTGAAATAATATTTTTATTCCTGTAGTTTTTCCTTCTAAAACAAGAGACCGGGATCAAAGTGCAATTTTAATTTTATTAAAATTGTGCCTTGTTGATTTTTCATGTGTTGAATTATTCTTCCCGATTGATATCGCCTAACGCGGAGGGTGCGGGCCAAACAAACGCGGCCCGACAACCCTCCGTAGTTCTTCGTTGTTGTGCGGATTTGGCGGGCGACGACGAAACGTGCCACAGAGACAATTTTATGATTCTACAGTGATGAACGGGACCCGAGAGGAGCAGTGGCGTAGACGAGAAGGAAATCGGACCACCGGAGCAACTCCAGTGGCCGCAGAAGCCACCGGCAGTGTGGGTCACTGGCGCAGCGGCACCCCGGCGTGCCGCCGGACAGGGCCACTACGGTTGAAGCCGAGCGGGTCCGGCGCACCCAGGACGCGGCTTTTGCCGCATACGTTGACCAGGGCGGCCCCCCGCGGGGGCCGCGGTGTTGTCACGCGGGGGCAGCGCGCCCACCGCGTTGCTCGGCCTCTCGGCTGAGCCGAGCCACGCTGCACCCTGGCCGGGCCGGACCGGGTCCAGTAGGGTCGGACTCGGTTCGGGTCGACCCGGTTCCGGCCGACCCAGGGGGGTCGGGCCGGGTCGATCCGGGCCCAGACCCCCCGTTTCCGGACCTTTTCGGTCTTTTGCTCATAACTTGAGATAAGAGCCTCCAATCGACACTCCGCCAGCAGCAATGCGATCCTTGGATCGAGACGGTCGTTTCGCTATATTACACTCAAGATTTCGGAATACTTTGGGTTCGTCCGGGTTGGTTCGTCCACGAAACCAACCGGGCCCTCAGAGCAGAAACGCTCATATCCAGAGCTCCGGATGTCCGATTGACGTTCCGTCGACTTTGTTGGATTCCTCTAAGTGAGACAGATCTTTTGTCTCACTCCTTCCAAGGTTTGGACGTCGGTGGAGTATGGTCGGGTTGGTTTTTCCTTAAAAACCAACCGAGCCCCTGGAACGAAAAAGCCAATAACTCTCAGACCGGGCGTCCGATTGACGCGTCGTCTGTTGCCTTGAGTTCCTGTGGACGATACTGAGCTTTTGGATACATAAAATTCGGGATATGTGTCATTTGATGTATCAGCCTCTCAACTCGTGGAGCGGACCCTCCCGAACGAGCTTGTTGTGTGCGGGAACCCTAGTGCTGGCTGCGACTCCGATAACGACGACTGTGCAGAGATCCTCAGTGGACTGCAACGACGACTGTGCAGAGATCCTCATTGGACTGCGACGACTACTGCACTCAGCGATCCTACGTGGATCATTGCAACAGATCCTATGTAGATCCGGTCCTATGTGGGTCAGCGCTCAGCGGTTCTGTGTGAGGCAGCGCCTACAGGTCCTGTGTGGGTCATTGCGGGGGTTAGTTACCTATTGATCCTGTGTGGGTCTGATCCTATGTGGGTCATTGCGGGGTTTAGTACATATCGATCCTTTGTGGGTCTGACGACTTAGATGGATCAGTGATCATCTTCATCGTCATACGAAGAAGTATACCTGTGTGAGCTGAATCCTGTTTACTCTCCTTTGTGGATTGTGTTGATCTATACTATGTGGATTACTTTTTCTCTCTTTCGTGGATTGTGTTGTGCTATCCTGTGTGGGTTTACATTTTGTTTTCCTGTGTGGACTGGGTTGTGCTTGGGCTCGGGTGTTGGAGCCAAATGGGAATTGATGACTTAGGTATATGTATGGGCATATACCTAAGTAGTGTCGAATGTTACTTCGTGATTGTATCTTTCCTTTGTGGTTTATCATTTGTGTATTTCGGGAGACCTTCGAGGGTCTTGTGGTCCCTACTGAGTTGCTTATACTCACCCTTGCACAGGCTATGCCTGTACTTCGTTGTGTTGGTTGCAGACGATGGACATCACTGATCTTGGTCGAGGTTTGCCGAGCAGGATGGTACCTGGAGGTGGACCACTAGGCGGGGTGTACTTGGAGCGGACGACGGGCCGAGGAGTTGTGGAGGCTATCAGTACTCACCCTTCAGGTGGGACTTCCAGAGGACGGCTCGACGCTGTGGCTTTTTCTTTCAGTTGGTGTTTTTCCCCTTTCTGTTGTACTTTACAGTTAGGCTTGTATTTCCAGCCCCCTTTACTTTCAGCACATCTTGTTACAGTTCTTACTTAGTGTTTACTCTTTCCGCTTTCTTACTCTGTGATGGTTGTTTACTTTACAAAGGCAATGCATTCCCTGTTTATCGGGATTTACGGCTTGGTGCTAGTCACCAGCCCCTGGCCTTTGGAAGGCGGGCTTGGGGTAGGCACGGCATGGGCCCCGAGGATGGGTCGTGACAAATTGGTATCAGAGGTGGGTGGTTCTACCGCAAACTCTGATCATTCTTCTATGTGAAGCAATAGAGATAAGAGTATTGAGTGTGGTTATCAGCCTAGGGAGCCCAATGTTGGTGCGGCGGCTGACGTATCCATACACCAGGACCCTAACTTCTGATTTCCGACTTAATGCACGAAAACATTGATTGCATGTGTGTTTCAAGTTTTCTTTGTGATTACTTGGTATCAGCTCACCAGGTATACTATTCTGACTGTGGTGCACTTTTTTCCTTTTCAGGATGGCCCCACGACAATATCCAGCTAGGGTTCCTAGAGTTGATCGTGACGACAGCCCACCGAGCGATGAGGCCTTGGTGCAGGGACCTTTGACGGCAGAGGCACCGGTGGTACCTCTACCCGCCGAGCCCCCGATGCTTCCAGCACTGACCGCTGACGATGCACGTCACCTAAGAGCTCTGCACGAGTTCCAGTGCCAGCGACCACCCCGGTTTCGTGGGGAGACGAACCCCAGACAGCCGAGGACTAGTTGGAGGTGGTCGTACGAGTTTTCAGGCTAGTGAGGACACTAGTAGATCTCATGGTGATCCTCGCGGCGAGCCTACTGCACGCAGCAGCAGGCCGATGGTGGAGCTTGATGCTCTAGGTGCATGATGAGGCATCTCTTCTATGGATGGACTTTGAGAGCCTCTTCTGGTCAGAGTTCGTCCCGGCCACTCTCCGTGCGGTGCGCATCCAGGAGCTTCTTCAGCTGCGGCTGGGCAGCTTGACGGTCGCCTAGTATGCGGCGAGGTTTACCGATCTTTCTCGCTACTTGACAGATATGGTACGGGACCCCTTCTTCTGGGCCTGGACCTTTGAGCAGGGTTTGAGACATGAGATCAGGGCATCACTGATCTCCCTCAGCATTCCGACTCAGGCACGAGTACTGGAGCGAGCCCTCTTGATCGAGAGTTTTCTTGCTGAGACTTCTCCAGCGGCGAGACCTACCGCGGGGTGGCACATAGCAGAGTCTTCTGCAGCAGGCCGTCAGTGGATGACTCAGGGGTCTGGAAGACCAGAACCTCTCGCAGAATACCTCAGGACACTGGCTCAGCATTGCGGGGCACATAGCACGGAGCCACTCTTTCGAGAGCTAGGCAGTGCTACGCATGCGGCGGGCAGGGCCATAGGGCTCGTGACTGCCCGACCCGCCGTACCGAGGAGCAGCAGACGGTGGAGGGGCCACCCAGGAAGAGGCAGAGGGTCGACTGTGGTGGTCCACAGGGAGCAGGTGGACGAGGTAGAGGAGTTGTCCGAGCAGCAGGTGGTGGGCGATGCTTTGAGGCTCTACCACCACCACCACCAGGAGGCCCGCCCCGACCACCGGGAGCTGGCGGGCAGAGACAGGCACAGCTCCAGGTAGTGGCGGCCTACGACCACGGTGCGCCAGATATGTTTCAAGGTACTATAAATGTATATTCCACCCTTTCTTCAGTTCTTATAGACACAGGAGCATGTCACTCTTTCATAGACACTACCCTTGTTCAGAGCTCGGAGATTCCGACAGAGCCGTTGGCTCGATATTTACAGCTAGAGACTCCTACGGGAGCAGACTCGATGATTATGCACTGGTGCCGGTAGTGTGGGCTTACACTAGGAGGCGATAGCTTCGGCTGGGATCTTCTAGTAGCGGCGTCGAGGCCTTACGACGTCATCTTGGGCATGGATTGGATATCTATAGTCCATGCTCAGATTGACTGTATTAGTCGCAAGGTGTGATGTGTACGCACCGACGGGAGCTGGTTCACCTTCACCGGCGAGAAGGGAGTCATTGCAGCACAGGATGGACTTCCGCAGAGGAGAGGGAAACCCATTACTCATCAGTTGGCTAGCCTCATCCTAGGAGTAGTGGACGTGCGGAGTCCTAGTTTTCCTGCAGTGGTGGATCAGTATGCGGACGTCTTTCCCGAGGACGTTCTAGGACTACCTCCTCACAGAGTGGTAGACTTTTATATTGATCTGTACCCCGGGACAACCCCGATATCCACTCCAGTGTATCGTATTTCCCCTGCCGAGCATTGAGAGCTATGGGTACAGTTGGAGGACTTGCAGGGCAATGGATTCATCCGACCCAGTGTTTCACCCTGGGCTTCCCCGATATTGTTTTCCAAGAAGGTGGACGGGAGCTTGCAACTGTGTGTCGACTATCGTCGCATGAACCAGGTGACAGTGAGAAGCAAGTATCCGCTATCGAGGATTGATGACCTCTTCGATCAGCGCAAGGGAGCACGGTGGTTCTCGGAGATAGACCTCAGGTCAGGCTATCATTAGCTCAGAGTTCGAGACGAGGACGTGCAGAAGACGGCCTTCAGGTGTCGGTATGGCCACTATGAGTTCTTGGTTATGCCATTCGGCATAACCAATGCTCCAGCAGTGTTCATGAGCCTCATGAATAGGATCTTTCTGCCATACCTCGATCGATTTGTCGTGGTCTTCATCGACGACATTTTGGTATACTCGACCACTGAAGAGGAGCACGCCTACCACTTGCGGGTTGTACTAGACACACTCCGAGAGAACCAGCTTTATGGAAAGATCTCAAAGTGCCCGTTTTGGTTACGTGAGGTCCACTTCTTGGGGAACGTCATTTCTGAGGCGGGAGTTACGGTGGATCCTGCGAAGATCGAGGCAGTGCTAGCTTGGGATCCACCCAAGAGCATGATGGAGGTGGAGAGTTTCTTGGTTCTAGCCAGATACTATTGGAGATTTGTGCCAGACTTCTCCAGTGTTGCGGCGCCACTCTCAGCTTTAACGAAGAAGTGGAAACCCTTTGTGTGGTCAGACAGATGTCAGTAGAGCTTCCAGAAGCTGAGACAGAGATTGACCAGCGCACCTATCTTGAGGTTGCCTGAGGAGGGAGTTGGATACGTAGTCTACTGCGATGCATCAAGGATTGGAATCGGATGTGTCCTGATGCAGGAGAGGGCATTGATCACCTATGTATCACGTCAGTTGAGGCCGCATGAGAAGAACTATGCTACCCATGACATGGAGTTAGGAGCAGTGGTCTTCGCTCTGAAGACATGGCGGCATTATCTGATGGGCGAGCACTTTACAGTCATTTCTGACCATCAGAGTCTCAGGTACATCTTCTATCAGAAGGACCTGAACCTAAGATAGATTCGATGGCTCTAGTTCCTCCAGGACTATGATTTTGAGACAGTCTATACTCCTGAGAAGGGGAATGTGGTAGCCGATGCTCTCAGCAGGAGGACGGGCATCCAACTACTTGAGGAGGAGACAGAGCAGCTAGCCGCCTTGCAGATATCCTTTGTGGATAGGGACAGAGCAGCCTTACTTTAGTCTCTCACAGTCACCCTTCCACTACTATAGCGGGTCAGAGAGGCACAGCGTGGGGACGCTGACTGTGAGACGCGGTGTGCACAGATATCCTCAGGACAGGCACCTGATGGCTTCTCCTTTGGAGCAGAGCACGACATCCTTTTCAGAGGACGTACCTTGTTACTAGTTGATTTACGAGAGTAGGTGCTGAGAGAGTTTCACACTTCTCTTTTGGAGGTACATCCTGGAGTGGCGAAGATGTACCAGGACCTCAGACGACAGCACTGGTGGCCGGGCATGAAGAAGGTTGTGGCAGAGTTCGTTTCTCGATGCCTCACCTGCCAGCAGGTGAAGGCAGAGCATCAGGTACCAGTAGGCTTGGTACAGCCCTTGGAGGTCCCGGAGTGGAAGTGGGACGGGATATCTATGGACTTCGTGACTGGACTTCCACGCACTTCCAGAGGTCATGACTCCATTTGGGTGATTGTTGACCGACTCACCAAGTCGGCACACTTCTTACCCATCCGAGAGCAGAGCTCAATGGAGAGCTTGGGGTGTCTCTACATTTAAGAGATTGTACAGATTCACGGTGTGCCATCGTCTATAATCTTCTATCGAGATGCTCTCTTTACTTCCGGGCTTTGGAAAGGGTTGCAGGAGGCGTTCGGGACGCAGCAACATCTGAGCACTACCTTTCACCCTCAGACGGATGGTCAGACGGAGAGGACCATTCAGACTCTCGAGGACATGCTCCGCGCATGTGTCCTCGACTTTGGTCGTAGCTGGGAGGACCACCTACCCTTGGTGGAGTTCGCGTACAACAACAGCTACCACTCCACCATCGGGATGGCACTATACGAGGCATTGTATGGCAGACCTTGCAGATCTCCATTGTGCTGGACAGACCATGGGGAGTCAGCACTTGTGGGACCAGAGATGGTCCAGGCCACGACAGAGAAGGTCCAGGTCATCCAGGAGTGGATGAGGACCGCTCAGATCCGGCAGAAGTCTTTTGCTGACAGGATCCAGAGGCCACTAGAGTTCGAGGATGGCGACTACGTCTTCTTTCATGTCTCACCTCGATGTGGATTACAGAGATTTGGATGAGGCAGCAAGTTGTATCCATGCTCCATCGGACCCTTCCAGGTCCTCAGCAGGATTGGTGAGGTGGCTTATCGCCTGGCTCTACCACCTCAGTTACACCAGGAGCATGCCGTCTTCCACTTATCTCAGCTAAGGAGATACGTGCACGACCCGATACATATCATCGACTATGGGGAGATGGACGTTGACGATGGGGTGACTTTTGCAAAGGTCCTAGTGGAGATCGGGGATCGACAGGAGCAGGTCATACATGGATGGTCGACCCCTCTAGTGCGCATCAGATGGCAGCACGGGAACCTCCAGGAGAGCACTTGGGAGCGAGAGGCTTAGATGCGTTCTCAATACCCACATTTGTTTCCCTAGTTTATGATGTATCTTTACGAGGATGTAAATCCCTGAGGTGGGATTGATGTAAATACCCGTAAATTTCAAGGAATTTTTTTTTCTTAATTTTCTATGAAATTTTACAAGAACTCAGTTTCTGACATCACCTGATTCCGAGGCCCAGTGTGCCCGGAATCATTTTTTGAAGTTTTGATCGGGTACGTTCAGTGAACGGATGAGTGGGTTTTTCTAACTTTTGAACCAGTGCTTGGAATCGAATTCCGAGGGCACCGATGAAATCGCAGCGCCAATATTTTCATAGAAACGCCTCTTTCAGAGTTGCGTTTTCTCGGTTGTGGTTTTTAATTTTTGAGTTTTAAGTTATGGAATAAAATAAAGTTGTGCGACAATTTTATTTTTATTTCACTTAAAGCCGCTTAAATACCACTTTAAGCTGCTTAAGCTCAGTTGAAACGGATAGGGTGCAATCCAAAATATCCTATCCACTTGATAGGATATTTGTGAGGTGGGTCCCGCACGAGCCCCACCGTTTCTTTTCCGCTAAGTAACGCACCCACGAAAACCCGTCATTGTGAAAGTCAACTGGGGCATTTTCTTAAACAATTAAACGCTCCTATTAAATGGGCGGTTTATTACTTGAAATTAATTCTATGAATTAATTTCATTCGTTTCTTAACACGTTTTCGTTTTGTTGGAATGTTAATAAAATAAGGCCAACACACCTTCCTTTTGAAATGTTGTGTTAAACCTTTGAAGAATCTCTAAGGATCTTCCTCCTTCTTCACGAAGAACGCGAAGAACGCGAAGAACGCTGGCCTCCGACGAAGAACGCCGTGTACCGCGACACCGATGATCCAACCCCGCGACAACCATCGATCGACAACGACAAGGTAGGGGATTGCGGTTCTTTAAATTCCTTTGTGGATTATAACTTCAATATGGATTTAATTATTAAAATTAAATCTGTATGTTCTTGATCCTTGGAGATCGTCGACGCGATTCCCTTACGCGACGACGCGACGCCCTTCCGCAACGCAACGATTACCTTGTTCCGCGACAGTCGATTCCACGAAGAACTCTCGTGCGACGACTTGACGAAGTAGGGTTTTTTATTTGAAATAATATTTTTATTCTCGTAGTTGTTCCTTCTAAAACAAGAACACGGGATCAAAGTGCAATTTTAATTTTATTAAAATTGTTCCGTGTTGATTTTTCATGTGTTGAATTATTCTTCCCGATTGTTATCGCATAACGCGGAGGGTGCGGGCCAAACAAACACAGCCCGAAAACCCTCCGCAGGTCTTCGTTGTTGTGCGGATTTGGCGGGTGACGACGAAATGTGCCGCAGAGATGATTTGATGATTCCGCAGTGAAGAACGGGACCTGGGAGGAGCAGCGGCGCAGATGGGAAGGAAATCGGACCACCGGAGCAACTTCGGTGGCCCGCGGCCGCACAGGTCGGGTGCACACGGGACGCGGCTTTTGCTGCGTCCGTTGACCAGGGCGGCCCCCCGCGGGGGCCGCGGTGTTGTCACGCGGGGGCAGCGCGCCCCCCACGTTGCTCGGCCACTCGGCCGAGCTGAGCCAGGCTGGCCGGCCGAGCCGGGCCGCGCCCTGGCCGGGCTGGACTGGGTCCAGTTGGGTCGGACCCGGGTCGGGTCGGACCCGGTTCGGGTCGGCCCAGGGGGGGTCGGGCCGGGTCCAATTTCCAGACCTTTCCGGTCTTTAGCTCATAACTTGACCTACGGGCCTCCGATCGACGCGCCGTCAGCGGAAACGCGATCCTTGGATCGAGATAGTATTTTCGGTATATTACACTCAAGGTTTCGGAATACTTTGGGTTCGTCCGGGTTGGTTCGTCCACGAAACCAACCGGGTCCTCGGAGCGGAAATGCTCATATCTTGAGCTCCGGACGTCCGATTGACGTGACGTCGACTTTGTTGGATTACTCTAAGTGAGACGGATCTTTTGGCTCACTCCGCCCAAGGTTTGGACGTAGGTGGAGTATGGTCGGGTTGGTTTTGCCTTAAAAACCAACCGGGCCCCTGGAACAAAAAAGTCAATAACTCTCAGACCGGGCACCCGATTGACGCGCCGTCTGTTGCGTTGAGTTCCTGTGGACGATACAGAGCTTTTTGATACATCAACTTCAGGCTATGTGTCAGTTGATGTATCATCCTCTCAGCTCGTGGAGCGGACCCTCCCGAACGAGCTTGCTGTGTGCGGGAACTCTTGTGCTGGCTGCGACTCCGACGACGACGACTGTGCAGAGAACCTCAGTGGACTGCAACGACGACTGTACAGAGATCCTCAGTGGATTGCGATGACTACTGCACTCAGCGATCCTACGTGGATCAGTGCTACAGATCCTCTATGGATCCGATCCTGTGTGGGGCAGCGCTCAGCGGTTCTGTGTGAGCCAGCGCCTACAGGTCCTGTGTGGGCCCGATCCTGTGTGGGTCTTTGCGGGGCTTAGTTACCTATTGATCATGTGTGGGTCTGATCCTGTGTGGGTCATTGCGGGGGTTAGTACATATCGATCCTTTGTGGGTCCGACGACTTAGATGGATCAGTGATCATCTTTATCATTATACGAAGAAGTATACCTGTGTGAGCTGAATCCTGTTTACTCTCCTTTGTGGATTGTGTTGAGCTATCCTATGTGGATTACTTTTTCTCTTCTTCATGGATTGTGTTGTGCTATCCTGTGTGGGTTTACGTTTTTATTTCCTGTGTGGACTGGGTTGTGCTTGGGCTCGGGTGTTGGAGCCGAACGGGAATTGATGACTTAGGTATATGTATGGGCATATAACTAAGCAGTGTCGGATGTTACTTTGTGATTGTATCTTTCCTTTGTGGTTTATCATTTGTGGATTTCAGGAGACCTTCGGTGGTCTCGGGGTCCCTACTGAGTAGCGTATACTCACCCCTGCACGGGCTATGCCCGCACTTCGTTTTGTTGGTTGCAGACGATGGACAACGCTGATCGTGGTCGAGGTTTGCGGAGCAGGACGACACCTGGAGGTGGACCACTGGGCGGGGTGTACTCAGAGCAGACGACGAGACCGAGGAGCTGTGGAGGCTATCTGTACCCACCCTTCAGGTGGGACTTCCAGAGGACGGCTCGATGCTGTGGCTTTTTCTTTCAGTTGCTGTTTTTCCCCTTTTAGTTGTACTTAACAGTTGGGCTTGTATTTCCGGCCCCCTTTACTTTCAGCACAGCTTGTTACAGTTTTTACTTAGTGTTTACTCTTTCCGCTTTCTTACTCTATGATGGTTGTTTACTTTACAAAGGCAATTCCATCCCTGTTTATCGGGATTTACGCCTTGGTGCTAGTCGCCAGCCCCTGGCCTATGGAAGGCGGGCTTGGGTAGTCACGGCACGGGCCCCGAGGACGGGTCGTGAAAAGTTAAGTCACTTTTGATATTCCCAACCAACCTATGATTGTATCTCAATGTGATGATAAGTACAATCTTCTGATGCGGATCACATCCATTGTATGGGCCTCATTTCCCATTAAGAAGTGGTGTTTATCTCAAATGGATGGGGAGAAACTCAACACAGATGATATTCTTATTATGTGGAATTTTGTTGATTTATTTCAAGAAGTGTTGGAAAGTATTATACCGAAACATGTAGTTGATTTCTTAATATAACTCATACATGGAGCCACAACAATTTCAAAAACTCTCTATAGAATAGACTTGATTGAGTTGCGGGAATTGCAGAAGTAACTCTAGAAAAACCTTGAGAAGGGATTCATTCCTCCACGTGTGTCACCTTAGATTTCACCTATTGTTTTTGTCAAAAAGAAATATGGATCCAGGATACTCTATATTGATTTTCAAGAGAAGAAAAAGATAAAAAAATAATAAGTATATTCTTCCCTGTATTGATGAAGTGTTTGATCCACTAAATGAAGCTCAATAATTTTATATTATTGGAATTGTTTTTGGATATCATCAATTTAGGGTCGATGATGTTATACCCAAGTTGAATTTCTTTAAAATTTATGGACACTAAAAATATATATTGATGTCTGTTGGTCTTTTTAATTCCCCCATCATCTTCATGGATTTAATGAATAGAGTCTTTAGAAATTTCCATGACCATTTTGTGGTAATCTTTATAGATGATATAATTATCTATTAAAAGAGTAGGGACAATAATGCATATCAATTGGTAATTTATTTATTTCTCAATTGATATTCATAATTTATTTATGACCCTAAGGACATAGAAACTATATTAAAATTTTACAGATTCTGGATTTTGGCATCAAAAGGTATCATTTTTTGGTCACATAATCTTGAGAGAGGGTTTATTAGTATAACCATCTAAGACAGAGGTTGTTGATTGTTGGACCATACCAACCATGATGACTAAGATCCATAGTTTTCCTAGTTTATCTAGATATGATCATTTATTTTTGGAGAATTTATCATGAATAACTAATCCTAGGTATAAATTAACATGGAAGTGATCCAAGTTCCTCTAGATAGATGAATGTGAGGAAACTTTCAAGGTACTGAAGAGACGATTAGTCAGTGAATTTATGCTTACATTGACCTAGAGTGGATAACATATTTAAATCAATAGTGATTAAATATATAATGTATTAGGATGTGTTATTCTAAAATATGACATACTTATAGATTATTCCTCACGAACACTACTAATTAATGAGAAATGATACCCACTAATTATTTGGAGTTAGATGCAGTAATTTTTACATTAAAGATATGGATGCATTATCTATATGGAAAAAAGTGCGAAATATATTCCAATAAAAAATATTAAAGTAGATATCCGCACTGAAAGATTTTAATATGCACTAAAGAAGATGGTTATAGAATATTAATGATTATGACTGCCCAATCCATTATCACCATGGAAAAGAAAACAATTTGGTTGATTATTTGAGAATAAAGGATCTTGCTAGCTTATCTATCATGAGGATTAAAAAAATATTTGATATTTATGTATTTTCAAAGGATGAATATAAAATCCTTAAGATATAGAAATAATATTATCTTACTAAATTAAATGTTCAACCATCTATCCAATTAAATAATTAAAGAGGTGTAGAAGGAATATGTGGACATAAAAAAAGTTATAAATGTTCTTTAGTTTAACCTTTATCATGATGGAATTATGAGGTTTAGGAACCATGTATGTGTTTCTTCCATACCAGAATTGAAGAAGGGGTTATTAGAGGAATTTCACAGTTCATCATTCTCTACTCATCTTGGAAGTATGGAGATGTGTATAGATTTAAAATATTACTTCTTGTGGGATGTCATGAATAGAGATATTACAGAGTTTGTATATTGGTACTAGGTATTTCAAAAAAAATCATGAAATAAAAAAAGTATAAGTGTATGTTACATAAATTATGCAAACCATAATGGAAATGTGAGAACTTGACTCTAGATTTTGTTGTTGGAATCCCTAAATACACCAAAAAATAATGCTATATGGGTGGTAGTCAGTCACCTTACTAAGTCAGCACACTTCATATCTATCATATAATACTTCTCTATGAACCATGTTTCCTTGATACACATTAAATAAGTGGTAAGGTTTCATGGAGTACCACATTTCATTATATCTGGTTGGGATAATATGTTTACATCATAGTTCTGGAGAAATCTTTAACAATTTGCTGATATAGAGTTGAGTTTGGGAACTAAATATCCGCCCCCAATAGATGTTTAGTATGAAAAAACTCAAACCTTATATGATATGTTTAGATTTTGTAATTTTAATTTCAAAGTTGGTTGGGATCAACAACTTTCTCTAGTTTTGTTTTTTACAATATTTTCTTTCACTCAAGAATATGGGGGGTTGCTTGTGAATCCCTATATAGAAATAAATATAGATCTCCAAAGTTTTTAAATAAAGATAGAAAAGTAATATATTGGGACCAAAGATAGCTGAAAAAATATATAATAATTTCAGATCCATTTAGCAACACAATAAAAAAGATCAGAGTCGACCACAAGTTTATATTGAAAATTTTAGGTGTGATATAGAATTTCATGTTAAGGATAAGGTATTTATATGGATTTATCAATAGAAGTATATTATAATATTCATGAAGAAAGGTAAACTAATCCATAGGTATATCGTCCCATTTGAAATTATTGATTATATTGGGATGGTAGCCTATGGCATGAATATTTAAAAAAAACCAATCTCAATTCCAAAATGAGTTTCATGTATCCCTCATAAGGAATTACATACCTAACCATTCACATTATCTAAAATTAGAGGTCATACAGGTTGATCAAGATCATTCTTATAAGAAATAGCCAGTGGAGATTCTAGATCATAAAGTGAATATTTTGTGAAAAACGACAACTCACATGGTCAATGTTTTGTGAAAAAACTACTAGTTTTATAAATCTATGTGGAAACATGAGGATATGATGAGGTAAAAGTATCCTTATTTTTTTGTGTCATAGTGATGAATTTTGAGGCCCAAATTCATTTCAAGGGGGGTAGAATGTAACACCTAGAGTTTTTAAGAATTATTTTATTTAAATAAATTAAATTTCATTGATGTATTACATTACATGAAACACCAAGTTAATATTTTGTTATATGAAACAACAACTTAATCTTATGGTACATGAAACACTCACATAGTATATGTTGCACACAACAACGAGTTTTAACAAAACCACAACATATTTATTTAAATAAGGTTTTTATAAACTAGCTATTAAAAATTTGTGATATTAAAAGAAATAACTACTTTTAAAATATTTTTTATATTTTTTATATAATTATAATATATTGATGATAGAATACATAATTTTCAGAAAATTCTTTATATGTTTTGAAAATACTATTTTCTAAAAAATCACTTTTTATGCCTTTCTGTGATCAATAACAAAATTAATTTTTTTACACTTTTACAAAATTACTTTGATAAAATTAAATTTATTTTTTAATTTATAATGTAAAAAATATCAAAGGTTTAATTTTACTGATTTTTCAGAAATGTTTCATTTTTTATCAATAGTGAAAAAAATGAATTTTAATTAAAATCAACATTTTTCTTTTATTAATTTATAAAGTTAAATAATATTTTAATTTTTTTTAAAGTATAATTAGTTTAATTATACATATTTTAAATCAAATTATTTCATATTAATAAATTTAATATTTAAATTAGATATAAAAACTTGTCAGCCTTTCAACATTTTCACTTCCAAACCCCGTTTTCCCATCACGTCTATGGGATTAATATGAAAATAATTTTTACCAATTATTTGAATGTAATGTAAAAAAATGGATGAAATATTTGAAATAATAATAATTTATAATCTATAACAAGTTAAACTTGATTTTTGACCAAAATTAATAGTGAATACAGAAAAAATTAATTGTTTTGGTTATGGTAAACTGGGTTTATTAGGGAGTTAGTCTAAAAAGATATGGATAAAAATCATTTATAAACTTGTATAAAAACTATTTAATGGAAAAATATATACCATTTCATCTAAAATTATATATAATTTAAAAATTTAGACCCTTGTGACAAATGAAAAATGTTGACGGAATTATCTCTTTCAAAAACATGCAATTTTCTTACTATCATTATTTATAAAAGGCCACCCACTCTCCTCGATTCTTCACACCTTCAACCTTCCTCGTTTCGACCAATACCTGAAAAAATAACATCCCAATTTCACTCCAATAATCATATAATCCTTTTTTTGAGAATAAATCTATATAAGGAATGATTTTAGTTAAAACCTAAAAAGGATACCTGAAGTATATGTAACATTTTTCAATAAGTGATTTTATTTTATTTTCTCATAATCCTCCTGAAATTGTATTTATATCATGATTACACAAAAAACTACATTATCCTACATATATTTATATTTTTTTTATATTTCTAGTATGACATACAACCCCACACACTTCCATTAAATGGGGTATGAAACCAACTTTCATGTGCACAGTGGACTACCGCCTCGCAAACTAATGTCATTATTTTTTCCATTATCATCTCCCAAGGATGTTAATAATGATTTATTTATAGTTAATATATTATATTTTAGATATATATGGTGTTAATATGATTTCTAAATAATTATATGACATATACCTTTATGTTTTTTATTTTTTTGGAATATGATAATGTCATTCTTGTCTATGGTGAACCACCGCCTCTCAAAGAGATGTGATTCCTTCATGCTTTACATGGAATGTGTTAAGGATGTATTTTATAAAAAATTGGGATATATATTATATAACCATGATTATTTAGTAATAATATATATATTATTTACTTTTTCTTATTTTAATATGTCAATAAATAGAAAAAATAGTGTTCAAGTGTACATACTGCTTACTATCTCCATGAACGATGTATTTAATTTTCTATCACTAAATTTTATGGGTTACTATAAATACTTATACAATATATAAATATTATATTTTGATATATTTTTCATTATTTATATTATTAAATCATTATATAAGTAAGAGGACCAAGAAATAAAAAGTTAAAACATTCTCGAAAACTAAAGTGGTTATTGCCCTAAACACAACTTTATCATGAAATTATTAATAATCAGGTAATAAATGATCATAATAAAATAATATATGGTATGATATATATGAATATTATTCTGTAAAATATTTATATTAAACATATATTTATTATACCAGATTTTTTAACTAGTACGACATTAGTCAATACTTAAGGTAAGAGATTTCCATCTCAATCTTTACTTCAATGATACACTTTCCATATTCACCACATATTTCTTTTATCTATTTTAAATATATAATAATTATGTATATTATGATTATTATCCTAAAAAATATAATTATTTTCATATATATTAAAGGACTGCTCTTTTATGGGGTTTATAGTTTCAATGTTATCAATGATGTAAGGGAATTTTCTCTCAATTTTCCTTCCTTGAGATGTTCATTATATTATGAACCGATATTCCTTTATAAGGTGTATATATAGACCCTTTGACATTTATTATAATTAATATATTTATCATCATGATATTTAATGTTCTTTTTTAGTTATTAATTCATGGGTATTATGATCTAATGTTACCAAATTAGAAAATATTTTATGTTACAATCTCTTCGTTTATTAGGATTGTTTATGATCTATAATATTGATATATCATTATATAAATCTCAATAATTATCATTAATTTTATTATATTATGTTTATTAATTATTTATTCAAGTAATGGTACCATTTTTTCACTCTTTGGTAGTCAAAACTATTAATAAATATTTTTAAGAAAATATTATTTGATTTCTCTCCTTAGTCAGAAATGTGTATTCTTCTGACATAATGTTTTCTAAAATGTGTTCAAAAATGTTTTATTATTAACTACATATTTTTTAATTACATTTTCAGAATTTTAATGTTTTTTGAAATATTTTTAAATGAATATTCAGGTCATTTTCCAAGCATTACTAATTTATATTTTATTGAAAATCTGAAAGGAATATTCATTTTTATGTATACTGCGTGAATGGAATTTACTGATGTCCTAAACAATAATTTATTTCAATATTAATTTAGAATTTTTCAATTACATTTTCAATGAAAAAGTTTATCAAAAAACGATATGTTTTAAAATTATTATTTTTTAAATCAGAACGGTTTTTTTCCATAAGAAATGTTTTAAATGATCAAAACATTTTACATGTTCAATTTTATCGGTTAATGTTACCTATGAATTATTCCTTATATGATCTAAGGATAACATTATTATTATTTATCTAAATGTGTAATGTTTATATTATCATGATTTTTATGAAACCATTTTCTCTTCCACTTGTTATACCATGATAATATTCTTATGAAACCTGCATTGTCTTCCATAGGTTTTGATATAATAATTTTGAAACCTCTTTATTTTCCATATGTTATGATATGATGATGTTTTTATGATACCCATTTAATTTCATGGATTATTTTATGATGAAATTTTAGAATCTTGTGTCACGCATATGTATGAATTCATTATGTGATGGTTGGGACCTATATCTCACTCCAATGCATTGGGTAAATATTTTTAACTCATTATATAGACATGACAAGAATGAGGGGTGAACTTGGTTCTGTAAAGAAATTTTCCACCATAACAGTCTTGGGAGTGATCGTTGACTACTGTTATGGTTTGTGGAGTGAAACCATTCCAATATTCTATCCTTGTAAGTGATCCTTTACTAATATAGAAATTATTTTCTATGCTTATGTGTATGTCACAAATCCATATCTTATTCCATGTTATTTTATCATGGCTCATATTATTTTATTATGTTATGATTCATGTCTTATTAATAGGAAATATTTATTTCATAAATCATGTCTATGATATTTGATATATAGGTTATGTTTTTTAAATTTTATTTTATGTTCCCATACCATTATGTTCATGTTATTCTTACCAATATCCCTTGTTTCCCTTACTGAGCATCTGATCTCACCCGTTTTTATGTTTCCTTTACCAAGGTTATAGAGATATGTATTATGTATGATATATATAAAAAGGGTGATAGTTATGAAGAATGTAGTGGGAGATGACATAACTCAATTATTAACAAATGTTTATGTTTCCAAGTATTCAAATACAATAAACTATTACGGTCCTCAAGCATGTGTTTGTCTAAAATAATAAATGTTCATTAGAAATTATTTCATATCTATGTATAATATTATTGGGTCATCATATCGAGAATATAGATTGATGACACTAGTATGAAACCCTCTGGATTAGATATATCAAGATAAATGGATTATATTAAATAGTGTATGTTTTTATGAGGTTACATATCATTATACATTTACTTCATTCTCTATCGAAGTCTTGATGCGTTTCTAGAAGCTAACCTTGGACTTTAGGTAGTGTAGTCTAAATCCACAAAGAAACTGGTCTATAGGGTTACACACTAAGTGTATTTGGAACCTCAGTTAAATTACATATGAATTTAACATGTTTAATAAATATCATTCTCTTAGTTGGTTTAATAATTATTTATTTTGGTTTGATTAAAAATATCCAATCATAAGTTAATTGAAAGAATATATATCAATTAAATATTTATTAAATATTTATTTACAGGGAAATTATTTATTTAATTAAGTGAATATAAAGTTTTTATTTATTCTGTTTTATTAACAAGGTAACAAGATATTTATTTATTTAGTTATGTGGATAATTAATAAATATTTATTCACTATTTTAGTGAATATAATATTAATATATTTATTGGATAACAATCTTGTGACATTATTTTAATTAAATAAGTAGTTATTATTCAATGGATGATATATATTTAGAAGGATTAGTGGACCTAGTTTAATGGTATGTTGAGAAATGTCATATTCAATATTATTTGAGTAAATTTTAATTTATTTATTCAATAAAAATAATATTTATTTTATCTGTAATTTTAGTGAATGTGAATTCAATAATAATTACTTCATTATTATTATTAGACATGGGGTCTACAAATAATTGTGAAAATAATGAAATCCCTTATGTATTTTTTTTCAAACCCTACCACTATATAAACCAATTTATTACATTATGTACAAGTGAGAGACACATTCCATCATTGTAAGCAATGAAGTATAGATATAACCCTCTCAAGTCATAGAGAGATACCTCCCTAGAACACTCTAAATTACATAGAAAAATTCTTATCCTAAACCAAAATAAATTATTATTCACTTGAAGGATTTTTTTTATCAATAGTGATCATCACCCAGATAATTTTATAGTAATGATCGGAGGTTTGTAGAGAACATGTAGATCATTACTTGAGGGAATTTACACTAGGTTCGTCTGACGCAATGATGGTACAAATATGTTGGTGAACCAACTCAACAATTATTAGTTATTTCAAAAAAAGGCAATTCTTAAATAACTAAATTAACTATTAATAAAATCTAAAAATATCCAATCTTCACAGATTTTTGGAACAAAATTCAATCTAGTTATGAGTAGAAATCAGAAGAATTTTAGGTAAAAATTTTGCGAGACACCATCCATCATTATTCTATTAATCCAAAGAATATTCAGGTAGTATAAAAGTAATCACATAATAATTTATAATTATTTATTTTTCAAAGATCAATTGTATAAATTTTTTGTTATTTTCACATCTTGTTTATTTTTTCTATAATTTAGAGTTTAATTAATATAGCAGAGAAAAATTAATTCTTTTTATTCAAGTTGCATATAATTTTGAAAATATTATAAATATATGATTAATGATCATAGATGGGATTGGGAGGTGCTAAGGATTCTGGTTAGTAGTCAACGATACTCAACATGTGACCAATAGAACACATCAACCACCCATGTTCACTGCTCCTTGAGATCCCATTGGATATATGACTCAATGAGTACTAATAACACATGAATCATTTTACACACACCCCCATGTTTACCTGTTCCTCCTATCATGCAGTCTATTGGACCACACGATGTGTACCTAGTATACTATCCATGTAGATTATACAGTTTAGAGGTGAAATACACACTAAATGTATGGTCAAATACATGGAATCACATTGTGTGAGACTAACAACTGATATCATTAATGAGACACACAACATTTATATATCATAAACATCATGTGACTCATTAATTCCCATGTCCTAAGACACATATATTCCATAGGTGGGTTATGTTAACACAAGGAAAACAAAACACATGACATGTATCTCATTAGTACTCATCATGTAACCCAACCAGGATACAAACCGAGTCCCATGGAGTTTATCTCAAATAAATGTAATGCAATCCACATGTAATTTATATTGTTAGTATAATTTGTGTAGCCTCCTAGTAAAGAATAGAATTAAATTACATAAAAATAATTATTTTCTTCATTAAAAACATAATTACATTGTTCAAATCTAATGTGTTTTCAATGTAATAAAGGTTTATAGAATTATGAAATACTTGATAAATTCCATTTATATATCCATAATTACTAGTCAATCCATTTTTCAAATTAAGTTTATAATGGGTATCTCCAAGATACATCAAATAGTCATTTGGATAAAGGAAATTAATTAATTAATTAATTGAATTAATTAAAGCATAATTATCTAAATAGTAATGAATTAATTGAATTGAATTCATTCTAGTGTAATGTTTTGTATTCTATAAATTATATGTGGATGTCCATGAGCCTAAAACATATTGTTTATGTGATTGGTTTGTTTAATTTTTTATTTCTGGTTTTCTGTAATAATTTATTAAATTAAATAATGTCATTTGATTCATTACTTTCTTCTCATTATGTAAGTGTCTTTGTGACCATGGTTTATTTTATATAAACTCTAATAATCAAATTATTCGGTTCTCCTCACCAATGTGTGAGTAAAATTATGTGGTAGATAGAGGTCCCATGCGAGTAGAGACAGTTCAAGCTCAAAGTCGAGGATAAACCAATCCAAAACTTACACAGGAGTATAGGTTAAATGATACAACTCAAAATAGACATGGTTCTAGGAGTTAGTTACCTTGGGTGAAAGTTTTATTTGTCGTCTACTAGATAAACCATCCATTAGAGAATCTCATGTTCATTCCACTTTTGTATATTATTTTATTCAATTTCATGGTTAAATATTTATTTATGATAAATTCATTAAACAATTCAATTAACAAACATTATTGATGAAATTAAAAAATATATTAAAATATGTGTGAACTTTATATAGACATGGTTAATCTCCTAATTAAAATAAAATTAATATTAAAATAAATTTTATTAGATAAATTGATTAATTTACACATAATGATAACCATCCCTCAAATAAAATATTAACTCTATATTTCCTTACACTACGTGGTTATAAATCGATCTATAGCTCAATGTTCTTGAAAAACCTTTGTTGTGGTGCTTTCAATTATCGGGGAATAAATATATTGAGTTTTGAGTTGACATAACATAGCTTTCATTAGGGGTTGATTGCCTCTATGATACTTACATGTAATATTAGGCAAGGTGTTGTGGAAGTCGTAATTTTCAGTTTCCTGATTGGGGAGTCCACTCAAAAAATTAAGGAGCTACAAGTTAATGTAGTTGTAAAGTTACACCAACCTAAATACCTTTAGGTAGTTTTATAAACCCTTATTGTAGTCATTAGAAGAGAAATATTGATCCTTTAGATAGGATTATCCACATTATAGGATAATATGATTTATGGTGAGGTCTATCAGAACTTGATAAAATTGCATGACATTAAAAAAATTAAAAAATTTCATCTAAATTAGTAGTATAGATAAAATATTAAAATTGTAGTCTTTTTTATTATAGAAATGTAAAATCATAATAATTTAACTCTATCACTACAAAAAATTCAAGAGAAGTATAACATTATCACAGTCTCAAATCTCTTGGAATTGTATAGGTGTTTGGGCATTACACTACACCAAGAATAGAAATTTCATGTGTGGGAAAACTAGTGAAGAAGAACTATATATATATAACATTTTGTGGTTTCCAAATATGTCAAATGTTTCATGATATCATACATATCTAGCAATATTTTAATGTGACAAGGTGATATGGATGCATATAGCATCGTTTATCGCCTCTAGGATCCTTAACAAGAGAAGGTGATATATGAGAGATGTGACATCACCAATGCATTATTCATGTGGAAACATGAAGATTATTTTCCATTTGGGCCTTATATATTGAAGAATATTTACTACATTGAGTAGTTATACATCTTTGGATTTACGATCACTAAATATTTATGCGTTGATCATATATTTTCCTCATTTACTAAGAGTTTCTCAAGATGCGTTATAAATTATAATATAATAAATATTGATAAGACTCTTTCAGAACATCTTACTCTTATTTTCCAAGTAGATAAAGACATGGGGTGTGAAAAGCCAGCATTTATTATGGTTAATAAGAAAAAGAAGATCATGGGAAAGAGGATCAAGAATCTTATTGTGTCTAATTCTCCCATATAACAACCTTTTATGAATACAAAGATTCAATGATAGGAAAAGGAAAAGGATGGAGTATGTTTTTGATGTGGCTATTTGGGCCACTTGAAGAATAATTTTACTCAATTAGATAATCAAGGGGGGGCTTCAGGTGTATTCATTATCAAGTACAAGCTTTCTATATCAACACTTTGGGTATTATATCCTGGTTTTTCTTCTCATATATGTAAAAAAATAAAACAACCAAGTATATTTTTAAATATTCATAGAGTAGGGGTGGATTTTCAAGATAAAAATGTTGATGGGATATATGATCTAGCCATTTCATATTACCACCCTTCATATCTAACCAAGATTTTATTGGTTTTAAAATATTATTTTTATGTACCAAATATTACCAAAAACATATTTTTTGTATGATTCTTATTTATATATGATTTATATTTTTTAAAAATAATTTTTTCCCTATTATAATGATAGTATATCCTATGGTATCGAACATTTAAATAATATATTTTATGTATAAAATTATGAAAAACAAGTATTGGAAATTGATGAAGAATCAAGTTTTTATGACTTATTTCACATCCAGTTTTGGAATCATTCTATTTTTTTTATAAATAAGATATATATGAAAAATATATATTAAGTTGTTTTCATAGAATATTTTAATCCAAAACCACATTATATTTTTTACACTTTCTTAAATGGTAAAATGATCAATCCACATTTTGTTTAAAAATTTGAATTAGCTATAAATTATGCATATTTCATATTCATAGATGTTTGTGGACCATTTATAGTAGAATACAGAGGTGGGTATTCTTACTTCATTACTTTTACTTTTAATTTAATTAGATATGTATATGCATACTTAATGAACAATAAGTAAAAATATTTTGTGAAATTCAAGGAATTCATGAAACAGGCAGATAATCTACTTGGTAATAAGATAAATAATCTTCAATAGGATTAAGGTGGTGAGTATATTTACCAAGAATTCATTGAATTTGTATGGTAGTGTGGGATTCTATCCCAACATACTCATCCTTATACAAAAAAGTAGAATTATGTTACTGAAAGGAGTAATTGTTCCTTACATGACATGGTAAGGTTGTTGATAAGCTATATAAATCTTATGTTATCATTTTGGGGATATGAATTATACATTGTAGTGCACATCCTTTGCCAACCACAAATTATGAAGAAAAATTGGATACTATATGAGTTAATTTATGGAATGAAATTTTTGTTATTGGATACTCATGCAGGAGTTTGTGAGGAATTTGTTAAGGAAACCTTTGGAAAAAAACTAAAAACCATATGTGAAAAGTGTTTTTTTAATGTATATTAAGGAAAAAGGGGGATATTATCTATACAATACCTCATACATGAGGGTTATTATCATAATAAAATCCATTTGTCTAATGAGATGCCACATCCTTGAAATGGATTTTGGGAGAAATATTTAATATGATGAAGTTAATAATCAAGATATGCAAGAGTTGATATAAGAACAGGTTTTATAAAAATCTTTGGATGATATGGTTCTTGAAACATAAGTACTATATATGATCACAATATAAGTTTCAGTAACATAAATATATGGATTTCTAGCCACCAAATATAGTGATTGGATAATTGTTAAAATTAATAATGATCAATCCTATAAAGAGTAAATATAAAAATCAGAATCTATAAGATAGAAAGAATCCAAGAATTCTACAATGGATTCCATGCATCAGACCCAATTTTGGGTTCCAATTAATCAATGATTTTTTGTAAATTTTGTTTGTTGGAAATAGTTCGTCAGGCTAAAAATGGAAATCGAAGGTAAAGTGAGTGCTTATAAAGAAATTTTAGTTTCTTATGGTTTTAAACAACCTCAAGGATTTGATTAAGAAGAAATTTTTCCCAGATTCTATTTTAAATTCCATAAGAATTCTACTTTCCACAGAATATTTCAATGACTATGAGATTTGATAGATGGAAGTTAAAACTTCTTTAATTAACTGAAACATTTTGGAATATTTATATATGATACAACCCAAAGTGTTTATAACTTCAGGAAATGCCAATAAGATATGAATGTTATAAAGATCCATTCATGGGTTAAAGAACAAATCTAGTTCATGGAATATTCAATAGGATGAATTCATAAGATAATTTTGTCTCATAAGAAATAAATGTGATTCATGTGTTTAAAATTGGTTTCATGGGATTTTGTTCATATTCCTAGTAGTATATATTGATGAAATAACACTTATTAGAAATGATATACCAATCATATTGTCAGTAAATAATTGGTTAAACTAGTGTTTCTCTATAAAGGACTTAGGTGAAGCCATATATATCTATGGATTCAAGATCATTCATAATATTTTCAACCAAAAATATAGAATAATAAAAATTAAATACATTGACCAAATACTAAAAATATTTAGTATGGAACAGTCCAAGGGGTATTAGTTCCAATATCACATGGTATACATCTCTCTAAAAAATGTTTCATTGGACACAATAGTGGGAGAGATAAATAAATACATATATATAATGAGTAGGATCTTATATGAATCTGTAATAGGATCAATCATGTATTTCATGTTATGTACTAAGCTTGATGTTTCAAATTCATTAATCACGGTTGATAAACATCAAGCTAATCCTGGAAAAGATAATCATTCTATTATTAAGAGTCTACTTAGATATTTGAGGAATACATGGGATATGTTCATGGTATATAGAGGGTATGAGGAACAATAAATCAAATTATATACTAATTATAGTTTCCAAATAGATCAAAATTATTTGAATTCATAGTTAGGATATGTATTCAGTCTAAATGGATGAACTATGAGCTAGAAGAGTATAAAGAATCCAGTATTCACTGATTCTATAGTGGATTATGGGTGTGTACTGTATTTTGATACATAAAAAAAAGTTGTTTGGATTTAAAACATTGTCTAAATATGGATTTAGTGTCTATAAGTTGATATGATATCATAATTTATTATTATAACAATATATAGGTGGATCCCATAAATGAGCCAAGGTAACATTTACAAATGAAGAATATAATCCACAAATATTACCTCTTGAGGTATTTTTTTCAAATGGGTGATGCCACTATGAGATTATATTATACAAATTAAAACATGGTGAACATCTTGAATAAAGCCTTTTCTCAGCCGAATCATTAACATCATGTAATAGCTAGAAGACTAATGGTTATTAGAAGTTAGATCTAGTGAATGCGGGATTATTTTAGGGTTTCTTACGTCAAACCAACTTTTAAGTACATTATAATTACCTTTGATCAAATATTTGATTATTAATAAACAATCTTATCGCATCATGATTTTTTTATATGTGACATAGTATGATATTATGTCTTAAGTGTACTTGTCTCACAAAAAGATCATAATAGCTCCGTTCTGTAATTAGAACCTAGAAGTGGCATGAAAGTATTCTTAAATATAATTTCTATATCCAAATTGTATTATTTTATGAGTAAATGATATAGGATATTATATGTGTGCACTCATAAGACTTTTTGAGACTTTATCTGGGTGTTCTTGCTTGGTAATATTCAGTTTAGGAGATCATGCGAACATGGATCGCTAAAAAAAATCAGCATTTATATGTTTCATTAGAGGTTTCTATATACTTACATGTGTAATGATCCATATACTTTAAGATTATTATTAATAAATGACATGTGTCATGTAATTTTATGTTTTGATGAAAACCACGTAAACAATGCTTAGTATGAGGTAGGATACATTAGGTCTTTCATGAGTGATATTGTATTAACAAATAATGTGATAAATTATTTGTTTCTTATATTCTCTAATATATGTTGATATATCAATCCAATTTATGGAAATTTAAATTTATAATTAAATGTATAGTTATGGTGTTGTTATCAGTAAGTTCGTTTTCAAAATGTCAATAAATGAGACATTGAGAATATAGGTTGATGATACAAATATGGAACCTACTAGATTAAATATTTCAAGATAAAGGGATTGTATTATGCTATGTACATTCATAAGATATTACATGTCATTTTGACATGAACTTCTTTATCTATGATATCCATGACATGTTTCAAGATGATAACATTGTACTTTATGCAATGTAGCCTAATACCACTAAAAAGGGCTCCATTGGGACACACATTAATTGTATTTGTAACATCAGTTAAATTTCCTATGAATCTTACATGTTCAATAAATATTATTCTTCTACATAGTTTGATAGTTGTTCATTTTGTTTTGATCATAGATATTCAATCTCAAATTATCTGAGATAATATATAGGTGAATTGAATATTTAATAAATAATGATTCACCATGTAATTATTTATTTAATTAAATAAATAAAAAAATATTTATTAATTCTCGATTATTGACAAGGTCAAAAAGTATTTATTTATTTATGTATGTAAATATTTCTTAAATATTAATTCACTATTTTGGTGAATATAATATTTATATATTAATTTCTGAATAATGTATTGATATTTATTTAGTTATATAAATAATCACCAACTAATTCCTAATTAATATTGAGAATAATTGGTATTCCAAGTTTAAAGGTCTTGTGAGAAATTTTATATTGAATGTTATTTGAATAGATATTATTTTATATATTAAATAAAAATAATATTCATTTTAGCCATGATTTTAGCGCATGTCGAGTTAATAATAAACAATCTACTATTTTTAGACATGGGGTTTGCAGGGAAAAAATAAAATAATAATTGATTTTATATAAAAATTTATTTTCTAACCATGAAACTCTATAAACATATTTGTGACATTGTGTGGAAGTGAGAAACATATTCCATTAGTGTGTACACAAAGTTCCTATTGTAACCCTATCAATCCCTAGATATCTCCCTCCTAGAAATGCTCTAAAGAACATAGATCAATTCTTCTCCAATGTCAAAATGAATTCTTATCCTCTGGGATGAACAGATTTCAATCCATAGAGATAGTTTCAAGAGTTAGATTCATATTTTCTAACACCTAGGGAATCTTATGATGAGGATTGTAGGTCCATAAAGAAAGTGTAAATGACTGCTAGAATAAATAAACCCTTGATTATTTTGATGAAATGTTTTTAAGACAATAGTGTTCTATATATTCATCAAGAAAGAAAAAATTCAAAAAAAATTAACTCCTAATTATATAAATTTATTATAAATTATATGTGAAAGTATCATCTCATAGTGGATTTTAGAAATTCATTTCTACCTAGTTTTGATGATTTCTCTAAACATGATGAGAAAAAATCATTGGGGACAACCCAAAATATTTTTTTGTTAGCATAACCTTTGGTGATGCAGGCCCACACATTTTTTGATGAACCACCCTAGCTCCAACCCGAACTTGGAACCCATGTAGTACATTAAAAATACCTGAGATTAATTCTAGATCCTCCCATTCAAGAAATTACTATTAGGATTCATATATGTCTCAATTAGGAATTCTTTTTATTTTAAAATAGATAAATAAATCAAATATAATGAAATAAAAAATATAACTGTAATTGAAATGAAAACTAAAAACTATACCCCCATATGACCTCACGGGTCACCTCCAACCATATAAGCCCACAAAAACAATGACCAAACTAAATAGGATTAAAATTTGAATCTAAAAAATGACAGATAATATAGGCTTGAGAATCTAAAATTCACATAAGATTTTACAAAAGAGAAACCGAGTCCTATGACTTAACTTTATAAAGAAATACAATCATTCTATTTTTAAAATAAGTCATATAAAAAATGGGCTTTCTATTATTTTATAAAAAAATGTAACAAGATTTATTTTTTTAAGAAAACTACTTCCCATAATGTTTTTAAAATATTTTTCAAAAACTAAAAATGCATTAAAAAAATCATTATAAAAAATAATTAATTATAATTAAGGTGTCGCGGTATGGAAACATATCAGAAAAAATATCATTTCTTTAAATAGTACCATGTAAAAAAACCACCATGGTAAATCATTAGGATGTTATGTTAGTTGGGTCCCTAGGATCCATGTACACTAAATTAATGAACCTTATTGGATTGAATTCTAGAAGGATTTGATTGATAACATGAAGTAATCTTGGACTGTGTGTTAGAATAGTCTTTAAATATTAGATTGCCTGTAAGTGTATTGGATTGACTTTTAGAATGACTTGATTAAGAACATAATGCAATCTAGAACATATCATAATTTCATTATTTATATAATAAATAACATAGGTCAGTGGATTGATGGTATGCCTAATTGATCTACCATGGCGGAAATTTCACAAACTCATCAACTAACCATAAGAGTAATCAATAATCCAGATGAAAAAATAAAGCAACATCTTGTTCTTCCCAATTGAATGTATGATATAATCAGGTGACCAAAATATAGAATTATATTTTTAATAATGAATTGAATTGATTGTATGATGGCATCGAGTGACTGCACATTAGAGTGGAGTAATTGCATATTATAATGGATTGACTACATGACCAATCATGGGAATTGATCTGAGTTTTTTACTATGATTTAAATTAACATTGAGGAATTTATATGAAATTACACACAATAATAAACCAATCCTAAATAGAATAATATTTAAGTAATATATTTTCATGGCCATGTATGAAAAATTAAATGGAAAATCAGATAATTTAATACATTTGGATTTTATGTTGAATATGAGGATATTTAATTCTTATCCATCAATGGATATTTGGAGGACAATTTTATATATTTAAAATAAGAATTTTGTCATGTAAAAAAGATAGAATGAAGATCATGTAAAATAAAAAACACATTCAATTACTTTATTTCAAAAACTTGTGACACTCTATTTCTTGTTGTGGGTGTCTGAAAGATCTGAAAGTAACTTATGTATGATTATTTTTAATTATATTATTTATTCATTGTTAATTATTATTTATTCGTTGTTATTATATCATTAATATAAATTAATTTATAACTTTTAAATTATTATTTAAAAAAATTATTAATTATTATTAATTGTAATATTAATTATTATTAATTAAATTAATAATATGTACAAAATTACAATAATGTGATTATTGTTAACTATATTATTTTTATTAGTAATAAATAATGTAATTAGGATGTGTAAGATGATCAGGTTTATATGGGGGCCCAAAACATTATCCCATGGACAATTGGTCAAGTGGCAGTGGCTTGTGCCTCACTGTTACACCTCAACATGTGGAATCATGTATGGAGATTTTTTTTGCATTGGTCCCTTTGAATTTGGGGTGGTGTTTTGGTTAGGAGAAGTGTTTTTGGCAGTTGGTAGAAACATGAGGACACTGGATAGCTAGTGTCACTCAAAAGAATAGTTATAGGTCTGCAGGTGCCATCGACTAGTTGGTGGACTCCCACCGGCCCACCTGTAGAGGACCTATAGGTGCTGGATCACTATCTGTACCCACTAGCTAGAAAGTGGATACATATTGGATAACTGATGATGGAACAAGCGGTGTGGTTTTATATGTAATAAAATGACTTTTTTCAGAAATTAGTTTTTACCTTTTATAATTTAAAACAAACAAACGTAATTTTATTTCTCTTGATCTACAGGATCTATGGTGATGATTTTGGCTCTCTCCCTCTTCCTGTTGGAAGATATTAATGTCTATTTAAATCATGTATTTTTTTTTATCATAATCTAGAAATTTAAATATATTCTATTATATTTTTTATCTTATTCTATATGAATTTTATTCCTTATGAGACTATATCACTATATCCAGTGTGGAGATGGATAATTGAAATTGTTTTCATTGGATAAAACTTCTTGAGAATCTGATCTCTTCCTCTTCTATTATAGGTCTAGAGGAAAATGAGTTTTCATCGATATTGATGTTTTTTCCCTATCATACTATATATCCCTTGTAATCCCTTATTTGTTTTATGATTACATTTTTTTATATATCAAAATAATTATTTGAGATCAATTAGAGGTGAATTAATCATTTAGAGGTATGGAATTTCTTTAAAAGAATTATTTTTAAAAAAAATGATCTACACGATGTGTTTGATAAATTTCCTCAAAGATGATTTTAAATAGTGAATGATTTTTCTAGCATGGAAGAAGTGTGATATGACTATATAAAGCTTTTTATGAAAATGTGGACATGAAAAGAAATATATTTTCCTTGGAAAGTATTTTATGAAATGTTAAATTGGTTTTGTGAATGTAACAATGATATAAACGCGCATTGTGGAGAACTTGGGGTAGAATGTATAAATACACATATGCAGGCCCTAGTGTATTTTTCTATCACTAGGGAAGTTGCATAAGGGTATCCTTTTTGGAGGACTGAGGTCCCTAGACATTAGCATTCACTTATTCCAACTAGTGTTTTTTAGTTATGTGCACCCTTGATTTTTTTATTTTCCATTTTGTTCATTAAGAAAGTATTATGTAGTTGCTTATTTTATATCCCCATTTTCCCTATTAATATGTATATTTATGCTTTAAACCTATTTATTTTATCTTATTTTTCATCTTAGAAATATTTTATGTGATATTTATTTTTTTTATTTGAATATGGAATGTTTTTGAAAAGAAAATATAATTCTGATTTTATATCGAAAATGATTTGTTTTAATTTTTTTTAATAAATTTTATGCAATTATAAATATATGCACATTAATAGACATTTCATAGATTTTTGTGGTATCCTAATATGATTTAGTTCTTTCGTGATACATTTTTCTTTGATTGACTGTATCTTATATCCTGTAGGATATATATAAAGGGAGAGCATTATTTAGAGGAAGAATCTTTATGATCATGTTTTCTTCTTGTGGTATGGGATGGTGGTGACTTATGTTTATTAGGGTATATAAGCATGGGTTTATTTGAGTTCCATTTTTATGGTCTTTGAATTTTTCTTCTAGACCTTATTGTCTAGTAGTTTGATGTTACCTTTTACAGTTTGGTTTTCTTTCACATAGGATGTCTTTTGGATGTCTGGTAGGACACTATGATTGTTTCTATATTATCATAAGTATAATGATGGTGTAATTATTACCATGTATATTTTTATGTTACCTTGGTTCTTATATCTATATTGTGGTGATTGGGAATGTTCTCCAGGCCCCATAGAGGGCCAATTCGGGGGACATTAAGGGTTGACCAGGGTTGGTCTGTTATAAATTGGTATCAAATGTCCTGGTTATTGGTGAAACCTATGATAAAACTTTTGTATAACCCTATTATGTCTTTTCATTGTTGATAAACAAGATATAGTACTATTAGAACCCGATAGGTGGTGTTTCATTGTTCTTATCTAGCTCACTTTCATGATAAGCCTCATGTTTACATGGGATGTCTAGGGTTTTCTAACATACTTTTTTTTAAAATTTTGGCCATTTAGGATTCAGTTTTCTAAATATTTTTATCATAAAGGTATTTAATTATGTTCTAAATGTTTTCCATCATCTTTATTTGTAGATTATGGATCCAGTAAGCAGAATATCTCTGAATTCAATAGAGGAAACTATGTATAAATCCATGTAAGTTAATATTCTAGTAGAATCATCTTTGGTGGAAACTATAATCTGTATAATCCATTCCATGGTCTAAGTCACCAATATTTAATTAGGATGAAGGGAGAACTATGCTAAATAATTCACTTTGTGTCATTCATTGAATTTTCATGGGTATAAGGGAACCCAAGAATTAAAATAATGGATGAAGTGGATTGAAATTATTTTACACTTCTTGAAAATGATGAAAAACTCCAAGGTTCGTTTGGTCACTTATTTTCATTAAGGGATGGGAAAAAAGTTGTTGGAATCTATTATGCAATTCAAGTTTCATAAATATTCCTCCTAGAACATTTTCAATAAATCCTTCAATATATAGTTCTATCATGAAAAATTGATAGTAGAAAATTCATATGAGTTAATTTCTCTAGAGTAGTGAGATCGTGGTGTCTGGGTGTTTGATACATAGTTGCTAAATTGGGACAACTATCTCTAGAGCGTATTTTCAAAGACTATATCAAGGAACAAAGGGCTGAGATAGGATTGAGGGATGGTACTCTATTTATATTTATTATTATGTTTCTACCCACCATTACAGAGGTTATGGACAAGGAAGGTATGGCTTCGGTGGATATATCTAGGAATGCAGGACTCTTCGGATTATCAATGAGGGTGGTAGGTAGCCATAGTTTTTTTTCTAGACAGAAGAGGAAGTAGGGTGGCCATCACTAAGGTGGTGGTATGAGTGTTCAAAAAAAATTAGTTTTGATCTAGGTGTTCTATTACTTGTGTGGGAGAAATGTACACCTAAAACCTAATTGTATGGGTGTGCCCAATGTTTTTATTATGTGTAGGAAATCTGTTCATATTCATCATTTATGTGAAATGAAATATCAGGGATATACAGCTAGATAATCCTTCACCAAGGGCTATCATCTTAGATATAACACATCAAAATGGGTGTGATGTCAGCCTAATCCATATTTTGATGCTCAGATTATAAGGAAAATGTGGTATAATGTGTTATGTCATTATTCAATAGATTTTTCACTAGAGGAGTCATAGGTATGATCTAAAACTATAAGAGGTATAGTTTTTATTGCATCTTCTATGGTTATCTCCTTGTTTGATTCTGGTAAAACTATTTTCTTTATCTTCTCCATGCTTATCAAATTTTTTATTATAATTGGGACATGATAGTTAACCATATTGAATATATTATTAGTGCTAATCCAAATATTTAGATAACTTTTCTGAAATGGGGCTTATATCAGGTAAGTAACTCCAATAATATTATTTTTTCTATAATGATTTTTTGAGTTCCTTTTTTGATTAACTCACTTAAGTTATGATATGTTAGCTTTCCTAATTTTTCCTCAAAAAATCCTCTGGAAAAATGTATTAGGTAGGTGTTCCATTAAGGGTTGATCTTTCTACTCCTTTAAGAAAAAAGTTAGAGTTCATTTTCAAATTTCCCTAATGTCGGGTGGTAATTGTTTCCCATGAAACCTTATGAGATTTTCTATCTCTTGATCTTGACATTATTTATCTCATCATTGGCCTAGAATGGATGATTAGATATAGATCCTAGTTCAATTACTATCATTTATAGATCATTATTTATTTTATGATGTAGTCAATCATGTCTTTTAAGGTGAGTGGGATCCTAAATTTAGGAGATCATTTCATATTTCCCCTAATTCTAAAATGATCTCATGACTTTTTTCAATGAAAATTATAGGTGTTGTTGATCAATATATTAGTGGACCTATTCTTGTGGTGGTGAGTGACTATAATGAATTTTTTCAAATAATTTCTCACGGTTTCCACCCCATAGGGATGTCAAGTTTTAAATATACTTTCTTTTGTGGATGAGACACTTTTTTAACCTTTATATTTTATTTCACCTATTGAATAGAAATAATTAAAGTTTCATCTTGAGGGTCTCTAGGATAAGGGATTTATTCATCCTAGTGTTCCAAATCTGGGCATTACCCCCGATTTATCCAAAAAAATGATAGGAGACTTTAAATCTAGGTTGATTACTAGAAACTCAACTGGGTGATAGTAAAGAATAAATAACCCTTTCATAGGATTGATTATTTTTTTTATCATACCAAGGAAGCACATTGGTTTTCAAAGATTGATCTAAGATCGGGGTACCATATGCTAAGTCTCTGAGAGGAATATATCACTAATATGAATCTTAGGATAGGGTATGGTAATTATGAGTATCTAGACACATTATTGGGATTCAATAATTATCTTATGGTGTTTATGGTTATGATTAACCTAATCTATCAATGGTTCACGGATTCGTTCATGGTTATACATGTGGATGATATCTTTATTTATTCTAGATCAGAGTTGGATCTTGCTAATAATTTGAAATTAATTGTTGGAATCTTGAGAGAAAAATGTATGACAAGCTATCCAAATATCAGTTCTGGATTTCAGAGGTGAAATTTATAGTCCATACAATTTTTAATAAGGGTTACATAGTAGACCATAAAAATATTTAGGCAGTGATATCTTTGAAGAATCATAGAAATATTTTATAATTCTGAAGTTTTTTGTGATTACCATGTTATTACAGGTTTTTTTTATTGGGTATTCTATAAGAATATATCTCCAATGATATAGTAAACTTATAAAGGTTTAAATATTTTTTAGATTAATCAGTGTCATATATATGTTGATGGGTTTAAATTGAAATTTTCTTCAGCTCTAATCATGATTCTTCCTGATCCATGTGTAGGTTATAATGTTAAATTTGATGCAAAAAGTATGGTTTTGGGTTGTATTACGATTTATGGTATACAAGTAGTATCTTGTGGAATTCGTCAGTTATAGCCTCATGAGAAGAACTATCCCATTCAAGATCTTGATTTGGGGGCAGTGATACATGGCCTTAAGACATGACAACAGTACCTCTTTTGGGAGAGGTTGATAGTGTGTTTAAACCATAATAGTTTGAATTGTATTTTCACTTAGAGAGATATGAAGTTGACATAGATATGTTGGGTATATTATCTTCATATCTTTTATTTTGATATTTTTCATGACCCTTGAGAAGGAAAAATGGTGGTATATGATTTGAGTAGTAAATTACCACCTCATGCAGTAAAGGAATAAGTATAACAGTGGTTTTTATGGACTTTTTTTATGAGATTCTCTTGGATGAAGTGAGATATGGAGGACTAGTATTTCTATCTTGTTCATAATTTATATCACTTATATATGACTATATTCAACATGGATTGGTAAAGGATGATGAGTTTCATTGATTTAGTAGGAATATATCTGGTGGTAAGATCTCGGTTTCCTAGTCTAGGTATCTTGATGGAGAATTGTTTTTCCAAGTTAATTTGTTTGTTTCAATGAACCTGACATTGGAATTGGTGGATAACGGGCATGGATCCAAATGGTTTGTGAACCCTTGATCTACCAAGATGTATCATTTTCTAAGATTTCATTACTATTGGTGAAGAATTAGGTGTAAAATAGTGAAGTTTGTGTATTGGTTCTTTATGTGTTAGAAAATTATGGTGGAACATTAGAGGCCTAACAGTTTTCTACAACCCATACCCATTCTAGTGATGAAGTGGGATAGATTAAAAATTACATTATGATTGGTATACCTTAGATTATTATTGGTAATGATAACATATGAGTGGTTATTGATCAACACATGAAATCAGTGAATTTACTACCCTTCAATGAGAAAATGAAGGTTGAGGATCTTGCGAACTTGTATGTGCGGGATATTTTCAGAAATCATGTTGTACTATTGGTAGTTTGTTTAGATAGGGGCCATTTCTTAACATACTGATATTGAATTGGATTTAGAAAAATGATGGGCCCTCAATTAAAGTTGGGCATAGATTATTATCCATAGATGGATGGCTAGTCTGAGCGAGACATCTATATTCTTGAAGACATGCTTCGATCATGTGTTCCAGGATTCAGTGGATCTTGGGAGAAAAATATACCCCTACTAGAGTTTCCCTATAAAAATAGTTATCATGATTCAATCAAGATTGTTCCATTTAAGGTGTTTTATGGGAGCCTTATATATAGAATATTAATTGGGAAGTACTTATATAAGGATACTTAGTTGAAAAAATCAACATCTAGGAGATGTTAGATATCATGAAATTGATCGGGAAGAGGTTAACGATAACTTAGAGTCACTAGAAATCCTATATTTATTAGAATCATCATCCATTGGAGTTTAGGATTGGTGATTGGGTTTTACTCATTGTTTTACCAATGATGGGACAAATACATTTGGGGAGACAAAGTAACTTAGAACCTCATTTTGTCGGCCCATTTGATATTATGGAGTGACATGGTAATATTTTTTATCGATTGGACTTACCAAATCATTTTATTTCTATCGATGAAATGCTCAATATTTCAAAAATAAAGAAGTATCAGCTAGATATTTTCAATTTGACTGAGTGGGTGGATGTTTAAATTGAGCCTATAAAAAAAGTTTTTGAAAATATTATTTACAAACTAAATTGATAATATAAGGTGTTTCATGGAAGGAAAATCCAAATGGTTTGAATAAGGTGGTATTGTGGTAGGGATATCCATGAGACATGGGAGTTCAATGCTATGATCATGCATGAATGTATTTATAAATTTTCAAATTCATAATCCTAATCTTTTATTGGGACGGAAATATTTTATGGTAGGGATAATTTCCCCATGCAAGTAAATCGAATTAGGTATGGAGTGACTTTTTTTCTTTTTGAATTATGGGTTATACTTAGGTTAAGATAAGTGTATTTCATACTTATTAGTAGTAAGAATCCGCTGGATATATAGTGAAGTCCATTAGAGGAGTTTTAGATCAATAAATACCAATTTCCATCCATTTTAATTCCATCATCTAGCCAATAGAGTTCCTGAGGTACATGCTCACTACTTATAACCACCAGCTCTTCGAATGGTCACCACTAAAAAGTCAATGGATGCCTGACGACTAGTCATGGATGTTTTTATACATATGGAGTTTTAAGGGATAAAATGTATTTTCCTCCAAATTCAAGTTTTATATATTATAATATGACCCATAAGACCATAATTCAATTTCTATAGTTCTAGAGACTCCTTGATGATGATTCTGGCTCTCTCCCACTTCCCGTTGGTGCATATTTATGTCAGTTCAAAGCTTGGTTCTCCATTGATCCTAATACTATGAGTTAGACTAATTCTATTCTCTCTATTCCCTTTTTATAAATTTTTTTTGTTCCTTATTCAACTCAATTACCAGATCAATCATGGACATGTAGTATTGATTTTTATTCCATTTAATCTAGTTTCTTGAGAATCTGGTCTCTTCCTCTCATATCACCGAACTTGTGAGAAATGATTTTTTCATTGATCTTTAGGTAGGTTCCTCTATCCTATAGTATATAACATTTCAGGGATTATATTTTTTATGATTACCTTTGGTTTTTATTTATGAAATTTATGACTTTAAATACCTGAGAGGTGAACTAATATTTGAGTTCTTTGGAAATGTTTTCTAAAAAGGGTATTTTGTTGAAATTTTTTTTGATACAAATGATGTGTTTGATAAATTTCATAAAAGATTATTAGGAAAAGGGAATGGATTTTTAATCATGTAAGAAGTATTGTATCATGGTATAAAATATTTTATGAAAATTTCAACATGAAATTAAATGGATTTTTCATCAAAAATGATTTATGAAATATGATCTTGGTTTTTTGAATGTAATGATGATGTAATAACACATTGGTAACACAATGGAATAAAAGGTAGAAATAGACATTTTCAAGCCCTGGTGGAGTTATTTATCACTAGGAGAGATTCCCACGGGTATCCTTTATTGATTCAATAAGGTTTTCCTTATGACTTTTTCTTTCCTTCTTGTATTGAAAATCACAAACACCTTATACTTAAGCAAATATATATTTTAATTCTCTAAGGAAAATTTCCTTCCTTAAAGAAATTTATCCAAACCTAGATTTCCTTATACATATAAATATTTTTCTTAAGTATAAATATCATATTCATACCAAAAACCTCGGAATCATATAATGCTAAGATATGAAACATTCTGTTTTAGGATCCGAATTCTGGATATGAACTGTAATGAAGTTCCACTCTGAATTCAAGATATCAACTATAATGAAGTTTCACTCCGAATTCTGGATATGAACTGTAATGAAGTTCCACTCTGAATTCTGAATATGAACTGTAATGAAGTTCCACTCCGAATTCTGGATATGAACTCTAATAAAGTTCCACTCTGAATTCTGGATACGAACTCTAAAAAATTTCCCCTCCGATTTCAGGATACGAACTCAAACAAAGGTCAATTTCGAATTATGGATACGAACTTCTATGAGTTCGACTATGAACTTCTATGATTTCGACTCCGAAATTCTATGATTTCGACTCCAAACATCTATGAGTTCGACTCCAAACTTTTACTAGTTCGACTCCAAACTTTTATGAGTTCGACTCCAAAATTTTACTAGTTTGACTCCGAACTTTTATGAGTTAGACTCTGAACTTTTACTAGTTACACTCTGAACATTTATTATTTTGACTCCGAACTTCTACTAGTTAGACTCCGTACTTCTAAAAGTTTGACTCCGAACTCTGTAAGTTCAGATTCTGAACTCTGGTGAAACCAGACTGCCAATTTTCTTAGAAATTCAGACTCTGAATTTCTACATAATTCAGGTTCCGAATTCCTATAAAAAGGATCCGAATATCCTTTTATTATAGACACTGAATTCCATTTTGGTTAGACTCCAAACTTTTATTTTCTTACATTCCGAACATCAATTTTTCTTATACTTATAATTGTTTCATTACAAAACAATATCGTGCTTTAAATTACACATGTTTTGTCATAAAACGATGTCATCCATTCTGTTTCTAACTAACCGTTGGTTTAGTGACATGTGTACTGGTCCCTACGAAATTTACAAAAAATATGACCATTGGAGGAGGGAGCTGACCGTTCCAACCTTGCCTATAAATAGGAGCTCATTTGAATGATCTCAATACACAAGACACAACTTTGAAACAACTTGTGCTTACATGCTGTTGAAGTGATTTCTAGAGAGAGAGAGGCTCTAGTCAACTCTCAAGCTTCGTGCAGAAAGTTTGAATGACTTGTTCAAACTTTTCCTTGTGAAAACTTGCTTTGTGCGACTCCAATTGTTGGTGATTACAATCAAGGGCTTCCGGGGATAGGAAGACAGAGCTGCTGACTACCTTGATGTTCGAGGGCTTCCTTGCTTAGGAAGACAGAGGTTCCAACTACCTTGAAGATGAGTGCTTGTGGGGATAGAAAGACAGAGACTCTGATCATGGTATCAAAGGCTTACCCTGGTGTGGGTAAGATAGACTTTATTGAAAGTATAAATCAAGGGACCTTTATCCAAGGTTGTTGGATACCCTTCTCTTTGGGTTAAAAGACTTATATCTTGTTACTTGTAGTTTTACTACTTTTTTTTCACTGCATTTTGTATTGTAAGGAAAGTATAACTTTCTTATATTTCCTTAAACTTGTACTCTGATTAATTTAGATTTTATATGCTTTAAGGTAGAATCTCATATTGTAAACTTTGGTTAAGTTTCAATTTCCGGATCCATATTTCCAGAATCAGTTTTTCAGAATTACTTTCCAGATTTAAGCAAGTTCATAGAACTAGAAGTTTGTAACATCATATTTTTTCCCAATATTTCATTGGTGTTAGAGGTGTTGTGAATTTTCTTAAGTTTAACTTGGATAAACTTAGATCTTTCCTTGTTTAAGGAAATTTTTAAAGTGTACAATTCACCCCCCTATTGTAAATGGAGCATCTATATCATAATTTCGATCCTACAATTGGTATCAGAAGAGGTCTCTGAAATAAAAATACTCACATATATGTTTTCCTTATTCTATATTTTCCTTTCTTAGGAATATTTTCCTTGAATCCAAACGTTTTTTATTAACAATTTCTTGTGTAGAAAAACATTCTTAAAGATGGCAGGTTTAAATGTTGGTTCCATCGACAACCTAAATCCTACAAGACCACCAATTTTTGATGGAAATGATTGTGAATACTATAGATATCGAATGAAGACTTTCGTTATCAATAATGGGGTAGATAACTTTGTTATTCTTACTGGAAGTTATAAAATTTCTGATAAGGAAGTTAGTGCTTTCATAAACCAAGAGAATCATGATTATCAATTAAACTATAAAGTACGCAATACTCTACTATGTTCAATGACTAGGAACATATATATCCAAATTTATTCTTGTGAAACAGCTAACTATATATGGAAGAAACTTGAAGTTACACATTTTGGTACATCTAAAGTGATTGAGACAAGAAGATCTATGTTGAGAGATGAGTATCATGGTTTTAACTTTCCTTATGGAGAACCTATAAGAAAAGTGCAACAATGGTTTATAAATATTGTGAATAACTTACAATATATGGGAGAGAAAGGTCTAGATGATGAAGCCCTTGTGGATAAGATTATAGATTTTATGCCCAATGAGTGGGAATCAAGGAGAACAGCTATTGATGAGAACAGGAAGGTTACTCAAATTTCCTTATACGAGCTGTTTGGAACTCTTCTTCAACATGAAACATGAATGAAGAGAGATGCTGACAACATCAAAAAGAAGAATGGGAATGGTACTGTTACTTTTTCTACAACATCAAATCACATGAAAGCAAAGACTCCTGATAGAGTAACTAGACCCAAGTCTAATAAGGTTACTATCTAATCCAAATCTAGTGATATTGAAGACTCAGGAAATGAGTTAGCTAATATTTCTCGAAGAATGAACAAGATAGCTGGTCAAAGAAATTTCCAATCTAGGAATAAAAAGAAGGAAGTAATGATAAAAAAGATTTATAGGTCACATGATATGAATGCAAGAGAAGTGGACACATACAACCTGATTTCTCAATGCATAAAAAGAAAGAAAGAAAAGAGAGGCATTCTGAAAGGAACAGGAAGAAGTTCTATAAAGCTAAAGCTAAGAAAAGTCTAAAAGCTAATACTACATGGAGTTCTAGTTGTGGAGACTCTTTAGAAATTTAATCCTTATAATATGACTCATCGTCTTAGAAGAATATTGGATTCATTTCTAATACTTATTTTCCACATATATGTCTTATGTCCAAGGTACGCTCTACCGAGGCTTTAACAAATCTATCTCTTAATAAGAATTATTATTCCGAAAATAGTACTTCTAATGAAGATACTCCGTCCTCAAAAAATGAAGAACCTTCATATGAAGAAGTATCTAGATTTTCCAAGTTACTTGAAGAAAAAAATTGTAAAATTTATAATAAATTAGACAAGGAAAATACTAGGGAAGAAGTTCTTACAAAAGAGATTTCAGATCTTTCTTCAGATCTTAAAGATAAAGAAGAGCTTTTAGAAAAAAAATTAAAGACCTTGAGAAAGAAAATTTTGATAAGGAAGAACTTTTTAAAGATCTTAAGAATTCTATTTCAAAAAACTAAAATTCTCTAGGAATAATCTAACTCTAAGGAAATGATTCCGGAGGATAAGAATTTAGTCATTGGACTAAAATCTGAAATATTTTCTCTTAAGAAGCTTCTTGAAAAATTTAACTCTAGGAAGGAAAATTTTGAAAAGATGTATTCTCAAATTAAACCTAATGGTAACACTACTGGAATAGGATATACTCACCAAAATCTAGTTTTCAAAAACAACTATTTTGTTTCTTCTAGAGCTCCTTTTTGCACTAAGTGTCAAAGTGGTGGGCATTGGGAGAAAAACTTCTCTTGGAATAAAGATCAATCTCTTGGGTTTCATAAAGCATATTTATCTAAACAAATGTGGATACCCAATATTTTGTTATCTGAAAATCCCAGATCCAAAAAAGTTTGGATTCTGAGAGTCTAATTCTTTCCTTATTTTCGAGAAGATAAAGGAAGTACCAAGAACAATACTTGGTACATGGATAGTGGATATTCCTGGCATATGACTGGTAACAAAAACTATTTTGAAAATATTATCAAGACAAAAGGAGGAAAAGTAACTTTCATAGATAATGCTCAGGGAGAAATTGTTGGTATAGGTAATATTGTTCTTCTTGGTAAAAATTTGATTTCAAATGTTTTTTTTGTTAAGGGTCTTAAGCATAACCTCATTAGTATAATTCAATTATGTGATGAAGGATACCTTGTGAATTTAGGAATGATAAGTGCTTAGTACACAATTCCAAGGAAGAGTTTATTCTCTCTGCCCATAGGCAAGAGAATGTTTACACACTAAACTTAGAAGATATTAGGACCCAATACTTACCTTTCCTTAGTGCAATGGAAGAACATTGTTGGTTATGGAATAGAAGGTTAGGACACTGTAAACTTAGGAACCAATGAAAACTATCTTAGAAATGACTAGTTAAGGATCTACCAGAGCTTAGATTTGATTCTTCTAAATTTTTTAATCCTTTTCAATATGGAAAGAAATATAAATCTAGTTTTAAATCAATCAGTGAAGTCTCAACAACTGATTCATTACAGTTGGTGCACATGGATCTTTTTGGTCCAACACAAACTGGAAGCATTGGGGGAAAGTATTATGTTTTTTTTTCTAGTTGATGATTACACTAGATTTATGTAGGTCTATTTTCTAGAAATGATGTCTGAAGGTTTTACTTATTTCAAAAGTTTTAGAGACCAAGTTAAGAATGAGAAAAAACTTCCACTGAAAACTTTTCATAGTGAAGATGGAAGAGAATTTCAAAATTCTAATTTTGAAACTTTTTTTAGTAGAAAAGGTATTACTCACAACATTTCAGCACCTAGAACTCCTCAAAAAAATGGTTTAGTTGAAAGAAGAAATAGAATTCTTAAAGAGATAACTATAACCATGTTGAGTGAATATTCTATAGCTAGACACTTTGGGTTGAAGGTATATGTACTGCTTGTTGTACTATAAATCGAGTTTTGATTAGACCATTTCTTAATAAAACTCCTTGTGAGTTAGGGAATGGTAGAAAACCACGACTTTCTTACTTCAAGGTATTTGGTTGCAAGGTATTCATCATGAATAATAAAGATAATCTATACAAATTCGCACCAAAATCAGATGAAGGAATATTCTTAGGCAACTCCACAACTTCTAAGGATTATAGAGTTTTCAATAAAAAACATGTACTATTGAGGAAATAGTACATGTAAAATTTGATGAGTCTGATCCTCTCTACACTGCTGAAGCTGAATATGTAGCAGCTGGAAGTTGTTGTGCTCAAGTGTTGTGGATGCAACACACACTCACAGATTATGTCAGGAGTTTTACTAAGACTCAAGTTTTTTGTGATAACACAAGTGTCATTTCCCTTAGTAAAAACCTTTCACATCACTCTTGTGAAAAACACATAGATATTAGGAATCAATTTCTTAGGGATCACACAATTAAAGGAGATATCATTCTTCAGTTTATCGGAACTCAAGATCAACTTTATGACATTTTCACAAAATCACTACCCTCTGATAGATTTTAATACATTAAATAGAAGTTAGGAATGATAATTTTGAGGTAATCCTTCTTCATTAACATCTTGTTAAACAATTATCCTTACAGTAATAAAATCATTTTCATAAGGGGGGTACATTTTCTTGATAGAATAATCAAAATTTTCATGTTTTTTAGGATTTTTGTAATCAAAATTTTCATAGTCAGTTTTTCAAAATTTTGTACCTAAAATTTCCGTAATAAAGTTTTCCAAACTGGAAATTTTCGTAATGAAGGTTTCGGAACTGAAATTTTCATAATGAAGTTTTCGGAATATAAATTTTCGTAATGAAGTTTTCAGAACTGAAATTTTTGTAATGAAGTTTTGGGAACTGAAATTTTCGTAATGATGTTTTCTGAAATGAAATTTTCATAATGGGAATTTTCGGAACTGGAACTTTCGTAATGATAAGTTTTGTACTCTAAATTTTCATAATGAAATTTTTTATACTTAGAGTTTTCGTACTCAAAAATTTTTGTAATGAAGTTTTCATAATGAGAATTTTCGTAATGAGAATTTTTGAAATGAAATTTGTCGTACTCAAAGTTTTCATACTCGAAAATTTTCGTAATGAATTTTTCATAATGAGAATTTTCATAATGAGAATTTTCGTACTGGAATTTTTCATAATCATTTTTTTTCATAGTGATATCTTCATAATGAGTGTTTCGTAGTCAAAATTTTCTTCAAGAAGAATATTACCTATTATGAATAAAATTCCTAGAAAATATGAAAGGTATGACTTCCATACTCATGTTTTCGTAGAAAATTTTTATTTTCTGGTAGTTTCTATTATTTTAAGATTTCTCAGATTCTATTTTTCTTAAATCCGATTTTCCTTCTTAAAAACCTCAAAAGATTGGATTCAACTTTTCCTTGTGATTATGTTTTCAACCGTTAGATCAGATCAAAGGGTTTTTCGACCGTTAGATGGTTTTTGGAAGTTCAAAGGTCAACTCCATCACCTATATAAAGGGAACCCCCATTGGTTGTCCCACATCGATCTTCAAGCTCTCACGTGTTGAAGTTCTTCCTCCCTTCTTAAAGCCCTTTCCGAATCTTCCAGAGATCTTCATTCTGAATTTCTGCTGAAGCAACCTCTCAGGATATGTCAAATACAAAGCCAATCTCAAAGTGGTTAGTTTATAGGGATAGGTTAGTGCATCCGAGTTTCTACAAGTATGATTCTATTATATATAAGAATATCAAATTGAATGGATGGGAGGAGGTTTGCTTATCGAAGCCAGAGAAACAAGATCTGGTTTATACATATTTTCTTGATGAGTTCTATGAGTCTGTTTCCTTTCTTGAGGAAGATGGCAAAGATTTTTTCTCTTTCATGTCTTATGGGAAGACTTACAAATTATCTTACACCAAGGCTACTAGCTTAGTGGGTTTATCTTATGAAGGTGAAGATGAGTTTTGTTCACATAAGCTTCTGGATGAGCAAGGAAGTTTCAACAAAGTGAAGGCATTGAAATTCCTTGGACTTAAAGATTCCAAGATAGCTAAGATTCCTCATCTCTCTTTGAATAATCAGATTCTACAACTGTGGGTACAAGGTTTTCTCGTACCAAGAAGGGGTGACAAGGATAATCTCAAGAAGAGTGACATTTACATCCTTGATTTTTTGGTAAATCTAAGGAAGATAAATTTTATGTGGCATGTTTTGATTACAATTAAGAATATTAAAGAAGGGAATCTGAAAGCTCAGATCATAATGTATCCGACCTTGATTTCTAAACTTATCATCAAATGTCTTGATTCATTTAAAGTTTCTTGCACCTCCAAGAAAAGAAATTTCAAGGTAATGCTTGTTAGTGATGATACATTAAAGAGAATAAAGATGGGTTTTTCTGATGAATCCAGAGAATTCTACCCTTTACGAGAGGAAGAGGTTGAGACAATTCTGGAAAATGTGGAAAAAGCTGAGCCAGTAAAGAAAGTTACTAAAAAGAGGAAGCTTAAGGAAGTGGTTGCTGAAGACAAGACCCCAAATCTATGGAAACTCAATCTGAACCCCCCAAGCCAAAGAAAAAAAAAGCCTACCTAGATGAAGTGGATGCTAAGTGGAGAGAAGACAAGGAGAAGAGAAAATAAGGGGATCCACAGTTCGGATTGGACCCTACTAAGGATAAGTCCTTAAAAGAGAGAGATGCTAATGAGTTAGAAAAACAAGAAAAAGAAAATAAATTTAAGAAAAAGATGTTAGAAGAAGTTATTGTTCAATCTCATTTGAAAGTAATTGACATATCTTCTGAGAAGATTCCCTTTCTGTAAACATTTGATGTTCAACCATTACCACAGACTCCTGGGAAAAGTTCTTCACTCCTGAAATGAACAAAGGGAAAGATGTTGTTGAAAGAATTGAAGAAGAAGTTGTTGAGAAAGTAGAGGAAGATGAAGTAGAAGAAGAAGAAGTAAGTGATGATCTTGATGACCTAATCAAACAAGTGGAAGATTATCAAGAAAAGGATGAATCCGAAAAATTAGTCACTCCAGGAAAGGGAGTTGATAAAGAATGTATGAAGGATGATGATAAGCAAGATGAAGAGGAAGAAAATTTTTTTTATGATGAGGAAGAATCCTATGAGAAGAATGTTCTTGAGGAAGGAGCAAAAAAGTAGAAAATAGATAAAGAACAAATTGTTCAACTATCAGAGAGTGAGGAAGAATCTACAGATGATCAACCAATTCCGAAAAATGATAAAGGAAAGAAGGTGCTCATGGATACACCAACATAATATATCATTAGGAAAAGAGAAGTTGGTGGTTCTTATAGAAGAAATCTAGTGGAGGTTGAAGAAGATAAATCTTCAAGAAAGGTCTCTGATTTAGAGTCATTAGCACACGGTCATGAATTTTTTGTCGAGTCTTTGAAAAATTTGGTTGACACCATTCTGATATTTCCCACTATAGATTCCAAATGACAGATTCTGCAACATAGCTTGAATCAGAAGTTTGAATCCTTATCCATGGTGATGGATAAGTGTGTGAAAATTGAGGCTGACCATAGAAATTTCCTTATCAATTATGATGTACACAGGAAATCATGTAGCAAAATCACTTTGTTGTCTAAGAAAGTTTAAGAAGACTTGGCTGATTTTGATCGTTTTCATAATGATGTTAAAGATGCCTTTAACACCGAGGACTCCAAGATTAAGAATCATCGGGATGAGTAAATCGCATAGAAAAGTTATCAGAGTTAACAAGTGAAGGATTTGAATTATAAGGTTAACTATCTTGCTCAAAATTTTATAAGGGATAAAGATCTCCGGATTGAGCTCAAAAAAAGACTTGTAAATCAAGTTGAGTTAGTGAAGATGCAAGAAGAAGCCATAAAAGCTCAGGCAGAAGTTTTGAAAGATCAAGATGAAAGAATAAAAACTTTGGAGAAGCAAGCTGAGGTGGATAAAAAAGACTTGAAGAAGCTGAAAATCTTATTGAAGAAGCATATTCTGAAGAAAAGGAGGAAAAATAGACAAATCCAATATTTTGTTGTATTTTTCTTTCCTTGTAAAAATTCTTTCAACTCTAATGAAATTTTTGGCTGGTTGTATCTTGTGTTGTTATATAATAATGTTTTAGGTACCTTATTTCTTTTCCATTCCCTTAAATATTTTTTGAAAATCACCAAGGGGGAGAATGAAAAATAACTGCTTCAAAGTGGAGAAGGAAAATTTTAAATTGGAGAAGGAAAAATTTCTAAGTGAAGATATCCTTAAAGTAAGGGGGAGTTTCTCATTACGAAGTTTTTCATTCCCATGATAATGAAAACTCCACTCCGGAAATTCAGAATACAATCCTTAGAGTTTCAATACCTAAGGGGGAGTTAGTTGTATTAACTATCATCCGTTAATAAGGGAGATAAGTTTTAATTTCAAAGTCTAATGAAATTTTCCAACTCCTTATATTCTTTTTCATTAGGTTGTTTGTGCTTTCTAAAAAGGGGGAGATTGTTGAGTCAATAAGGTTTTCTCTATGACTTTTCCATTCCTTCTTGTTTTGAAAATCACAAACACCTTATACTTAAGAAAATCTATATTTTACTTCTCTAAGAAAAATGTCCTTCCTTAAGGAAATTTACCCTAACCTAGATTTCCTTATACATATTAATATTTTTCTTAATTATAAAAATCAGATTCATACACAAAACCATGGAATCATATAATTCTAAGATATGAAGCATTCTGTTTTAGGATCCTAATTCTAGATATAAACTGTAATGAAGTTCCACTCTGAATTCTGGATATGAACTATAATGATGTTTCACTCTGAATTCTGGATATGAACTGTAATGAAGTTCCACTCCGAATTCTGAATATGAATTGTAATGAAGTTCCACTCCGAATTCTTTATACAAACTCTAATAAAGATCTACTCCAAATTCTGGATACGAACTCTAAAAAAGTCCCACTCCAAATTTAGGATATGAACTCTAATAAATTTCTATTCCGAATTCTAGATACGAACTTCTATGATTTCGACTCCGAACTTCTATGAGTTCGACTCTGAACTTCTATGAGTTCGACTCCGAACTTCTATGAGTTCGACTCCAAATGTTTACTAGTTTGACTCTGAACTTTTATGAGTTCGACTCTAAACTTTTATGAGGTTGACTCCAAACTATTATGATTTCGACTCCGAACTTCTACAAGTTCAACTCCGAACTCTGTAAGTTCAGATTCTGAACTCTGGTGAAACCAGACTCCAAATTTCCTTAGAAATTCAGACTCCGGATTTCTACATAATTTAGGTTCCGAATTCCTATAACACAGAATCCGAATATCCTTTTATTATAGACTCTGAATTCCATTTTGTTTAGACTTTGAACTTTTATTTTCTTACATTCTGAACTTCAGTTTTTCTTATACATATACTTATTTCATTATAAAATGATATCGTGCTTTCAGTTACACATGTTTTGTCATAAAACGATGTCGTCTATTCTGTTTCTAACTAACCGTTGGTTTAGTGACACGTGTACCCCTCCAAATTTTAAGGAAAATATAACCATTGGAGGAGGGAGCCGACCGTTCCAACTGTGCCTATAAATAGGAGCTCAATTGAATGAGCTCAATACACAATACGTAACTTTTACACAACTTGTGTTTAAATGCTGTTGAAGTGATTTTTAAAGAGAGAGAGGCTCTTATCAACTCTGAAGCTTCATGCAGAAGGTTTGAAATACTTGTTCAAAATTTCCCTTGTGCACACTTGCTTAGTGAGACTCCGATTGTTGGAGATTACAATCAAGGGCTTCTAGGGATAGGAAGACAGAGGTGTCGATTACCTTGAAGTTCGAGGGATTCTTTGCTGAGGAAGATAGAGGTTCCAACTACCTTGATGTTGAGGGCTTACGGGGATAGCAAGACAGAGACTCTAATCTTCGTAACGAGGGATTACCCTGGTGTGGGTAATACAAACTTGATTGAAAGTATAAATCAAGGGACCTCTATCCTTGATTGTTGGATACCCTTCTCTTTGGGTTAAAAGACTTATATCTTATTACTTGTAGTTTTGCTACTTCTTTTTCCGCTACATTTCATATTGTAAGGAAAGTACAACCTTCTTATATTTCCTTACACTTGTACTCTAATTAATTTAGATTGTATATGCTTTAAGGTATAATCTCATATTGTAAACTTTTGTTAAGTTTCAATTTTTGGAACCATATTTCTAGAACTAGTTTTTCGGAATCACTTTCCAATTTTAAGCAAGTGCATAGAACTAGAAGTTTTTAACTTCCTACTTTGTCCCAATAATTCATTGGTGTTTGAGGTATTGTGAATTTTCTTAAGTTTAACTTTGTTAAACTTAGATCTTTCCTTGTTTAATGAAAATTTTAAAGTGTACAATTCACCCCCCTCTTGTATATTGAGCATCAACATCATAATTTCGATCCAACATCCTTTCGGGTAGGCTGAGGTCCCTAGAATTTAGAGTTCACTTATGCCAACTAGTGTTTATTTTTCTTAGTTGTGTACACCATTGTTTTTTGATATTCCATTTTTTACTTTGAGGATGAATTATATAGTTTTTGTTTTTATATTCCCATTTTTTCACATGATATGAATATTTATTCCGAAAAAAAAATTATTTCATATTTTTATGTTTCATTGATTAATTTAATTTCATATTTCATTGTTTTTTGAATATGGAATGTTTTTAAGACAATATAAAATGATGAATTTATATGTAAAATTATATATTTTTAATTTTTTTTAAATCATTTTTATACAATAATTAACATATGCACATTGATAGACATTTTCTAGATTCTTGGTGGTATCATACTGTGATTTTTTTCTCACATCATACTTTTCTATCAAAGGTTTTCATCTTCAATCTTATAGAATACTGGTAATGGAGAGAGTGTCATATAGATGATGAATCTCTTGGATCGTGTTTCCTTCTGGTGCATTGGTATGGTATTAATTTTTTCATGGGGAGATGTACCCATGGTTTTCTTTGAGTTCCATGTTGATAACGTTTCAATTTTTTATATAAACCTTGTTGCCCTGTTATAGGATGTTACAAATTATGGTTTGGTTTTTTTTACATATGATGTATTTTGGATGTCTATTATGATACTTTGATTATTTCTATATTACCATATGTATATTAAGGGTGAAATAATTTTCACATTTATTTTTATGATACCTTGGTGCTTATATCTAGCCTATGGTGATTGGGAATTCACTCTAGGCCTTACAGAATACCAATTTGGGTGACATCATGGGTTGACCAGGTTTGGCCTATAATAAATTGGTATAACTTGGTAATGTTTTAATTAGTACTTATTTTTTCACTTATTTATCACCCTCTAGTGTCTGAGTTTTATTGATAAACTATAAATATTGTTGTGAGAACTTGAGAGGTGGTGTGGGAGTGTACCTGGCCAACTCGTATTCAAGACAATCCTTGAGTTTCCATGGGAATTTAATAGTTTTATAACATTATTTTTTTAGTTTTATCTTTTTGGGGTTCCATTTTCAAAAAAAAATTATAATAAAGGTATTTAATATCATCATTGGAGTCTTGGGAGAACATTGTATGTATGGGTAGCTATAAAAATATCAATTTTTTATTCAATAGTTGAAATTTATGGTCCATGTAATTTCCGAGAAGAGTTTATCAGTAGAGCCTGCAAAGATCCAGGTGGTGATGTCTTTGGATAAGATATTTTTTTTTGAAAAATGGGGTTTCTCGTGATTACTTGGTTAATATAAGTGCTTTATTTTTAAATTCTTCTTGATTATATCTTTTAGTATATAGTTAAATTGTAAGTGTGTGAATTTTTTTATAGTGATCAGTGCCATATATCTTCTGAGGTGTTTAAATTGAGATTAACTTTAACTCCAATCTTTATTATTCATGAGTCATGTGTTGATTATAATGTTTACTATGATGCCTCAATTATGGGTTTGGGTTATGTTCTGATGTTGGGGATAAAAGTAGTAGCTTATGGCTCCCGTCAGTTACAACCTCATGAGAAGAACTATGCCATTAAGGATCTTGAGTTGCAAGAAATGATACATGCCTTTAAGGGTTTATTCCAATACCTATTTGGGTATAGGTTTACGGTGTATTCAAACCATAAGTTTTTGAATTATATTTTCACCTATAGGGATCTAAAACTCATATAGATATTTTGGTTATAATATCTTCAAACAATTTACTTTTAAATTTTATACACCCCTATAAATGAAAGCATGGTTGTAGATGCTTTATGAAGGAATATACCTCCTCATATAATAAAGTAATTAGTTGAAGTGTGGTACTTTACAGACTTTCATGATGAGATTCACTTGGATAAATAGAGAGATGGATGATAGGTATTCTTAGCTTGTGCTCGGTTTGTGTCTCTTAATAATGATTAGATTCAACATGGATAAGTATAGGATGTAGAGTGTCGGGGATTTAGTAGTAATTTTTTTGGTGGGGGGACATTGGGTGACTGGTCTAGGTCTCTTGATGTAGAATTTTTCATCTATGTTTTGATGGTTTTTCTGATAAACATTAGATTGGAATTTATGGATAATGGGAACTTATCAAAAAAAAAATTACACTCTAGAGATACCAAGATGTATCATGACCATATATTTCATTAATCCTATCTAGGAATGAGGTGATCAATTGTGGATTTTGTGTATTGAGACTATATGTGTCATAAAATTAAGTTCGAACATCAGATGCCAACTAGTTTTCTATAAACCATTCCCATTCTAGTGAGAAATTTGGGTAAGATAGAAATAGAATTTGTGATTGGGTTGCTTCAGAATTCTAGTGATAAGGATAAGGTATGAGTGGTTATTAATCAACTCATGAAATCAGTGCATTTAATACCAATCAATGAGAAAATTTAGGTAAAGTATCTTGGGAACATATATGTGTTGGAGATCTTCATAATTCATTGTGTGCTATTGGAAGTTGTTTTAGATAGGGCACCTTTATTTACATATTGATTTTGGTTTGGATTGTGGAAAATGATGGTATCTTTGTTAATTTTTAGCATGAATTATCATCCTCAATTGGATTTCTAGTCTAAGAAGGCCATCTAGATTCTTGAAGACATGATTCGGGCATGTGTGCCCGAATTTAGTGGATCATGGGAGGAAAATCTACACATATTAGTGTTTTCCTATAAAATAGTTATTAGGATTTGGTTATGATGGTTCCATTTAATGGGTTGTATGGATGGATTTTTAGATGGACTATTTATTGGATAGAGGTTATAGAATGGTCATTATTTGGACTAAGCAACATCCAATAGATGAAATATATTTTTGAATTGATTTGGAAGATGTTAATTATAACTTAGAGTCACCAAAAATCATATATATTCGTCATTTGTCATATTTTTCTGTTTTTGATAGGTGATAATGTTTTCCTCATCATTTAACCTCATATGGGACATATGTTTTTTGTAATATATGGTAAGTTATCACTCTATTATGTTTTCCCATTTTAGATCATATAGTGACTCAGGAAGGTGTCTTATAAATTTGACTAACCTACTCATTTGACTTGTATCCATGAAATGTTGTATATTTCTCAATTGAAGAATTATCAATGAGATCCATACCATGTGATTTATTGGGTGGATTTTTAAATTTATCCCAACAACTCAATGTTGGAAATTTTTTATCATGAAGTGAATTAATAAGACAAGGTGTTTTTTGGAAGGAAAATCCCATTGGTTTGAATGAGATGGTAGTCTGTTAGAGAAATCCATGAGACAAGGGATCATAAGTCCATGATCTTGTAGCAATTCCATCTCCTTTCACATTCATAATCTTGAGCCTTTATAGAAATAGAAATACATTATAGTGGGTATAATTTTTACACCCAAGTATATGGAATTATATATATAGCCTCTTTTGTTTTTATCACTTTGTATTATAGGTCGTATATTGGTTAACAGAAGTATTTTTAGTATTTTTTGGAAATAATAATCTATTATATATCCAGTTAAGGCCAGTATAATAGTTTTAGGTCTGTAGGTGACAATTATATGATCAAAATGTATATTTAGACACTCAATGACAAGATGTGGGTGGATTTTAGGTTAAAAACATCCATTTTTTACCCTTAAAAAATCCTTTATTAACAAAATTAAACAAGATAGACTCAAAAACCCTCTTTAGCTCTTAACTATAACACTATATTTATTTGGATCCAAATAAATGATCTGATAAAGTAACTTAAGAATATTTTACTTAGATAAATATTTTACCTTAAAGTGTAAATAATTTTATTAATCAGAGTATACAAGTATAAGAATGCATATGAAATTTATACTTTCATTCTTTACCAAAATGCAGAAGAAATAAAAACATGTAACAAAGAAAATTAAACATGTATATGAAATATTTTAACTCAAATTGAAGGGTATATAACTACCTTATATAAAGATCCCCTAATTTATACTTTCAAGAAAGTATATCTTACCCACACCAAGGTTAGCCTGCGATAAGAATATCAGAATCTATCATGTTATCCCTGTAATCCCTTGAATGTTAAGGTAGTCGGCACCACTGTCTTCATATCCCTGGAATCCCATGATTTATCAGCAAAAATTGGGATCTCACTAAGAAGGATGAACAATTTGATCATAATGTGAACAAGTCTTTCATGTTATTCACACAAGGCGGGTTGAGAAAAGCTCTTTTTGCAAAAATTATCCCTCTATAATTTCTCACATCCAACACTTCTCAATGTATTTTCAAATCTTCAAATGGCTAGAGTATATCTTGGAAAAAAATTCCAATGATCGGCTCCCTCCTCCAATGGTCATAGTTTTACTTGAATTTTGGAGGGACCTGTACATATGTCACTCAACCAACAGTTAGGTAAAAATATTTGTATGACATTTTTTCATGTGTGAAAACATGGTAAACATTATCATGCATAATAAATAATAATAAGTAAGGAAAAAAATATAATGTTTAATAAACTTATGTATAATAGTATCTGATAAACTCTAAACAATATGTCAAGAAAGTAAATAATCATTAACAAATAATAATAATCATATTCTTGGAAGATTAGATATTAGAGTCTAAAAATGTGAATTCAGAGTCTAATTTTTATATAATTTGGAGTCAAATTTTCAGAGAATTCAAAATCTGATTTCAAAAAAAAATAGGAGTCTTATTTTAAGAAAATTCAGAGTCTGTTTTAGAAGAAAGAATATTCACAATTATGTGGAAATAGATTTCTAAGGAACTGTAACGTTCTGAGTTAGGTAAGAATCTGATTTATGGTTTAATGAAATGACAGTTAGAAATGGTTTGAGAAAACATTAAATAAGAAATTAAATACCAAGTGTAAGAATAAAACATTTCTTAGAGAAAGAAAATTTCCCTTAAAAAATATTTCTTAGAGAAATATAATTTTCCTAAAAGAAATGTGTTTCGGATTTTCAAAACATAATGGAATGTAAATGTCATAAGGGGACTTAATCACTCAATTATATCCCCCTTTTTGGAAAGCACAAACAAATTTTCAAAAAAGAATATATGTAATAATTTTTTCATGTTTTGAACTTTAGAATAAATACTTATTTCCCTTTATATATGACCCATAATGAATTTGACTAACTCCCCCTTATGTTTTGAAATCCCCAAGGATCGTATTCTTTTCATTCTTAGAGAAATTACTCTTTCTTATTGAGAATTTATTATTCATGTAATCTCCCCCTGACTTAAGCAATATATTTATTAATCTTCCATTTGATCATTATTTTCTCCCCCTTTGTGATTTTCAAAATGGAATATAGGGGAAAAATACCACAAAGTTGAGGAATATACAAGACAAAACAAATATTAAGATAACAAAATTTCATTATGATGGGAAAAATTATTACAATGAAAATACTAAAAAATATCAAATTTTAAGAAATCAGTCATCCTTTTTTTATTCAGCATCAACTTTCTCAGGGTAGCCTTCAACCTTTTCAACTCTTTTCGATAACCCTCAAACTTCTTGAGTAGCTGATCTCGATCCGGATTTTTCTTTTCAAGAACATTGATTATTTCTTCATGAGACATAAATATTTTGACTTTAGACTTCACCATCCCTTATTTCTCTTTAATTTTTCTTATATCTATTCCCCGATTTCTCCTTCCTTTTTCAATTTTAGAGCAACTGAATTCATCTTTCCATTCAGGTCATTGTCCTCATGAATCCAAGAAACATGATCTTGATTCAGATTTTCTGAAAAACTGGTTAAAATATTATTTATTATGTCATCTAACATATCAAATGAATCCTTTATTGAGTCACAGAAATCATCCATGATTTTCATATCATCAATAATTTAATAATAGGACTTTGTTATTTTTTTCATGATCTCCTATGAGCATCATAAACAATGTGAAAAGTATTAAAATTGACATAAAGTTTTATTAACATTCACTTGAGAATGCTTGTTGAACCTGAATTTGGATTGATTTTTTGTTGAAGCAGTTTGAATTTTGAGTCAATACAAGGAAATAAGGGAATGGTATTCACTAGATTTCATAAGGAGTGAACAGAAAATCTTGTACTAAGGAAGATGAAGATTTTGAACTAGATCCCTTTTTGGTGAGGGAAGTTTATCTTGATCTTCTTCTTTCCTCTTAGATGTTCCAACAAAATCATTATTATATTTTCCAACCACATCATTCCTAGGAGAAAGAACGTCACATGCTATCCTTTATCATATTTAGATATTTCCTTCTCAATTTTTAGAGTCTCATTCTCACAATTAGAAACTTGAATTATTCAATCATCATCATCATCAGGTATATTATCACCAACTTTATCAATAACTTCCTTAACATCATCAGGATGAATATAATCATGATTACTACTTTTATCATATGAAGGACTATCAAACTCATCAGGAGAATCATCATCTTTCCCTTATGAGATTATCTTGTTTTATTAAACATTGGATGTTCTGATATAAAACTGGTCAAAATATACATCCTTCTCTTGGTATTATTCCACTATTTTGATTATATCTTAACTTTCCTCTTCCTCTTCTTCTTATTTTTTTTATTCTTGATGTACTATTTATTCATTGGCAATGAGTTCCAAAATTTAAATGACATTCCTTGTTTTATCTTCTCCCAAGGTTTCAATTTTAACTGATTCTTGGAAGAAGGATTCTGGTACCTGGATTTTTTCGGATTATTTCTTAGTATCTTAAAGAAAATCTTGATCAATTTTTTGCTTAATAAATATTATTATTTAACTTCTTTTATTTATCTTGCTTCTCGAGCTCTTCAAATTCTTGAATTTTCAAGTCCTTAGCCTCAGAAGGGCCTAATCCAAACATTTCATCCCCTTTCTTTTTTTATTCTTCTACTCTCTCCACTTGGCTACCACTTCATTATAGATTATCGTTTTCCTTCTCAGCTTGGTTGGAGTAGATACTAATTTCAGTGCATGTACTTTTTCTTTCGGTTCTGGTTCTTTTCTTTTCTTTGGGGTTTGATTGGAACTTTCTCCTACTTCACCTTTATTTCTGATATCTTAAACATCACAATCATAAATATTAATGAACTCTCCTGACATAAAGATAAAACAAAATTTCATCCATTTCATAGTGATATCACTCAACAAAATTATCTCAAAAACTTTGGGTTTTGAACTGCAAGAAATTTTTAAAGATTATAGACAAAGGAAAATAATATTCAACAAGATTTTTGTACACATTATAGTCTGAGACTTGAGGGTTTCATTCTTGATATTACTGAATTTTAAGGGAATCTAATTTATAAGTTTTATCTTCCCTATATTCACCAACAAATACATTATGAAGATATAAAATTTCTTAAGAGAATTCTAGTCTCCCTTTCTCGGAATGATAAATCTTTGCATCCACAGGCCTAACAACCTAAAATTGGTTAAAAGATGATTGATAATTAGTGATTTAACTCATTTAAGTCCAAGGTACTCAATTTCCTTAACCTTCTCAAAACTACCTTCCTTGTCTAAAACATGTGAGAACAAAAGATATCCTCTCCTTCATAAGGATTATCCAGAATTCTTATAGCCTTGTTTAAAGATAAATAATAATTCTTTCTATAGATCTTGAAAGAAAACATTTCTCATCCTCCTTTTTCATAAAAACTAACTCAATCATTGAATTATATAAGGATATCAAGATAAAATGGATCTTTATTCTTTGGTTTGTAATGAAGATACTTTCCCATCCATTCTTATTAATAGTTTTTGAAATCATAGAATCCTACTTGAGAAAGAAATTTGGGTCAACCAACTTTTCTCAATAAATTAACCTATTCATTAGTTCCTTATTTTAGGTCATTTAATATTGTGAGGAAACATCAAGATACATTCATATCTTAAAGAAACTGAGAAAACTGAACAGTGGGTTTGAAGGGTGGTAGATCTTCGGTGCAAAAATGCTGAGATAACCAATGTGGTATGTGAATATGGGGGGTTCTTTATATAGGATTTGTAATGATGGTTTGTATTCCCAAATCAATCCAATGGTTTAGATTTGATTGATATGATATTACAGTTGATATCAATTCTGAAGAATGATTTGAAGGATCTGATCTTTTGAGGCTTTAATGAAAAAAATAGAATTTAAGGAAAGTGAATCTAATGAGATTTCCTTAAAACAATATAGAAATGACAACAAGAAAAAAATTGCGATTGAGAAAATTTGTGTAAGGAAACATAACTTATATATTACTTAGAAAAAATCTTCATTATTTATAAGTTTCTTCTTTAAGAATATAGGTTGCAAAAATTTTATTATGGAAAGAACATTTTTACGTTCTGAAAAATATTATTAAGGAAAAAAATTTAGCTTCCAAAAGTTTTATTAATGAAATATAAAAGAGTAAAAATATGTATTCCTTCTATGAAAAAGATTATATTAATGTAAAAATATAGATTTCCACAAAAAGTTAATATTGACTGTTACTTTATGGTTATCATTCCTAAATTTTTTAAATGTATTCATATAAATCTGAGTGTAATGATTTTGTAAAAATGATAGCAAGTTGGTCTTGCATTCCAATAAATTGAAAAATAATATCTCTTTTGAGTATGTGATCCCTAAGAATGTAAGGCCTAATGTATATGTTTTTTCAAGAGATTGATGTTCAGGGTTTTTATTAGGGAAATGGTACTCGTATTATCACACAATATTTATGTTTTGGTAAAATTTAATCCATAGTCTTTGGGTGTTTTTTGGATACACAACACTTGAGCACAAAAACTTCTAGTTGTTACATATTAAGATTCGGTAATGGAAAGTGCGACTGAGTGTTGCTTCTTTCATGACCAAGAAACAAATTAATCTCCTAATAAATGTATTTTTTCAAATGTACTTTTATAATCCATTCTACATCCACCAAAATAATCATCTAAAAAATATTGTTTAAAAAATAATTTCCAAAAGAATAAAAAAGTCTCAAATATAGGGTTCAGTTTAAATAGAGAAAAACTATTCTCACTTATTTTAAATGGGATTCTTTTATATAGTATTGATATATTGCACATAATCACACTGAAAACATTATGTTTTCATGACTATCTATTAAGTATAATAAACTTCATATCGTACCTCTAAAAGTTTTTTAGTCTACTGGTTTCTCAACTTCATCATGATTAAGAGAATTTGAGGTACTGAATGGATTAATTATACTTTTAGTGGTTTTATATCCATAATTTTTAAAAAATATGTTTAATATACTTATTTCGATATATATATATGTTCCTTCGGGTTTTTGAGAAATTACAAAATCAACGAAAAGTGTTAACTCACTCATTAAACTAATTTTAGACTCAGACATCATGTGATTCGCAAATAAATTAATTAAATATTACTGAGTTGATATCAATATAATATCATCAAAATCAAATTGAACCATCAAAACATTTTTCTTATCTTCATTTATAAAAAGGGATGGATTAGCAGTTCCCTTAACATAATTATTTTGTAACAGAAATCAAGTTAGTCTGTCAGACCATGATTTAGTAGATTTTTTAAGTCCATATAAAGCTTTGGTAGGTTTAGAAACATGTTCAGGATGATTTATATCCTTAAAACCATGAGTTTGTTAAAACAAATTCCACTTTAACACATCTATTAAGGAAATAAAACTTCACATCCATTTCAAAAAATTTGAGGTTAAATATTGATGCAAAGTATTGTAGAATAATAATGGATTCAAGTCTAGAAATATAGAATAGGTTTCATCATAGTTTATTCTTTCTTGTGGATTATTTCCTTTAGCAACTAATATTTCTTTATTTCATACAATTGTACGATTTTCATCACATTTATTTCTAAAGATCCATTTTACACCAATTATAGAAGTTTCATTTGGTCTTTTTACCAAGGTCCAGACATTATCCCTTTCAAATTCATTTAGTTCATCTTTTAGAGATTTAATTCAATCATCATCACCTAAAGATTCATTGTGTAGGATCGAAATAATGATGTAGATGATCGATATACAAGAGGGGGGGTGAATTATACACTTTAAAAAATTTCCTTAAACAAGTAAAGATCTAAGTTTAACAAAGTTAAACATAAGAAAACTCACAACACCTATAACTCTAATGAAATATTGGTAAAAGGTGTGAAGTTACAAACTTCTAGTTCTATACACTTGATTAAATCTGGAAAGTCATTCCAGAAAACTGGTTCTGGAAATATGTATCCGGGAATTGAAACTCTAACAAAGTTTACAATATGAGATTCTACCTTAAAGCGTATAGAATCTAAATGAATCAGAGTACAAGTGTAAGTAAATATAAGAAGATTATACTTTCCATACACTACAAAATGCAGCGAAAAAACAAGTAGTAAAACTACAAGTAACAAGATATAAATCTTTTAACCAAAAGAGAAGGGTATCCAAAAACCTTGGATAGAGGTCCCTTGAATTATTCTTTCAAGAAATTTTGTCTTACCCACACCAAGATAAGCCCTCGATACAAAGATCGGTGTCTCTGTCTTTCTATCCCCGCAAGACCTCAACTTCAAGGTAGTTGGAACCTCTGCCTTCCTCAGCAAGGAAGCCCTCGAACTTCAAGGTAGTGGGCACCTCTGTCTTCCTATCCCTAGTATCCCTCGAATGTAATCACCAACATTCAGAGTCACACGATGCAATATGAATGAGCAGTTCAGTACGCACAAAACATGAAAAGATTATCTCTCTAGAAATCACCTTAACAGCATGTGGTCTTTAGAGTGATCAACTCGTTATAAAGATCTTTAAAATGAGCTCCTATTTATAGGCTCGGTTGGAACGGTTGGCTCCCTCCTCCAACGATCATATTTTCATTGAATTTTGGAGGGACCAATACACGTGTCACTAAACAAATGGTTTGTTAGAAACAGAAAGGACGACATCGTTTTATAACAAAACACATGTAACTGAAAGCAAAAAATTGTTTTATAATGAAACAAGTTTAAGCATAAGCAAAACCAGAATTTGGAATGTAAGTAAATAAAAGTTCAGTGTCTAACCAAAATGGAATTCAGATTCTAAAATAAAAAGGATATTTGGATTCTGTTTTATAAGAATTCAGAACCTGAAATCTGTGGAAATCCGGAGTCTGAATTTCTAAGGAAATTCGAAGTCTGGTTTCACCAGAGTTTAGAATCTGAACTTTTGTAGTTTGGAGTTGAATGTGTAGAAGTTAGGAGTTGAACTCATAAAAGTTTGGAGTCAAAATCATAAAATTTCGGAGTCGAATTAATAAAAATTAGAAGTAGAACTTAGTAAAAGTTCGGAGTTGAACTTAGTAACAGTTCGAATTCGAACTAGTAAAACTTCAGAGTCGAACTAGTAAAAGGTTGGAGTCGAACTAGTAAAAGTTCGGAGTCGAACTAGTACAAGATCGGAGTGGAACTAGTAAAAGTTCAGAGTCGAACTAGAAAAAGTTTGTATTCGAAATAGTGAAAGTTCGTAGTTGAACTAGTGAAGTTCGAAGTCGAACTAGTAAAAGTTCGGAGTCCAGAATTCGGAGATTTAACCTTGTTAGAGTTCGTATCCAGAATTCGGAGTGGAACTATATTAGAGTTCGTATCCATAATTCGGATCCTAAAACAAAATACTTTATACCTTAACATTATATGATTTTGGGGATTTTGGGTATGAATCTGATTTTTATAATTAATAAAAAATATTGCTATGTATAAGAAAATATGGGTTAGGTTAAATTTCTTTAATGTAGGAAATTTTCCTTATAGAAGTAAAATATAGATTTTCTTAGGTATAAGGTGTTTGTGATTTTCAAAACAAGAAGGAATGGAAAATTCATAAGGAAAACCTTATTGACTCCACAATCTCCCCCTTTTTTGAAAGCACAAACATCCTTACGAAAAATAATATAAGAACTTTGAAAAATCTCATTATACATTAAATTAATACTTATCTCCCTTTGTTCATGGATGAAAGTGAATACAACTAACTCCCCCTTAGGCATTGAAACTCTAAGGATTGTATTCTGAATTTCTGGAGTGGATTTTTCATTATCATGGTAATGAAAAACTTCGTAATGAGAAACTCCCCCTTTCTTTAAGGATATTTCACTTAGAAAATTCTTCTTTCTCCATTTTAAAATTTTCTTTATCCTCTTTTAGGTAGTTTTTTTCCTTCTCCCCCTTTGTGATTTTCAAAAATAATTGAAGGGAATGGAAAAGAAAATATGGTGCATAAAACATTAGTATATAAAAAGATACAAGCAACCAAATTTTCATTACAGTTGAGAATTTTTTTACAAAGAATGAAAAATAAAAAAAAAGATAAGAGTGGATTTATTTGTCTTCCTTTTCCTTTGGGATCAACTTCTTCAACAAGGTTTTGAGCTTCTTCAAGTCTCTTTGGTCTTCCTCAGCATGTCTCTCCAAGGATTTTATCCTTTCTTATTGGGCTTTCAAAGCTTCTGCTTGAGCCTTCATGGACTCTTGTTGCATCTTCACAAGCTCAATCCGAATATTTCTATCGCTTATAAAATTATGATCAAGAGAGTTAGTCTTATCATTCAGTTCCTTCACTTGTTGACTCCGAGAACTTTGTTCAATGATCATCTCATCCTGAAGATTATTAATCTTTTTATCCTCAATGTCAAAAGAATCTTTCACCTCATTCTAAAAATTATCATACACATCCAAGTCTTCTTCAACATTCTTAGACCACAGAGTTATTTTGCTGCAAGACTTTCTATACACGTCAAAATTGATAAGAAAACCTTTATGGTCTGCCTCAATCTTTATACACTTATACATCATCATGGATAAGGCTTATGATTTCTGATTCAAACTATGTTGCATCATCTGGCATCTGGAGTCTATGGTGGAGAAAATCAGAATAGTTTCCACCAACTTTTTCAGATATTCAACCACAAAATCGTGACCATGTGCTGATGACTCCAAATCTGATAACTTGCTTGGCGATTGTTCTTCTTCAACTTTCACCAGTTTACTTTTAGAATAACCACCAACCTTTTTCTTCCTAAAAATCTATTTTGTTGGATTATCCATCAGAACTTGATTCCCATTTTCAGCTTTCAGAATGGGTTGATCATCTAGAGATTCTTCCTCACTTTTTGATAACTGAACAATCAGATCTTCATCTGGTTTCTCCTTTTTCGTCCCTTCTTCAAGGAAATTATTTTCATAGGATTCTTCCTCATCATATAAAACATTTTCCTTCTCTTCCTCTTGCTCATCATCATCTTTCCCACTTTCTTTCTCAACTGCCTTTCCCAGAGTGGGTAATTTTTCGGATTCAGCATTTTCTTTATACTCTTATACTTGTTTGATCAATTTATCAAGATCATCACTTCCTTCTTCTTCTTCTTCTTCAATAACCACTTCTTCTACTTATTCACCAGCTTGTTTTTCTACTTCTTCAACTACTTATTTACCCTTGGATTTTTCTGGAGTGACATAGTTCTTACCTAGAGTCTCTGTTAAAGATGGTTGAACATCAAAGGTTTCCGAAATGGGAATCTTTTCAGAGGCTATTTCAGTATCTCTTAACAGAGATTGTACAAGCTCAGATTCAAACACCTTTTTCTTCAACTATTTCTCTTTTTACTCTTTTTCTAACACATTCGTAGCTTTTTCCCTTAATGCCTTAGCCTTTTAGGGTCCAATCCAAACTGAGGATCCACTTCTTTTCTCTTCTCTTTGTCTTCCCTCCACTTGACTGCCACTTCAACTATAAATGTTTTCTATTTCTTTGGCTTAGAAGGTGCGGATTGAGTTTCCATAGATTTGGGGGTTTTGTTATCACCAACCACTTCCTTAATCTTCCTCTTCATAGTTACTTTATTAAATGGTTCATCCTTCTCCACATTTTTTGGAATGGCCTCAGCCTCCCCCTCTGGTAAAGGATAGAATTCTCCAGATTCAGTAGAAAAACCCATCTTCATTCTTTTCAAAGTATCATCACTGATGATCATAAGATTACAATTCTAAACTTTTGACTTACAAGCATCTTTGAAAGAATCTAAGCACCAAACTATCAACTTTGATAGTAAGTCAGGGTATATAATGATTTGAGCTCTCAAGTTCCCTTATTTTATATTCTTAATCGTAATCAAGACATGCCTCATCAAATTTATCTTCCTTAGATTTACCAGGAAATCTAGGATATAGATGTCACTATTCTTCATATTATCCTTCTCACCCCTTCTTGGTACAAGAAAGCCTTGTACCCACAATTGTAGAATCCGATTATTTAGAGTGAGATGAGAAATCTTAGCAGCCTTTTTATCTTTGATCCTACGAAATTTCAAAGCCTTCTCCTTGTTGAAACTTCCTTGCTCATCCAGAAGCTTAGGTGAGCAAAACTCAGCTTCCCCTTAGTAGGATAAACCCACCAAGCATGCAGCCTTGGGATACGATAATTTGTAAGTCTTACCATAAGACATGAAGGAAAATAACTCTCTGCCTTATTCTTGCTGGAAGGAAACAGGATCGTAGAACTCAACCAGTAAATCTGTATAAACTGGATCCTGTTTTTCTGAATTAGACAAGAAAACATCTTCCCAACCATTCAATCTAATATTATTGGTTATAAGGGAATCAAACTTGTAGAAATTTGGATGCACTAAACTTTCTTTGAAGACTAACCATTTTGAAATTGGCTTTGTGGTTGACATGTCTTGAGATGTAACTTCAATAGACATTCGGAGTGGAGTGTTTTGAAAGATTCGGAACAGCTTTGACAAATATCGGAATAGTACTTAAGAAGATAGTCAGGGATTTGAGACGCGAAATCTTTGAAAAATCGATGAGGGAAATCTCTTAGGGTCTCCTTTATATAGGCGATGGAGGTGACGATTGGTCTTCCAAAAACCATCTAACAGTTGAAAATTCTTTTGATCTGATCTGACAGTTGAGAACATTCCTGCAAGGAAAACTAGACTCTGATCATTTGAGGTTTTATGAAAAAAACATTCGAATTTAAGGAAAACTAGTATCCGAATAATTTTAAAACTCATAGGAAAATACCATCAAGAAAAATATGACTACGAAAATTTAAGTAAGGAAATCATACCTTTCGGTTTGGTTAGAAAGGTTGTTCGTAATTGCTATTATTCATCTTGAAGGAAAAAATTAAAAAAAAATGAAAAACTCATCACGAAAAATCCCCATTACAAAAAACTCATTACGAAAAATCCTTATTACGAAATACTCATTACAAAAAATTTTAGGTATGAAAAATCCATTACGAAAACATTGGTTCTGGAAATTTTCATTACGAAAATTTCAGTTCCAAAAATTTCCATTCCAAAAGTTTCCATTCCGAGAATTTCAGATCCAAAAATTTCTTTTTCGAGAATTTCCATTCCGAGATTTTTCAAAAGATTTTTATGAAAAATTTAGTTACATAAGTTGGAAAAGAAAACTGACAGTGACAATTTTATTAACATGCAAATGTACTCCCCCTATGAGAAGGAGTTTATTACTATAAGGAGAATTGTTCAACAAGAAGTTAATGAAGAAGGAATACCTCACGGTTATCATTCCTAACTTCTATTTAATGTATTCAAATCTATCAGAGGGTAATGATTTTGTGAAAATATCAGCAAGTTGATCTTGCATTCTGATAAACTGAAGAATGATATCTCTTTTAAGTGTGTGATCCCTAAGAAAGTGATGCCTAATATCTATGTGCTTTTCACGAGAGTGATGTGCATTATTATTACTAAGGGCAATGGCACTTGTGTTATCACACAAAATTTGAGTCTTTGTAAAACTCAAGCCATAGTCTGTGAGTGTGTGTTACATCCACAACACTTGAGCACAATAGCTTCCAGCTGCTACATATTCAACTTCAGCAGTGGAGAGTGCTACTAAATGTTGCTTCTTGCATGACCAAGAAACTAATGAATCTCCTAAGAAATGACAAGTTCCGGATGTACTATTTATATCCATTCTACATCCACCAAAGTTAGCATCTAAAATTCTTTTTAAAACAAAATCATTTCCAAAATTATAAAATAATCCTAGATCCATGGTTCCCTTTAAGTAGTGAAAAATTCTTTTCACTGCATTTAAGTGAGATTCCTTTGGATTGGATTGATATCTCACACATAAGCATACTGAAAACATTAAGTCTGGATGACTAGCTATCAAGTATAGTAGACTTACTATCATACCTCTAAAGAGATGTTTGATCTACTGGTTTCCCAGCTTCATCAAGATCTAAAGAGTTTGAGGTACCGATGGGAGTACTTATACTCTTAGTGTTGTCATATCAATAATTTTTAATAAGATCTTTAATATACTTATGTTGAGATATATAGGTTCCTTCTAGTCTTTAAGAAATTTGAAAACCAAGGAAAAATTTTAACTCACCCATCATACTCATTTCAAACTCAGATTTCATTAGACATGCAAAGGAGTCAGTTAAAGATTGATGAGTTGAACCAAATATAATTTCATCAACATAAATTTGAACAATAAAAACATTTTTCTTATCTTTCTTTATAAAAATGGTTGGATCTAAATTTCCCTTAACATGGTTATTTTGAAGAAAAAATCATGTAAGTCTATCATACTAGGCTTGTGGGGCTTGTTTAAGGCCATACAAATCTTTAGTAAGTCTAAAAACATGACTAGGGTATTTTGTGTCTTCAAAGTTAGGAGGTTGTTCAATAAAAACATCCTCTTGAACATAACCATTAAGGAAAGCACATTTCACATCCATTTGAAAAAGTTTAAAATTGATGAATGCTGCAAAGGCAAGTAAGATACGAATAGATTCAAGTCTAGCTACTGGATCATAAGTTTCTTCATAGTCTATTCCCTCTTTCTGATTATAGCATTTAGTAACTAGTCTTTCTTTATTTCTTACAATGACTCCATTTTCATCACACTTGTTTCTGAAGACCCATTTTACTCCAATAACAGAAGTTTCCTTAGGTCTTTCAACCAAGGTCCAGACTTTATTCCTTATGAATTCATTTAGTTCATCTTACATGGCTTTAATCCAATCTTCATCACCTAAAGCTTCATCAGTTCTTTTTTGTTCTAATTGGGAAAGGAATGCTAGATGTTATACTTAATTTCTCAAGGAACTTCTAGTCCTTAAAGGTTGATTTACGTCACCAATGATACTATCACTAGGATGATTCTTAAGGAACACATGGTTTGGGTTTTGTAAAACCTGTTCATCAACATATGGTAGAAAGTCTTCTGGGGTAAATGTTTCAGAAGTATCTTCTTGAACATTTTCCTTATCAGAAGGATCTTCTAACAAAGATTGATAATCAGTTTTTGAAAACACATCCAAGGATGTAGGTTGAGATGGTTAAAAAATAAAGATCAGATTCATCAATTTTTACATGCACTGTTTCTTCAACAGTACAAGTGTTTTTATTGAAGAATCTATAAGCCTTAAAAGTTGTGGAGTATGCTAAGAAAATTCCTTCATCAGATTTTGATGTAAATTTTTGTAGATTATCTTTAGTATTCAGGATGAATACCTTGCAACCAAAAACCTTGAAGTAGGAAATTCTATGTTTTCTACCATTCCATAACTCATAAGGAGTTTTATTAAGAAAAGGTCTAATCAAAACTCAATTTATAGTATAACAAGCAGTACTTACAGCTTCAGCCCAGAAATGTCTAGCTATAGAATATTCAATCAACATGTTTCTAGTTATCTCTAGAAGAATTATATTTCTTCTTTCAACTACACCATTTTGTTGAGGAATTCTCGGTGCTGAAAAGTTGTGAGTAATACCTTTTCTATTACAAAAAGTTTCAAAATTAGAATTTTGAAATTCTCCTCCATGATCACTATGAATAGTATTTAGTGGAAGGATTTTATCATTTTTAACATGGGCTCTAAAACTTTTGAAATAAGAAAAATATTCAAACTTATTTTCTAGAAAATAGACCCATGTAAATAGAGTGTAGTCATCAACTAGAACAAACACATAGTATTTGCCTCCAATGCTTCCAGCTTGTGTTGGACCAAAAAGATACATGTGCACTAACTATAATGCATCAGTTGTTGAGACTTCACTGATTGATTTAAAACTAGATTTATGTTTCTTTCCATATTTAGAAGGATCAAAAACTTTATAATAATCGAATCTAAGCTCCGGTAGATCCTTAACTAGTTTCTTCATAGAGAGTTTACATAAGATCCTAAGATTACAGTGACATAGTCTTCTATTCCATAACCAAGAATGATCTTACATTGCACTAAGAAAAGGTAGATCTTGGCTACTAAGGTGTTCTATGTTTAATGTATACACATTCTCTTTCCTATTGGCTGATAGAATAAATTATTACTGGGAATTGTGAACTAAGCACTTATCATTCCAAAAATTCACAAGGTATCCTTCATCACATAAATAACTTATGCTAATGAGGTTGTGCTTAAGACCCTTTAAAAACAAATCATTTGAAATCAATGTTTTTCCAAGAAGAACAATATTACATATACCAACAATTTCTCCATAATCATTATCTCCAAAAGTTACTTTTACTCCTTTGGTTTTGATAATCTTTTTGAAATATCTTTTGTTAACATTAATGTGCTGGAAACATCCACTATCCATGTACCATGTATTATTGTTGGTACTTCCTTTACCTTCCTGAAAACAAGAAAAGAGTTAGACTTTCGGAATCCAAACTTGTTTGGATCTAGGATTTTTAGAAACAAAATTCTGGGTACCCACATCTTCTTAGAAAAGTAAGCTTTATGAAAACCTAGATATTGGGTTTTGTTTAAAGAGCAATTCTTTGCCCATTGACCACCACATTGAGACTTATTACAAAATGGGGCACTTTTTGGAACAAAATAATTGTTACTAAAAATTCGTTTTTCATGGGTATAACCAAATCCGGATTTGTTTCTTAAAGGTCATATTTGTGAATACATTTTATCAAAATTTTCTTTACCATGGGTAAAGTTTTAAAAAAACTTATTTAAGGAATAAATTTTAGACATGAGTTTTATAACCAAGTTTTTATCTTCAAAATTGTTAGATTTATAAATAGAGCTAGGCTCAAAAACACTTTTTTTAGAAATTACTTTTTCTAGATCTTTAGAATGTTTGTTCTTCTCAGAACTTACTTCCTTAAGATTTTTTGAAATACTTATATAATCATCATTTTTTTATCAAGATCTTTAGAAAGATCTGATATCTCTTTTGTAATAATAGTATTCCTTTAGTTTTCCTTATCAACCATTTTATTGATTTTAGAATTCTCAATCTCATGAATTTTAGCAAACCTAGAAACTTCTTCGTAGGTAGGTAAAGTATTTTTTTCATCAGAAGAGGATTATTCATCTGAAGAGTTATAATAATTAATATCATTAGAATTTAAAGGAACATTGGTCAATGATTCAAAATTGTGTACCTTATCCATGAATCAATGATTGTTAATAGTTAGTCTGGCTATAAGACCAAGATTCTTCTGTCCTGAGGATTCATAATCAGAAGATTCATCTGAAGAGTCACCACCTCTAGCACTCCAGGGGTCTTTAGCTTTCAGAACTTTCTTAGCTTTGGACTTGTAATACTTCTTCCTGTTCCTTTCAGAATGCCACTCTTTTCTTTATTTCTTTTTGAGAAAAGGACAATATGGTCCAATATGTCCATCTCTCTTGCATTCATAATAAGTAACTTCTCCATCTTTCCTATATTTACTTTCCTTTTTCTTATACTTGGATTGGAAATTTCTCTTTCCAGCTATCTTGTTCATCCTTCGAGAAAGATTTGCTAACTCATTCTCTACGACTTCACTATCACTAGATTCTGATTGAATAACCACCTTCTTAGACTTGGTTCTAGTCACTCTCTCAGGAGTCTTAGCTTTCATGTGATTTGAAGTTGTGGTAAAAGAAACAGTACCATTTCAATTCTTCTTCTTGATGTTTTCAGCATCCCTCTTCATTCTTGTTTCATGTTGAAGAATAGTTCCAAACAGATCATCTAAGGAAATTTGAGTGACCTTCATATTCTCATAAATAGTTGTTCTCTTTGATTCGCACTCATTGGGCATAATATCAAGGATCTTGTTAACTAGTGATTCATCATCCAAACTTTTCTCTCCCATAAATTGTAGACTGTTTACAATTTTCATAAACCTTTGTTGAACTTTGGAAATGAGTTCTCCATATGGAAAGTTGAAAACCATGATACTCTGCTCTTAGCATATCTCTTCTTGTCTCTATCAATTTGGATGTACAAAAATGTGTAACTTCAAGTTTCTTCCATATACAATTTGTTGTTTCACATGAAGAAATTTGGCTATATATGTTCCTAGTCATTTAACATAGTAGAGTATTTCGTAGCTTATTTTTTAATAGATAATCATGTTTATCTTGTTTAGTGAAATCACTCACTTACTTATTAGGAATTTTATAACCTCCGGTAAGAATAGCAAAGTTATCTACTCCAGTATTGATAACGAAAGTCTTCATACGATATCTCCAATACTCATAATCATTGCCTTCAAAAATTGTTGGTCTTGTAGGATTTAGGTTGTCGATGGAACCAATATTTAAACCTTCCATCGTTAAGAAAGTCTTTCTACACAAAAACTTGTTAATAAAAAAAGTTCTAATTCAAGGAAAAATATTCCTAAGCAAGGAAAATATTGAAAAATGAAAAAAAAATGAGAAACAAAAACTTATATGTGAGTATAAGTATTTCAGAGACCTGCTCTGATACCAATTGTAGGATTGAAATAATGATGTATATGCTTAATATACAAGAGGGGGGTGAATTGTACACTTTAAAAAATTTCCTTAAACAAGGAAAGATCTATGTTTAAAAAAATTTAACTTAAGAAAACTCACAAAACCTCTAACACCAATGAAATATTGGGACAAAGTATGAAGTTACAAACTTCTAGTTTTATGCACTTGCTTAAATATGGAAATTGATTCCGAATAACTGGTTCCGAAAATATAGATCTGGGAATTAAAACTTAACCAAATTTTACAATATGAGATTCTACCTTAATGTGTATAGAATCTAAATGAATCAGAGTAAAACATTAAGGAAATATAAGAAGATTATACTTTCCTTACAATAAAAAATGCAGCGGAAAAACAAGTATTAAAACTACAACTAACAGGATATAAATCTTTTAACCCAAAGAGTAGGGTATCCAACAACCTTGGAAAAAGGTACCATGATTTATACTTTCAATAAATTCTTTCTTACCCACACCAGGATAAGCCCTTGATACGAAGATCGGTGTCTCTGTCTTGCTATCCCCGCAAGCCAACAACTTCAAGGTATTTGGAACCTCTGTCTTCTTTGGCAAGGAAGCCCTCAAACTTCAATGTAGTTGGCACCTATGTCTTCCTATCCCTGGAAGCCCTCGAATATAATCACCAATATTTGGAGTCGCACGAAGCAATCTGAACGAGTCGTTCGGTACGCACAAAGCATGAAAAGCATCTCTCTCTAGAAATCACCTTAACAGCGTGTAGTCTCTAGAGTGATCAACTCATTATGTAGCTCTTTCAAGTGAGCTCCTATTCATAGGCTCGGTTGGAACAGTTGGCTCCCTCCTCCAACTTTCATATTTTCCTTGAATTTTGGAGGGACTTGTACTTGTGTCACTAAACCAACTGTTTTTTAGAAACATAAAGGATGACATCATTTTATAACAAAACATGTGTAACTGAAAGCACGACATCATTTTACAATGAAACAAGTGTAAGCATAATCAAAACCATAATTTGGAATTTAAGTAAATACAAGTTTGGAGTCTAACTAAATTGGAATTCAGAGTCTATAATAAAAAGGACATTTGGATTCTTTTTTATAAGAATTTGGAACCTGAAATCTGTGGAAATCTGAAGTCTGAATTTCTAAGGAAATTCAGAGTCTGCTTTCACCAGAGTTCAGAATCTGAACTTTCAGAGTTCGTAGTTGATCTTGTAGAAGTTTGGAGTTGAACTCATAAAATTTTGGATTCAAACTCATAAAATTTTGGAGTCAAACTAATAAAAGTCTGGAGTCGAACTTAATAAAAGTTCGGAGTCGAACTTAGTAACATTTCGGAGTCGAACTAGTTAAAGTTCGGAGTCGATCTAGTAAAAGTTCGGAGTTGAAATATTAAAAGTTCGGAGTCGAATGAGTAAAAGTTCTGAGTTGAACTAGTAAAAGTTCGGAGTCAAACTAGTAAAAGTTCAGAGTCGAACTAGTGAATGTTCAGAGTCGAACTAGTGAAAGTTCAGAGTCGAACTAGTAAAAGTTCAGAGTCCAGAATTTGGAGTTTGAACTTTGTTATAGTTTGTATCCAGAATTCGGAGTGGAAATTTATTAGAGTTCGTATCTAGAATTCGGATCCTAAAACAGAATTATTCATACCTTAGAATTATATGATTCCGAGGTTTTTGGGTATGAATCCGATTTTTATACTTAAGAAAAAATATTTCTATGTATAAGAAAATCTAGGTTAGAGTAAATTTCTTTAAGGAAGGAAGTTTTCCTTATAGAAGTAAAATATAGATTTGCTTAGGTATAAGGTGTTTGTGATTTTCAAAACAAGAAGGAATGGAAAACTCAAAAGAAAAACCTTATCGACTCAACACATTGGTGCTTTTAGGTTCTAGTAGGGAAAGAAATTATATATGTCTACTTCATTTAGTAAATAACCTATAGTCCTTATAGGTTTATTTATATCACCAATGATTCTATCACTAGGATGGTTCTTAAGAAGTAATTGATTTGGGTTTTGTAAAACCTATACATCAACATATGGTAAAAAATCTTTGGAGAAAAATACATCAGAAACATTTTCTTGAGTATTTTCCTTATTATAAGAATCTTCAATCAAATGTTGATAATCTGTTTTTTAAAACACATTCGAAGATGTAGGTTGGGGTTGTTTGAAAAAAAAGGACCAGTTTCATCAAATTTAACATGCATTGTTTCTTCAAAAGTACAAAAAAGTTTGTTAAAAACTCTATAAGCCTTAGAAGTAGTGGAAGAGGTGAAGAAAATTCCTTCATTATATTTATTTAAGAATTTATATAAGTTATCTTTAGTATTAAAGATGAATAATTTTCATAAAAATAATTTTAAGTAAGAAACATTAGTTTTTTGACCCGTCTATAATTCGTATGGTGTTTTATTAAGAAAATGTTTCATTAAAATTTGATTTATTGTATAAAAAGCAGTAATTACTTCTTCAGCCCAAACTTTTTTAACAATAGAATATTCACTCAACATGGTTCTAATTATTTCTTGAGGAATTAATTTTCATCTTTCAATAACATTATTTTGTTGAGGAGTTATTGGAGCTGAGAAGTTATGAGTAATTCCTTTTTTACTACAAAAGTTTTCAATGTATGATCTTTTAAATTGTACCCCATGATCAATAGGAATAGTTGTCAATGGAACATTTTTCTCATTTTTAACTTTTGATGAAAAATATTTATAATATGAAAAGGATTTAGATTTCTTTACTATAAAATAAACCCAATTAAATCATGTGTAATTATAAACTAAAACTAATACATAGTATTTTACTCTAATACTTCCAGATTGTGTAGGAAAAAAAATATCTATATGCACTAGTTATAATTCCTCAAAGGTTGAGACTTCACTGATTGATTTAAAGCATGACTTATGTTTCTTTACATATTTACAGGGATTAATAACTTTTGAAGAATCATAATAATAAAAAAATGATGGCCTTTGGTTCATTCCAATCTGAGGTTACAATGTCCTGGTCTTCTATTCTATAACAAAGATTTATCTTCCATATCACTATGAAAAGTTAGGTCTTGGATACTAAGGTCTTCTAAGTCTAGTTTATAAATATTCTCATGCCTATGGGTGGAGAGAATTAACACTTCCTTAGAATTGTGTACTAGACATTTATCATTCCTAAAATTAAAATAGTAACCTTAATCACATAATTTTCTTATGATTTAAGGTTGTTCGTAATACCTTTAACATATAAAATATTTGAAATAAAATCTTTTCCAAGAAGAACAATGTTTCAAATACCAAAAATTTCTCCCTAAGCATTATCTCTTAAAGTTACTTTTCCTTCTTCCTTCTTGATAATATTTTCGAAGAAGTTTTTTACCAGTCATGTACTGGGAATATCCACTATCCATTTACCATGTATTATTGTTTCCACATCCTTTATTTTCCTAAAAATATAATATTTAGACTTTTATAAACCAAACATTCTTGGATCTAGAATTTTTAGAATGTAAAATCATTGGTATCCATATTTTCTTCGAAAAGTAAACCTTTTAAAATCCTAATGATTGAGTTTTATTAAAAGAAAAAAATTTATCCCAATGTCACCCACACTGACCTGTAGTGGAAAAAGGATCACTTTGGGGAAAAAATAGTTATGAATAAAAACAGGTTTTGAGTGAGTATAACCAAATCCAAAACTCTTTCTAAGAGGAAGAATTTGTGAATACAATTTATCTAATTCTTTCCTTCTAAATGTGAAATTTGATAAAATATTATTTAAGGAAAATATTTCATATTTTTGTCTAATGAATAATTCTTATCCTCATAGTCATTAGTTTTAGTTTTTGAGTTATCCTATAAAATTTGTTTCCTAGAAATAACCTTTTCAAGATCCTTAGAAATTTTATCCATCTTAGAATTAACTTTCTTAAGGTTTTTAGAAATATTTTCAAAATAATGAGTTTTTTTATCAAGATAATTTGAAAGATGTAATACTTCTTTTGTTAAAACATTAATTCTATAATTTTATTTATATAACTTCTTTTTATCTTAGAGTTATTATTCTCAAGTAGTATAGAAAATCTGGAGACTAATTCAAACAAACGTAAGGTATTATCTTCTGATGTGGAAGATTTTTCATCCAAAGATTCCAAATATTATTCATTAACAAAATCTATATTTAATTAAATATTTATTAAGGATTAAGTATTGTGTACCTTATCTATAAGAAAATTATTTTAATAGGTAATGTGGCTATAAAACTAATATTCTTCTAACTATATGATTTATATTCTGAGGATTATTCTAATGAGTCACCACCACTAGCACTACATGTTTCATTAACATTAAAAACATTATTAGCCTAAGATTTGTAGTACTTTTTCTATTACCTTTCATAATTATTATCTTTTCTGTCTTTTCTATCATGTATAGAAAAATTTGGTATGATGTGTTCAACCCATTTTCATTCATAACTAGTTACTTTAGAATCTTTCTTATCCTTTATGTCTTTATTCTTATATCTATACTAAAAATAGTTTATTCCCACAATTTGGTTCATAATTTGATAAAGATTGTCTAGTTCATTCTCATACTGATCATTGTCACTTGATTCAGATTTAACAATAGCTTTCTTAGCTTTATATCTAGTTACCCATTCTAGAGTATTGGATTTAGATGTAGTATAGAAAGCAACACTTCCATTACCATTCTTCTTCTTATTGAAGCTAGCATCTATCTTAATTCATGTTTCATGTTGATTAAGAGTACCCAATAGCACATCAAGAGTCATGCTATATACTTTTCTATCCTCATCAATATCTATCCTTTTAGATTCCCACACAACAAGAATAATATCAATTATCTTGTTCGCAAGTATTTCATCATCATTTCCTTTCTCTCCCATAGATTGAAGACTATTTAAGATAGTCATAAATATTTGTTACACTTTGAAAAATAGTTCTTCATAAGGAAATACAAATCCATGATATTCAGTTCTTAACATATCTCTTCTAGTTTCTATCACTTTTGAGGTTCCAAAGTGTGTTACTTCAAGTTTCTTCTAGATACTATTTACAGCTTCAGAAGAAGATATTTGGATGTAGATATCTCTAGTCATGTAATATAAAAGAGTATCACATACCTTGTAGTTTAGTTTATATTCTTGTTTTTCTTGATTTATGAGGGTTCTGATTTCCTTATCATGAATCTTGTATTCACCAGTGAGCATGAAAAAGTTATCCACTATAGTGTAAATAACCAAGGTATTCATATTATCTCTCCAGTACTCATAATCATTACCATAAAAAATTGGTGTTCTAGTATGATTTAGATTGTTTATAGAACAAATTTTCATTCCTTACACTCTATACAAAAATACAAAATATCTTTTCCAAAAAAGGGATTAGTAACAAAATATTTTAAAAGAAAATCATTACGAAAAACAATAACAAGTAAAGATAAGAAAGGAAAGTTTTGGAAGGAAAACATATTTATAAGTATAAATATTTCAATAACATCCTATGATACCAATTGTAACATCGAGATGTAGATGTAGATTCTCAATTACAAGAGTTTTTTAATTATAGGTTTATAAACATTCGTTTTTACCCTTAAAAATATATTTTTAACAAAGTTAAACAAGACGGATTCACAAACCCTCTTTAGTTCTTATCTACGATAATATCTTTCTTAGAATCTGAATAATGGATCCATTAAAGAAACATAAGAAAAGTTTACTTATAGAAAGATTCTATATTAAAGCATATAGAATATTATTTATTAGAGTATAAAAGTATAAGAAAGTATAATAAATTAATACTTCCTTTCTTTAAAAAAAATAAGCAAAAATATAAAATTGTAATAAAGGCTAGTAAAAAAAGTATAAGAAATCTTTTAACCCAAAAATAAGGGTATCCAACAACATTGGATAAAGGTCCCTTCGTATATACTTTCAAGAAATTATATCTTACCCACACAAGTGTAAGCCCTTGATAGGAATATCTGAATCTATCTTTCTATCCTCACAAGACCTCAAACATTAATGTAGTTGGAACTTATATCTTGTTATCCCCAAAATCACCCAATTGATCAGCAATACTCGGAATCACACTAAGTAGGCTGAATAATTATTTCACAGCATTCACACAAGTTAGGTTGAGAAAATCTCACATAGCACAAATTCTCTCTCTAGAATTCAGCACATCCAACACTTTTCAACATATTTTCAAATCATTAAATTTCTGGGTTATTTATAAGGAAATGTTCCAATGTTTGTCTCCCCCTCTAATGGTTTTATTTTTCACCGAATTTCAAATGGATCTTTACATGTGTCACTCAGCCAATAGTTAGTTTAAAATAGATTATCCAATGTCATTTCATGTTATAAAACATGGGAAAATTATCGTGATTAAGAAACTATAATATGAAGGGAAAAATATCATTTTTTGAAAACCTTTTTTTTGAGACAAGCGGAGACACTAATTGGTCACCCAATTCATTCCCCAAAAAAATTTATTAAATAAAAAGAGTTACAATGCATGTTCAAGGTGAAATAAGTTTACACTATCTCAAAATTGATAAGATACATGAGAGTGTAGCAATAAAGCTCGATCAATAGATGACAAAGAAGCGGACAGGTACATACATTTCCTTCAAGCAAAAGATTAGCTCCTCCATGAGGAATATCATATTCAAGAGGGCTCTATCCATGTTGTCTTGTTCAATTCACTCCAGCGCCTTCAAGAAAAGAAGAAATCCATGGAGGGTCTATGAAATGAACCTCAAAAAAATGAGAATTCGGAGTTGGATTTTCAGTGAATTAAGATTCTGATTTTCATAGAATTTAGGGGCTGATTTCAGAAGAAATAGTTATATGATTCTTAGAGAATTCAGAGTTTGAATTCAGAAGAAATCAGATTCACAATTCTTGAGAAATCAGAGTTTAAGGAACTGTAATGTTCTAAGTTAGGTAAGGATCTAATTTTTGGTTGATGAAAAAGATGGGTAGACATGGTTTTAGAAAAAATTAAATAAGGAATTAAAAACCAATGGTATGGATAAAACTTTTATTAGAGAAGGAAAAATTTTCTTAGAGAAGGATAATTTTACTTAATAAATGTGTTTGTGATTTTCCAAACATAAAAGAATGGAAAATTCAAAATGGAACTTATTGACTCGACCCAAATGGCTAGTCATTAGACTTACATCTTCCAGCCAATAGAGGACATGTAGTTGCAGGCTCACTACCAGCACCCACATGCTTTTTGGTTGGTCACCACTAACCAGATAGAGGATTCCTAGTATCTTGTTTGAGGTGTTATTGTACTTACATTTTTGTAAGATCTAAAATGTATTTTTTGCCTAAAATTAATTTTTATCTACTCTAATATGACCCTTATGACCATAATTCCAATTATCTTGATCTAGAGGCGCATTGTTGATGATAATGGATATCTCCCACTTCTTGTTGGTGGATCTTTGGGCTAGTTGAAATATTAGTTCTTTGTTGATCCTAATACTGTGGGTTAGACCCATTCTATTTTTCTTCTTCTCTTTCTCTCAATGTGTTTTATTCACTATGTGACTCAATTATTAAATTAATAATGGAAATGGAGAATATGTTTTTTTCATTAGATCTAGGATATATGGAATCTAATCTATTCCTCTCACATAATAGATCTAGTGGGTAATGAGGTTTTCATTGGAATTGAGGTTAGTGTCTCTATCTGGTGGTCTATCCCTTAACGTGACTTATATACATATGATTCCATTTGGTTTTGATATATGAAATTGATTATTTAAAATCTTTGAGTGGTGAATTAATATTTGAGGGATATGGAAATATTTTCTAAAAGGGGTTTTTTTGGAAACTATTTTGATACACATGATGTGTTTGATAAATTGTCTCAAAGATGATTTTGAAAATGGAATGGTTTTTAAAGCATGGAAGTGGTGTTGTATTGTTATAGAATTTTTTTTATGAAAATGAGGGAATAAAATGAAATTTATTTCTTTGGAAAATGTTTTATGAAATGTGAACTTGGTTTCTTGAATGTAATGATGAGTAATATCACATTTTAAAGACCTTGAGTATAGGTGAAACTAGACATATGTGATCCCCAATAGAGTTATTTGACACAAGAGGAGGTAACAAAGGGTAACCTTACCAACGTAATGAGGTCACCATACTTTATATTTCACTTATATCAGCTAGTATTTTTCTATATTAGTTGTGTAAACCCTTGAGTTATGATTATCCATTTGGTTTTTTGAGGAAACATTACATGCTTGTTTATTTGATATTACAGTTTACCTTCTTGATATTAATATTGATGCTTGACACCTATTTGTCTCATCTCCTTATTCCTCATGGATAAAAGTTAGGTCATATTTCTTTGTTTCTTTTAATATGGAATTATTTTAAAAAAACCCAAATGATGATTTTAAATTTTAAATTATTCCTTTTAAAGTGTTTTTAAATCTATTTTATACAAGAATTAATTAATTCACGTGGAAATAAATTATATAGACTCTTGGTGGTATCCTACTAAGATTTAGTGATCACATCCTACATTTTACTTTAGCTATTTATATCATTGATCTTATAGTATACAGGTAAAGGGAACAGTTTCATGTAGAAGAGGACTCTCATGTGTCATGTTTCCATCCAAGGGGTTCTAAAAGTGGTGAATTATGGTTATGAGGAGATAGACCCATGGGTTTCTTCGGGTTCCATATAGATGGTCATTCCATTTTTTGATTATACCTTATTATCTAGTTATTAGATGTTTCCTTTTATGGTTTGGTTTTTTTGACATATGATGTATTATGGATATTTTTTATAATTATTTTCTTTTTTATCTTATCATATTTTTATTGAGGGTTAAATCATTCCCATGTTTCTTTGTATGATACCATGGGGATATTCACTAGTCTGGTGATCAGGGATTCACTTTGAGCCTTGTGTATGGAAAATTCATGTGACATTATGGGTTGACATAGGTTAGTCTATTTCACTCACTTTCCAATGTTCTAGGTTCAATTCCTATTATTGGAAAGTATTATTCATGAAAATATCTGACTAAATAATCCCCCATACATCATAGGGTATGTGCATCAATCAGGTCATGGTGGGGGGCCATTATATTTTCCTTATACCATAAAATATTGTCTATATAGATTTTACATGATAGAATAGTCATCCATACATCTTCAGGTGTGTGTGTGTGTTGTTGAATGGGTCTCAGTGGGGACACACTCCTTTCTCTATAGTAAAGTGTTCAAGTGGAATTGTATTATGCCACACCAGATGAGGTTCTAGTTTTGAGACCTATTATGAATAGTTCTTAGACATCCATATGATGCTTCACCAAGTAGTCCCATATACATATTAGGGTGTGTACATCGAATGGGTCTTGATGGGGTCCCACACCATTGTTGATGGGAAATCTTTTGATTGGTAGTAGATCATAACTCAACGGATGGGGTTCTAGGATTGAGTTCTCATATCAACAATTGTTAGTCATAAATAATTTGAATGAACTAACAGTACCCTAGGCATTTTAGGTTGTGTGAGTCGATTGTGTCATGATTGTTGATTTTCATTCCTTATAACCTACTTCTAAGTGATGTATTATTACTTTTATTTATGTTTTAGAATATTAATAAAATTTCATATCACATCATGATTTTTATTTTTCATGATATAGTATGTGATAATTTACTAAGTGTACTTGTCACAATAAAATGTCATAGAACTTCATTTCTATGATCAGAAACCATAAATTTCAAAATTCTATTCTAAGATATAATTTCTATCACCAAATAATATAATTTGATAGGAATCAAATGATATAAAATAATAAGGTTCTATTTTATATTATAATCCCATGTTATCATAATCTCTTACATTTACTATTATCAAGGGTTTAAACCATGAGAAAGATATTCTTATGTACAGACGTGTGCAATAATCCTTAGACTTTATTTTTGTTACTAATACATTGTAACGATCCAAAGTTTTACCAATCAAATTTTGTTCTTATAATTACTCCTTATATTATAATAACATTAGGAATCAGAATGAAATATCATGATACTAAAAACCATGTGATTATTACACATAATGTTTCCACTTATATGTTTTGAATTTTTAAAATATGATATACACAGCTGTGTTCAGGGTGATTTTTTGAGTCTAATAGAACAAACATAATTTTTGGTGAATAGTAACATACCCTTATGAATATTAATGTTACCCTTATGAATAGTAAAATACCATAATTAATTGTAAAATTAACTATGATAGTATATATATTAAATTTAAGTAAAAGTACGATGTGTCTATGTTTTGGAAAAAGTAAACAAATGTTTTAAAAACTGTATTTTTCAACAAAATTATGATTTTAATTAGAAATTAAATTAATCATATTTAAAAAATATTTTTGAAAAATAGAATTCATTTTTGTATTCTACACATTGAAAAATGGATAGGTTTAATTTTTGGTATTTTTCTGAATTACTTGAATTTTTATGAATAGTGAAATACCATAATTTACAAAATAAGATAAAAAAATAATTATAGAGTCTTGAATGATATTTTTCTATTGTAATCCCAAATGGATCAAAGTAACATGACAAAAGTACTTTATTTATACATTTAAGACTCACTATTCCTTTTCTTGTGGATAAATAATAAGTTGTTGAATTTTATATTGAGAAATCCCCTCTCCCCTCCACTATAAATACCACCCTTCACACCCTCATTTCCTCACACCTCTCAAGATTCAAGCCTTGTATAAACTCTGACGAATAATCTTCCATATACCCTATTCCACGTTCAAGAGATTCTGGTCTCATCAAAATACCAATCCTATGTTCCTTAAGGAAGATCTCAAGAGGAGGATTCAAGAGGTAATTTCTCTCTCCCTCTTTTCCTTTAATTTCCTTTCAATTTCATGTTTTTTTATTAATCTCTTCCCACCTATCCTAATCTAGATGGCATGTTAAATATTCTATCTCACATATACTAAAATTTCATGATACTAATGGGATATTATATCATCCAACCCCTTATCCTCTTCTTTTTATTTTGGAAAATAAAACATTTTTTGTGAGGTTTTAATTTATCACCTACAAGAACAACATGCTTTATTTTTTTCCTTTATCGCCTTCATATCTGGACATGAAACCATTTTTATGGTTTAAAAATGTTATATTATATGTATTATAACCTATTTTATGTTATATAACTAACTTATGTACATATTACTAAATGATTAAACAAAACAAGTTCGAACAATAGCCTGAATTAACCCAAACGATCATAATTAAATTCTAACTAATGATTCATACACAAGATATATAACATAATTACTCATTAAGATAATTTAAACTCCTGTAATATCATTAATAAAATGTGATGTCATTTCTGTATGTTTACCCATGTTCTACATGAACTTCTATTCATGAATACAAGTGAACCGTTCAAGAAAACCATAAAAACAAAAATTCAAGAACAATGTTTTTAAACTCTATAACTCATCCAAAGGCCCATTAAATAACTTAATGAAACCATAATGAAATATATTCATATACACAATGTTCTTTAATTGTTAATTTAGGAATATAATGTGGTTATATAGGACATTAAAGTGAAGAAAGCGTTCAGATACAAGGTAATGGGAAATTCCCGAACCCAACTTTCTTTGTTCGAGTTCTCCCTCTTTCACTCCATTTTGGTATGGTTACTCCATAAAAATAATTTTTTCATCAGTATCTTAACTTTTCTATTATATAAATGTTATCTAATTGATTTTATGAAAAAAAATGTTTTCCAAAAGAACTATTCTTTCAAATAAACACACCCTTTTTACTACATGATTATTGTATCACTCTTCACTCATGGTTAATGGTTCTATATCAAGAATAATATTCCCTATTTATTTTTGGGGCTAAATGTTTATGAAATTATGATTTATTATGTGAAACCCATTTCCTTCCATGTGTTATGTTATGTTCAAGTTTTACATATTTTTAATGTGGCATGCATGATAATATAAATATTATGACGTGACGGGTGCACCCAGAATTATATAGCACAAATATGAATGTTTGAATGTGAATAGTGAACCCGAGATTATACAGTGCCCCAATGAATTAGGTAAAGTGATGAATATCATGATAAAAAGATAAATTATGCATGAACACAATGCTATCATTATTCAAAACTATGTGTGGTAGTCATCCACTAAGACATGATGTTTCATTTTTATGCATTGCCACATTTTAAGATTTTTATTAATGATTCCTCTCATTCTCATGATCCTTTGCCTACATTATGATTATTCTCTCCCATTGTTATATTCATATTATCTACCCACTTAGTGGGTTTTTATCTCACCCCTTTTTTTTGTATATCTTTAGGTGACTACATGTACTAAGGAGAGGTTAAGTGCCAATAAGAAGCTAGAGAAGAAGAAATTAAATAAATGTTTATGTTTGATGATGTAATTGTTATGTATGGTACTAGTTTTCCCAAGACACTAAAATTACAGATCCTCATGGTGTAATAATATTATATTGTTTATATTTATAATGATTTAATAGATATATATGAAAATTATGGGTCTCTATAGTTGGTATTAGTGGAAAGGATTAGTTAAATTGGGAATTAGGATTAGTGAACCCTAGAGAAAACCTATAGCATGAGACTAAGTAAAAATATGCACACAATGAGATTTATATAGGTATCCCATATTTTATGATTTAAATTTAAATATTTAAAATTAATAAGTTATTCATGACTTGATGACTTCTATTTTGTTCTAACCTTTTCTATTTTAGAAAATGGTGGGAACTAGGAGAAACCAGGACAAAAACTCATATGAGGGACAATGCAATGATTGCCCAAACAACATCCCCAATGATTTGGGATGTGGAGTTAAAAACATTATGGTGATACTTACCCAACTTTCTTAGGTTATGAATAATAACTTGAATAATGGAGAATTCCCTCCTTCACCCAAGAGGGATCAGTTGGCTATCAAATGTTTTATGCGACAACGACCACCGATTTTTAGTGAATCTTATGATCTAATAGTTGTAGAATTGTGGGTCAACTCCATGGAGAAGATCATTTATGTTATTTATTGTTCTGACATAGAGAATATGACTCCAACAGTTTATCATCTACATGGACAGGCTGATCAGTGGTGGGGTTTGATTAAGAACACCAAGACAAGGGAGGAAATTGAAGAGATGGAATTGGAATACTTTAAGATCATGTTTCTTAATAAGTATTTCCCAAGAACTCTTCATACGAATATGGAAATAGAATTCATAGAGATTAATAAAAAATAAGTAGAATCTATCAAAACATACATATAAGTTTCACAAGTCATTCAAGTAATTCTTCAGGTTTTATTATCAAAAATGATAGAAAAATTGATATATTATTTAGTGTATTAAAACCACACCTTCGAAAGGATCTTTCAATTTGAGACTTTGGGATGGATGAAGAAGTTTTTTGATGTTCTCCCAAAGTGGATATGGTATTTGGATAATGGTCCCATGTTTATGGTGATAAGAAAATAAAGATAGAGTTTCAAGCTAGGGTGTCTAATGATAATGATGGGAAGAAAACTCAATGACCCACATACCAAAAATGTGGGAAGTTGCACCAAGGGAACTGCCTCTAAGGGGAGGGGAAGTGCTTCAAATGTGGGAAAGAAGTAAAAAATGCTCATGACTGTCAAAAAGACATGAAAAGGAATGAAAATTCAGTGGAAGAAAGGGTAGCACCACCCATGGTTCAATGCTACAATTGTAGGGAGCAAGGGAACAATGAAAGCTAGTGAACTAAACCTTGAGTTCTCGAGGGTAATCAGTATCAGAAGCCACCAGATACAAATAAAAAAGGGAAGTATTATGCCATAACTACTGCATAATTAGATAAAGATAATAAATTCTTACAAGGTACAATTATTATTCACTCGGTAATGGAAAATTTCTTAATTGATTCGGGTTCTACACATTCCTTTATATCTTAAAAGTTTTCTATAACTATAGAATCGATGCGCCAAAACCATAAATTAGAGATATTTGTAAAAATACTAAGTGTAGAAATAATTTCAACCCAAGTGTTTGACTCTTCTCATGTTGGTGTATGTGGGAAGGTTCTTCTTTTGAATCTCGTAATACTTACCTTGGTGGAATTTAATGTTATAATGGGAATGGATTGGCTCTCATTATATAGAGCGCATATCAACTATCAGGAAAAGAAAATATCTTTTCATATTACAAACCATCCCATGCTCTACTACAAATTCAAGGAATATCATGAATCTACTTTGAAAATCTGTCAACAGTGTGGGTGTTTATTCCCTATGAAGAATCATACCTCGCCCAAATGGTTGAGTTAAAGGAAAGGTCCAACCTTATAAAAATTACCATCATGAGGGAATACGGTGATGTATTTCTTAACGAGTTACCCAGACTCCCCCTAGAACGTGAGGTAAATTTCTTAATGGAACTCATACATATAGATACTCCTATCTCAATGTGTCTTTATAGGATATCTCTTATCTAACTGGATGAGTTAAATAAGCAGTTGTAAGTGTATCTTGACAAAGGGTTCATATGCTCTACTGTATCACCCTAGGGTGGGCCAATGCTTTTTGTGAAAAAGAATGATGGAACAATGCAGATGTGTATCCATTATTGGGAACCTAAAAAATCACCATAAATAACAAGTATCCCCATCCAATGATTGAAAACTTTTTTGATCAGTTAAGAGGATTGAAGGACCCCGGGACACCCTGAGAGGGGAGGGGTGAATCAGGGCGACCACTTTTTCTTCTAAAGTGACGGATCTTGTTCCCACATTGCTAGAAACTTGTTGAAACTGTATGATGATTATGAGTAGAAAGAAAACATTCACATGCACAGAGAAGACACAGCCCTTTTTACTTGGTTCACCACTAAGGGCTACGTCCAAGGAGCATACGCCGATAGGTTGTCGGTCGTACCAAAATCCACTATGCTTCACTAGCTGTAGATTACAAAGGTTCGGGCACAGTCACTCTGTCTCAGGCTCACTGCCTTTACAAAGGTTCAGGGATAGCTCACTGCTTCCCTCGGGTCACTCCCATTGACTCCCCCAGGCACACTACTGTTGGTGAAGTCTCACTCAGTTTATAGACGTGAAGGTCTCTCCGATATATTTGAATTGAAGTTTTTGCCTCTGCTCAGCACGAGACTCTGATTGCATCGAAGTCCAGAAGAGATGCACTAGAACGCACAGAACCACTGAACCGGATAACCAAAATGTGCAGGCAATCCTTACTGACAATTGCTCACAACACCAAACATTTGTGCGCAAAATCTTCCTATTGCGCGCAAAATTTTACTTTTTGCGCGAAAAAATATTTCGCGCAAAATCCTCTTTTTCGCGCAACTCCGAATATTTTGCGCAAGCCCCTTTACGTGATCCTCTTTTGCACATCAGACCTCAGATCTTCTCTAAGTCTTAAATTCTCTAAATGAAGGGTGTCACCTCATATTTATAGGCATCTAAGACCCCCGCGCGCAAAAACCCCTTCGGCGCAGAAAACCTCTCATCTGGCGCGTAATATTTCGCACAGGTATCATTTTCCGCGCACCTCTCTAGATATTTCGTGCGACCCATGCCTTTGCCATTTTTCAACGGTGTGAATCCAAAACACTATTTGTGCGAAAAACATTGCTCTTCTATTTCGTGCACCACGCTATTTTTTGCACCCAGCTCAAGAATTTCGCGCACAGCCCTTATTTTCCGCACAGCTCATGCCTTTGCCATTTTTCACGAAACTGATTTCGAAACACTATTTGCGTGAAAAACTATTTCGTGCATCCCACAGTTTTTCGTCCCCAACATAAGTATTTCATGCAAGCCTCTTATATTTCGCGCACCACTTCCTTTTTGTGCGAACCTCCTTTTGCAGACAATCCATGTCTTCATTTTCTGATTTTGAGGCCCAAAAATTTGGCAAACACTGGGAAACAGCGCCACCTTCAATACTGTTGTTTGCATGAACTGTATGATTGCTTTGCTGGCACACATTCGGAACATCCACTGAGGATTGACAACAAACACAAACCAAACTCCAATTCCTGTATAGAACAGCCATGGTTCCAACAAGGATCTCAATAAATATCAAAGGTGGATCATCATTATGGATATAATTAACTAAAGGTAAAGAAGGAAGATATTCATAAGACTACATTTCGTACAAGGTATTGGCACTATGAGTTTCTGGTGATTCTCATCGGACTTACTAATTACACTATAATATTCATGAATTTGATGAATAAAATCATTAAACATTAACTCTACAAATTTTTGGAAGTGTTTATTAATGAAATTCTCATCTACTCCAAAAGTAAGAAAGAACATGAATAACATTTAAGACTTGTGTCGGCGACAATGAGAAAGCATAAGTTGTATGCCAATTTTAGCAAGTGTGACTTTTGGATGAAGGAAGTCACGTTCTTAGGAAATGTTATCAGAAGTGAGGAATTTTTGTGGACCCTTATAAATCAAAGGTGATTGAAGAATGGGCCAGGCCCTCTAGGGTCGCATAAATCCATAGTTTTCTTGGATTATATGGGTACTGCTGAAGTTTTGTGATAAATTTTCAGGATTTTCAAGTGTCCTAACTAAGTTAAGAAGGAAAGTGGTAAATTATGTCTAGATGGAAGAATGTGAGGGATGCTTCAAGGATCTAAATATAATGCAGATCACTGCACCTGTACTCACACTACTAAAAAGTGGATAATGTTTAGTGATATGCAGTGATTCTTCAAGGAAAGTCTTGGGTTGTGTGCTCATGAAAAATGATTGTGCTATTCACTATCATCCTAGAAAGGCGAGAAAGGTATATAATTCTCTAAGTAGAAAAGAACCTACTACTCTATTCATGTTTCAAATTGAGAAATACCGTATATTATTGGATATGAAAAAGACAGATTTAGAAATCATAAGGGCAGAGGATACATCCTACCTTGCCCAAATGATTGTGCAACCATCAATCTAAGAGATGACTAAGGAGGCATAAAAAGATGATCTGGAGTTACGAAATATGGTGAATGTAGTAAAGGAAGATAAGCTGCATGAGTTCCATATCGATGATTATTATGTGATTCGGTTTGGAATGCGGCTTTGTGTGCCTTCATCACCCGGGATAAAGAATGATCTATTTGACAACGCACATATCTCAACATTCCCTATCCATCCCAGTAGCATCATGATGTACTGAGATATCTATGAACACTTCTGGTGGGATAACATGAATAATGATATCGCGGAATACATCTCATGATGTTTGGTATGTCAGAAAGTTAAAGCAAAGTGACAAATGTCCAAAGGGTTGATGCAGTCTTTGCCTATACCAATGTGAAAGTGGGAGAATGTTACTATGGACATTGTAACATGTCTCCCGAACACGTCAAAGGGAAATAATGTGATATGGTTTGTGGTTGACCAACCCACCAAGAACTCCCATTTTATCACTATTAGCTAAGACCTCTCACTCGAACAACTTTCAATGATATATGTGAAGGAAGTGTGAGACCACATGGTGTTCCACTCTCGATTGTCTCTGGCCATGATTCAAGTTTCACATCTAAATTCTGGAGGATCCTTCAACAGGCTTTGAGTACTAAATTAAATTTCAGCATGGCCTATCACCCCCAAACCGATGGCCAATCTAAAAGGACTATTCATATTCTTGAAGACCTGCTAAGAGCCTTCTCGTTAGAATCCAAAGTTTGATGGGATCAGAATCTCCCATTGGTTGAGTTATCATACAATAATAGCTTCCTCTCGAGTATTCAGATGTCACCATAAGAATCTTTGTATGTAAATCAATGTAAAACTCCAACCTACTAGGATAATGTTGGAGAAAGAAAGCTACTTGGTCATTATCTTGTGCAAATGATGATATAGAAGGTTCAAGTCATCCAAAAACACATCAAAGCTACTCAGAGTCAGAAAAGGTGATATGTTAATAACCATCAAAGGGACATGGGGTTCAACATTGGAGATAAATTCTTCCTTATAATATAACCATTTAATAGATTCATGTGATTTGGAAATAAAGGGAAGTTATTCCCAAGGTATATTGGCCCCTTTGAGATCCTTGACCGCATAGGATTCATGGATATCAACGTGCACTTCCACAAAATATGCCTCAAGTTTAATATGCCTCAAGTTCATGATGTGTTACAAGTATCACTCCTAAGGAAGTAAGTACCTTATCCCTCACATGGACTGAACTCAGAGGTGGTACCACTATAAGATGATCTCTCCTACGAGGAGAATCCATTATAGATTGTAGACCAGAGAGATAAGGTTCTATAAAATAAGACAACCCAACTTCCCAAAGTTTTTTGGAGGAACCATATGTTTGAAGAAGCTACTTTGGAACTAGAGGAGGTGATGAAGGATAAGTACCTTCACCTATTTCTGTAAAAAGAAATTTCGAGGGAGAAATTTCATAAGGGGGGAAGAATGTAACGACCCAATGTTTAATTAATGGAATTCTCTTATTATAATTATGAATTATAGTATAATCACATTAGGAACCACAATTAAATATCATGATACTAAGTACTATCTGATAATTAAACATAAATTTATCACTTCTATAGTTTGAATTTCAAAAATCTAAGATACACGGTTGTGTTCATTGTGATTTTTGGAGTCTAATAGAACAAACATAATTTTTGTGAATAGTAACATACCCTTATAAAAAATAATTTCACCCTTATGAGTAGTGGAATACCATAATTAATATAAAACTTAACTATGATAGTATATATATATAAATTTTAATTAAAATTATGTTGTGTCTATGTTTTGGAATAAGTATACAAATGTTTTAAAAACTTTATTTTTCATGTAAATTATGATTTTAATGAAAAATTAAATTTATCTTATTTAGAATTTTTTTTGAAAAATGGAATCCATATTTTGATTCTATACATAAAAAAATTTTGGGTGAATTTTTTGTATTTTTTTGAATTACTTGATTTTTGGATGAATAGTAAAATACCATAATTTTTAAAATAATCTAAAAACTCTAATTATTGAGTCATGTGTGATGTTATGATAATTTGAGCCCAATTATTTAATATTAAGATGATAAAATTAATATATTTATTCATTGAAGACGCACTATTCCTTTTCTTGTGGATAAATAATACATTAATGAATTTTATATTGAGAAATCCACACTCCCCTCCACTATAAATACCACCCTACACACCCTCATTTACATACACTTTTCAAGATTCAATAATTTTCTAAAATCTTCCCAAGAATTTTTTCTATCCACTCTCCCATGTCCAAGAGCTTCTGGTCTCATCAAAATACCAATCCTAGGTTCCATGAAGAGGATCTCAAGAGGAGGATTCAAGAGGTAATTTCCCTCTCCGTATTTTCCTTTAATATCCGTCCAATTTCAAGTTATTTTATTAATATCTCCTCAAGTATCATCATTCACATGGTATGTTAACTCCAATATATAATATATACTATAATTTTATGATAATAATGGGGTATTATATCATCCAATACCTTCTCCTCTTTTTCTATTTTAGAAAAGAAAAAGTTGTTCGTGAGGTGTTAATTTATCACCTTTAAAATGACATGTTTTATTTTTCCTTTACCGCCTTCATATCTGGTCATGAAACCATTTTTATGGATTAACCAGATTATATTATATGTATTATATCATATTTGATGTTATATAAATAACTTATGTACATATTACTAAATGATTAAACAAAAAAAGTTCGAAAAATTGCCCGAATTAACCACAACGATCATCATTAAATTTTAACTAATGATTCATCGACATGGTATATAACTTAATTCATTTTAAGATCATTTAAAATCCTTTAATATAATTAATAACACGTAATATTAGTTCTGGAAGTTTAAAAATGTTCTACATGAACTTCCATTCATGAATACAAGTGAATCGTTCTAGATAACCATAAAAACCAACATTCCTGAACAATGGTTTTAACCTCTATAACTCATCCAAAGGCCCATAAAATAACTTAATAAATCCATAATGAACCATATTCATGTACAAAATGTTATTTAATTTTTAATTAATTAATATAATGTGATTATACAGGACATTAAAGTGAATAATGTGTTTGGATTCAAGGAAAGGGGAAATTCTCGAACCCAGCTTTCTTTCTTTGTGTTCTCCCTCTTTCTCTCTTTTTTGGTATGGTTACTCCATAAAAATCATTTTTTCATTATTGTATTAACTTTCTGGGTATATAAAAGTTATATAATATATTTTATAAAAAACCCATTTTTTACAAAAGAACACTTTTTTCAAATAAACACACCATTTTTACTTCATCATTATTGTTTCACTCTTAACTCATGGTTAATGGTTCTATGTCAAGAATGATATTCCCTCTTTCTTTTGGGGAATTTTTTTTATTAAGGTGTGATTTATTATGTGAAAACAATTTCATTGCAGGTATTATTTTATGTTCATGTTTTACATATTTTTAATGTGTAATTCATGATAATGTAAATATTATGATGTGACAGGTGAACCCGGAATTATATTGCGCAATTATGAATATTTGAATGTGATGGGTGTGCTCAAAATTATACAGCACTTCAATGCATTGGTTAAAGTGATTAATATCATGATTAAAAGTTAAATGATGTGTGAACATGATGATATCATTTTCCATAACTATGTGTGGTAGTTAACCACTAAGATGTGATGTTTCATTTTTTATGCATTGCCACATTTCAAGCTTTTTATTAATGATTCCTCTCATGTTTGTGATCCTTTGCCTATGGTATGATTATGCACTCTCATTGTTATATTGATATTATCTACCCTATTATTGGGATTTTAAATTACCCTTTTTTATGTATATCATTAGGTTAATACATGTACTAAGGAGAGGTCAATTTCCAATAAGAATATAGAGAAAATTAAATTAAATTAATGTTTATGTTTGATGTTGTAAATATTATGTATGGTCATAGTTTTTTCAAGACACTAAGACTATGGATCCTCATGGTGTAATACTATTATTTTTTTATCTTTATAATGATATAATAGTAATGTAATAAAAGGTTGGGTTTCTATATACATGCAATGAGTCATACACTTTTATGTATTGATGAAGACTGTGTCAATATATGCTCGCAGTGAGGTATGATACAATGGGTGCATTGGGAGGGATATTGTATAAATGAATAAGGTGATAAAAGTTTTTAACCATTAAATTCCTTAATGGATGTAGATATATAATACCCATTTATTGGAATTGAACTACTTGATTATTTCCTTGGTCATAGATGTGTTTTTGGAATGTTTATTTTCAAAAAGTAGAAAAATGAAAAATTAAGTGTAACGCCCTAAGATTTTAAATTTTTGTTTTTGAATAAATTAAATTTATTTTATGTATTTCATTGCATGAAATTAAAAGTTAATATTTTTTATAAACAACACCAATTTAAGGTTTCCCTACACACAATAATGGCTTAGCTGGCATTGAAGGCAACGATGTGTTTTTACCAAACCACAATATATATATATAAACATGATCGTTATAACCTACACATTAAAAATTGTGATATGAATAGTAAAAACTAATTTTAAAATAATAATTATACTTTTTTATATGAATAAAACATATCAATAATAAAATACATAATTTTTTGTAAAGTCTTTAAATGTTTTGAAAATACTATGTTCATAAAAAAAAGTAGACATTTTGTGAACATTAATAAAATTAATTTTTTTTGAAGATTTTAGAAAGTTAATTTGATAAAATAAACATTATTAGTTAATTCATAATTTCAAAATTATCTTTGGATGATTTTTTTTTTCTAAAATTCTTAAAAAATTTATGAATAGTGAAATATAATGAATTTTAATTCAAAACTTCCTTTTTTGTTAAATTTATTTATAAACATTAATTATATATTAAATTTATTTTAATGTATAATTAGATGAATTATACATACATTTAAAAAATTAGTTCATTTTAATCAATTTTATATTGAAATTGGATGTAAAAACTTTCTTAACTTTTGAGCTTTTTTAGTTTAAAAACTCATTTTCTCATCACTTCTGTGGGACTGATATTAAGTTAAATTTTTAAACTTATATAATTTGGATATTCAAAAATTAGATAAATATTTGGAATAATAATTATTTATAATTTATAATAAGTTAAAAATAATTTTCTACCAAAAATTAATATTGAATGAAGTAAAAATTAATTACCATCATTAAGGTAAAAATGGGTTTATCAGGTTTAAACTAAAAAGATAATGGTAAAATAAACTATCCAATTGTATAAAAATCATTTTATATACATATTTATAAAATTACACCAATAAGGTTCTATTATATAGTAATGTTTTTACTTTTACATATGAAAAACATGGTTGGAATTATCTCATTTAAAAATTTACAAGTTTTGCACTAACCTCACTTAATAAAGGCCACCCACACTCCTTTATTATTCACACATTCAAACCTATTTGGTTCAGACAATGCCTACTAAAATAACATAAAAAAATCCCTAAACCTAAACTATAAGTATTATTTTGGACATAATTCTATCCTAATAATGATTCTTTTATAAACCTAAGAAGGATAGCTGAAGAATACGTAATGTTCATCAACAAGCGCTTTTATTTTATTTATTCTTACACCCCCCAATTCTTTTTATATCATGGTTATATAATATCCTCTATATATAAAATATAATGATATTTCTTTACTTTATATATACTTATAAAACCACCCACACTTCTATAAAATGGGTTACCAAATCATTGTTTGTTTGTACGGAGGACAACTGCCTCGCGAACTGGTGTCATTTGTTTTTCCATTACCATCCATCAAGGATGGTAATAATGATGGATATATTTTTTATATATGAAATATATGATATTTATGATGTTATTATTATTCTTGAATTATTATATCACACATACATTCAATTTTTCCATATTTTTGGAATATGATGACATTGTTTGTGTGTATAGTGGATTATTGCCTCACGAAGTGATGTGATTCATTCACAATTTACATGGAATGTATTAAGTGTGTTTTTAAGAAAAATTTATGATATATATTAAATAAAAATTATTCTATAATGATACTATATAAATCATTTAATTTTCTTTCTTCCAATCTGATAAGAAAATGAAAACATCAGCATTCATGTGTGTAAGGCCTATCATCTCTATAAACAGTGTATTTCATCTCTTATAACTAAATTTTATGGGTTACAATAAATTCTTATATACTAAATATATATGATATTTATATCATTTTTTAAAAAATTAATATGAAAATATCATTATATAAGTAATAATAAGAATAAATAAAAAGCTAAAACATATTTGAAAAAACATAGCGATTATTACCCGAAACATGACTTTAACATCAAATTATTAACAAACGGTTAATAAAAGGTCATGAAAATAAAATAAATGGTATTATATATATGAATATGGTTCATTAATATATATATATATATAACCTTAAATTTATTATAAATTATTTTTTAATGAGTACGGTGGAAGTCAAGACTTGATGTAACGAATTTCTATCTCACTTTTACTTTATGTGAGACACATTCCATATTTACCAAATATTTATTCTATGTGGTGTAACTACTACTGATGAATTTATTTTTTGAATAGTACCTTGAAAACTATTTCTATTTACATATCCAGTATATGATATCACTTTTAAGTGGTTTACGATTTCAATTTTATCAATGTGTAAGGGAATTTCATCCTAGTTTTCCTTCTTTGAGATATATGTTATGTTATGAACCTATATTCCTTTACAAGAAGTATATACAGAACCTCTTACATGTATTATCATTAATTTATTTTTACTCATGATATTTTATGTTCTATTTTATGTTATCCCTTCATGTGGATTATGATCCAATGTTTCCAAAGTTGTAAAGATTTTATGTTATAATCTCATCATTTATCAGGATTGTTTATGATTAAGTCTAAAATATTGATATATTAGGATATACATCTCAATAGTTATCATTAATGTTATTATACTTTGGCTATTCATGATATTTTCATATAATGTAAATATTTTTCTTCTCTTTGGTAATAAAAATTATTAAGAAAATGTTTTAAAGAATATCATTCTGTATTTCTCTCTTTAGTTAGAAATATGTTTTCATACAAAACCAAGAATTCTAAAATGTTTTCAAAAAATGTTTCATTACACTATTATGATTTTTAAAAGATATTTTTACCCATTTATTTATTTTTATAAAATGTTTTCAAATTAATATTCCTGTCTTTTTCATAATAATTCCTTTTTTTCTTTTATCAAAAATGTGAAAGGAATATTTATTTTAACATTTATGACATGAACTGAATTTTATAATGTCATAACCGATCAATTATTGGAATATTACTTTATAATTTTACAATTTTATTTTGGAATAATATGTTTTTTAAATTATTTAGGTTTTAAAAATCATTTTTCAAAGAAGAAATGATATTTTCCTCCATAAAGTGTTTAAATGATCAAAATAATTTTACATATAAGATTACATCTATTCTTGTTACCTATGAATTAATAGAGATATGATTAAAGCATAACAATATAATTATTTCTTTGGATTTTTTAATTTCTATTATTCTAATATTTTTATGAAACTTGTTTATCTTCCATGGGTTATACCATGATAAGATTATTATGAAACCCACTTATCTTTTCACATGTTATGATATGATAATTATGAAATTTGTCTCTTTTCCAAAAGTTATGATATGATGAAATTTTTATGATACACATTTCATTTCATGGGTTATGATATAATGAATGTTCATGGTCTTATTTCAATCAAATGTTTTATTTTATTATGTGGTGAGTGGTAACTATATATCCCTCCAATGAATTGTGTAAATATTTATATCTCATGAGATAGTGAGGACTGGAATGATGATAGAACTTGGATTAGTTAGAGAGTTTTTCCACTATGATGATCTTAGGAGTGAACCTTGACTACTATGCTGGTTTGGGAAGTGAACCCATTATGATATGATAACCATAGAAGTGATCCATGATAAATATGGAAATGATTTTCTATACCTATGTGTATGCCACAATTCCATGTCTTATAACAATTTTATTCTCTCATAGATCATGTTCAATGATTATATTTTGATTAATGACTTATGAAAATAAAATATTTATTCCATGACTCATGTATATCATCATTTATATAAATGTTATGGTTTTTTAATGTTATCTTAAAGTTCTCATACCCTTATGTTAATGTTATTCTTATGCATCTCTATTGTTTACCCTTACAACGAATCTAAGATCACCATTTCTTAGGTTTCCATTCTCTAGAATATAAAGATATTAATTTTTTATTATATTTCAAATAAGGGTTCTAGTAATGAATAAAGAAGTGGGTTATTATATAAACCAGTGGAACATTTTTTATGTTTCTATGATTCCAAATACATTTATGAATTGATATCCTTAAGCATGACTTTGTGTAATGTAATAAATATTTATCAAAAATGATGTATTATATATATATATATGATAAAATTGTTTAATTAATTTTGGTATATAAGGATGGTTGTAGTTATCCTTTAGAAACATAGATGATAAATCCTTAGTGATATCCTTGAGAAAATGTCTAAGTATAAGTCTAAGGACGATTCAAAGTATAGAAAACTACCCTGAGATTTCGGTAAATGATAGAGTGAGAGGTTTTCAAGAAATTATATCTCTGTATAGATACTAAAAGTGGATTTGGATATGGAAAAAATGTAAATAGAGGTAAAAACCATGAAAAAACCTTATTTATCTAGACTCGGAAAGGAATTGGTGCATGATAATAGGCCTTACTGCCTACCTGGTTTGACACTCTTGAGGGACATAATTTCAAAATTCTTAAACTCTATAAAAACCATCATGAAGGGTTTAAATTGAATATAACTATGAATAAACTAGGTTAAACCTAAGGTTTCATAGATTAAAAAACAATGTTTCGTAATTTAAACATCTTATAAGTGGGTTTTCATGATCAAGTGGTTCCTACCTATGAGAATTGGTTTCTTACACTATGTTTTTTTATTAAATGTTTGGAAACTAAAAAGATCATGTTAATTATATGTGATATATAAAATTAAATGATTTTTCTCAAAATAATACAAATTTTATGGGAGATATAATGAAAAACATATTGTTTCTATTCTCACATAGCTTTCTCAAGATATGTATCATACTGGACTTATAAATGAGAAAAATATGGAACAACTTTCTGTTGGGTCCTTCATGGGGAAACTTCAACCTTCTATCAGTGGGTCTTCTAATTTACTAGTTGTTGAAAAGTGGATTGGTACTAATAAAATGATATTATTTTTATCTCTAGTTTTGAACTTAAAATATTCTTTTTGGTTATCTACTATTTCGAAGGTGAAACATATCAATAGTTGACTCTTATCAAGAATATGAGGCAACATGATGAAATTCAATCCATTTATTCGGATGAGATCAAGAAATTAATTTTCAATAAGTAATTTCCTCATGTTATTTATATGAATATTGACAATTATTTCCTTAAGTTAATTTAAAATGATGATGAATCCATAGGTTCCAATGAGGAAATTTTTACAAGACATGTGTTCTTGGATTTTGGTACAATCATCCCACCTGAAAGTAAGGTTGCTAGATTCATCAATGGATTAAATCCAACACTCCAAATGGTTTTATCCAAAGTGACATCAATATCTATGATGAGACGGCTATATGTGTAATCAAGTTAGAAATGGAGGTTCGAGTTACATATCAATCTCATGGTTTTAACAAGAAAAGGAATATAAAGATCAAAGTAAAATATAATAACCATGTATAGAAGAATATGAACAATAATTTAGACTCTAAGTATGGGAAGAAGTATATATGAAATTGTATTAAAGGTACTAACAAATTTTTTAAGTGTGAAAGGGAATGTCAATTGGAAATTTATTTTTGATGTAATGGGAATAAGTTAGCTAATGATTCAAATAGAGAGAAATCTACACTGAATTCACTACCCACACTTCAGTGCTTCAAGTGTTAAGAGAATAGGAATTATTCTAACCAGTGACCAAAACTGAGGGTTAATGATGATTATTGATGTTAGTAACCTCCTAATATGCGGAAAAAGGGAAAAATTTATGTGATCACTATTTTTTAAGGCGATTTTGAAAACAACATAGTTAAAGGTACACTTACCATCCACTATAGATCTAATAATTTATTATTTGAGTATGTTCTACCCATTCTTCATATCTAAACAACATTATAAGAATATCAAAAGGAAAAAAATTATTAGATATATAATTAGCAGTGAAACACTCTAATGATACGATTATTGCATCTCAAGTATATCATTCCTCCCCGGTTGATGATGGTGGGAATGTGCTTCTTGAAAATCTTATCATTTTTTCACGGGTTGAATTTGATGTTATTTTAGGCATGAATTGGATTTATATAAATAAATCCCACATCAATTTTCAAGTAAGGTAATTAAATTTTGATATTTAAAAATAACCTATGATTATTTATCAAAGTAACAATAAGTACGGGATTCTGATGGTGATCACATCCATTGCATGGTTCTTAATTCCCATTCAGAAGTGGTGTTTATCTCAAATGATTGGGGAGAAACTCTACATAGATGATATGCCTATTCTATGTGATTTTTTTGAAGTATTTCTAGAATATCTAGATAGTAATCCACCAAAACATGAATTTGAGTTCTCAATATAACTTATATATAGTTCCATAATAATTTTAAATACTACTTATAGAATGAACTTGATTGAGTTTTCGGAATTGAAGAATAAACTCCAAGAAAATATTGATAAGGGATTCATTCATCCAAGTATGTCACCTTGGGTTGCACCTATTCTTTTGGTAAAAAAAATATCTTCCAATGACACATTTTATTGATTATATAGATCTGGACAAGATCAAAATTAATAATAAGTATATTCATCCATGTATTGATGACATGTCTAGTCAACTACATGAAGCTCAATAATTTTCCAATATAGGAATTTTTTTTGGAAATCATCATTTTAGGGTCAATGAGGATATACCCAATAAGAAATTCTATAAAAGTTATATACACTATGAATATATACTGACCTCTTTTGGTCTTTCTAATTCCCATATCATCTTCAAGTATTTATTGAATAAAGTATTTTGAGATTACCTTGATCATTCTGTGGTAGCCTTTATATATGATATTATAATCTATTCAAAGATAATGGAAGAGAATGTATATCAATTGATAATTTATTTAAGACCCTAAGGAAAGATAAACTATATTAAAATTTTGCAAAGTGTAAATTTTGGATACAAAAGGTTTCATTTTCTGGTCACATAATCTTGAGAGAGGGTATATTAATAGATCTATAAAACACTGAGGCTACTTAATGTTGTCCCATACAAACCACAGTGACTAAGATCCATATTTTTCATAGTTTAGATACCACTACTAGAAAAACAGGTATTTGCGACGGGGCATTTGCGATGGGATCCCGTTGCAAATGGCTTTTTGCGACGGGGGCCCGTCGCAAATCGCCCGTTGCTGAAAACGGCGTCGCAACAACACTTATTTGTGACGGGCCCGTCGATAAAGCCTTTTTTTGCGACGGTCATTCTCCCCGTTGAAAATAGTACGTATATTTGTAAAAAACTTTTAAAATAGTTTTTGCGACGGGACCCATCGCAAATACCTTTTGCGACGGGACCCGTCGCAAATACCTTTTTGCGACGGTACGCGTCCCAAATACCTTTTGCGACGGTACCCGTCGCAAATAGTTTTTACGACGGGTCCCGTCGCAAATACTATTTTTTTAAAAAAAATAAAAAACTATTAATATAATACTAGTATTTGTGACGGGCATAGTATCCCGTCGCAAATACTATAAAAAAAATAAAAAATAATAAATTATTAATAAATTATTTTAATTAATATAATAATAGAATTATAATTCACAAATAAAAATAATAAATTATTTTAATTAATATAATAATAGTAGAATTATAATTCAAAAATAAAAAATAATAGAATATTAATAAATGATTTAATTAATATAATAATATTAGAATTATAATTCATAAATAAAAAAATATTAATAAGTTATTTTAATTAATATAAAAATAATAGAATTATTTTACATTCAAATATTAAAATAATTCAAGTATTACAATAAATATAATTAAATTATAATATTATAAAATTTTAATATATATATAAAATTTTATATTATAAAATATAAATAATATTATTATTCATATTAATATTTTTATTTAAAAATATAATATTATTAATATTTTATAATGAGACAGAAACTACGAATAGAAAAAAATAATATTTTGATTTCACAAATTTTATAACATAAATACAAACTCTAATCTGAAGGAGGTGGGGAGGTGGGGGATCTGCAGATGGTGGTGTAGGAAACTCAATCCCTAAAGCATGAGTGAGTCGGCGCATGTACTCCATCTGCTCCTAATGCTGCTGCTGCCACCGACTCGCCTTCTCCTCGTACAACTGCTGCTGGCGTCGACGCTCCTCCTCATGCTGCTGACGCATCTGCTCCTGCTCCTGTCGGAGACTCTCTATCTGTGCAGTCTGAGATCACAACTGATCCTCATACTGTGTAGTAGAAGAAGATGCAAGATCTCCTCTTCAGTTGGATGCTGACATCGCAGCACTGCCATAATAATCTTCGGGAGTCAGTCGAGAGCTGATACCAACTACCCGGCCCTTGTCGAAGGCATACTGGGTGGCCTGCATCCATGCCGCCTCATCAAACTGACGGGCAGTGGTCTGATCTGATGACTCGGCCTGACTCTCAGGCCGGGCCTGTGACGCTGCGGCCTCATATGACTCCTATAGTTGCAATTTAAAATTAAAATTGTGAATATATTATATGCAGTTAATTTTTAAACTTGAAAACAAATAATACTTGAAAACAAACTTTATTAACATAGTTTGGTATTGGTAATTAATACTAATTAATACTAATTATTACTAATTATTACTAATTATTGGTAATTATTGTTAATTATTACTAATTATTGGTAATTATTACTAATTATTGATAATTATTACTAATTATTGGTAATTATTATGAATTATTAATAATTATTAATAATTATTACTAATTATTGGTAATTATTCCTAATTATTCCTAATTATTACTAATTATTACTAATTATTACTAATTATTACTAATTATTGGTAATTATTATTAATTATTACCAATTATTGGTAATTATTAGTAATTATTACTAATTATTGGAAATTATTGGTAATTATTGGTAATTATTGGTAATTATTGGTAAGTATTGGTAATTATTACTAATTATTGGTAATTATTACTAATTATTACTAATTATTACTAATTATTGGTAATTATTACTAATTATTACTAATTATTGATAAATATTACTAATTATTACTAATTATTGGTAATTATTACTAATTATTGGTAATTATTACTAATTATTGGTAATTAATACTAATTATTGGTAATTAATACCAATTATTGGTAATTATTGGTAATTATTACTAATTATTGGTAATTATTACTAATTATTGGTAATTATTACTAATTATTGGTAAGTATTGTTAATTATTACCAATTATTGGTAATTATTACTAATTATTGGTAATTAATACTAATTATTGGTAATTAATACTAATTATTGGTAATTAATACTAATTATTGGTAATTAATACTAATTATTACTAATTATTGGTAATTAATACTAATTATTACTAATTATTGGTAATTAATACTAATTATTACTAATTATTGGTAATTATTACGAATTATTGGTAATTATTACTAATTATTGATAATTATTACTAATTATTGGTAATTATTACTAATTATTGGTAATTAATACCAATTATTGGTAATTAATACTAATTATTACTAATTATTACTAATTATTACTAATTATTACTAATTATTGTTAATTATTGTTAATTAATACTAATTTTTAGTAATTATTACTAATTATTACTAATTATTGATTATTATTACTAATTATTACTAATTATTAGTAATTATTACTAATTATTAGTAATTATTACTAATTATTAATAATTATTACTAATTATTTCTAATTATTACTATTTATTACTAATTATTACTAATTATTGGTAATTATTAGTAATTATTACCAATTATTGGTAATTATTGGTAATTATTACTAATTATTGGTAATTATTACTAATTATTGGCAATTATTGGTAATTATTGGTAAGTATTGTTAATTATTACTAATTATTGGTAATTATTGATAATTATTACTAATTATTGGTAATTATTACTAATTATTACTAATTATTGGTAATTATTACTAATTATTGGTAATTATTACTAATTATTAGTAATTATTACTAATTATTGGTAATTATTACTAATTATTGGTAATTATTACTAATTATTGGTTATTAATACCTATTATTGGTAATTAATACTAATTATTGGTAATTAATACTAATTATAGGTAATTATTACTAATTATTGGTAATTAATACTAATTATTGGTAATTAATACTAATTATTGGTAATTATTCCTAATTTTTCCTAATTATTACTAATTATTACTAATTATTACTAATTATTGGTATTTATTCCTAATTATTACTAATTATTACTAATTATTACTAATTATTGGTAATTATTACTAATTATTAATAATTATTGGTAATTATTGGTAATTATTGGTAATTATTGGTAATTATTACTAATTATTCCTAATTATTCCTAGTTATTCCTAATTATTACTAATTATTACTAATTATTACTAATTATGACTAATTATTACTAATTATTTTTAATTATTCCTAATTATTACTAATTATTACTAATTATTACTAATTATTACTAATTATTACTAATTATTCCTAATTATTCCTAATTATTCCTAATTATTCCTAATTATTGGTAATTATTGGTAATTATTGGTAATTATTGGTAATTATTACTAATTATTACTAATTATTGTTAATTATTGGTAATTATTACAAATTATTGGTAAGTATTACTAATTATTGGTAAGTATTACTACTTATTGATAATTATTACTACTTATTGTTAATTATTACTACTTATTGGTAATTATTCCTAATTATTGGTAATTATTACTAATTATTGGTAATTATTACTAATTATTGGTAATTATTACTAATTATTACTAATTATTCTTAATTATTGATAATTATTGATAATTGTTCCTAATTATTAGTAATTAAATGAATAATTACCAATAATTAGGAATAATTACCAATAATTACAAATACTAACATTATTAGTATATTTCATTATTAATATTAAAATAATATAATTTTCTAATTTATATACAATTCTCCTTTCATCTGTGCGTTTTCTATCTCCACATACAAATAATACATGTGAAGACAGCAAACACACAGATGAAAAGAGAATTGTATATATATATAAAATTATATTATTTTAATATTAATAATAAAATATACTAATAATGTAATAATGTTATTATTCCTAATTATTGGAATTTATTACTAATTATTAAAATTTATTCTTAATTATTAAAAATTATTACTAATTATTCCTAATTAAAATTAACTATGAACAATACTAATAATTTAAATTTATTAAGTAATAAAACAATGTAAACATAATTAAATTACAACTAATTAAGAATAATTGAAACTAATAAAAAATTAAAAATAAATATTAAATTAAAATGAACATAAATACCTTGAAAATTGATCTGCTCTGATCGTTCTTCAAAACTTTAATATCAGCTTCGGTGAAAAAAATTAAACTGGAGAAAAACTGAACTTTAGAAATACAACTTTGAGAGAATGAGAAGATGGAGTTTGAAAATGATTTGAAAAAACGGATGGGGTATTTATAGGTTAGATTATTTGCGACGAGTCCATTTGCGACGGGATTCCCGTCGCAAATAGTATTATTTGCGATGGTACCCGTCGCAAATACCTTAGCCAACATTTATTACGGTCAACGGTTAAATAGTTATTTGCGACGGGACCCGTCGCAAATAACCACCTGCTGACATACTATTTGCGACGGGTAAATACTCCCGTCGCAAATACCTTTTACCGTCGCCGGTTATTTGCGACGGGAATATTCCCCCGTCGCAAATAGTTTTCCAGCAATTTGCCGCGCATCGCGCGCCAGTTCTTTTGCGACGGGGAAATCAATCTCGTCGCAAAAGCCTACTTATTTGCGACGGGTAAATACCCCCGTCGCAAATAAGTTTTTAACGGGACTATTTGCGACGGGATTTATTCCCGTCGCAAATAACCCGTCGCAAATACCCATTTTTCCCGTAGTGTACATATTATTGATGTTTGGTGGATAATTTCTCATGACTATCTAATACTATGACAAATTTAACTTGGAAGTGATTGAAGTTCCTCTATATAGTTGAATGTCAGGAAAATTTCAAGGAACTAAAGAGAAGGTTAGTCGGTTCATTTCTGCTTACACTGACCAATAGTAGTGAAGGGTTTTTAATTTATAGTGATGCAATAAAGAATATATTGGGATGTTTTATTATGTATAATGACATGGTTATAGATTATGCCTCCCAAAAACTAATGATTCATGAGAAAAATTACCCAATAATTATTTGGAGTTAGCTGTGATAATTTTTACATTAAAGATATGGATGCATTATCTCTATGAAAAAAAATGTGAAATATATATTGATTATAAAATATTAATGTATATATTCGCACTAAAGGAGTTTAATATTTTCCAAAGAATATGGTTAGATAAGATCAAAGATTATTACTCCTAAATCCATTATCACCATGGGAAAAAGACAAGGGGTGACTACTTTGATACGAACGAATAATGCTAGATTATCCATCTTGTGGATTAGAAAAGATCCAATATTTATAGATTTTAAAAGGATGCATACATAAATCCTGAAGTAAGGGTAAAAATATTATCTTACTCAATTAAATGTTTATTCATATATCCATGTGAATAATAGAAGAGTTCTAGAAGGAAGATGTGGAACTGTAAAAGGTTATAAATGTTCATGCGTTTAAACTTTATCATGATGGAATTATAAGGTTTATGAAATGTATATGTGTTTCATCCGTGAAATACATGAAGAATGGGTTATTATATAAATCTCATAGTTCTCTATTATATACTCATCCAATAAGTACAAAGATGTGCAAAGATTTGATAGAGTACTTTTGATGGGATTGCATGAAGATAGTTATCATAGATTTTGTATCTCGATGCATGGTGTGCCAACAAGTTGAGGATAAAAGAAAAAATATCATGGGCTGTTACAAAAATTACCCATACCATAATGTAAGTGTTAGAACATCTCCCATGATTTTTTCATTGTAATCCCCATATCCTCTAAAACTAATTCTATATGGGTGGTAGTCAATTACCTTACTAATTCAGCACACTTAATCACTATGATAGAAGACATCTATATGGATCATATTTCTAGGATACACATCAAATAACTGGTAAGGTTTCTTTTATTACCACATTCCGTTGTATATGATTGTGATTTTAGGTTTACCTCAATGTTAGGAAAAGTCTCCAATAAGTTATTGATACGGATTTGAGTTTCAGCACTATATATCATCCCCAAACATATTTCTTTCTAGAAAAAAAATCAAATCCTATAGGATGTTTTTAGATATTTTAACTTGAATTTAAAAGGTGGTCAGGATCAACAACTTCTTCTATTTAAGTTTTCTCATAATAATTTATTTCACTCAATAATTCATATGGAACCATATGAATCCCTCTATGGAAATAAATATAGATCTCCAATGTTATGTAATGAAGTTAGAGAATGAAATATTTTGGGACTTAAGATAGCTGAATAAATTAAAGCGATGGTTAGATACATTCAAACACAAAACAAAGAAGATCAGTGTTGGTAAAAAAATTATACTAAGAATTTTTGGAATTATTTAGAATTTGATGTTGAAGATAATGTATTTCCAAGGATTTCTCTATGGAAGAAGATTATGAAATTTAGGAATAATAGTACACTAATAATAGGTATATTGTCCCCTTTGAAATTTTTGTTCCTATTAGGATGGTAGTCTACAGCTTGGAGCTTCCACCAAACCACTATCAAGTTGTTGATGTGTTCCATTTATATCTCAATAGGAAGTGTGTACGTGATTCTTAACATTTACTAAAACCAGTGTTCATACAGGTAGAGAAAGGTCTTTATTATAAAGAATAACTATTAGAGATTCTGGATCGTATAGAGAATGTTCTATGAAAAAAGAAAACTCACATAGTCTATGGTTTGTAGAGAAACTAAAAGTTTTAGGAATTTAAGACCCCATGATTTCACAATGCGTTATCTACTTAAAGTAATTTAATAGCTTATATTTCATGCAACATATACTTGGCTTGCGTTATATGCAAGATTTAGTTTCTACGAAACAACACATTAGTATTATAATTATTTAAACGATATATTTATTTATCAACTAAATATTGTAATATGAATAGTAAAAAATAAATTTTAAAATTTTATTAATAATTTTTTCACATAAATAAAACATATTTATATTGAAATGTATAAGTCTCGTTAAAATAGTTATATATTTATAAAAACTATTTTCTTAAAAGAGCTACTTTTTATGTCCTTTTTGAGTAATAATAAAATTAATTTTAGACACTATTAAAAATTTAATTTCTTAAAATAGACTTCATTTTTGAACTCAGAATATCAAAATTATCTTAGGGTCAAATTTTGGTATTTTTCTAAAAACATTCAATTTTTGATGAATAGTGAAAAATATTGCATAGTGCATAAAAACCAACTTTTTCATTTAAATAATTATTTTTAATTAAAATTTATCTTAAAGTAAAAAATGGATATATAATTCATATATTAGTCTAATTTAATTCATTTTAGTCATTTTATAATAAGAATATATATATATAATTTTATTGAACTTTTTAAAGTCTTTTACCCGCCTTATCGGCACATTTGAGAATTAGCATAAAATATAATTTTACCACTTCTTTGAAATGAAGTTTGAAAATACAACATACATGGTTGTCATCAATAACTAAAATTTGGTTCAATGGGATGAGAATAATTTTTGATGAATAGTAAATTTAGAATTTTATTTACCACGGTTAAAATAAATACGGTAATTAAAGATAAAAAATATTATAATGATATAAAATTACCCCAAAACGTGTCCTAATTACATTGGGTAAGAGTCTTTAGACCACAAGCATCCTTATGAACATAATATAATAATTGTTTAACCACCTGGGTTATATTAGGACATTTATAATATTTTATTTAATGAATAGATAAAAGTGTTAAATTGAAATTTTAATAACTAAACCATTTTTAATATAGGGTGATTCATAATATAAATTTGAATATAAATATTAATTACAAATATTAAAATATTTACTACCTCATAGTATTTTAATTATAATTTTTAGACATTTTATAACAAAATTTATTTATGACCCAATGATGATGCAGCAATTACCTTATTAATGAAAGATTAAAATAATTGAAATTATAAATAATAAAATATATGTAAATTTAAACTTTTGATGCCATAAAACACTTTATAGTATAATCTGACATGTTAGGGTTGATTAAATGTATTTTACTTAATGTAATCAAGTTGTTATGACATTCCCAAAAACCATATACTAAATAGTGTCAAATTGACATAAATGAATTTTAAAAACAAACACTATTTTATTAAAGAATTTAATATTCCTGAAAATATAAAATTTAGAAAAATGACTTTTATAAAGTTATATATGTCATAAATGAACTACTTTAGGTTCTATTTGAATTTTATAGTACCTATATTAACCATGTAGTATAAAAATACAAGAAGACATGGTAAAAGTTAAACTATTTAACTAAGAGTTAAATTTAAAATATAAGGTTAATATGGTGACCTCAACTTATCTAAAACCTATTGGTTTAGAGGATATATAACCATCCCCACCTTATCCAATAAATAAATCTATTTGGAGCTATTGGAAACCGAATACAATTTTATATTAAATTAATATTCCTTTCTTTTCCTAAAGTGCCCATCGCCTCTCTTATAAAAGGGCACCTCCCTTTCTTTTAATTCACTCTTACAAAGCCTTTTTTCTTGGCCAAAACTACCAAAATATCCTTTCAACTATAACTTAGAGAACCCTTTTGTTCAAATCAAAAGGAAGCACCTGAAGAAGAGGTAACTATTTCATCACCTCTTTTTATGTTCTTTCCTTCTTCTACTTCCTCTTTACTTGTTCCATCCATAATAAAATAATAACTCTATTACCTTATACATAATGAGATGCTATTATAAAAATTTTACAACCATATTCATTATTCTATCTATCCTATGAATGAAAAATTCACCATACGTGCTTACGTATAGCTTATTGTCTCCACATCATGGTGTAGTTTGTTATTCAACTCTTCATTATTTGGATAGGTATAATAATGAGTATAATTGATTTAAATAATAAATATAACGTATTAATTATGAATTATATATAATATACTATCAAATTACATACTATTTCACCATAAATAGAATGATAATGCCGCTCATGCGTACATACGGCTTACTGTCTCCACAACGCGATGAGTTTCATATTCAACGATCATCATTCAAGAATTTTTATAAAAGTATATATATTGATTAATTATGAGATATATGAAATAATATTCCTATATTAATAGTATATATTTATGTATATAAATATATATCATTTACTTAATTCCATACTATACGATAAAAAATGGAAACAACGTTCATGCATATATATGGACTACCGTCTCCATGAACGGTGTTTCCATTTCATATATCTATCTATTATATATATTTATATTCTGAATATATATGAGATATAAATCATGTTTTATATTTTTGAAGTATATAAATCATGATCTATGTGATACAATCAAGAATTAAAAGTTAAAACACGTACGATAAAGAAAGAAATTATTATCTGAAATGTTACATTTTCATGGAAATTATTATTAAATGGGTAGTATAAAGTAAAAAATGAATCATATATGATATCATAAATATGAATATGGTTTTATTATAACTTAATAACATACTATGGTCATTATATATGAGGTTAAACGTACCCTCGTCTAAAGGAAAGTACAAGGTAAGGGTTAATTTATCAATCTTATTATTATCCGAGATTGTGTATATGTAAGTATTTACTTGGGAAAATTTAACATCCATGTACATGTTTTATAAAAATGTTTTCAAAAGAAATGATTTTTGGATTTATGTAAGTGGGAAATTAACTAGATCATAATTTCAAATGTTTTAAATATTTATTTTTCTAAATCATTTTAACTAATGTCCATGTTTTCAAAATGACTTTATATATTTATTTATATAGAAATGATTATTTTAAAATTTTAATTAATTTAAAAAACTTTTTATGTGTTATGGGGAACTATTATTCAAAAACCTATTTTAAATGACTTCCTTTATAAATTGTGAGACTTTTTAATGAATTCATGAAAAAAGGTTATTTCCCTCAAAGAGTTTTACTGATTATTTTCAACGATGTCAACATCCTTTATTCGAAATTATTACAGATTAAGTTTGATTTATTATAATAAAATATTCCATATTGTGTTGAATGAGTTATGATATTTTTGAATATGAATGTGCTATTTTTATACCATTCATTGTTTGTTATTAATGTATTGACATTTCTTATTCTAGTTTTAATACGAATGTTTATGTTATGTTTCACCCTTTTTATATGAATAATTCATTGGAATTTGTAAGTAACGAGTGGGGCCTGCTATAGCCCGTCGATGCATCATTAGGTCTCATGATATAGACTACTATCTTGAAACAAGGCCTTGATAGAATATTTGTAAATGGTCTTGGCACAAGGCATTGACGTAGTAGTTATTATGTCTTGCATTAGGCATTCCCTAGTTATGAAATTAGTTATTATATGTTATTATTAGACTAGTATAATATCCATATACATGATTATATGGTAATGTTTGATTTAATTTTTCCATATTTTTTTTCACTTTTATGTTTAAAAGGCTGATGTTTTTATTATACATATTTCTTTAAAAATTTATAGCTTCCATTGAATTTTTTACCCTTATTGGGCATCTGATCTCACCCCTTTCTTATGTTTTATTTTCCTAGGATTCCAAAATATTCTATTATGATTGATATGAATGGTTAATTTAGGGTAATAATAGAGTTCTCAAAGGATTATTTATGCTATATTTTATGTTAGAAATTGTAATGTTATGTTCATGTATGTAATCTATTTTCCAATACTTCTAAACTGATCGATCCATCAGGACTTTATTCCTTGTAATCATGCCAATGTATTAAAATAATGCATCGTCTATGGTGGACTGGGGTTGGGGCATTACATTTGGTTTTAGAGGATGTTTAGAAATAACCATGGGAACTAGATTTATATAAAATCTGATTAAGGAACATTACCCTATGATAGACCTTGATTATTAGTATAGAAGAACTTACTAGAATATTGGTAATGTATAGATTTTTTGAGTTTTCCAAGAAATACATCCCTATCTAGATACTACAAGTGGACGTGGTTTTGGAACATATGTACCTTGGAGTGAAAATTCCAACAAGGTGTTCTAAGCCTGACACAGGGAAACCTGGTACACGACAACGGTACATAACGCACACATAGTTTGAAACTCCTAGGTGATATACATAGGAAAATTCACATTTTCCTCACAAACCTTTATAAAGGATTTATGAGTAAATATGTTAGAAAATAAACTATTTTTGGTTTATGAGACTAAATGTGTGAAAATATTCAATGAATGTTTTTAATTTTTCTAGTTTTTTGATTAAACATTATGATTGGATCTAACCTAGTGTATGTCGTCATTTAGAAATGTCACCCAATTGAAGGAATGAGAACTCCAGCAGTACACATAATCCAAATAGTATTAAGGATCATATCTTTCGTGGTCTTAGGCCAACATTTAAAGGGTAAATAGTCTCCCACATATTCTCATCATATGACCAAATAGTATCATGTGTTAATAATATAATTAATGAATTCTCTAAGTCCTATGGATTTTAAGGGAAGAACGAAAATAAGAGGATGGTAGAGAAAAATATGGATGAAGGGAAGAAGGTAAAGGAGGATTTTCCCACATGTAATAACTATGGAAATAATCACCTTGTTAAATACTTGAATGGAATGGGAGTTCGTTATAAGTGTAAAGAAAAAAGACACCAAGTTTGTGATTTCAAGGGTAAAAAAAGGTTTCAAATGTAAAATGTTTTATCTAAAAGAAGTTGGGACATTATGAGAATCAATTTCCCAATCATAAAAGTATACACTAAATGATTCAATTGGATAATAATCGAGTTATGATACTACTTTAGATAAAGATGAATGATTATTGTTCTAATGTTTTTATTAAATAACTGTTTAATATGATTATTTTATTAATGATGTACATGTTATAAGAATTATTGAGTATTTAAGGATTGTGTTGCAGTACTATTTCATTAAATATTTAAGATTGTATTGTACCAAGAAAAGTGACACAGTTTTAGTTTAAACATTTTGGAAAAAATATGTTTAGGGTAAATATAACCCTTTATATGTTTCTGTAACTGAGATAATGATTTCAAAATAAGAGATAATTTATTTGGATAAAGTATATTGGATATTCTTGACTACCTTGGAACTAATTAATTGTTATTTTATTCAATTATTGTTTTATTTTACAAAAAAAATATTTAAGTGTATATCAAGTATTATATAAGTAAAAAAGGGAGAATGATTGTATTCAATAAGGTATTATTGTAATTCAGGGTGTTACTTTGTTTTAAGAGAATATATGATGAAGGTATTCACATGTCATTATGTTGAAAAAAGAGATATTCATTATGTTTAACTCCAATATAAATTTCTGGACTATGTGTTTGGACACATGTATTTTGGATAAGTCTAAGGGATGGAATGGAGTATGTTGAGCACTTGATTTTTTGTTTGAGGTTAAAGAATAATTTATTGCATACTTTGACAAAACATTTTAATTTCAGTAAACATACAAAGGTTTAAAGAAAAACTTGTAAACCTTATGATTTATCAAATGTGCTTTAGGCATAAAAAAATAATTTTTTTAAACATTTATTTCCTAGATTAAGGGATGAAGTGAAAATAGGTTGAAGCACAAATGATTATGAATGGTAATGAAATCAAATATGTTTTCTTGAGTTCTTATATTGATATTAAATTAATCCCTCTTATTCAAAAAAATGTATCTAAAAAAATGTGTTATTCTAATACCTTATGTTTTGTTGAACCAATGATATTTTAAATCCTTATAGATTTATGGATTTGAGTCCCATAATTTTCCATTTATTTTTCACTTGTGTGTGATTGATGACCTCAATCACTCCCTATAAATATTTAAATTTTTCCTCTAATTGTGTGTCTATAATTTCCACAAATGTTCTTTTATTAGAAATCCTAATTTGTTGGTGATTTTTTTCAATTCTCTTACCATCTTATTAATAAAAAAAATTACTAACTCTATTCTGAGATGGGTTTTCCACAAAGGTATTTTCTATTTTCATCCTTTTATTTTCGAAGAACAATTTCAAATTGTGAGGACGCAATTTATCAAAGGAGGAGAGAGTGTAACACCCAAATATTTAATAGTATGTTATCTATTTAAAGTAATTTAATAGCTTATATTGCATGCAACACTAACTTGGATTGCTTTATATGCAAGATTGAGTTTCTGCAAAATAACACATTAGTATTATAATTATTTAAATAATATTTTTATTTATCAATTTAATATTATAATATTAATAGTAAAATATAATTTTTAAATGTTATTTATAATGTTTAGACATAATTAAAACATATTTATAATAAACTATTTATGTTTTGTTAAAATAGTTATATATTTAGAAAAACTATTTTCATAAAAGAACAAATTTTTATAACCTTTTGTGCACATTAATAAAATTACTTTTAGAAACTCATAAAAATTTAATTTGGTAAAATAGACTTCATATTTGAATTCGGAATATCAAAATTATCTTAGTCTTAATTTTTAGTATATTTCTAAAAACAATCAATTTTTGATGAATAATGAAAAATACTACATAGCACATAAAAACCGACTTTTTCATTTTAATAATTATTTTTAATTAAAATTTATATTAAAGTAAAAATAGATAAAAAATACATGTATTAATAAAATTTAAGTCCTTTGATTCATTTTATAATAATATTAGATACATAAAATTTTATTGGACTTTTTAACGTCTTTTACCCACCTTCTATGCACATTTGGAAATTAGCATAAATGTAATTTTACCGCTTCTATAAAAGGAATTTACAAAATCCAAAATACATGGTTTTAATCATTAATTAAAATTGTGTTCAATAGGATGACAATAATTTTTTTAATGGTAAATTTTGAATTTTATTTACTACGGTCAATAGTAAATACTGTAATTAAAGATAAAAATAATAATATAATAATATAAAATTACCCCAACACATGTACTAATTCTATTGGGTAATTATTTTTCACCCCAAAAATCCTTAGGACAAAAATATTATCCTTTTCTATCCACATGGGATATATTAGGACATTTATTATATTTTATTTAAAGAAGAGTGAAAAGTGTTAAATTCTAATTTTAATAACCAAGAAATATTTAATTTAGGATTATAAACAACATAAATTCAACTATAAATATTAATTATAAAGATAAAAAAATTTAATAACTCATAGTATTTTATTTTTAATTTTTGGATGTTAAATAAGTAAATTTATTTATGACACAATGATGATGTATTAATTACCTTATTAATGAATAATTAAAATAATTGATATTATAAATATTAAAATAGATGTAAATTGAATCTTTTGATGCCATAAACGTATTTTGTAGTTGAATATTACATTTTAGGGTTGATTCACTGTTTTTTTTTGAAGTAATATTGTTGTGATAACTTTCAAAAAAACCAAATACTAAATAGTGTCAAAATTGGCATAAATGAGTTTTTAAAACTAATACTATTTTATTAAATTATTTAATAGTCTTGGAAATATAATATTCAGGCTAAATAACATAGATAATGTTATATATTTCATTAATTAACAACTTAAATTTTTTTGTCATTTTATAATACCTATATTAACCATGTAGTATAAAAATACAAGAAGAGGTGGTAAAAGTTAAACCGTTTAACTAAGAGTTATGTCTAATAGATAAGGTTAATATGGTAACCTAAAATTTTCTAAAACCAATTTTTTGAGAGGATATAGACCCATACCTAACTTATACTAGAAATAAATCCATTTGTATCTATTAGAAACCATATATAATTTTATAATAAATTATTATTTCAATCTTTTCCTAAAGTGCCTCTCACCTCTCTTATAACAGGAACCTCACTTTCTTTTAATTCACACATAAAAAGACTTTTTTCTTGGCCAAAACGTGTCCAAATCTCCTAAAAAATACCCTAAATTTATCATAGAGGCCTTAATTGTACCACAAATACAACCTAATGAACCCTTTTGTTCAAATCAAAAGGAAGCACTCGAAGAAGAGGTAATTATTTTACCACCTCTTTCAAGGTTCATTTCTTCTTATAATTCATCTCTTTTTGTTGTTTAAATTCTAAAATAATAACTTGAGTACCTTATACATACTTATATGTTATTATAAATATGTTACAACTATATTCATTATTTTATCCATCCTATGAAGGACAAATTCACCATACGTGTGTTTGTAAGGCTTACTATCCCCACCTCGTGGTGTAGTTTTTTATTCAACACTTCATTTTTTGAATGGGTATAATAATGAGTACAATTGAGGTAAATAATAAATTTAAAATATTTATTATTCTTTATATATAATATACTATCCAATTAGATACGATTTCACCATCAATAGAATGATATTATCGCTCGTGCATACATACGTCTTACCGTCTCCACAACGTGATGAGATGAATCTTCAACAATCATCATTCAAGAATTGTTATAAAAATATATTTATTTATTAAGTATGGGATATATGAAATAAAATTTCTATAAAAATAATATATATTTGCATAGATAAAAATATGTCGTTTACTTACTTCCATACCATACGATAAAAAAACGGAAACAACATTCATGCGTTCCTATGGACTACCATCTCCATGAATGGTGTTTCCATTTCATATATCTATCTATTATACATATTTATATTCTGAATATATATGATATATAAATCAATTTTTATATTCTGTAAGTATGTAAATCATGTTCTGCGGGATAAGATCAATAATAACATGTTAAAACACATATGATAAAGAAATTGATTATTAACCAAAATGTTACTTTAACATGGAAATTATTATTAAATGGGTCATATAAAGTCATAAATGAATCATATATTATATCATTAATATGAATATGGTTTTGGTATAATTTAATGACATACTAAGTTCATTATAAAAGAGGTTAAATGTACCCTCTACTAAAGGAATATACAAGGTAAGTGTTAATTCTTAAATATTATTATTATCTGAGATTGTTTATATGTAAGTATTTACTAGGGAATATATATCATCCATGTACATGTTTCATAAAAAAAATTCAAAAGGAATTTATTATGTTTTTATAGAAGGGACACTTTAACTATATCATCATTTTAAATGTTTTAAAGATTTATTTTTATAAATCATTTTAATCAATGTCCATGTTTTTAAAATGATTTTATGGATTTATTTATATAGAATGATTTTTTTAAAATGTTAATTCATTTCAAAATTTTCAAAGTGGTATGGGAAACATTGATTTAAAAACCTATTTTAAATAAATTCATCTATAAATTATGATACTTTTAAATGATTTAATTAAAAAAGGGATATTTCCCTTAAAGAGATTTACTGATTATTTTCAATGATGTCAACATCCTTTTTGGATATTATTATTGATTGAGGATTATTTATTATAATAATATAATCCATATTGAATTGAATGAGTTGTGATATTTTTGACTATGGATGTGATATTTTTATACCATTTCGGGTTTATGGTTAAAGTATTGAAATTTTATATTCTAGGATTAATATGAATGTTTTTTTTATGTTTCACCCTTTTCATATGAGGAATGAATTGGACTTAGTAAGTGATGGGTGGGGCCTAATATAGCCCCTCAATTCATAGGTAGGTCTCATGAGACAAACTAGTCTCTTGGAACAAGGCCTTGACAGAATATTTGTGAATGGTCTTGGCATAAGGCCTTAACATAGTAGTTATTATGTCTGGCATTTTTCAATCCCTCATAATGAAATTAGTTATTACATGTGATTATTCTATAAGTAGAATATCAGTTTTCATGTTTATATGGTAATGTTTGATTTATTTTTTCCATATTAGGTTCATTTTTATGTTTAAAGGGCTGTTTTTTATTATACATCTTTCCTTAAAATTTTATAGCTTCCGCCGAATTATTTACCCATACTGAGCATCTGATCCCACCCCTTTATTATGTTTTATTTTCTCATGATGACAATAAGTGTATTATGATTGATATACATGGTTAATATAGGGGAATAATGGCACTCATAAAGGATTATTTATGCTATTTTTATGTTATAAAGTGTAATTTTATGTTCTTTTATGTAATATATTTTCTAAGATTTCTAAATGGGTTGGTCCTTCGGGACATGATTCCTTGTAATCATGACAATGTTATAAAATAATGCACTGACTCTAGCTAACTGGGGTCGGGGAATTATAGTTGGTATCATATAATGTTTATCAATAACCTTGGAAACTATATTTAGATAAACTCTGAATAGGGAACAATAACCTATGATAGACCTTGATGATTAGTATAGAATAACATCCTAGAATTTTGGTAATGTAGAGATTTTGTCAGTTTTTCAAGAAATGCATCCCCATTTGGATTCTATAATTGGATGTGGATTTGTAATATATGTATCTTGGAGTAAAAACTCTGACAAAGTCTTTTGAGCCTGACTCTGGGTAACCCAGTACATGACGACGGGCCTTACTATGAATCTAGTGTGGCACTCCTAGGGTATATGCTTAGGATAATTAAAATTTTCTTTACAAACCATTTTTAATGATTTCTGAGTAAATATGTCAGAAAAGGAACCATTTTTATGATTATGAGACTAGATAAGTGAAAATATTAAATTAATTTTGAGTATTTTTCTAGTTTTTGGATTATAAATTATGATATAATCTAACCTAGTGTATGTCGTCATTTAGAAATTGGTCCCATTTGAAGGAATGAAAACTCCCTCAAAATGCATGATCCAAATCCTAAAAAAGGTCATATCTTTCATGGTTTTAAGCCAAAAATTATAGGGGAAATAGTCTCCCACATATTCTAATCATATGGAGAAATATTATCATGTGTTAATAAGATAAGTAATGAATTATCTGAGTCCTATGTCTTTGAAGGGAAGTAAGAGAATACGAGGATGGAAGAGAAAATGATGGATAAAGGAAAGAATGGAGAGAAGGATTTTCCCACATGTGATAACTGTGGAAAATATCACCTTGGTAAATACTTGAATGGAATGAGAGTTTGTTATAAGTGTGGAGAAGAAGGACACCAAGTTCGTGATTGCAAGGGTAAGAAAAATGTTTTAAATGTACAATTATTCCTCTTCAAGGAGTTGGGATACTATGAAAATAAATGTACCAATCATCAGAGTATACCCCAAATGATGCTATTGGATAATAATCAAGTTATGATACTACTGCAAATGAAGAGGAATGATTAGTGTTCTTATGTTTTTGTTAAATAATTGTGTCATTTGAGAATTGTATTAATGACGTACAAGTTATAATAATTATAGAGTTTATAAGGATTGTACTATATTACTATTTCATTAAGGATTTTAGATTGTATGGTACAAAGTAAAGTGACATAGTTTATATTTAAAAATTTTAGAATATATGTGGTTGGAGGAAATATAACCCTTAATATGTTTCTAAAGCTGAGATAATGATTTCTGAATAAGAGATAATTAATTTGGATAAATTAGATTGGATATTCTTGACTGCATTAGATCTAATAAATTATTTGTTTATTCCATCATTGTTGGATTTTACAAAAAACATATTTAAGGAGAATATACAGTACTCTATAAGTAATAAGGGGCATGATTATATTCAATATGTTTTTATGGTAATTCAAGGTGTTACAATGTTTTAATAGAATGCATGATGAATGTATTCACATGTTATTATGTGGAAAAAATATGTATTCATATGTTTAACTCCAATATATATTTTTGTACTGTGAGTTTGAAAAGAATTATTTTTTATAAGTCTCAAGGTTGGAATTGAGTAAGTTGAGCACTTGATTTTTGGTTTGAGGTTATAGTGTAATTTATTGGATACTTTGACATGACCTTTTGGATTTTAGTAAACATATATGGAATTAAGGAAACACTTGTGGACCTTATGACTTATCAAATGTTCTTCAGGCATAAAAAATAATTTTTTAAACATTCATTTCCTATTTTAAGGGATGTACAGAGAATAGGTCGAAGCACAACTAAATGATGAGAATATTATTTTGACCATTAATAAAATCAAGTATGTTTTTTAGAGCTATTATCTTGATTGTAAATTAATCCCTCCTCTTCAAAAAAAATAAACAATATAAAAAATGGGATATCCTTATACCTTATGTTTTGTTAAACCGATGAAATTTTAAATCATCATAGATTTATGGCTTTGAGGCCCATAATTATCCATTTAGTGTTCACTTGTTTGTGATTGATTATGTCAATCAATCTTTATAAATGTTTATATTTTTCCTCAAATTATGTGCCTCTAATTTCTACCAATGTTCTCTTATTATAAATCTTAATTTGGTGGTTACTTTTTCATTTCCCCTTCCCTCTTATTAAGACTAAATTTTATTAACCCTATTTCCGATGTGGGTTTTCCACAAAGGTATTTTCTGTTTTCAATATTTTATTTTTGAAGAACAATATCAAATTGTGAGGACATAGTTAATTGAAGAAGGAAATAATGTAAAACCCTAATATTTTATAGTATGTTATATATTAAAAGTAATTTAATAGCTTATATTACACGCAACACTGACTTGGCTTGTGTTATATGCAATATTATGTTTCTGCGAAACATCACATTAGTATAATAATTATTTAAATGATACATTAAATTATCAATTAAATATTGTAATATAAATATTAAAAAATAAATTTTAAATGTTATTTATGATGTTTTCAAATAAATAAAACATATTTATAATGAAATGTATTAGTTTTATTAAAATAGATAAATATTTAGAAAAAACAATTTTCTTAAAAGAACTAATTTTTATGTCCTTTTGTGAACAATAATAAAAATAATTTTAGACACATTGTAAAATTGAATTTGCTAAAATATATTTCATTTTTGAATTCAAAATATAAAAAATATCTTAGGGAGAATTTTTTGTATTTTTCTAAAAACATTAATTTTTTGGTGAATAGTGAAAAATACTGCATAGTACATAAAAACAGACTTTCTCATTTAAATAATTATTTTTAATTAACATTTATCTTAAATTAAAAATAGATACATAATATAATTAATAGTCCAATTTAAGTCATTTTATTCATTTTATAATAAAATTATATATGTAAAATTTTATTGAACTTTTTAACATCTTTTACCCACCTTTATGGCACATTCAAAAATTAGCGTAAAACATAATTTTACTGCTTCTATGAAGTGAATTTTGGAAATCTGACATACATGGTTTTCATCAATATTTGAAATGTGGTTAAATAGGATGAAAATAGTTTTGGGGGAATTGTAAATTTTGAATTTTATTTACAATGGTTAAAAGTAACTACTATAATTAAAGATAAAAATAATATTATATTAATATAAAATTATCCCAACACATGTCCTAATTCTATTTATTAAGTTTTTTTCGAGAAAATTCATCCTTAGGACAAAAATATGATCCTTTATATCCACATGGGTAATATTAGGACATTTATTATATTTTATTTAAAGAGGAGTTAAAAGTGTTAAATTCAAATTTAGATAACTAAACCATTTTTAATATAAGGATATAAATAAGATAAATTCAAATATAAATATTCATTAAAAATATAAAAATATTTCCTACCTCATCTTATTTTATTTATAAATTTCCGACAATAAATAATTAAAATTATTTATGACACAATGATGATGTAGTGATTACCATATTAATGAAAGATTAAAATAATTGATATTATAAATATTAAAATAAATGTAAATTGAAACTTTTGATTCCATAAACGAATTTTATAGTTTAATATTACATTTTTGGGTTGATTTAATGTTTTTCTTTATAATTAATCAATTTTTTATGACTTTCACAAAAACCAAAAACTAAATAGTGTCAAAATTGACATAAATGAGTTTTAAAAAAAAACAATTTTATAAAATGATTTAATTGTCCACAAAATATAAGATTCTAAAAAATGGATTATATAATAATATATATGTCATTATTGAACCACTTTAGTTTCTCTTGTAATTTTATAGTACCTATATTAACCGTGTAGAATAAAAATACAAGAAGACATGGTAAAATTTAAACTATTTAACTAAAAGTTAAATTTAAAAGATAAGGTTAATATGGTGATCTAAACTTGTCTAAAACCTCTTGGTTTAGATTATATAGAACCATACCCAATTTATCCTATAAATAAATTCATTTTAAGCAATTATAAACTGAAAATAATTATATAATAAATTAATATTTCATGTTTTTTCTAAAGTGCCCTTCACCTCTCTTATAAAAGGGAACCTACCTTTCATTTAATTCACACCTACAAAGCATTTTGTCTCATCCAAACCCTAACCAAATCACCTAAAAACTTCCATAACTTCATCAAAGAGGCATTAATTTGATCATAAATCCAACCTAATGAACCCTTTTGTTCAAATCAAAAGGAAGCACCCGAAGAAGAGGTCATTATTTCATCACCTCTTCAATGTTATTTTATTCTTCAAAATCATCTTTACTTGAGGTTTCCATAATAAAATAATTACTACAATATCTTATACAAACTGAAATGTTATTATAAATATGTTAAAACCATTATCATTATTCTATCCATCCTAGGAATGAAAAAGTCCCCATACGTGCATACGTACGGCTTATCGTCTCCACATCATAGTGTAGTTTTTTATTCAACACTTCATTTTTTTGGATGGTTATAATAATGAGTGTAATTGATGTAAATAATAAATATAACATATTAATGAATATTTATATTTAATAGACCATCCAATTACATACTATTTCACCATCAATAGAATAATTTTATCGTTCATGCGTACATACGACTTACTGTCTCCACGACGTGATGTGATTCATCTTCAAAAATCATCATTAAAAAAATTAAAAATATATATTTTGATTATTTATGAGATATCTGTAATCATATTGATAAAATAATAATATACATTTATTTATATAAATATATTTCATTTACTTACTTCCATACTATACAATAATAAAACAGAAATAACGTTCATGCATATGTACAGACTACCGTCTCCATGAACAGTGTTTCAATTTCATATATATATCTATTATAAATATTTTTATTATGAATATATATGATATATAAATAATGTTTTATATTAATGAATTATGTAAATCATGATCTATGTTATCCAATCAAGAATAACGAGTTAAAAACATGTATGATAAAGAAAGCGAATATTACTTGAAATGTTACTTTAACATGGAAATTATTATTAAATGAGTAGTATAAAGTCAAAAATGAATCATATATGATATCATAAATATTAATATGGTTTTGTTATAATTTAATAACATACTATGTTCATTATACTTGAGGTTAAATGTACCCTCTACTAAAAGAAAGTACAAGGTAAGGGTTAATTCTTAAATCTTATTTTTTCTGAGATTATTTATACGTAAGTATTTACATGGGTATATTAATCATCCATGTCTGCGTTACATAAAAAAGTTTTAAAAATAAATGTTTTATGGTTTCATAGAAGGGACAATTTAACTAGATCATCTTTTTAAATGTTTTATAGATTTATTTTTCTAAATCATTTTATTAATTTCCATGTTTTTAAAATGATTTTATGGATTTATTTATATGTACCGGATTGTTTTAAAAATATAATTCATTTAAAAAGTTTCAATGTTCTATGGAACACATTGATTCAAAACCCTATTTTAAATTACTTCCTTTATAAATTTTGAGACTTTTAAATGATTCTACAAAAAATGGATGTCCCTCCATTATTTTTATTGATTTTTTTTCAACGATGTCAAAATATTTTATTGGATATTATTCTTGATTTAGGTTGATTTATTATAATAAAAACTTCCATATTGTATTAGATAAGTTATGATATGTTTTAATTTTTATGTGATATTTTTATACCATTCAAGTTTTATGGTTAATGTATTTACATTTTATATTCTATTTTTAATACGAATGTTTGTGTTATGTTTCACACTTTTCATATGAGGAATGTATTCGACTTAATAAGTGATGGGTGGGGCCCGTTATATCCCCTTGATGCATCAGTAGGTCTTATGAGAAAAAAATAGTGTCTTAAAACAAGTCCTTGACAGAATATTGGTTAATGTTCTTGGTATAAGGACTTGATGTAGTAGTTATTATGTCGGACATTATGCATTTCCTCGTTATGAAATTATTTATTACATGTGATTATTAGACGAGTATAATACCAATGTTAATGTTTATAAGGTAATTTTTGATTTATTTTTTGCATATTATGTTCAACTTAATATTTAAAAGGCTTCTATTTTTATTATACATATTTCCTTAAAATTTTATAGCTTCTACTGAATTATTTACCCTTACTGAGCATCTAAGATCATCCCTTTATTATTTTTTATTTTCCCAGGATGTCAAAAAGTGTATTATGATTGATATGCATGGTTAAGATAGGGGAATAATGAAGTTATAAAATGATTATTTATGCTATGTTTTATATTAGAAAGTGTAATGTTATGTTATTGTATGTAGTCTATTTCCAAAGACTGCTAAACTGATCGGTCATTCGGGACATGATTCCTTGTAATCATGCTAATGTATTAAAATAAGGTACTGGATCTAAGTAACTGGGGTCAGGTAGTTAAAAATAATATATTTGGAAACATGAGGATATAATGAGTTTGAATTATCCTCATTTGTTTTTATTAGAGTGACAAATGTTTTGGTCGAAATTCATTTTAATTGGGGTAGAATGGAACACTATGATTTTTTATAAATTATTTAATTTTAATAAATTAAATTTATTTGATGACTTAAATTAAATGAAACACCAAGTTAATATTTTGTTATATGAAAAAAAATTAATCTTTTTATAAACACAACACTAGTTGTGCTTGTATTGCACGCAACACTAAGTTTTAACAAAACCAAGATTTATTTATTTAAAAAATATTATTATAAACTAGGCGTTAAAATTATTGATATGAACAGTAATACCTACTTTTAAAATAATAAATATATTTTTTTATATAATTAAAACATATGTATAATAAATATGTATTTTTTTGGTAAATTCTTAATATGTTTTGTAAAATACTATTCTCCCAAAAAACACATTTTATGCCTTTTGGGGGAAATAATAATATTAATTCATTGAAAATTTTATCTAATTAATTTTATAAAATTAAATTTATTTTTTAGTTCATAATATAAAAATAAGCTAAGGATTAATTTTTAGGATTTTCAGGAAAGCTACATTTTTTATGAATTGTGAAAAAAAATTTAATTTTAATTAAAAACAATCTTTTGGTTAATTTATTTATAAAGTAAAATAGAATTTTATATTGTTTTTAAAAGTATAATTAGTCCAATTATACATCTATTAAATAAATTTAGGTCAATTTAAGCACTTTCATATTGAAATTTAATATAAAAATTTTGTCAACTTTTGAAATTTTTCTCTTTTAAACCCAGTATTCTCGTCACGTCTGTGGGATTAATATTAAATTACATTTTCCCAATTATATGAATTTAATGGTGAAAAAAGGATTAAATATTTTTAATAATAATAATTTCTAATTTCTAATCTATTCAAAATAATGGTTTGCCAAAATGAAAAGTGAATACAGTAAAAATTAATTATTGCGGTTAATGTAAAAATGGGTTTACCTAGGGGTTGAACTAAAAAGATATGGGTAAAAATCCCCTAAAAAAATTTATAAAAACTATTTAATGACCATATATATACCATTACATCTATAAAATTATATATTTTAATAATTTATACCCTTGTGACCAAGGAAACTTGTGGATAGAAATTCGTCTTTCAAAAATGTACATTTTTTACACTCACCTCACTTATAAAAGGACACCCACTCTGTTCTATTTTTCACACCTTAAAACCTATTTGGTTAGACCAATACCTGAAAAAATAACTTCCCAAATTCCCTCTAATAATCATATAATCCTTTTTTTTTGTAATAAATCCATCCTAGGAAGGCTCTTAGTGCAAACCTAAGGAGGATACCCGAAGAAGAGGTAATGTTCATCAAAGATCGATTTTAATTTATTTCCTCCTATTATCCCATAAGTTATTTTTATATTATGATATTATAAAAACCTCATTATATTACATATATTTATATTTTTTTATGTTATGGGTATGAAATAAAACCCTACACAATTCTATCAATGGGGTAAAAAAATCATCATTTGTGGGCACGGTGGACTACCGCCTTGTGAACATATGTAATTCATTTCCCATTACCATCTCTCAAGGATGGTCATAATGATATATTTATAGTTTACATATAAAATATATTATATTTATGTTGTTGATATGATTTTTTAATTATTATATCACACCTAACTTCATGTTTTACAATTTTGGAGAATATGATAATGGCATTCATATGTACGGTGGACTACCACCTCTCAAAGTGATGTGATTCATTGACACTATACATGGAATGTGATAAGGATGGGTTTAATAAAACATTGAGATATATATAAAATAAACATTATTATTTAATGATAATATATAATATTACCTTTTTATTCTTTTAATCTAATGTGAAAATTAAAAAAATAGTGTTCAAGCATACTTACGGCTTACTGTCTCCATGAATGGTGTATTTCATTTCCTATCACTAAATTTTATGGTTCACTATAAATAATTATATAATGAATAATTATGATATTTATATCATTTTTTTAATTATTCATATGATTAAATAATTATTTAATTAAGAGGACCAAAAAATAAAATGTTAAAACATACTCAAAAAACAAAGTGGTTATTGCCTGAAACAGGTCTTCTTCATGAAATTGTTAATAAATGGGTAATAAACAGTCATCAGAAAATCATATATGGAATTATATATATATGAATATTATTCTTCAATATATTTATAATAATATTATATTTATTATATAGTAGTTTTGAACTAGTACAACAAAATTCCATACTTAAGGTAATGGATTTCCCTCTCACTTTTTACTTCTGTGAGACACATTTCATATTGTAACACCCCAAGCTTCTACGGTACGCTTCTCTTTGAATAATGTTATAGAATTTGTTGTATGCAAAACCGAGTTCAAGCGCACCATGACTTACCAAACAATCCATTCAAAATAGGTTATGAATAGTATTAACTAAATTTTAAACTTTATATAATCCTTATAATTTTAGAATCCATATTATGAGTTTCTTAGACATAATGTAAGAACAAATTCATTATCAGTATTGCAATTTTACCAACTTTTAACAGTGGACCCTTTTAAAATACAATATTTTAATCTTTTTGACTAAATGAGGACATCAAAAATTTAAAATGAAACATCCCAAGCTTCCACAGTACGTTTTCCTTTCAATAATACAATAGCGTGTGTTGTACGCAACTTTGAGTTCTAACACACACCACAACCAATCAAACTAGACGTTATGAATAGTAATACCTACTTTTTGAAAAAAAATATATATTTTATATTTCAAAATGGACTTCATTTTTGGATTTGGAATATCGAATTTATCCTAGGGTGAAATTTTGGAACTTTTCGGATAACACTTATATTTTGATGAATAGTGAAAATTACTAAATTTTAATTAAAAACAACTTTTTTAATAAAAATACTTTATATTGATAAATTATGAATTTGAGTGGTTTTATAGTATATTTAGAATATATTTTTACCATTTAATATAATTTTGGTCATTGTACATAATTTTACAATTAAACGGGACATAAACAAGTGTCAATCTTTTGATAGTTATTATCTCTTAAAAACACGCTTTTTGTTTTAACAACGGGAATTAATTTTAAATTAATTTCTGCCACTTCTGTGTTTTGAATTTGGAAATATGGATTCCATATTTGGAATCAGGATGTTCATATTGTGTAAATAGGTAAATTTTATTTTTAGACATTCTGAATAATTACTGCGGTAAATATTTTATTTACCATGGTTAAGGGTAAATTCGGTAAATAAGGGTTAAAAATAATATTATAATAATAATAAATTACCCTAAAACGTGTCCTAAACTTATTGGTGGATACATTTCCGACCATGGTCATCTTGGGGTCGATTTTGGGACCCCATTGAGCCACTTGTAGGTGATAGGGACACTTTATTTTAATTAAGTTAAAATAAGTACAAAAATGACATAAGCATATATCTTTTAGAAAAACAATTTTTACATAGGGTTATATATGTTGGATGTTCTACTATAAATATTCATTAGAAAGAAAAAAATATTTCATACATATTTATATTTTATTTATAATTTTTAGACATTAAATAATTTAATTTATTTATGACACAATGATGATGGAGTAATTACCCAATTAATGAAAAATTAGAATAATTGATATTATAAATGCCCAAATAAATATAATTTGAGCATTTTTATGAATTAAACTAATTTTATAGGTTACTATGACATGTTAGTATTTCTTTAATTAACTTTTTTCGAAGTAATAATTCTGTTATGTTTTTTCAAAAATCAATTATTGAATAGTGTCAAAATTGACATAAAAGAGTTTTTAAAACATATATTATATTATTAATTGATATTAAATTCTTAAATATCTAAGGTTAGGCCAAGAGACTTAGATCATGATAGGTTTATCATTAATGGACCACTTTGGGGTCTCTTGGATTTATATAGTAAGTTTATTAACTATATAATATAAAAATAAAAAGTGACATGGTAAATGTCAAACTAATTAACTAAGAGTTAAAACTAAAATATAAGGTTAATATAGTAACCCAAACCTGTCAAAATTCTATTGGTTGAATTTTTTTAGACCTATCCCCACCTTAAAATTTTAATAATAAACTTTTTAGCCATTAGAAACCGAATATTAATTTATTATAAATTAATATTTCTAGCTTTTCCAAAGGTGCCCCTCACCAATCTTATAAAAGGGCACTCCTCTTTCTCATTTATTAACACCTTCAAAGCCTTTTGGTTCATCCAAACTCTGCCCAAATACTCTCCCAACTTCACTCAATACAACCTAGAGACCTTAGTTTGATCATAAAGCCAACATAAAGAGCCCTTTTGATCAAATCAAATGGAAGAACCCGAAAAAGAGGTAATGATTTCACCACCCTTTTCCAAGTTCCTTTCTTCTTCCACTTCTTCTTCCTTTGTTATTACCATTCTAAAATAATAACTCCAGTATAATATATATACTGTGATTTTATTATAAATATGGTACAACCATATTCAGTATTCTATCCACCCTTTGAATAACATGTCACCATACATGTGTACGTACGGCTTACCGTCTCCACGTCATGGTGTAATTGTTATTCAATATATTATTATTTGTATGGGTATAATAATGATGTGTAACTCATGTAAATAATTAATATAACATGATAATGATTCTGTATATATGATATACTATCCAATTATATATTATTTTAATATAAAAATAATGATATTGTCGCTCGTGCGTTCGTATGGACTACCGTCTCCACGAACGCGATGAGATTCATTCTCCATCGTATCCATTCAAGTATAATTATCATTTAATGGTTTAAAAATGATGTTTAAGGACTTGATATCATTATGGATATGAATAATATACAACCTATCCATTACAAACATGGCTTACATAACCAAACATATAAAAGAAAATGAGTAAGTTAACACCTGAAACAACGATAATACTAAGATATTATTAACAAATCAATGTTAAAAGATCATATATGATATCATATTAATGTATATGATTCTTGTATAATTTAATAACAATTATTTCATCATTATACAGGATGTTAACCTACCCCATCCAAGGAAAATTACAAGGTAAGGTTTATTTCACAATCTCTTCATTATTCGAGGTTGTTTATACGTAATAATCTACTGGGATCTCTTTATCATCCACATCCATGTTTCTTAAAAATGTATTTCAAAACATTCTTACTATTTTACAGAATATGGGTTAGATTCATTTATACCCTTGTTTGACTTTTTATAAGAAGTTTATAAAGGAATCTTTCCATCGTTTTCCAAACAAGGTCCTTTTTAACCTTTTCGACAGAATTAAGGTAAGAATGTTTTTTTAACTTATACGGTGGGTGCGGCTATTTTCCGTCGAAACTTCCCTTACAAACTTATAAGAATATTTTCAAATTAAATGTTTTATTTTATAATTATGTGACCTTTAAATGATTTAAAAATGAATAATTTATGAATTTTTGAAAGGTACTCTTTATCAAGATCATAATTTTAAATGTTTTAAAGATTTATCTTTCTAAATATTTTTAATTAATGTCAATGTTTTTAAATGGATTTTAAGGATTTATTTATATGGACATGAATGTTTTGAAATGATATTTCTTTTCAAAAGTATCAAAGTGGTATGGGACACTTTGATTCAAAAATCTCTTTTAAATTACTTCCTTTATAAATGTGTGACTTTTCAATGATTTCAAGAAAAGAGATATTTCTCTCAAATAGTTTTGATTTCATCTATGTCAACATCCTTCGATGGATTTTAAGCTTATTTGAAGTATATTTATTATGATACAAAACTTTTTTATTGTATTGAAGGTTTTGTGAAATTTTTTACTGTGGATGTGTTATTTTTATACCATTCATGGTTTATGGACAAAGTATTGACATTTCGTATGTTAGTTTTAATAAGATTTTTTATCTTATGTTTAAACATTTTCATATGGTAATGCATTGGACTTAGTAAGTGACGGGTGGAGCCCGCTATAGCTCCTCGATGCATCGGTAGGTCTCATGAGACAAACTAGTGTCTTGGCACAAGGACTTGGAAAAATCTTATTTGTAGTCTTGGCATGAGGCCTTGGCTATGTGGTTATGATAGTCTGGAATTATGCATCCCATCATTATGAAAGTGGTTATTGATATTGCATGTGATTATTCGATTAGTATAATATCCATGTGAATAAGTAAATGGCATTATTTCATTTTATCTTTGCCATAATATGTTGAAGTTCAAGTTTAAAAGGCTTTTGTTTTAAGTTATACATTGCCTTAAATGTTTATTCTTATTTATGAAAGTTTCTGCTATATTGTTATCCTTACTGGGCATTTGGGCTCACACCTTTTCTATGTTTTATTTTTCTCAGGATGTGAATAAGTAATTTATGAATGACCTGCAGGGATAGTATGTGGGGATATGAGTGTGGAATATTAAGACTATGTTGTTGTAGTAGTTTTTCACTTTATGATGTAATGTAAAACTTTATGAATATATCTAGTGTTTCCAAGGATACTAAACCAATCAGTCTTTCGAGATTTTATCTTTCTTATGATCATGCCAATGTTATTTAATAATGCACCAACTCTAGGTAACTGGGGCCAGGGCGTTACCATTGGTATCAGATGAAGTTTAGTACAAACCTTGGAAGTTAGATTTAGATAAACTCTGATTAGAACACCTAGACCTAAGATAAAATTTGAGGATTAGTATAGAATAAATTCCTAGAATTTTGGTATTGTAGAGATTTTGTGAGTTTTCCGAGCAATAAATCCCTATCTGGATACGAGCAGGTAGAGGCGGCTCTGGCACAGATGTACCTAGGGGTAAAACCCGAAAACACCGCTTTGAGCTAGACTTGAACGGGAACTGGTGCACGACAATGGGCCTTGTTGCACTATTGGTTACGACACTCTTGGGGGATATGCTTAGGATAATTCTCATTTTCTTTACAAACCATTATTAAGGGTTTTTGTGTATATACTTCCTCAATGGATACATTTTTATGATTATGTATTATATCCATAAACTATTTAATTTATGTTATGTGTTTTAAAAGTTTGGGATTAGGTATTGTTATTCGTAAACTAATTTAGTGTATGCCATTGTTTAGAAATGGCACCTATAGAAGGAATGATAACTCCAGCAATGCACATGATTCAAAGAGAAAGAAGGATCATATCTTTCATGGTCTTAAGCCAGAATTTATAAGAAAAATAGTCTCCCATGTATTATCATCATATGAAGAAATAATATCATGTCTTGATAAGATAAGTAAAGAGTTTACTGGGTCCTATGGCTTTGAAGGGAAGCAATAGAAGAAAAGGATGGGAGAGAGAAAGATGGATAAAAGGGAAGAGGGAAAAGAAGAATTTTCCCATATGTGATAACTGTGGGAAGAAACACCCTGGAACTTGCCTGAAAGGAATGGGAGTTTTCTATAAGTGTGGAGGAAAAGGGCACAAAGTGTGTGACTACAAGGGTAAGAAAATGGTTTCAAATGTACAATGATTCATTTTCAAGGAGTTTGGACACTACGCGAACCTATGTCCCAGTCATCAGACTATGCCACAAATGATGCTATTGGATAATAATCATGTTATGATACTACCACAGATGAAGATGAATGATTATAGTTATTATGTTGATTATGTCATTTGAGTGTTGTATCAACAATTTACTTCTTATAATAATTACGGAGTATATAAGGATTGTACTGCAGTACTATTTCATTAAGAACTTGAGATTGTGTGGAACAAATAAAAGTGACTCAATAGCAGGATAAATTTTTGGAAAATATATGGTTGAGAGAACGATAAACCATAATATAGTTCTGATACTGAGGTAGTGATTTTGGAATAATACATGATTTATTTGGATAAATTATATTGGATATTCTTGACTGCCTTGAAACCGATCAATGATTTGTATATTCCATCATTGTTGGGGTTTAAAACATTTTTGGATTGAAGGAGTATATCTATTATTCTTTAAGGAATAAGGGATCATGAATGTAATCAATAAGGTTTTATGGTAATTCAGGATGTTGTAGTGTTTTAAAAGAATACATGATAAAGATGTTCACATGTTATTACGCAGAAAAAATGATCTTTATTGTGTTTACATTCCTTATAAATTTTGGACTAAAATATTTTGGATAGTTCTAGTTTGGTTTATTTTGGATTGCCATAAAAGGACAACCCGGAGGTCGGGCGGCTACCCGTCGTGTCCGGAAAGGCCGCGAGACTTGAACCCACAACTGAAGGGTGATAAGGGTGTATCACCTACCACTGACCCATGTGATGTCCTGGTTTGAATAATTTCGTTTTTTAATGGTTCTTCTAGATGAATTATAAATTCATTTTTTAACCCTATATGAATATGATAAATAGAATATTATTTTTAAGTTCTATTATCTTTTAGAGTGAAAGATGAGTTTGTGGTAGAACTTAGTTAATGGTTGAGACTCTACTTGTCAAGTATATATTTTTCTTCTTCTCTTATTCAATGAAGAAATTAATTCTTATTCTTTAGTAAAGGGATCATAAAACAAAAAAAAATGTTCTATCATAATACCATATGTTTTGCTGAACTGATGGTATTTTAAATCATCATAGATTGATGAATTTAAGGCCCTCAATTTTAAACTTTTTTTTGATTGATGACCTCAATCACTACCTACAAATATTTACATTTTTCCTCCAATTATATGTCTCTAATTTTCACCAATGTTCTCCGAATAGAGATCATAATTTGGTGGTGACCCTTTCATTTCTCTTTTCCTATTTTTAAGACTAAATTTTATCAACCAAATTTCCGATGTGGGTTTTCCCACAAATATATTTTCTATTTTCGACCTTTTATTTTTGAAGAACAATTTCAAATTGCGAGGACGCAATTTATTGAAGGAGGGGAGAATGTAACACCCCAAGCTTCTACGGTATGCTTCTCTTTGAATAATGTGATAGCGTGTGTTGTACGCAACACCGAGTTCAAGCGCACCATGACTTACCAAACAATCCGTTAAAAAGAGGTTATGAATAGTATTAACTAAATTTTAAACTTTATATAATCCTTATAATTTTAGAATCCATATTATGAGTTTCTTAGACATAATGTAAGAACAAATTCATTTTCAGTATTGAACTCTTACCAACTTTTAATAGTGAACCCTTTTTAAATACAATATTTTAAACATTTTGACTAAATGAGGACATCAAAAATTTAAAATGAAACATCCCAAGCTTCCACAACACGCTTTCCTTTGAATAATATAGTAGCGTGTGTTGTACGTAACTTCGAGTTGTAACACACACCACAACCAATCAAACTAGCCGTTATGAATAGTAATACCAAATTTTTGAAAAAATATATATTTTATATTTAAAAATGGACTTCATTTTTGGATTCGGAATATCGAATTTAGCCTAGGGTGAAATTTTGGAACTTTTCGGATAACACTTATATTTTGATGAATAGTGAAAATTACTAAATTTTAATTAAAAACAACTTTTTTAATCAAAATAATTTATGTTTATAAATTATGAACTTGAGTGGTTTTAAAGTATATTTAGAATATATTTTTACCATTTAATATAATTTTGGTCATTGTACATAATTTTACAATTAAACGGGACATAAACAAGTGTCAATCTTTTGATAGTTATTATCTCTTAAAAAAACACTTTTTGTTTTAGCAACGGGAATTAATTTTAAATTAATTTCTGCCACTTCTGTGTTTTGAATTTAGAAATATGGATTCCATATTTGGAATCAGTATTTTCATATTGTGTAAATAGGTAACTTTTATTTTTAGACATTCTGAATAATTACTGCGGTAAATATTTTATTTACCATAGTTAAGGGTAAATTCAGTAAATAAGGGTTAAAAAATAATATTATAATAATACTAAATTACCCTAAAATGTGTCCTAAACTTATTGGTGGATACATGTCCGACCATGGGCATCTTGGAGTCGATTTTGGGACCCCATGGAGCCACTTGTATGTGATAGGGACACTTTATTTTAATTAAGTTAAAATAAGTACAAAAATGACATAAGCATATATCTTTTAGAAAAATAATTTTTACATAGGGTTATATATGTTGTATGTTAGACTATAAATATTAATTATAAAGATAAAAATATTTCATACATAATTATATTTTATTTATAATTTTTAGACATTAAATAATTTAATTTATTTATGACACAATGATGATGCAGTAATTACCTAATTAATGAAAAATTAGAATAATTGATATTATAAATTCCCAAATAAATATAATTTGAGACTTTTTATAAATTAAACTAATTTTATAGGTTAATATGACATTTTATTATTTCTTTAATTAACTTTATTTGAAGTAATAATTCTGTTATGATTTTTACAAAAATAAATTATTGAATAGTGTCAAAATTGACATAAAAGAGTATTTAAAACAAATATTATATTATTAATTGATATTAAATTTCTAAAACTCTAAGGTTTGGCGAAGAGACTTATATAATGATAGGTGTATCATTAATGGACCTCTCGGGGGTCTCTTGTATGTATATAGTAATTTTACTAACTATATAATATAAAAATACAAAGTGACATGGTAAATTTCAAACTAATTAACTAAGAGTTAAAACTAAACGATAAGGTTAATATAGTAACCCAAACCTGTCTAAATTCTATTGGTTGAATGTTTTTTGACCTCTCCCCATCATAAACGTTGAATAATAAACTTTGGAGCCATTAGAAACCGAATATGAATTTATTATAAATTAATATTTCTAGCTTTTCCAAAGGTGCCCCTCACCCCTCTTATAAAAGGGCACTCCTATTTCTCATTTATTCACACCCTCAAATCCTTTTGGATCCACCAAAATCTGCTCAAATACTCTCCCAACTTCCCTAAATACAACCTAGAGGCCTTAGTTTGATCGGAAAGCCAACCTATGGAGCCCTTTTGATCAAATCAAAAGGAAGAACCCGAAGAAGAGGTAATGATTTCACCACCCTTTTCCAAGTTCCTTTCTTCTTCCACTTCCTCTTCCTTTGTTATTACCATTATAAAATAATAACTCCAGTATCATATATATACTGTGATGTTATTATAAATATGGTACAACCATATTCAGTATTCTATCCACCCTTTGAATAACATGTCACCATACGTGCGTACGTACGGCTTACCGTCTCCACGTCGTGGTGTAATTGTTATTCAATATATTATTATTTGGATGGGTATAATAATGATGTGTAACTCATGTAAATAATAAATATAACATGATAATGATTCTGTATATATGATATACTATCCAATTATATATTTTTTGAATATAACAATAATGATATTGTCGCTCGTGCGTACGGACAGACTACCGTCTCCATGAACGCGATGAGATTCATTCTCCATCGTATCCATTCAAGTATAATTATAATTTAATGTTTTAAAAATGATGTTTAAGGACTTGATATACTTATGTATATGAATAATATACAACCTATCCATTACAAACATCTCTTACGTAACAAAACATATAAAAGAAAACGAGTAAGTTAACACCTGAAACAACGATAATACTAAGATATTATTAACAAATCAATGTTAAAAGATCATATATGATATCATATTAATGTATATAATTCTTTTATAATTTAATAACAATTATTTCACCATTATACAGGAGGTTAACCTACCCCAACCAAGTAAAAGTACAAGGTAAGGGTTATTTCACAATATCTTCATTATTCAAGGTTGTTTATACGTAATAATCTACTAGGATCTCTTTATCATCCACACCCATGTTTCCTAAAAATGTATTTCAAAACATTCTTACTATTTTACAGAATATGGGTTAAATTAATTTATACACTTGTTTGAATTTTTATAAGAAATTTACAAAGGAATCTTTCCATCGTTTTCCAAACAAGGTCCTTTTTAACCTTTTCGACAGAATTAAGGTAAGAATGTTTTTTTAACTTATACGGCGGGTGAGGCTATTTTCCATAGAAACTTCCCTTACATGATTATAAGAATATTTTCAAAATAAATGTTTTATTTTATAATTATGTGACTTTTAAATGATTTCAAAATGAATATTTTAAGAATTTGTGAAAGGTACTCTTTATCAAGATCATAATTTTAAATGTTTTAAAGATTTATATTTCTAAATATTTTTAATTAATGTCCATGTTTTCAAAATGATTTTAAAGATTTATTTATATGGAGATGAATGTTTTGAAATGATATTTATTTTCAAAAGTTTCAAAGTGGTATGGGACACTTTGATTCAAAAATCTCTTTTAAATTACTTCCTTTATAAATGCGTGACTTTTCAATGATTTCAAGAAAAGAGATATTTCTCTCAAATAGTTTTGATTTCATCTATGTCAACATCCTTCGATGGATTTTAAGCTTGGTTGAAGTTGATTTATTATGATAAAAAACTTTTGTATTGTATTGAAGGTTTTTTGAAATTTTTTACTGTGGATGTGTTATTTTTATACCATCCATGGTTTATGGACAAAGTATTGACATTTCTTATGTTAGTTTTAATAAGATTTTTTATCTTATGTTTAAACATTTTCATATGGGAATGCATTGGACTTAGTAAGTGATGGGTGGAGCCCGCTATAGCTCCTCGATGCATCGGTAGGTCTCATGAGACAAACTAGTGTCTTGGCACAAGGCCTTGGCAAAATCTAATTTGTAGACTTGGCACGAGGCCTTGGCTATGTGGTTATGATAGTCTGGCATTATGCATTCCATCATTATGAAAGTGGTTATTGATATTTCATGTTATTATTCGATTAGTAGAATATCCATGTGAATAAGTAAATGGCATTATTTCATTTTATCTTTTCCATAATATGTTGAAGTTCAAGTTTAAAAGGATTTTGTTTTAAGTTATACATTTCCTTAAATGTTTATTCTTATTTATGAAAGTTTCCGCTATATTGTTATCCTTACTGGGCATTTGAGCTCACCCCTTTTCTATGTTTTATTTTTCTCAGGATGTGAAGAAGTAATTTATGAATGACCTGCAGGGATAGTATGTGGGGATATGAGTGTGGAATATGGAGACTATGTTTTTGTAGTAGTTTTTCACTTTATGATGTAATGTTAAACTTTATGAATATATCTAGTGTTTCCAAGGCTACTAAACCAATCGGTCTTTCGAGATTTGATCTTTCTTATGATCATGCCAATGTTATGTAATAACGCACCGACTCTAGGTAACTGGGGTCGGGGCGTTACACATATTCCCAACCTATTTATTTTATGTGGTATACATTCTTCCCAATAATAATAATAATTATTATTCTCATAAAAATATATTCATTTTTTCATATTTTAGGACCTCTCTTTCATGGGGTTTATGGTTTCAAAGTTATCAATGTGGTAAGGGAATTTTATCTCAATTTTCCTTCTTTGAGATGTATATTATGTTATACACATATATTCCTTTACAATGTGTATATACAGAACATTTGACATATATTATAATTTATTTATTTATCCTAATTTTATTTAATGATCAATTTTAAGTTATTAATTCATGGGGATTATGATCCAATGTAACAAAATTACTAAATATTTTCCGTTATAATCTCATTATTTGTCAGGATTGTTTATTATTAAGCCTTTAATGTTGATATATCATGATTTAAATCTCGATAATTATCATTAATTTTTTTATTCTATGTTTATTAATGATATATTCAATTAATGGTTCAATTTATCTGCTCGTTCGTACTTAACTCTATTAATAAAATGTTTTTAATAAAATATGATTTGATTTCTCTCCTCAGTCAGAAAATTTTTTTCTTCTGAAAAAATGTTTTCTAAAACGTTTTCAAAAATGTTTTATTATTAACTTCTTGTTTTTAAAATATATTTTTTACCCATTTTTAATTATTTTCAAAATATTTTTAAAGGAATATTCATTTCATTTTATAAACAATTCTTGTTTGCATTTTATTGAAAATGTGAAAAAGAAATCTTAATTTTAACATGTACTGTATGAATGGAATTTCATGATGTCTGCACCAATCATTTATTTGAATATTAAATTATAATTTTTCATATTTATTTTAAATAAAAAAGTTTTTCAAAATAAATTATGTTTTAAAAATATTTTTTTAAAATTGGAAAGGATATTTTCCACAAGAAATGTTTTAAATGATCAAAATCATTTTCCTTGTACATTGACATCTGTTGATGTTACCAATGACTTACTAAGAATATGATCCAAGGATAAAATTATAATTATATATCTTAATGTTTAATTTTTTCATTGGCATGATTTTTATAAAACCTTTTTCTATTACATGTTTTATACCATGATAAGATTCATAAAAAACCCGCTTCATTTTCCACATGTTATGATATGATGATTATGAAACCTATTTTTTTCTATAGGTTATGATATGTCAAAATTTCTATGGTACCCATTTAATTTCTTTGACTATTATATGATGAGTTTTTAGGATCTTATTTCACACATTTTTATAATTTAATTATGTGATGGGTGGGACTTATATCTCCCTCCAATGCATTGGGTAAAGATTTATATCTCATTATATGTACATGACTATAATGAGAGGTTAACTCTGTTCTATAAGGTATTTTTTCCACTATGATGGTCTTGGGAGTGAACCATGACTACTATTTTGGTTTTGGGAGTGAGACAATTCCAATTTTATAGCCTTATATCTGATATTTGACTAATATAGAAATGATTTTATATGCTTATGTGTATGACATAATTCCATATCATATTCCTTATTATTCTATCATGGATCATGTTATTTGATTATATTATGATTCGTGTATTATAAACTCAAAATATTTATTCCATGAATCATTTCTATGAGCTTTGATATACATGATATGGTTTTTAAATGTTATGTGCATGTTCCCATACCCTTATTTTCATGTTATACTTATATATATCCCTTGTTTACCTTTACTAAAAATCTGAGTTCACTCGTTATTATGTTTATTTTCCCAAGGTTATAGAGATTTATATTAGGTATGATATGTATAAAAAGGATTCTAGTTATGAATAATGTAGTTGTATATTACATAACTCAACTATAGACCAATGTTTATGTTTTTAAGTTTCAAAATACAATTAACTATTATAGTCCTTAGACGTGTGTCTGTTTAATGTAAGAAATATTCATCATAAATGATGTAATATCTATGTATGATGATCTTGGGTCATTATATCAAGAGTATAGGCTGATGTCACCAGTATAAAACCCCATTGATTCGAGATATCAAGAAAAATGGATTATATTAAATAGTGCATTTTTTATGATGTTACATATCATTGATACATTAACTCCATTCTCTATGAGATCCTTGATGTGTATCTAGATGCTAAACATGGACTTTAGGAACTTTATTTTAATTCCACTAAAAAGGGGGCCTATAGGTTATCATGCTATGTATATTTAAGAACGTAGTTAAATTCCATATGAATTTAACATGTTTAATAAATATCATTTTGTTACTTAGTTTCATAATAATTTATGTTGGTTTGATCACATATATTTACTCACCTATTATTTGAGGATAATGTATATATCAGTTAAATATTTAATAAATATTCATTCATGTGGTAATTATTTATTTAATTATATAGATATAAAATATGTATTTATTCTCATTTATTCACAAGGTAACAAGATATTTATTTATTTATATATTTAGATAAATAAGAAATATTTATTCTCTATTTTAGGGAAGATAATATTTACAATATTTATTGGATAAAAATCTGGGGACATTATTTGAATTAAATAAATAGTTATTATTCAATGACTGATAAATATTTATAAGGATTAGTGGACCGAGTCTACTGATCAAGTGATAAATGTCATATTAATTATTATTTGAATAAGTTTTAATTTATTTATTCTATAAAAATAATATTTATCTTATTTATGAGTTTAGTTTTTTCCAAGTCAAAAATAATAACTCAATTATTATTATTAAAAATTGGTTTTACCAAGAATTAAGAAAATAATTAAATCCCTTTTGTAATTATTTATTTTCAAACCTTACCACTATATAAACCTAGTTATGGAATTTTATAAAGTGAGAGCCTCATTCCATAATTTTGAACTATGATATATAGACATAATCCTCTTATGTCCAAGATATCTCCCTCCCTATAACTCTCTAATGAACAAAGAGAAATGATCCTCCTCCACTAGAATGAATTCTTATCCTCTTGAAGGATTCGATTACGATCAATAGTGATCATCACCTATAGAATTTTATATTAATGATCGGAGGTTCATAGATAACATGTTGATAGCTACTTGAGGGAATCTACCCTTGATTTCTATGATGAAACGATGGTATAAAAATATGGTTTTTCTAATTCATCGATGAATAAATAATTCGATTAAAGTTAAATCTTAATTAACAATATTAATTATAAATTAAATAAAAAAATATTCACTTTTTATATATTTTAGGAACACAATTATATCTTGTTACGAAGAGAAATCAGAATAATTTAACCTAAAAAAATTTTCGTTCACCATCTGACATGCTTCTATTGCTTCCCAAAATTTTTAGGTTGTATCAAAGAAATAACATAATTATTTATTATAATTTATTATTATTTTATCAATTATGTAAAATTATTGTTAGTTATTCACATATAGATTATTATTTACTTAATCAAGAGTTTAATTAATATGTTTTAGAAATATTAATTATTATTCTTTCATGTTTCATATAATATTAAGATGATTAAGAATATATGAAGAACGATCAGATTTTCCATTGGGAGGTGCTAAGGATTTTGTCTAGTAGCCAAGGATGCCCAACATTTGAACAATAGTACACATCATGTACCCAAGTTCACTTCACCTGGACATCTCATGGGATACATAAAACATAGAGTAGTAATGACACGTGTATTATTTAACACACACCCTATGTTTACCACTTCGGCTTATCAAACAATCTATCAGACCCCACAATGTGTTTCTGGTTTAAAATCCCTACGATCCATACAATTTTGAGATGAAATGAAAACTAAATGTGTGGTCAAAGACATGGAATCACTTTGTGCGAGACTGACAACCAGTATCCTTATTGAAACATGCAACATGTATCTATTATAGGCATCATGTGAATCATTAATTCCAATGTCCTTAGAACACATTTATTCCATAGGTGAGTTATGCTAACACAAGGAAAATATAACACATGGTGTGTATATCATTAGTACACTTCATGTAACCCAACCAAGATACACACTGAGTCCTTTAGAGTTAATCTCAGATACATGGAAAAAATGAACATGGCATGTAGAACATAGGTATTTTTTGTGTAGTCTCCTAGTAAAGAATAAAATTAAATTACATAAATAATAATTAATTGTTTCCTTAAAAACATAATTACATTTAAGACATGAGATGTGTTTTATATGTAATAATAGATTACAAAATTATGAAATACTTCTTTAATTCCATGTATTTAGGCATAATTATAGGTCAAGCCATTTATTTCCGACATTTCCTTCATAATGGGTATCTCCAAGAGACATAAGATAATCATTAGAAAAAATAAATAATTATTTATTTATTTATTTATTTGAATTAATTTTATCATTATTATAATAATAATAATGAATGAATTGCAGTTAATGTAAGATAGTGTGCTATTTTGTGTTCTCTTCATTCTATGTGGACGACTATGAGCTTGAACTAGATTTTGTATGTTATTGGTTTTTTTAATTTATTATTTCATCATTTTTGTAATAATTTCTTAAATTAAATAACTTCACGTGTGTTATTCCTCTCCTATCATTATGTAAGATTCTTTTTAACCTTGGTTTATTTTATGTAAACTCTATTTATCCAATGCTTTGGTCACATGTGTCTGAGTGAAATAATGTGATGGATGGGGCTCATAGGAGAGGAGAGATAGTTTAACCTTAGAGTTGAGGTGAAACCAATCCAAGAGGCACATAGGAGTATAGGTGAAATGATAAAACTAAAAATAGAATTTGTTCTCGGAGTTAATTCCATAGGTTCAAAGTTTGATTTATCATCTTCTAGATAAACCATCCATTAGAGAAGCTCATGGTCATTCTTCTTGTTTTATATTATTATATCCACTTGCATGGTAAAATTTTTATGGATGTAAAATTTATTAAACTAGTCAATTAACAAGGATTCTATATTAAATTAAAAAAAATATTAAAATATTTTTGATCTTTATATAGACATGGTTAATCATATAATTAAAATCCACTTAATATTCACATGCATTTGATAATATAAATTGGGTAATTTACACCTAAATATAATAATTCATCATATAAAATATAAAGTTTATAGCCTTACACTACTTGGGGTAAAAATTGAACCAAAGTTCAAAGTGCTTAGCCAACCTCTGTTAGGGTGCTTTCAGTTATCAAGGAATCTCTATCTATAGCTTTGGGTCAACCTAATTTAGCTTTCATTAAGGGATAATTTTCTCTATGATACTTACATATACTAGTAGGAAAAGTGTGAAGAAATCCTAATCTTGAATTTCATGATTGAGGATTCCATCCAAAAAATAAAAGAGCTATAAGTTAATGAATTTGTGAAGTTACACCTACCTAAATAACATTATGTAATTTTATGAACCTTAATTGGGGTCTTGAGAAGGAAAATATAGATCCTTTATATAGGATTATCCACGTGATAGGATAATTAGAGTTATGGTGAGGGATATCATAACTTGATAAAATTATACAATATTAAAAAAATCTTATCAGTAGTTTGGATAAAGTATTAAAATTATAGTCTTATTTGTTATTTAAAAGTAAACTTCCAAGAATTCAACTATATCACTAAAAACCATTATAGAAACAAATAACATTCACATGGTCTCAAATCTCTTGAAATGGTATAGGTGTTTGTGCACTATACAACAACATGAATAGAAATTATATGTGCTAGAAAACTAGTGAAGAAGAACTATCTATCCATATAAAACATTTATAGGTTTCCAAATACTTCCAATGTTTCATGATATCTTCCCTATTGAGTGATATTTTAAAGAAACGCTATGATATGGATGCATATAGAATCATGTACTCCCTCTAGGATCCTTATCAATATATGGTTAGATATGAGAGATATGATATCACTAATGAATTATTCATGTGAAAACATGGAGTGTCTCTACTAGTTGGGATTCATATAGTGATGATTATTGGAAACATTGAGTACTTATTTATCTTGGGGTATATGATCCCTCAATATTGTTTCACATATATCAGTTTATCCTCATTTCCTAAGAGTTACTCAAGATGTATTATTAATTATAATATGATAAATAGTTATAGAACTATTTCAAAACACCTTAATATTATATTATAAGTTGATAAATACATGGGGTGTGAAAAGACTATGGTCCTTACGGTGAATAAGAAAATAGATAACAAATAAAATAGGCACCAAAATCATCCTAAATATAATTCTTCCAAGTAACATCATTCCAAGAAAATAAATATTAAATGAAAATAAAAGGAAAAGGATATAGTATATTTTTCATATAGAAAGTTGGGCCATTGGAAGAAGAATTGTACCCAATTAAAGAAGCTAGGGGAAGCTTCATGAGAATTCATTATCAAGTAAAATCATTCTATATCAACACTTTGGGTAATAGATACAACATTTTTGCTCATATATGTTCTCAAATATAACAACCAAGTAGTTTTTGAAAGATTTCTAGAGGGGTGGATTTTAAAGATAAAAATGGTAAAAGGATGGTTGTTCTAGCCATTGGATATTACCACTATTCACATCCAACCAGTATTTTGTAAGTTTTAATATTTTATTACTATGTACCAACTATTACCAAATACATAATTTTCGTATCCTTCTAAGATATATATGGTTTAATTTTTTTCAAAAATAATTTTTTTCCCTTTTATTAGGATAGTATATTTTATGGTTTGGAACATTTAAACAATTACTTTTATGTATAAAATTATGAAAACCAAGTATTCGAAATTGATGAAGAATCAAGTTTCCATAACTCATTTCACACCCGGTTTTTTAATCACACGCATTGTTATGTAAATGATAATCATTTGAAAAATCTTTATTAAGATGGTATTATAGAATCTTTTAATCTAAAACTACTTCATAGACATCACACTTGTTTATTGGGTAAAATGACCAAGCAACCTTTTCATTTAAAATATGAAAGGGTGATAGATTATCCAAATTTTATATACACTTATACATGTGGGCCATTTATAATAGAAGCTAGAGATATGTATTATTATGTCATTACTTCTCCTACTAATTTAATTTGATATGTATATGTCTACTTAATGAGGAATAAGACAAAATATTTTTGATAAATTCAATTAATTAATGAAAGAAGTAGAGAATCTACATTTTAAGAAGATAAATAATATTTAATAAGATAAAAATGGTGAGTATCTTAACTAGGAATTCATTAACATTTCATGGGTGTGTGGGATTCTATCCCAACTCACTTCTCCTTATACACAATAGTAGAATTATGTTAGGAAAAGTAGGAATTGTACCTTGTTTGACAAGGTAAGGTTCATGAAAATATTATTAAATATTCCATTATCTTTTTGGGGATATGAATTATACACTACAACGCACATCCTACATCGAGTAATAGCTATGGTGAAAAATGGTATACCATATGAGTTAATGTATGAAATGAAATCTATGTTTTTTTATACTCATTCATGAGTTTGTGAGGCATTTTTCAAGGAAAAATTTGGAAAAAACTAAAAGTTAATGGTCAAAAGTGTATTTTTATAGGGTATCCTATGGAAATATGGGTATACAATCTATATAATCCCTCAGACATGAGGTTTATTGTCTTAAGATAATACATTTTTCTTAAGAGGGATCACCTCTTTAAAAAGGATAGAGGGAGAAAGATTGAATATGATTAATTCAATAATCAATAAACACAAGAGTTAGTACATGAACAAGTTCCATAGGTACTCATAGAAGATGTGGTTCCTAAAACACAAGTACTAAGTAGGATCATAAAAGAAGTCATAGTTACATAAACATATGTGTTTCCAGTCCCCAAATATGGTGATTAGTTAATAGTAAAAATTAATAATCATCTATCATATAAGGATGAAATATAAATAATAAAAGCTATAATATAGAAAGAATCCATGAATTCTAAGATGGATTCCATGTATCATAACCAAGTTTGGGTTCAAGTTGATCAACTAGTTGATGTAAATCCTATTTGGTTAAATGGGTATTTGAGATAAAAATGTACATTGAAGGTATATTGAGTGCCTATAAAGAAAGGATATTGGATTATGGGTTTAAATAGAATCATGTTATTGATAAAGAAAAAAAATGTTTTCTAGATTCTATGTTTAAATACATCAGAATTCTAATTTCCATAGAATCTTTCCATGACTATAAGATTTGATATATGGATGTTAAAACTGATTTCATTAATTGAAACCTTTAGTAATATTTCTATATGATACAACCTTAAGTGTTTGTAACTACAGGAAATTACAATAAGATATGAAATATGTTTAGATCCATTTTTGGGTTAAAGAAGAAATCTAGGTCCAGGAACATTCAATTTGATGAATACATAAGAGAATTTTGTTCTGTAAAAAATGAATGTGAGCCATGTGTTTATGAGTGGTTTAATGTTATTGTGGTCATATTCCAAGTAGTATATTTTTATGAAACAATAATTATTAGAAATGAAATAACAATCTTATTATCATTAAAGAATTTGTTAAACAAGTGTTTCTCCATGAAGGACTTAGGTGAAGTAGTGTATATCATTGGAATAAATACCATTCATGATTGATCCAAAGGGAAATGTGGACTAATTCAAATTAAATACATTGACCAAATAATAAATGGATTTAGTATGGAATAATCCAAGAGTGTATTGGTTCCAATATCATATGATATATAGCTCTCTAAGAAAAAGTTTATTCAAACACAACAGGGGAGATATATATATATATATATATATATATAATGAGTATGACAATATAAATATTTGTAATAAGATTTATTATCTATTAAATGTTATGTACTAATATTTATGTTTCCTATGCATCGAGCAGAGCATGTAAACATAAAGATGATCATAGAGACTAGATTTGGTATGTTGTTAAGATTATGCTTAGGTGTCTGATTCCTACTAAGTTAATGTTCATTGTATTTAGAGGATATGATGAACTATTTATGAAAATATATACTGATGGTAGTTTCCAATTAGATAAAAATTATCTAAATTCATAGTTAGGATATGTCTTCAGTCTCAATGGAGGTGTTGTGAGCTGGAAGTGTTTAAAGAAACTAGTTTTCACTTATTATATAGTAGAGTCCAACTATATAGTGGATTTTAAGGAATCCAAATAAGTTGTTTGGATTTAAATAAAATACAATATTTTCATTTAGTTTCTAAAATTAGAGATCCTATAACATTTCATTGTTATAACACTACAGTGTTGGATCCCATAAAGGATCTATGGTCACATCAATGAATAAAGAAAATATACCACAAATATCACCTCCTTATGGATTTTCCCAAAGGGGTGAAGTCACTATGAGAACTGTTTTCATAGAGTAAAATATAGTTACCTTCTTAACTAAAGCCTTATATCAAATGAATAAAGAACATCATGTGAGGCCTAGCAAACTAAAGGTTGTTAACAATTGGATCAAGTAAAACTGGGAGTCTGTTAGAGTTGGTTACCTAGAACCAACTTATACATACATTATAATTACCTTTATTCATAAATTTGAATATTAATAAAAAGATATTATCCCATCATGATTTTTATTCTATGTGACATAGTATGTTATAATGTCCTAATTAAACCTGTCTCATAGAAATATTATATCAGTTACCTTTTATAATGAGAATCTAGAAGTCAGAATATAGTATTATTAAATATATCTTATATAGCCAAATGATATTATTTTATGAGACACAAATTATATAGGATATTAAGGGTGGGGACTCATAATAATTTTAGAGGAATTATCTAGGTGTTCATCCTTGGTAATATTCAATGCAGGAGATCATGAGAACATGAATCTCTAATAAGAAATCCACAATTATGTGTCATTAGATGTTCCTATCTACGTATATGTGTAATTATCATTATACATTAATATTATTATTAATGCATTTCATGAGTCACATACTTTGATGTATTTATGAAAACCATGGAAATATATGATCATAGTATGGTTGAATATGTTTGGTGTGTCATGGGATAAGTTTTATTAATGAATAATGTGATAAATGATTAATTTATTCTATTCTTTAATAGAATATGATATATCAATCCCTCTGATGAGAAATAAAATTACTTTTTAAATGTATGTCCACAGTGTGGTTTTTGGTAATTTTGTTTCCAGAATTTTAAAGAAAGAGACATTGAGAATATAGTTTGATGATACTTGTATGCAACCTAATATATTACAAATATCAAGATAAAGGGATTTTATTACACATTATACATTTATAAGATAATACATTTCATTATGATGTGAACTTCTTTCTCTATAATATCCATGACATGCTGCTAGATGTTATCCATGGGCTTTAGGCAGTGTAAATAATTCCACTAAAAAAGGGGGTCATTGGGACACACACTAAGTGTATTTGGAACCTCAGTTAAATTCAATATGAATTTAAAATATTGAATAAATATTAATCATTTGTATGGTTTAATAATTATTCATTTTATTTTGATAAAATATATTCAATTTTTTATTATTTGAGATAATATATATGAGAATTGAATATTTAATAAATAATTATTCACCATGTACTTATTTATTAAATTTCATGAAAATAAAATATTTATTAATAATGAATTATTAAAAAGGTTACAAAATATTTATTTTATTAGTAATGGAAATATTTCTTAAATATTAATTCAATATTGTTGTTAATATGATATTTATAAATTTATTGGTGGATAATATAGTGATATTTGTTTAAATAAAAAATAGTCTTTATCCGATGCCCAAGAAATAATGAGGTAAATTTTTAGGAAAAGTTTAATGGTTTGGTGAGAAATTTCATATTTAATATAATTTGAAAAATTATTATATTATTTATTAAATAAAATAAAATTCATTTTATCATTGAGTTTATCTCATGTCAAGTTAATAATAATAATTTTATTATTATTAGACATTGGGTTTACTGAGAATTAAGAAAATAATAAGGTTTATTAAATAATTATTTATTTTCTAACCCTAACACTCTATAAACCTTTTTGTGACATTATGTGGAAGTGATAAATGTATTCAATCACTATGTACATTGAGTTCAAGTGAGAATCCTCTCAATCCTTAGGGGGATCCCTCCTTGGAATGCTCTGAAAAACACAGATCAATTCTTATCCACCACTAAAATGAATTCTTATCCTCTTGAAGGATTCTATTTCAATCAACAGTGATATTATTAAGAGTTAGATTCATCTATTCTAACACCCGAATAATCTCAATATGAGAATTATAGGTTCATGGAGCACATTTAAATTACTCCTATAATAAATATACCCATGATAATTTTGATGAAATGATGGTACAACAAGAGTATTATATCAATTCATCGACAAAGAAAAAATTAAAAAAAGGTAATTATTCATTAAATAAATTAATTATAAATTATATATGAAAATATCACTCTTAGTTGATTCCGTAAATGCATTCCTACCTAGTTTTTATGAGAAATCTGAAGTTTATGGAACAAATTCATTGGGAAGTACCCAAAATAATTTTTTGGTGCCCTAAAACCATTGGTTATGGGTGCCGACATATTTTTTCCTGAACCAACCTAGGTAAACCCAAAACTATGAATCTATAGACGATATTAAAAAGGCCTGAAATAAGTTCTTGATCCTCTTAGGATAGAAACTACTATCAGGCATCACATATATCACAATTCGGAATGTTTGGATCATAAAAAAGATAAATAAATAAAAGATAATTAAATAAAAACTATATGTTCAAAGGAAATAAAACTACAAAATGTACCTCCATGTGACCTCAATAGTCACCTCCAACCATAGATCCACACTAAAACCATGTCCGAACCAGGTCTAGGTAGAAACTGAAACTAAAAAATGGTAGATAATATAGGTGTGAGCATTTAAAATTCCCATTATAAATTCCAAAAGAGAATAAATTTTATATACCTTACCTTTAAAAATAAATAAATCATTCTAGTTTGAAAATAAGATATATAAAAAAACTATTTCCTACTCCATTTTGAAAAAATGTAACAAGATTCCATTTTCTAAGAAAACTACATCCCATAATGTTTTTAAAAGATTTTTAAAAACATGAAAACCCATTCAAAAAAATTTGTAATAGATGATAATTATTGATAAAGAAGTTTTTGTAGTATGGAAACATAATATCAAAGAGTATTTTTAAAATAGTACCATGTAAAATATGTTTAAAATGAAATAAAGCATCGTGGGAAATAATTATGCAGCTAGGTTAGTTGGGTCCCTAGGATCCATGTACTCTCGATGATCAAACCGTATAATCCCTTATCATACATGATATTATAGAAAGGCTGAAACCAAATTTCTAGTGGTTCTCAAAGAATTATCATGTTTTTTTATTTATTTTCTTAGAATATTACTACTGGGGATCCTTGGCCTGATCCCTTCCAACTCATCCAATGTCCTTGTCTTTATTCAACCCACCTAAGTACCTAGGATTATCATGTTCCATGCTCAAATGGATGTAACTTGTTATCGGTTTAGAAAATAAAATTAAATTTCATATTATTTGAAAAAAACCATCCACCTTCTCACCTATGATATCCCTTCTTAAGTGCACCCCATATCAAAGTCATATAGATATTTCACAATCCCTCTACTAGGCACATATTTCATACAACACATTTAACAAAAATATATCACATTTCTATCTCATGGGGGCATGCCTTAAAAGAGGTTATCCAATTTCAAAAAAAACATAACTATGTTATAATCGAGAATCATCGCTTTATGATTAGAAAACCTATTTATCATTTATGAAAAATTTACATTTCAAAATAAGGTTAAATGCCTAATTTTCTCATTAAGAACCCATTTTGGAAGCTTAAGTAAATTATTCGAAGCAAAATAAAAACCATTTCCAATAGCCAAAAACACTTTCCATACTATAGATATACTACATAATCATAAAAAACACTTTTAAAACACTCAATAAAAAAAGGAATTCAAATTAGAGGCTCAAACCGAATAAACCTACCTCAAATCTTGTAGCCTCTGATTATGGAAACCAGAATCCAATTCAAAGGGGTCCACATAAGCAAGAGAATATAAGGACACTGGTAAAGAAAAACCCTATGTTTACACTTCCACACATATGAACCTGTAACTATATATAACTAAACCTATATTTAATGTAACTATTCACAATTCCATGAATGAATAAGTACAAAGGGGGTGTATATATATATTCCTTACCCATATATATGTTTGTAAGTAGCCTTTATGGAGTCACTAGTTGTCACATTCAGTCACAGTGGTCGATAGCTACCCCAAGGAGGTCAAAGGTATACAAGAAAATTACAAGTAATACAAAGGTTAAAAAAGACCAAGATAAAATTCATCCAAAGAGGACGAACAAAAGTAAACCTTTCCAAAACTGATTTTGAACCCACTACCTTTGATGTGTGAGACCCAATCTCATCTCAAACAAGTCCAAGGAAGCTCTCTAGAAAGAATAAACCATATACTCACCAAAAATAAACAAAACTAAGGTTTTGATCATGCCAAAGGGTATGGTAAAGTCACAGCCCAGAGAGGGGAAGAAGAAATGGGATAAAGGAAGTGGAAGAGATGAGGAAAGGCTTACCTATGATTATTATAAGAAGAAAGTAGAGGAGAAATGGCCAAAAATTGGGGGAGGATGGGGTCGTAGAATATGGATAGAATAAGGGAGGATATTGGGTCATGTGATGAGAGGAATAGGTGGCACAAAATCCCCTTTATTGGGATTTAATTAATATATTTTTTTAAACTATACACCATAAAAGGTTTGATTGCATGGTTTTCCAAACTGTACACTAAATGTTCACCCCTCACCAGTCCCCTAGAGCACATCGCACATGTAGTCTACGTGGTTTGGCATAACATGTGTCGAACTTGATGTTAGATCGATAAAAATTATTAAGTTTATTGAACATTTTGTAAAATTGCGTGAATTAACTATGTGACATGCAATGTATGCCAAAAAATTACTAATTCCAAAGAAAATACCACCAAAGAAGAAAGATAAATAAATTTAACTCAACAAAAAACAATTAATTAAATATTCTTGGGTCTAGGTGTGATAATTCTTAACACCATGACACTTTATTCCCCTAGAAATTTCTAAAATACCAGACTAACTGAGACAAGAAAAAAGGAAAAGACACCTACTAAAATAAAAAATTAACCACAGTAAGATGGATAATTGAAGAATCAATTCTCTCCCAAAATCTAAAACTCTGAGATCTATAAGGAATAAGTAAGACCATACTCAAGAATCTATTTATAAATCCAAAATAATTATGTGGTTTTATAACTCAATCCTCCAAATTATGGAACAAATATAAAGGTATTCATGACTTCAAAACACTCTCAAAACATGGAACACACAGATCACTAACATAGAAAACACTAAGAAAACCATGTCATGGTCTGTTCACAATATCTATGAGCATATTTTACATGACCCACTATCCTATCTGACCAAATAACTTTGATCAGGGTCAGGGGTGGAAAAAAATAATCATACTAAAAACTAGAATTCAAAATTTCCAAAAATAAAACTCAAGGACTAGAATTCTAGTTTCAAAATGAGATTATTTTGGGTTGTTATTCCTTCCATTTTAGGACTCTGTTCAAACAATAAATTCCGGATAAAAATCAACTCACAATTACAGTAAAAAATCTAACATCATTTTGAACTCTTAACTCTACAATTCATACCCGACCAACTTAAGGTAAGACATCAACAAGACCCATAGTGTGTCTCCCCACCATTGAGGAATAGAATATGAAGTTTTTTGAATTAAGTGGAATTCTTAATGGAATGCATCTAATACTAAAAGAAACTAGATAATGAAACTAAAACCATGCATCAATCCAAATCATGATTCATAATTTCCCATGTTAGAGCATCTCTAATCAAGTTCCACCCAAAACCAAAACCACTACTAAAGAAAACTATCAATTCAACAGTTCAAAACCATAAGTCACAATAATAAAAATCCCCAGAAAATGGGCCCACCATGACCTCCCAAAAATATGTTTCAAAATAAGAAAGTCATAGTATGGGAAAACATAAACAAATTCCACTATGATGTTGGAGAAAACATGTTGTATGTATATCCCACACACCTTGAAACTCCTTCTCTATGTAAATAGATTCACTCTGAGACCTATGGTTGGATCCCTGATGTCGTAAATCATCTTTTGCACAGCATTTAGGGGATTATAATCCCTAACCAAAACTTATTATTTTTTGTATCGTATCTTATAGATCTTCTTAAGGTATACAAAATGGACACATTGATGAAAATCCTTTATAACACTATGAAAAGGCAACCTAGAATGTTCAAACCAACCACACTAAAATAAAACTAGTGAGTGGTCTGAAAAACAAGAATAATGAACTGAAAATGAATACTTCTTTGGAAAAGGTCTCTCTGGTTCACACTCCTCTCCGGATAGGGAACCCCTATTATCACCAAGAGAAATTAGAGTGCCAACTACCAAAATTAGTCCACTGAGATCTATCAAGGGTAGAAACACTGGATCCACTAACTTCCTAAAAATAACTTTCCTAGAATAGATAACTCATTACTTATCTTCTAGGTAGATACCCCACATAAATATATGATCGTTCAGAAGATTTCTCTATTACATCTATGAGAAAAAGAAACTAATATATTCAATATGGTCAACACAACCCTTTAGTGCCTATTAACTTAGCTGAACACCCATAAGATCTTCTATCATACAACCTTTAACAGTCCATGGCCACCACATAAAACAGAAAATTATTTAAAATTACTCAAATCCACTACTCTATATGGATTATAATAAAGTCCAATAGTTTTGGGAAACTCATTAAAAACCTTATAGATCTTTTGGGTGGCATACTATAAAAAATAAGAAACCACAAAACCACAAAAAAAACTAAACTAAACCCCAACTCAAAATACCATCCTCATAAACCAGAACACATCACTAAGAAGAATCAAACCCCTCTTTTTAAAAACCAGAATTTTTTAATTTAAATTAAAAACCATTTTCCCACTTCTAAAAAAAATTCCACAGACTAAGTTATTAAAACATCATAGTAAACTTTTTAAAAATATTCCCTTAAATAAAAAAAAAATAAAAAAGATATGTCACTTACCAATGGTATTCTAGGAAGCTTCATATATATTCATGCTCAAGCCATCTCATGTAAAAATCCACACTAACCAATAACCATCAGCATACCATGTATATACATCCATATACATATGTTATCATTCATATGAATAGCAATGTCTGAGTAAAATAAATAGGATTTCATCCTAAACCACTCTTAAAATACCCCAACCAGTTTCGAAACCATCTCTTTCTACCTAGAAAATACATTTATAAATTCCCAAATCACTTTCTATTCCACCCATCACAAAATATTCCACAATTCAAGACAACTTCCATTATATTTTTAGAACCATTCCCATTTTATTTTCAAATAACCCCAGATTTCATTTTATAAATCCAATTTTAGATAAACCAAACATCATTTTTCAAATTCAAGGAAAACACCCCTAAACCAATTTAAAATCACACCAAGAGTAAATAAAAGAAACTCAACACAAAGTGGGTCAAAATTAAATAACCGTAGATAGATGTTTTTTACACAAGACGTGTCCACATAGATTGGAAGACTATGAACCAATCATGTGAGCACACTAGAGGCCAATAGAGGCAGATGCATGGTCCTTGCATTGTTTGTTAGACTATGCACACAAACCAAAGATCATATAAAATCACACCAAAAATCCAATTCTTCCACTGTTTTTTCTCATAGAAACCCACAAATTCTCAATTTCGATCACAAACACTAATTAAAAAACTTAAAACATAAAAAGCACTGAGAGACAATCTTGTATTTTAAGTCGCGACCATCTTAGATGACCCTATAAATTAAAGAGTCCTTTAAAATTGGTGGTGATCAAGAACATACCAGTTACTAAATACATGAATTCCAATAATTCTAGCTCGGAACTACCATACATCCACAAATAAAAGGGTCTAACAACTCTAATTCCATTTTTTCAAAAATAAAATCATTTCAACGCTAAACTAGACACCTAATATGGCCTGTAACAAGTCCTAAGAGGTGATCACGATCATCCTAGGATAGAATCTATTATCGTGCATCATATATATCGTAATTATTAATAACTCGTACAATAGGTAATCAAACAAAATTGAATGAAACAAAAAGTTGAAATGTAATGAAAATAAAAAAGCACCAAAAGTACCTCTATATTACCTCACAGGTCACCTCCAACCACAGAACCATGCTAGCGTCATGAGTGAACCAAATCTGTGTACAAAATAGAACTAAAAAATGACAGAGAATATAGTTGTGATCTTTTAAAATGCATAGTGTAATGCCAAATGATAAATCACACCCTATTCCTTTCCATTAAAAATAAATCCAATCATGATAGTTTGAAAATAAGACATATAAAAATTGTAACACCCCGAGATTTTATGAAAAATATTCTTTTTAATTTCATTAATGTCTTGTGTTGTACGCTACACCAAATGGAGCTTGCACAACACGCATCCTTGACTTGCCTTGCATTGCACGCAATCACGACCTTCCTCGATAGCGTGTGTAGTACGCAATAACGAGTTTCACTAAACAACGATATATTACTATAACAACATTATGAACTAGCCGTTATGAATAGTATAAACTAAATTTTGAATTTTATAACATTATTATTCATCTTACACATTTTCTAGAACATGGTATAAGAACAAAATAAAATTTTCAGGTAAAATAAGTATTTTTCAAAAAATGCAGTTTTGCCGCCTTTTGATGGCGCACCCAATTTAGATCTAGTTTTTGACATGTTTATAAGTTAAATTTGACAAAATAAAATTCTTCTTTGGAATAATGAAATAAAAATTTACTTTGGATAAATTTTTCATATTATTCGGGTAACTTTCATATTTTGATGAATAGTAAAAACACGCTATATTTTAATTAAAAACAACTTTTTTCATCGCAATAATTTATATGGTTAAATTATAATATTGAATTGTATTAAAGTATAAATATAATATATTTTTACCATTTAATATAATGTATGTCATTAGCCTTTATTTTACATTGAATTCGTAGGTTAAATAAATTCAATCTTTTGAAATGTTTTAAACAAAAACCCGTTTTCTTTCGAAAACGGGATTAATTTTAATTTAATTTCTAAAACTTTTGTGTATTGAATTTGGAAAAATGGATTCCATATTTGGAATCAGTGGGTCCAAATTATGTTAATAACCTACTTTTTATTTTTGGGCATTATGAATAGTAACTACGGTAAATTTTATTTACCATAGTTAAAGGTAAATCGGGTAATTAAGGGTAAATATAAGATTATAAAATTACCCTAACACCTACCAAAATCTTATTGGATGACTAAAGGTCGACCCATGTCACCTAAGTGTTGGATTAGAATCATTTAATGGACTTTGTTCCACGAAAATAACTTAATTATTATTAAAAACAAAGAAAGTGACAACATGTCACTCTCTTAAATCTTATAAGTATATTAATTTTAATTTAGTAATAAACTTCATGAAACTTCAAAAATTAATAGTCTACAGAAAGATAATTAAATTATCTACATCATATTAATTTATTTATAATTTTTATGGACTAAATAATTATCATTAATTATGACACCATAATGATGTAGAAATTGTTTATCTAGTGAAAAATCAAAAATATAGTTTTTATTAAACTAATTATGAACATAAAATGCACAAACCCCTGACCAAAACTTATTGTTCATATAAATATAAATCCTAATCATCCAATGGTCTAATAGTTGACCATTTGGAGCCTTATAAATGTGATTATGACACTTATATTATTTTATTTTAAATGTTGACAAAGTTGTCACCTTCATAATTTAATAAATATAAAAATTTAAATATTGTGATTTTAAGCTGATAAATTCTAATAAAAGTATTATTGTAAAATTTAATAGATATATATTTATCATAGGATTTTATTTTTAATTTTTATGCAACAAATAAGTATATTAAATAATTATACAAAAATGTTGTAGTAATTATTTTATTAAGAGATAAACCAAATAAATGGCTTTAAAAATAATAAAATAAATATTATTTGAACTATTTAATGTGCTCCACTAATTTTATAGAAACATATGACCTTTTATGAATCTATTAAAACTTTTATTTTGAAGATAAATTCTGTATATATTTTATTTAAATTAAAATAAATTAATAGTATTTAAATTGACACTAATGTTATTTTATAAAAATAACATATTATAAAATTGTTTAAAAATCAAAAAAAAATATTTAAAAATTACAAATTTAAATTTATATGTTCTATAATGTTATTAAGTAACCAATTATGTAAAATTCACAACAAATAAATAATTATTTATTATAATTTAAAATTTATAATTTTATTACCACAAATAAACTTAAATAGATTAAATAAGGATAAATCAAAATGATAAGGTTTAAAATAAGATCCAAACATTTCTAAATTTGCTTTTTTGATAATATTACAACCCTATCTCATATAATATTCGAATATGAGTCATTTTTGGTGGTTTTTAAGTGGGGTTAGATTTATTATAAATTAATATTTTTAAGAATTCCAAAGGTGCCCCTCTCCTCCCTTATAAAAGGGCACCTCCTCCATCTCTTCCTCACACCACTTTGAGACTTCAAGCTCGTCCAACCCCTGAAAAGTTATCCCCTCCACTTCCCTAGAAACATCCTAGAGTTTGTTGTCTTCTTCAAACACCAATCTTAGTTCCCTAAGAGAAGGTTTCAAAGAAGCGTATCGAAGAAGAGGTAATTTCTTCTACCGATTCTTTCAAGCTTCTCTCTTCTTCAACTTCTTCTTCTTAGGTTGTTTCATTATGAAGTAATAACATCATTGTCACTAATATACTGATATTTTATTATAAGTATTAAACAACCCTATTTCACCATCTATCCATCCTACATAAAATGAAATCACTGCACGTGCGTACGTACGGAATACCGTCTCCACGCCGTGGTGTAATCTATTTTCCACCACCACCTTACTTGGATGGGTATAATGGTGTAAATAATAAATATATATGAATATTGTAATGTGATATTGATTCTGAAATAGTATACATACACTTCAATACAATTCGACGATCATGGGAATGATAGCATCGCTCGTGCGTACGTACGGACTACCGTCTCCACGACGTGATGAGATTCTTTCTCCATGTTAACCATTAAAGAATGATTATAAAGTATATATAAGTAATAATAATGAAATATATGACATTATAAATCTACTGTATTTATCTATTATATATATGTATTTCATCTACTTAATTCGATTATACTCAATAAGGAAACGAAAACAGTGTTCATGCGTACGTACGGCCTACCGTCTCCATGAACGGTGTATTTCTTTCCATTTATTGATCTATTATATATATGTATATTCTAAATGCATATTATATATAAATCATGTTATATATTCTGGAATTAAGTAATCATGATCTAAGTAATCATATGAATAATTACAAGTTAAAACATGAACGACAAATGAGACGATTTTACCCAAAACGCTACTTTAACATGAATTTACAAAAGAACGGGTAATATAAAGTCATAAGTGAACCATATATATATTAATATGATTCTGTAATAATTTAATAACATTATTTAAATCATTATACAGGAGGTTCGGATACATACGAAGCATATCGTACATAAGTTAAGGGATAATTATTCCAATCTCATTCTTATCCGAGATTGTTTACTCATAAGTATTTACTGGGGGTTATGTTTATTATCCATGTCCATATGCTCTCAAAATGTTTTCGTAAAATTCTTACTTTCCTTCCATGTATGTATAAGAAATTTTTACCCTTTTCTTACTTTTACCACATCGTATGGAAGGAATCTTTCTTTTGTTTACCATACGAGGTACTTTTTGACTTTTACGAAAAAAAGTACGAGAAAAATGTTATTTTTAACTTATACGGCGTGAATGGATTTTTACGGTTTCATAATGCCTTATTTTCATAAAGCTTCCTCTACAAGTTTTCAGGATTATTTTCAACAAACCTTTTACTTTTAAAAGCTCATTCCATTTTTGAAAATAAAATGATTTTGAAGAAGAAGGGATATTTTCCTCAAGAATTCATTTCAAGTGTTTTATCAAAACCATTTTACATCTAAGATGAAGTTATTTCAAATGTGTATGTTTCAAGTATAATGTCTGTTATTTACATGCTTTCAATTTTATTATGATGAATTATCCATTTATTTTATATGGATTACATGATGATGATATTATGTTTATGAAACCCATTTTATTCTTTGGGTTATGATGAATGTTTTAAGTTTATATTATGGCACAAGTAAGAATGATTTCAATATGAGATGGGTGGGACCTATATCTCCCTCCAATGCATTGGGTAAAGATTTTATATCTCATGAGATAGACATGGCTGGAACGGCACGTTAAACCGGTTCAGTAATATAGGACTGGAACGAGGAGTGAACTCGATTCAGAAAGGGACTTTGTCCACTAAGATGGTCTTGGCAGCAATGCCTTGGATACTATGGAAATCATAACATGTGATTAATGATTACCACAATTAAATGTTTTATTCCCATGCTATTTTATCATTCTTAATTTTTCTTTATGATCTATGCCTTACGTACTTCCATGTTTTATGTTATTTCTCAAGCTTTTGATGTTTAAACATTATGTTCATGTTTTTAAGTTCAAATGTATATGGTATGTTTTATTTGATCCATGATTACCCTTACTGAGAATTTGATCTCACCCTTTATATGTTTTCTTTTCCCCAGGATATAAAGAATGGTTTTGGGTAAGAAAAAAAAGGGAAGATCGATATGGGAGATGTTGAAGATCTTTCAATAGGATTAGATGTGTATATTTTGAGTTTCCAAAGACACTAAACTATTACGGTCCTTGTGTGTGTGTGTTTTTGTTATGTACTAAGTATTCCACAAAAGTAATGTAATGTCCATGTACCTCAAGCTTTGGGTCTCTACAGTTGGTATCAGAGGAAAGGTTTAGTCAACCTTTGGAAACTAGGATGAGAAAACGTTATTGAGATCCCTAGAGATATTTCTAAGGTATGCCTAGGGATGTCCCTAAGGATAAGTATACGTATAGGATATAGTCCTAGAACTACAGTAACGATCTTATAATTTGACCTAAGATGTTAGATATTGAGGGTACTCCACTTTTACTATGTTGTTTTCCCTAGCATGATTTTTTCCTCTCACACTATTCTTTTTGGGTTTTAGAAAATGGCTGGAAACAGGAAGATTCATGATAATATAGGATATGACGGACAATGGAATGATATTCTTCATGAGAAACCAAATGAAATGGGATTTGGAAGTCCAAACATCGTTATTATTCCTAATCATCAATCTCATAATATGTCCAATAATCTCAACTTTGGTATGTTTCCCGACTCAGATAAAAAGAGAAATATAGAGTTTCATGATAATCATAGAGGAAAGAAAGTTCAATTTCCCTCATGTAAATCATGTGGGAAGATGCATTGGGGAGATTGTTTCAAAGGAACTGGAATATGCTTTGGGTGTGGAGAAGAAGGACACAAAGCTAGTAAGTGAAAAGGAAAAGTTTCAGTTAACACCATGGACGAGGATAATGGTATTGCTATGACATCAACAATGGTTAAATGTTTTAAATGTGGAATGTAAGGGCATTATGCAAACCAATGCCCTATGGTAAAGTCTCGTGAAGAGAATCAGTACGGTCATATGGGTAGTATTTATGTTGATGATGATGAAGAGACTACAAATGATATGTGAGATGAATGAATTGTTGAAGCTCAGTCAATTGTTTAAGAATTTAGTGGAATGATTACATGTTTATCAACTGTAATGTTGTATAAGTAATCTCATGGTACTATGGAATAAAGAGACATCTAAGGATTGTTACACTGTTGTCTTTCCTAAGTTCTGAAAGAGTATGATTAATGGTATTAGTAACCATGAAAGGTTATTCAGGTATTTTTGGAAAATAGATGATATGCGCATAATGAAGGGATAATGAGAAAATTAAATGTTTGATAGTATACATGAGCTCATGACTGATATAAGGAGAAGGTTATATCATGGTTTGAGTATATAGAATTTTTGGATTTTGGTATGTGGAAAGAGTTAACTTTTGACAGCATTCATGTTTTCACTAAGGTTTAATAAGTATTCATTTTTCAAGAGAATACATGATTAAGGTATTCACATGATTGGAATATGACCAACAAGATATATGGGGGATAAATGATGGTATTCACATGCTTGGTTGATGCCATTTCAAGTAATCGTTTTCTTTATAATATGAGCTTGGACCGAAATATTTTAGATAAGCCTAAAGATTGTAATGGATTATGTTGGACATACATTAGGATAGATCTTTTTTCAATATTATTGATGAGATGTTATAGTAATATAGCTTTAGAAAAAGGACAACCTGCAGGATGGGCGACAACCCATCGCGTCGGACAAGGCTGTGGGAATCGAACCCACAACTGAAGTGCGAATGGCCTTTATCGCCTACCACTGGCCTACAGGAAGTCCCTGGTTAGTAGAAACTAGTTTTATTTTATTACGTGGTATGATATTTGAAGTATAAGTTCATTTTTGGAATCATATACGATTAACCTCACCATAGATGGACTTATGTATTTTTTTTTAACTTTTCTAACCTTTTGTTTGAGACAGATGGAATGACCCATCATTCTATCACATGATCTGCTAACACATCACGAATAACAAATTCAACTTCTTTTCTTTAAGAGATGAAGTGTAAATTTTCCAAATAACGACCAACGGTGAGACTATACCAAAATCACGAAAGTATTTCTTCTAATTCCATTTTCATCAACTTTAGGGAAATGATCTTGAAAACCAAAAATGTTGTCCTAGTGATCTTATATCTGATGAATCAGATGTAACCTTAGATCGTCACAAATTTATGGCTTTGTGATTTCTGGATTTTCCATAGCCATGTTCTCTACCACTCTCCATCAGAACATGATGGTTAGATTTCTCTTCCATATCCATATTTTCACCTATGTGGAAACCCAGTGATTAGTTTATTTGGGTAACCGTTACATTTATTACTTTTGTTTTTAAAGATTGGTTTTGGTATTCCTTTTTACAATGTGGGTTTCTATTAAAGAAACTTTCGAGTAGTAAACCATTTATAACCCCGACGAATTTTGAGGACGAAATTCATTTTAAGGGGGGTAGAATGTAACACCCCGAGATTTTATGAAAAATATTATTTTTAATTTCATCAATGTCTTGTGTTGTACGCTACGCCAAAAGTAGCTTGCACAACACGCATCCTTGACTTGCCTTGCATTGCACGCAATCGCGACCTTCCTCGATAGCGTGTGTAGTACGCAATAACGAGTTTCACTAAACAATGATATATTACTATAACAATTTTATGAACTAGCCGTTATGAATAGTATTACATAAATTTTGAATTCTATAACATTATTATTCATCTTACACATTTTCTAGAATATGGTATAAGAACAAAATAAAATTTTCAGGTAAAATAAGTATTTTTCAAAAAATGCAGTTTTGCCGCCTTTTGATGGCACACCCACTTTAAATATAGTTTTTGAAATGTTTATAAGTTCAATTTGACAAAATAAAATTCTTCTTTGTAATCATGAAATAAAAATTTACTTTGGATAAATTTTTCATATTATTCGGGTAACTTTCATATTTTGATGAATAGAAAAACACGCTATATTTTAATTAAAAACAACTTTTTTCATCGCAATAATTTATATAGTTAAATTATAATATTGAATGGTATTAAAGTATAAATAGAATATATTTTTTCCATTTAATATAATTTATGTCATTAGCCTTTATTTTACATTGAATTCGTAGGTTAAATAAATTCAATCTTTTGCAATGTTTTAAACAAAAACCCGTTTTCTTTCGACAACGGGATTAATTTTAATTTAATTTCGGCAACTTTTGTGTATTGAATTTTGAAAAATGGATTCCATATTTGGAATTAGTGGGTCCAAATTATGTTAATAACCTAATTTTTATTTTTGGGCATTATGAATAGTAACTACGCTAAATTTTATTTACCATAGTTAAAGGTAAATCTGGTAATTAAGGGTAAATATAAGATTATAAAATTACCCTAAAACCTCGAAAATCTTATTGGATGACTAAAAGTCGACCCATATCACCTAAGGGTCGGATTATAATCATTTAATAGACTTTTTCCATAAAAATAACTTAATTATTATTAAAACCAAAGAAAGTGACAACATGTCACTCTCTTAAATCTTATAAGTATATTAATTTTAATTTAGTAATAAACTTCATGAAACTTCAAACATGAATAGTATTCAGAAAGATAATTAAATTATCTACATCATATGAATTTATTTATAATTTTTAGGGATTAAATAATTATCATTAATTATGACACAATAATGATGCAGAAATTGTTTATCTAGTGAAAAATCAAGAATATAGTTTTTATTAAACTAATTATGAACATAAAATACACAAAACCCTGACAAAAACTTATTAGTAATATAAATTTAACTCATAATCATCAAATGGTAGAATATTTGACCATTTGGAGCCTTATAAATGTGATATTTACACTTATATGATTTTTTTTAAATGATGCCAAAGTTGTCACCTTCATAATTTAATAAATATAACAATTTAAATATTGTGATTTTAAGATGATAAATTCGAATAAAAGTATTTTGGTGAAATTTAATAGATTTATATTCATCATAGGATTTTATTTTTAATTTTTATGCAACAAATAAGTATATTAAATAATTATACAAAAATGTTGTAGTAATTATTTTATTAAGAGATAAACCAAATAAATGGTTTTAAAAATAATAAAATAAATATTATATGAACTATTAAATGTTCTCCACTAATTTTATAGAAACATATGACCTTTTATGAATCTATTAAAGCTTTTAGTTTGAAGATAACTTCTGTATATATTTTATTTAAATTCAAATAAATTAATTGTGTCAAAATTGACACTATTGTTATTTTATAAAAATAACATATTATAAAATTGTTTAAAAATCACAAAAATATTTAAAAATTACAAATTAAAATTTATATGTTCTATAATTTTATTAAGTAACCAATTATGTAAAATTCACAACAAATAAGTAATTATTTGTTATAATTTAAAATTTAGAATTTTATTACCACAAATAAACTTAAATAGAATAAATAAGGATAAATCAAAATGATAAGGATTAAACCAAGATCCAAACATGTCTAAATTTGATTGGTTGATGATATTAAAACCCTATATCATCTAATATTTTAATATGAGTCATTTTTGGAGGTTTTTAAGTGGGGTAAGATTTATTATAAATTAATATTTTTAAGAATTCCAAAGGTGCCCCTCTCCTCCCTTATAAAAGGGAACCTCCTCCCTCTCTTCCTCACACCACTTTGAGCCTTCAAGCTCGACCAACCCCTGCCAATTCCTCCCCTCCACTTCCCTAGATACATCTTATAGGTCCTGGTATTCTTCAAACACCAATCTTAGTTCCCTAAGAGAAGGTTTCAAAGAGGCGTATCGAAGAAGAGGAAATTTCTTCTACCGATTCTTTCAAGCTTCTTTCTACTTAAACTTCTTATTCTTAGGTTGTTTCATTATGAATTAATAACATCAGTATCACTAATATACTGATATGTTATTATAAGTATGAAACAACCCTATTTCACCATCTATCCATCCTACGGAAAACGAAATCACCGCACGTGCGTACGTACGGAATACCGTCTTAACGTCGTGGTGTAATCTATTTTCCACCGCCACCTTACTTGGATGGGTATAATGGTGTAAATAATAACTATATATGAATATTGTAATGTTATTTTGATTCTGAAATAGTATACATACACTTCAATACAATTCGACGATCATGGGAATGATATCATTCCTTGTGCGTACGTACGGACTACCGTCTCCACGACACGATGAGATTCTTTCTCCATGTTAACCATTAAAGAATGATTATAAAGTATATATAAGTAATAATAATGAAATATATGAAATTATAAAGCTACTGGATTTATCTATTATATATATTTATTTCATCTACTTAATTCGATTATACTCAATAAGGAAACGAAAACAGCGTTCATGCGTACGTACGGCCTACCGTCTCCATGAACGGTGTATTTCTTTCCATTTATTGATCTATTATATATATGTATATTCTGAATGAATATTATATATAAATCATGTTTTATATTCTTTAATTAAGTAATCATGATCTAAGTAATCATATGAATAATTACAAGTTAAAACATGAATGACAAATGAGACGATTTTACCCAAAACGCTACTTTAACATGAATTTACAAAAGAACAGGTAATATAAAGTCATAAGTGAACCATATATATATGAATATGATTCTGTAATAATTTAATAAAATTATTTAAATCATTATACAGGAGGTTCGGATACATACGAAGCATATCGTACATAAGGTAAGGGATAATTATTCCAATCTCATTCTTATCCGAGATTGTTTACTCATAAGTATTTACTGGTGGTTATGTTTATTATCCATGTCCATATGCTCTAAAAATGTTTTCATAAAAGTTTTACTTTCCTTCTATGTATGTATAAGACAGTTTTACCCTTTTCTTACTTTTACCACATCATATGGAAGGAATCTTTCTTTTGTTTACCATATGAGGTACTTTTTGACTTTTACGACAAAAGTAAGAGAAAAATGTTATTTTTAACTTATACGATGTGAATGGATTGATACGGTTTCATAACGCCTTATTTTAATAAATCTTCCTCTACAAGTTTTCAGGATTATTTTCAACAAACCTTTTTCTTTTAAAAGCACATTCCATTTTTGAAAATAAAATGATTTTGAAGAAGAAAGGATATTTTCCTCAAGAATTCATTTCAAGTGTTTTATCAAAACCATTTTACATCTAAGATGAAATTATTTAAAATGTGTATGTTTCAAGTATAATGTCTCTGTTATTTACATGATTTAAATTTTCATATGATGAATTATCCATTTATTTTATATGGATTATGTGATGATGATATGATGTTTATGAAACCCATTTTATTCTTTGGGTTATAATGAATGTTTTAAGTTTTTGTTGTGGCACAAGTAATAATGATTTCATTATGAGATGGGTGGGACCTATATCTCCCTCCAATGCATTGGGTAAAGATTTTATATCTCATGAGATAGACATGGCTAGAACGGAAAGTTAAACTGGTTCAGTAATACAGGACTGGAACGAGGAGTGAACTCGATTCAGAAAGGGACTTTGTCCACTAAGATGGTCTTGGCAGCAATGCCTGGACTACTTTGGAAATCATAACATGTTATTAATGATTTCCACAATTACATGTTTTATTCCCATGCTATTTTATCATTCTTAATGTTTCTTTATGATCTATGCCTTACGTACTTCCTTTTTTTATGTTATTGCTCAATCTTTTGATGTTTAAACATTATGTTCATGTTTTTAAGTTCAAATGTATATGGTATGCTTTATTTAATCCATGCTTACCCTTACTGAGAATTTGAGCTCACCCTTTATATGTTTTATTTTCCCCAGGATATAAAGAAAGGTTTTAGGTAAGAAAAAAAAAGAGAAGATCGATATGGGAGATGTTGAAGATCTTTAAACAGGATTAGATTTGTATATTCCAAGTTTCCAAAGACACTAAACTATTACGGTCCTTGTGTGTGTGTGTTTTTGTTATGTACTAAGTTTTCCAAAAAATTAATGTAATTTCCATGTACGTCAAGCTTCGGGTCTCTACAAAAATAGGTTTTTATACTCTTTTAAGAAGAACAAGTAAAAATCATCCATTTTTTAAGGAAAAAAACCCATCATGTTTTCAAAACAAAATTAAAAACATGAAGAATCTTTCATAAAATTTTCTTATAAAATATAATTAACACTAAATTCAGTGTCATTTTATGGAAACATAATAGAAAATATTGTTTTTAAAATAGTACAATGGAAAACATTTGTAAATAAAATAAATCACCATGGTAAATCCTTAAGTATATAGGTTAGTTGGGTCCCTAGGATGCTTGAACTCTCAACAATAAAACCATACAATCCATTCTTGTGCAAGATCTAATAGATATAATGAAACCAATGTTCTATAATCCCCTAATTTATCATCATGTTGTTTAGTTAGTGTTCTAGAGTAATCCTTCCAGGGATCCTGATCCAGATCCCTACCAACTTGTCAAATGTACTAGTAATTAGTCCACCCACCTAGGTGTCCAAGATTCCTATGTTCCATGGTCAAATGGATATGATTTTTATATCAGGTTAGAATATACATAAACATTTTATATTCAATGAATAAAAACTCTTCCACCCTCTCACCTACGATCTCCCTCTTTATGTTAATCTCCTTTCCAAGTCACACAGAAAAACCACAAGCCCATCAACAAGAACATATTTCATATGGAACATTTAACAAACATATATCACATTTCCATCTCAAGGGGGTATTACTTAAGAGGATTTTTCTAATTTCATAAAACCAAATAGGGTTCCAAATGTTCCTCATCACTTTTAGATTATAAAACCAATTGAACATTGAAAAATAATTTACAGGTCCAAACATGATCGAAATAATAATTCTTAACATTAAGAACCCTTTTATAAAGATTAGGTCAATTATGTAAATCAAAAGAAAAACCATTTCAATGTTCCAAAAACACTTTTAATATTTTATACATACAATGTATTAAAAAATACACACTTTTAAAACACTCAATAAATCAAGGAATTAAAATTAAAGGCTCAATCCTGGGGAACCTACCTCAAAACATGTCGCCTCTAATGATATAAACATGAATCCAATCCAAATATACCCATGGAATAAAGAGAGAACAAGAAGGAATCTAAATAAAAAAATATCCTTTTAACATATGCACACATATGTACCAATATATACGTATATATATATATAAGTACCACTAACTGCAATTTACATTTTCACACTTCTCTGAGTGAATATGTACAAAGAGGGTGCATGTGTGTATGAATAGATATATTCCTTACACATGTATATGTGTGTAAGTCACCTTCAAGTATTCCAGGGTTTTTTCCTTCATGAAGAGAATTCCAAATACACCTTAACATGGTTTAAGTAATAATAGAAAAATTAAAGGAATAAAATGGATGCATAATACCTAAATAATATTGGTCCAAAGAGGAATAACTAAAGGACATATAGCTGAAACTAATGGAGAAATCACTGCCTTCAATTTGAAAGATAAAATATCATCTCAAATGAGACCAAATAAGCCCACAAGATAGAAAATACCCAAGACACATGAAAACCCCACAAAAAATAAGACTATAATCATACCTTAGGGTTCCGAAAAAACTCACACTATAATGAGGGGAACAAAATAAAGGAATAAGAAAGTGATAGAGAGGAGAAAATGAATACCTAAGATGATATCATGAAGAAAAGTGCGGATAAAATTCTACAAATCATGGGAGGAAGGGGTCCATATAGTGTAGTTGGATGTGGGGAGGGTGATGGGTGGCACAACGAGAGAAAAATAAGGAATAAAAAACCCCCTTTAAAGAGATGTAATTAATATATTTCTTTTAATTTATTATTATTTTAAACTATACACCATATATGGTTTGGCTGCATTGTTGGACAAATTGTTCACCCTTCACTTGGACCTTGTAGCACCTCGCATGAGTAGACCACATGGTTTGGAAGGCTTCACACAAGATGTGTAGTTAGATCTATAAAAATTGTTAAAGCTATCAAACCATTATCACATAATTTTGAAAATTAAATAGTGTAGTGTTGGGTTTTGACACATATTTTAGTCATGCATTTGTTTCTTGATTGAAAAATCCCCCATGCATCTTAGGGTTTCTGTATCATCCAGGTCTGAGTTGGGGCCCACACCTTTTCATATGAATAATTAATCAAGTAGAAGTGGCTCACACATCATAACTAAGGTTTGGGGTTAAATTCTACTTATCAATCGGTCTTGTTCATGCATATGTTTCTTGACTCAATAGTCCCCCATGCATATTAGGGGGTGTGCACCTCTACTGGGTCCCTATGGGGGGCCACACTTTTTTTAGTTTGTCTCTTAGCTAAGTAGTGAAGTATCCCTTATAAAAAATCACAAACTAAGGTTTAAACACTAATATCCCCTAATTTGGGGGAATTTTTATATGACATCATGGTCTAAGTGAAGTGGACATAATGCATGGAAGGAACCAAAATGTGGAACAGAGAACCACAATGTAGGGAAAACACTGGTGACTGGAATTGAGGAGGTGTATTTATAATGTATCTTTGTGTGTGTGGACTCTAATAGGAACACTATGACATGGTTCAGTGTAGAGAAAGATCCCACGACATGGGATGGCCAACCATGGGGTAGGGGGTACTACAACTATAATGTTCTATTTGTTGTGGTGTAAACCTAGGATCCAATGGTGTGGTGTTTTGGTCCATGATCTTATGATATGGGGATATGTTTTAAGGCTTTTTCCCTTTAGGAATTCGGTCCATGTAACGATTGTCCCTACATGTCATGTAATTTCTTCCCTCTCAATCAAGTTAGAAAGTGGTTTATTTTCCATAAAAATGGGATTAACTATACACTATTTCATGTTAATTATTACTAATTTAATTATTAAATATTATTATTAATAATAATATTTTTAATTAAATCACATGTGAATGTGGTGGTGTTTGAGTGCTAAACACCCTAAAATCTTGCATTAGAAACTCATGATTAAAATTCAGTGGGAGAAAATTCCCATAACTGTTGTAGTATTACTATAGCACTATAATAGTTTGGGAACTATAGTGTGTACTATAGAAGCAGTACTATTAACATCAATTGGGATTTCATACCACAAATTTTGATATTTGGGCCATATGTAACTCAGGGTATCAAAGGGCCTTTGAGCCACATGTCCTATAGACCATTGATCGAGGCCTTCGAGCCTTTGGGCCTCCAATTAATCCTATTAAATGAAAGTTTAAGTTAATAGAAACCTCAATTGAGTAAAGAGAGATAGATTAGGTGGTAATTGTTGATGAATAATCTAGATGTGATAGAGATGGACAAGGCATCATCCATCAGAAATGTCCCTAAGCACCTTTTCATAAGGGTGTGAAATGAAAAACTGCATCAACAATGATTTTCTAAACACAAATGTTTAATGGGGTGTTAGGCGGTGGGTTATTGATGAGTTTCATCTTTTAGCATGTGGGCCTTTAGTCCATATATTCAAACATTTCTGTGTCTTTGGGCCTTTAGTCCATGTAAATATTTTCTCTCAACCCTATTAAAAAATATGATCTAAAAATTAAAAAAAATGTATTGGAGTAGTTCTTTTTACATTATGGTTATTAGTTATTATTAGTTACCTTATTAACAATACTAATAATTAATTCCATTATTAATTCCATTATATATTATTATAGTCAATTAATAATTTATTGTTATTAATTATCAATAATTTATTATCATTAATAATGTATTTTTTTAGTTATTAGTCATTATTTATTTTTTATTAAAAATAATATATGATTATTCTAATTCTATAAACTCATACTCATTAAATGATGTGAAGTACTACTTATAAAAGGCAATATATGATAGAATTTTAAATAATTTTTATGAATTAATTTAATGAAGGTCATACCAAATAAAATAAATAAAAAATATATAATATTTAAAGTTATATATACATATAAAAAAGAAAATAATAAAATAATTAAAAAATTAAACACCACTATAAAATAATATTTTATTACAGCTAGAAATTTGTTTTATCACCTCTATAAAGGCACTGATGTTTTGAGTACTAATAAAATTTGGTCACTTTTATCTATGTCAAAAAAACAATGTTAAATAGTTCATTTATCAGTGCTAAGAAACACTGAAAAATGTGGTGTTTATTAGTTCATTTTTAGTGATGATATTTGATTTCTTTGTTAGTGTGAATTTTTAGTGCTAATAAAAAACAAAAAATATTTTCTTTAACTACTCTTTGACCTAAATTCATCTTTATCGGTATTAATTCACATTATATCCATTCACATAAACACCCCCCCCAACATTAGTAATAATTTTTGTCCTTTATCGACGTTAATTCAATAAATAATCTCAACAACCACCCTCCTCAATCATACACACCAGTAAGGATTCAAATAGCTGACCTTTTTTTCAATGTGAATGCCCTCACTACTACTATATATTATTTATTTATATATTTAATATATATATTTATATATATATATACTCTTATTTATATATTTATTTATATAATTATATATTTCTATATAATTACTTTTAAATAAATTCATAAAATAACTTTACATATGTATATATAATTTTATATTTACATATAACTTTTTTATAATGAATTTATAAAATACATATTTACAATAAATACATTTATATAATATATTTAAATACGTTTAACTTATGTATGTTTATATGTGTGACTGTGTGTGTCTATGTATATACTTATAATGTGTGTGTCAATATATATATATATATATATATATTCATTTTAAAATGTAATTCTATGTATATATATATATATGACTGTATATAAACACACATTTTTTTGACAAATATATATTAAAATATACATATATACATAATTGAAGACCTTGTATTAAAGAAAACCCAAAACAGTGACCATGTGAAGATGATTTCAGAAAAGGAGAATCTTCCCTTACTCCAAAAGCTAAAAAATTAACTTGTAATGGGTGAAATTTTATTAGGTATTTTCTTAATGTTGATAAAATTATACCATTTATCAGTATTGTTTATCACTAATAAAGGATAGTGTTATATTTACCCAAATTTTTAGTAGTGAAACAAGGGATGATAGCATATTGGGAGCTAATTATTTTTTGGATAATCAACCACAAGACTAATTAACCATCAAATTACATGATCCCTACCCAAACTGAATTAAAACCATTTATTATTCACCTTAACCCTATCTTGAATAAATAGAAATTACTCATTTAATGCCTTGAACCCATTTAAATTTAATTTTAATGTTCCTAATATTATTTTATTTAAATTGAATAGAATACTATATGATGGTCGTATGTTGAATGAAAATAGGATATCATGAATGTGGGTGGCACAGAGCGGAACTACAAGAACTTCTACCAGCACTTTGGAGATAAAAAAAATATTGGTGATTCATCACAAATCAGATATGGGACGCAGTCCACATGTGTCCCACATTGGATATCCATTGTGGCACATGAGGCTTTATTATCCCAAGTGTTCCACTAGAAATTCGACTAGCCCCACCTTGAGCTAATTGCTTCAACATCATAATCCTTCAATTCTTCCAACTACCATCGTGTGGTCGTTTATCTGGTTTAAACTAAAAAATATTAAAAAAATTAATATTAAATTTAAAAGTATTAATAGGTATATTATCATGGATACCCAAATCCTACCCAATTAATAATGAGGTAAGGGATCTAAAACTTGAACTCGGTTAAATGGTACTTAAATCCCATTTAATCAGTTTGGGTAAGACTATATACTCACTTATCAGGTACCCATTGTCATCCCTAAGTAAAAAATGACATGTACGAAAGGCTTCCTTGTATACTCTCATAAAAATAAAAGAAATTTTGTGAATAACTTTCACTCAAGTGTAATGCATTCCATTATATAGGCTTTCTCGAACAAAATTTTTGTTAGAGACAACCCATATATGTAGATAATTTTTATCCTAACCTATTTAAATAATTTTTGTCTAAAATAAAAAACTAAATAACACCATTTTAACCTTCTACCACTACAAAATAGTCAAAAATGAATTGTTTCCTCATTGTAACTATAGATATATACTCTAAAAAAATTACATTTAATAAATTGAACAATATCCATGGGGGTCTTGATCACTTTTTCATTCCCCTTTAGTAATCATGAGATCTATTTACCACATCAAGGGTAATAACATCATTCGATAGGGAATATGTTGGAATGGCCGGTGGTGGTCATGTCGATGATCAACGATAATCGTGGTGGTGGCTAGGGAGAATTCAGATAGTAATTGGGCACTATTATATGAATTATTAATAATATTCTTATTATTTTATTATCAATGATTTGGGTCATCTTGTAAGACTCGATCTGATGAAATGATATATATGAAAAGAAATAGAGTGATACAAGGGAGATTTATGAAGTGAGTATAAACATCACCCACAACATTAAAAATATAAATAAAAATTGAAATCATTAAGAAGTGAAAAGGCCTAAAAAACTCCCACATCAATATCCTTTTTTAAAAGTTCTTCAGTAACTATTTTTCCTTCCCTCTAGATATTTTTAATCGTAACATGAATCCCCTCAAATATATTTAATAATACTCTTTATTCGGTGGGTGTTGGTCATGGAACAACCTGTGTACATGATGATACAGATTAATTTGCCACTATGGAATCTATTTTAATATTAATTTGGTACTAGTTATGTTTCCGGGAATAATGAATAATAGGAAGAAAAATAATCATCCCAGCTTCCAAAGTAATGAAGTTCCCAAGATACTATATGATTTTACATTCAATAAAGCCATGACAGTTATTGAAAAGACCACCATATATTAAAATACTTGGAGCCCTTGAGGCTACCCCATTAATATTAACCTTGATATAATTATTCCATCATGGAATCCATTTCAAGTATGAATACCTAATACTCATATAACACTAAAATCCTTAAGAATGGAAAATATGTAATAAAATTATTTATGGTTCTACTATTTATTTTATTTTCTTGTTGAAATTCCTTAAAGATATCCATAAGAATAATAATTAAAAAAATAATTTAAATAAAATATGATCCAATATTGTGTGACCCAAATATGATGAAAAATAGTTTCAATTACAGCAACCGATAAATTTTATATTTTTAACTAAGTTTAAAATTGTAGATGGAATGTATTAAGGCATCCAAGCCATTAAAACCCATAAATTCAATTAGAATAAAATCCTAAAATTTTCCCAATAATATGTAAAAAAATTACCTTAAAAAAATAGATGTTTACATCATTTATTCTGGGAAAAATATAAAGAGAAAATCAAGATAGTGGTTAAACCTAATTGGTAAAGTTTATCATCATCCAATTTCACTTGTTTTTCCAAATTAAGATCCTTAGACTATAATAAATGTGATTTATTTGTAATATTTTGAACCATTTTAGTATTGAATCAGCCATAAAATGCTGATATTAATAATAAAATCCTACAGTCAAGTGATCCATTAGAGAAATGATCCAAAATTTTAGACCATACTCAGTGGAATGAATCTTCTAAATATCTATGATAGTACCATAAGGAATTAAAGTTGAAATAATATCCCATATATCTAAATACATAGAAATGTAAATATTTACAAGAAGAAGAGTAATATCATAGGAATCATAAAAGCAATAATATAAAAATTTTGTATTCAAAAAAATTAACTTAGAAGCTCTTAAAGGATATAATCAAGTGTGATAGATGACTTAATTTAAGGAATCATACAAAGTAATGCAAATATATGAAGTGTGGTGGAATCTATTCCCATTAATCAATCTAAAATAATCCAAAACTACAAAAACTGATTGGAGTTCCAAGTATTCCTATTAAGATACCATATTAGCCTAAAAATTTGGGATTCATTAAGAATTATTAAACTTTAGATGCCAAATCCACCAAGAATAGGAAACTTGGTAAATTTGTTTCAAGCCAAGATTATCAATTTATTCTCATACATTGATCATGTATGGATAAAGTTTATAATATTCATTTTCAATCTCTTTATTATGTCATATGGGCATGTATAAACCCAAAAAACATGAACAATCATATAACTAAAAACTGAATTCAATAGGACGGACCTACCTACCCGATATAGGCATTTTCCATTAAATATTGTAATATTATAGGTGATTCTACTATAAATATATTCTAGGTATGAATTGTTAACACAACCATAGAAAATGGGTATCCCCAAATAATTGAAAGGAAGTATTCTAGGATTGACATTGATAAGCTTCATAACATGACTATATCTTCCCTTCCTAAAGTGATTTCTAAATATAACATAGGATTTTATTTAGTTGTTCACCTTCCCATAGACTATTTCATAATGCTAAAAAAATATTCTTCATGGATTACATAGTTTTATTGTACCCATGAAGGAGTAGGTTATCAACATAAAAGACATGTATATGTATATTAACTTTCTTAACATATTTAATGCATGATAAAATACCAGAGTAAACTACTTTCAATAAGAATCGACTCAAGTAGTCTTCCACATTCCAAAAAAATGTATAGAGAGGGGAAATAATCATCATAGACCTATGGTACATTGAAAGTATCCATGTGGTGATCGATTCATCATGACATAAATTCTATCACATTATAGAATGGATTGAATAATCCTGATATATCTCTCTAAAATGAAATATATTCTAAGAAGTTCATTATGAAGTCCCACCCGCGGGTGTAATAAGATTTAAAATATCCAAATTTAGAGCCATGCTTCTTGATTTTGATTTCTTTTATAGGATATTCATGAATTATGATTTTATATATATGCACTCTTGATTATCACAAGAATAAACTATTTATAATAAATTTTAAAACTATGATCAATATTAATAAACAATTAACTATTGGGGATATAGGTGGGTAAAGGTATGGAATTTTTTTATATTGTAGTAGATGGAACTTTTCAATTAATTTTATGATTTCACTCTCTTTAATATTAGATTATCTTGTATCAAATTAATTGTATAATGGGTTTCCTATGAATTTTCTTTAGGATAAAATGGTTTATTGATACTCATCACTCAAACTTAGTGGATTGTATCCCTTAAAGGGGATTTGGAATAAAGAGAGTAATAAAAATGTATTTTTTTTTTCCCACCAAAAAAATACACTTTCACTCTAATTAAAGTATTGAGAAGAATCTCAATTTTTTATATGGATTTCTGTGATTAATATCAATTTTAATTCACCAAATTTTCTATCCAATCAAAAATCCAATTTATAAGAATTGGAGTTCCACTTTAGATAAGTCATCCTAAACCTTCGATTTTTGTATAAACCAATTGTGGAAATGAATGAATTTTATAGATTTAATACTTTCTCCCAAATTGAACCCAATTGAGTAAGTTTCATGGATCACACCCACTAATTAATAGACATGTCTATTGGATCGTTCCTAATCTGATCAATGATCCAGATCGTACCCATTTGGTGAACTAGTTAGACCCATAGAACATACCTATTAAGGCATGGGATCAAACTGGTATAAAAAATGGATCCATCATGAAAAATTAAGGTTTTTCCAAGCATATATTTTATGTTTTAAGTGCAAAGTATTATATCTATCAACTACATTATGTGATTTCGTATTCATGAACAAATAGGGTAGTGCACCATCCCTCACAAAATTATTCCCTTTACTTTATCATTTTGAATAATTATAAATGTGTTTCAACTAATAAAGTAAATCCTTCTCTAACACAATTTCCATTTTAGGATTCCAAAAAGTATTTTTATTTAAAAACATAAAAGAAAATAATTAAATATTTTTTAAAAAATTAAAAATTACAACAATCCCTCATCATTTTAAAATATTTCAAAAAATATTTTGAAAAAAATTAATCATGCCCTATTTGAACAAACTTGTATAAATAAAGGTATATATTGATATGAACATTTATGTATTATATACAAATAAAATGTGAATAATGAAACTTTTTTACAATTCCTTGAACATGTAACTCTTGTTATTAGTCAGATTCATCTTATAAAATTCTATTCAATTTCTTAGTTATTCATCTACTATTAAACACCATTATGTCAATTAGTGACTTATCCTTTCATGAATGTTTGAGATCCAAAATCATAAACTCTATAGAGTGGCCCTACATCTATATTCAAATAGTTTAACCACAAAATGTTCCCATGTTTCACCACTTATTTTCTTTTCTTGGTTCATTAAGACTTTCAAACTCACCCTTATTTTCTCATGGTAACCAAACATCATTTTTCTGAGGATGTAAAATACCATTGTTGTTTCCTTCACTCATATGACACAATTTTATATATTGAATTTTATGGGTGAATTTATCACATGTTACATTGAGTACTATCATTGGTGAACATCTTATACGGACTTTAAATCAATACCTAAGGGTGTTTTGTACAAAAACTCCCATGAAAGTACCTTTGTTAGTATATCATATAAATATTGTATTAATATAAATATGTCCATATTTATAATACCATATTTTTTCAACTTCCTCACATATCTATCATTGATACCAATGTGTATCAATATTCAATTATACATATTGTTTTATTCTATATCCAACATTACTTGACTATCATAATTTATAGAAATCAGATAATTTGGAATATACTATAATGGTAGATCTGATAAGAGAGATATAATAAATTTTTCAAATTTCCCAATATTTTCTAAAGAAAAAATATCAAAAAAATTTATATATTCCATTATACAATTCAATTTTTGTGATCCTTAAAAGATCTCTCAACCTATAATAGTAAAAACCCAAAAACTAATAGAATAGTGATCCTTCATATTAGTAATCCATCTTATATTTAAAAAACATTCTAGTTACATTGTGGTTTTAATATAAAATATATATAGTAATATATTGTACCATTAAGATATTTGAGTTCCCTTTTAACCAAATCCCATTGGGTATAACTTGAATTACTTATAAAACTACTCAAATTTCTATAAATATATACAATATCATGTGTTGTGATAATCATGGAAGATATGAGACACTTGATAACCATTGAATATTATATTTTGGAAACTAGACTATAAATATTTTGACGCATCCCATTCCCAAAATCATAGGTGATATAAATTTTTGGACAACCAAATTACTCAAACCCCTTTAATGATTTTTAAATATAATGATATTGATAAAGAAAAAATAAATTATTATTCATAAATTTTTTTTCTTAAAATGAAATTTTATTCACATAAGTCTTTAATATCAAAGTTTCAATATAAAATATATTTAAAATAATTTACTTTAATCTTATCAGTTCAAAAAATTATCATGTCATCAACATATAAACAAATAAAAGAACCATGGTTATTCTAAAACCTTCTATAAAATATTTATCAACCAGGTTAATTACCAATCCATTCAAAAAAATTAAATCATTAAATTTATCATTCCATTGTTTTATGAAATTTTTTTAAACCTTATTGGAATTGTACTAGTTTAGAAACCTCTTTCCCTTTTTACATACAAAAAATCCTTTAGGTTGATCTAAATTAATAAATATATATATTCATCTAATTCACCATTTATATAGAATATTTTAATATCTATTTTTTGAGTTTCATAATTATATATAGAAGATAAAATGATAAAAATTATTATAGAATAAATCATGTACAATAGAGTATAAGTATCAAAATAATAATTTTCTTCCTTTTGAGTAAACCCCTCTTATATCAACCTTGATTTTTATTTTTCAATTGTACCATGAAATTTCAATTTTTTCATTAAATATCCACTTACAAACTATTAGTTGTGAAAATTAATGAATATAAACTAATATACAAGTATTTTAATGTATTGTAGAGCCTGTTTTATCATTTATATATTCCATATAAAGAGATACATCAGAAGAAGATATATCTTCTTTGACTTATTTATTAGACCCTATATTTAGAAAAACTAGTGTCTGTATTACAATATTATCATTAGTTCCTTCAAATAATTATATATATATATATCATATATCTATGTATTGGGTATCCTTGATCATTTACTTCGATGAACATCCTCAACTATATCTTCCTGATATGCTCTTTTTTTTAATCTGGATTCCTCTATTTGGAATCTCTCATATAAAGAGGTAATCCTAGGTTCATCAAAGATATCATCCCTTGATTTAATAACTATATAAAATTTATCTCAATAATTTTATTCTATGACCATGAATCCATAATATTTATAATGCTCTACATATCCAATAAATATGATATACATCCTTATTTTACGTAACTTTTCTATTTAAGATCAGGTTCTCTAATAATTGTCTGAAAAACTCAAACCTTTAAATAATTTAGGTTTACTTTATTTTCATACATAATTCATATAGAGTCATATCCTTCCCTTATGTGGAACCCTGTTTTGGATTTTACATATAGTTACTAATGAATCTCCCCAAAATTCTATTAGGAAACCTGAGATAAACAACCTGTAACTAAACATTTCCATTAATTTTATATTCTTTATCTCAGCTACACCAAGCCATTGAGGTGTATAATAAGCTGTCATTTCATATATTATCCCTGGGCAGAAAAAATGAAGGACTATAATATTCACCTTCTATATCATACCTGAGGTATTTAATTATAATCCCATAATGGTTTTCAACAATAGTTTTATATATAATGAATTTATCTATAACTTCGTCTTTAGAATATAAAATATAGACATAGAAAAATATAAAAATAATCATTAATAAAAGTTAAAAAGTATTTTTCATTACCAATGGTTGGTATATCATTAAAATCACATATATCACTGTGTATTAATTCTAATAATTTATTTTCCCTTTTTATAATTATAAGTTGTTTCCTAACTATTTTAGTTTTCATGGAAGTTGAAAATTTATGATCATTTATATCCATACTGGTTAATAATTCTATTTTTGACATATCAAAAACATTTATTTCATAAATAAAAAACATGTACCTAAATTTAATGATAGTTGATAAATACCTCTTCAACTGTTACAGGGATTGAGTGTGTCCTCTTTTACCACCTATTGAAATAATCTCTATTTAATTTCTCTATATTCTTTGCATTATTGAGAACTTCAATATTTATACTAATGGAATCTACTCTTATGATTTTTTGAGATATAAGTGGGTAATGGTATGGTCCTTGTTTGTGTAATGGTAGATGGATTTCACTGAGGCACATTATGAAGTCACTCTCCTTGAGAGTATATTATCCCCCATAAAATCAGTAGTATAATCAGTTTCTAGTTAATCTTCTTTAAGATTAAATGGTGGTATGATACTCAACATTCTTACTTTGTGGAGAGTATCTTATGAAGAGGAAGTAGAATCAAAATTCTAATAAATTGTAATTTTTTCACCAATACACAAACCTGTATTTTTTTGAATTATTTCAATTAATCTAAATTTTTGAAATGGATTGGGGTGATTAGGATAAAGTGTAATTTGATTATTGTTTCATTCAATAAAAACTCTAATTTATAGGCATTGAATTATCTCTCAAGTTAATTAATATTACCCCTATGATTTGGTAATATACTTATTTTAGAAATTTATTAATTTTTCATATTTAATTCTATCCATCAAAACCCACATAGTTGAATAAGTTTCCTATTTTCCACATGATAGCGAATGTAAATGTCTGTTGGATTGAATTTGATCTGATTGATGGTCTTGATCATGCTCATTTTGTAAACTAGGTTGATCAACTAAACATACATGTTTAATCATATTCTAAAACTGGTATGACCAACTAATCTATTTGAAAAAATCAATAAACCATTAAGCACCCCATACTTGTGTAGTGTGTGAAGTGAAAAGTGAACCATCAAAGTGTAACAATGCATGATTTTTCATTCACGTGTGGATGGTACGATGCACCATCACACAATGGATTATTCCTTTTACTTTATAATTTTTAATTTTGATAAAATTTACTCCCCTAATAATAGAAATCCCACTATAACCAAATTTACAGTTTGGGATTCTAAAAAGTATTCTCCTTTAAAAACATAAAAACAAAACAATTTAATTATTTTAAAAAACCATTTCAAAATCAAACACTGATAAGAAATTCAATAGTCTTACCTTATATGGGGGACCAACTCCTATCAAATAATCTACAATTTATATCATTTATTCACATGTCAATAAAATTAATCATAGATTTATATAAAAATATCTCCATAATAGGTGTAAAGATATATACCAAATTATGTCACCACTAAATGAAACATTAATCCTCAAGAAAAACTACACTAATAAGATATCAATTTGAGGTCCCATTTAGAGGATATTCCCATTTTTCATTAAACAAAAATAATTACAACATACCATTTAAAAATAATTATTTACCCCCACCCCTAAAAAAATAAACTTTTTATGATTCCTATAAACTCTCACACAATTGGAAACACTATATCTAAAACTAGAAAAAAACATTCATAAACATTATCCACCTCCAATGTGAAATGAAAAAAATTCTCTTGAAAACTTGATTAGCGCTGAGATAAGAAATTTTCTAACCACTACAATAGATACACCTTTAAAACTTTTCATTCTCAAAAATCTCAGTGTTCATACTTAAAACATAAAAACCTCAGGCAAATGAACTCCCAAAAATCCTAACACATGAACTTACTAAAAATATATAACTTTAAAATCACAATACATAAATTAAATGAAATTACAATCCCAATGAAAAATATAATCCACAACCATAATTTCATTTAAATATCTTAAACACCACCTCAAATAGAAAATAATCCAAGGTTATAAATAGGGGATAAACTAAAAATTGGATAATGAACCTTAAATTAGGACTCTTGGTCCCATTGTTTCTACTTTATACTTCCATAACACTAACAAAATGATTCATTCACCTCCCATAGTGCATTCTCATGACAGTGTTGAATCTCTGTGGGTTTCTCCATGAATGTCACATTACACTCTAAATCTATCTCTTTCCATGAAATCCTAGGAGAATGATTATATAGAAACTTCCACTACTGAATAATTAAATATAATATTCACCCAATCCAGTTGAGATGACATAATGAAGTGGAAATTCACTTCTTTAAACCGATTTAAGATATAAAAGGGCCCAAAAAACACCATTATAACTTATCGTTCTTTCCAAAACACTATTAGTCCTTTTGTGTAGAGAATGTTTAAATGACATGATCACCCACATGAAATTTAGATATATCATCCTATAATAAATATAAAATTATCATTATATCTAGTTTTTCCATGTACGCTTCTAAATCTACTATAATTCCCCTTTTACTAATGTCAAGACTCAAAATATATAATTCTCCAACTTCAACCAAATACAATGAAGACCCAATTTCTCACTACATAGTTTCTTTAAATAATAAATCACAAACATAGAGGTATAAGTATTTTTATATGAAAACTCTACCAATAGAAGGTGTTCTTAATATATAAACCTCAAAATCCAAGAAAACAATTTATCAACTTGTCCTCTAGTTGTTATTTTTTCTCTAATTTCCCATTGATATTTGATGGAGATAAGCACCCAACAATTACATGGTATCAAAAAATGGTTGTAAAATCTACTTCAACATAGAAGTAAAACCGAAATATTTATTCAACACAACAATTAATGGGATTCTATTAGGCATTATTATCTCATCCATAAAAAACCATTCCAAGTAAAAACCTATAAATTTAGTAATATTGGATAACATTCCTGATGTTATTAACTAAACATAACATGGGAGGTGTTAGAAAATTCGCTTCTATATATAGGTATACTATTCGATAATTCAAATTTTATAATATCATAATAGTGGACTAAAAACATATTTGTTTATCTTTAAAAAATCACTTAAAATCTCAACCCTCTCTAGAAGATTCTTCCTTAAAGGTAAACATTTTAAAGTGATTTAATAGATTTCATATATCTTTATAGTGAAACAATGGGATAATGATCAAAATAAAATTAGGTAGGGTGATTTAACTTAAACATATTTATGTTAGGAAAAAATGTGTCATACATCAATTACATATGAATGTTATTAATAAAATGATCATTAAGGGAAACATCAATTATGTCATCAATTCCTCTTAACCTTATTTTACTTAACAGATAATTTCATTGATTATCACATAATCTAATACAATTATATTCTGTATTGGTAAGCCTAATAGATCGTTTAACCTTCTTCAAATTGACACTATTATTCCTTCAACAAGTGGTACAAATTTTTCACTCCTAGGTGTACCACTAATCATGGTGTGATAAAAAAAAATTAATCACATTTCTTTAACTCAATTAATGTTAACATTAAATTCCAAGGGAGTACTTTATACTCCCCACATTTTAGGAGAAAACTCATCTAGGTAATTACCTCTAAATTTTTTATCATACCAAACAAATCATTGTTAATGTATCTTAACTTGTTTCTCATCACCCAATGAATGAAAATGTAAATAACCATCATTAACTCATAAAAGTTACTTATACTGCATCTACTCTTCCAAGTCACATCAAAATCAATTAGTTTAATTTAATATTTATATGATTTGGCTCAAACTTATATCTATAAACTATACCAATATTAGGATTAATTTAAACTCAATTAAATTTTAATCAATTTATAGCATCCTTATAAACATACCTTTAATTATAAAACTATTCATTCTTCCATCTCGAAAACACCATCAATTACCATTATATCATTTTCCACCTTTATAGTTCATATAGATGAATAAAATCTCACCAAAAACTATTTTCATCTCTTATAATACCAAAACTCTCAAAATAACCATAGTTTTTTCAATTTTTCTTCTCTTGATAAGTGGATATAAAGAAGGAACAAAAATTAATTATCACCATTACACTATACACTAGTGTCAAGTATTTTTTATCATGCAGCCAACTATGGGCCCATAAATCCATAACATATAGTTTTAATTCTCAAAACTTTTCACATCATATGTCTAAATCCACTATAAATGATACCATCCAATTCTACATAGAACAATTCTCAGGATAGGATAATCATGCACCAAAATCTGATTCTAAAAAATGGGTATATAAAAATTTTAAGTTTCTCATAGGTGTAAACAACATGTCTGGGGTCCACACAGCATGTGGTCCCACTCCACTACCTAGATGTGTTATCCTATATAAATTTATCATAGGACATGTCACCATGTACAACTTGTAATAGTCCCCACGTGGAATGTATCATCCACTTAGGGAATTCCATTTTTCTCATAATCATGCTAGTGTTTATCAGGTCACGTTTATGTACCTAGTCATGTTCAGGTACCTGCTCGTGCCCATGTACTCTTAGAGTAAATGGTGTGTCCTCCTGCATGGGGTCCTAGTTTTGTCTATTTGTCACATGAATTACCCACCTTGGGATCTTTACACAGTGTGTGGGCCCATCCAAACTATATGTTCAACTTATATTCCACAAAACCCAAGCTGCTACAACTAGGTGTTTCTAAACGGTATGTGTTCATCTTAGTACATACTGTGTATAAAGTTTTTTCACATAATCCCTAGATTTTTCATTTTTTTTCTAGATATGGCCTCCTCGTTAGGAATAATACCTATTGACCACCCAAAAATAGTGGAAATAACCTCTTAGCATAGATTCTAAAACTTCGATGGCCAGAAATTGGATTCTGGTGGTTCCCTATGTTAGAGTTGGTGCCCTGGAACCAACTTTTGTGTACTTCATGATAACATGTAATCATTGTTTTGAATATTAATAAACTATGTATCACATCATGACTTTTATTCTACATGAATATTAGTTGATAATTTCTTAATAGTAACTGTCACGTAAAAAGGTCATAAAAGTTCCTTGGTATGATGAGAACCCAGAAGTGTTATGAAACTATTCTTGACGGAATGTTCTATAGATGGATGATATCATTTGAGGGACACAAATGATATAGGCCATAAGATGTGGAGAGTCATGGGGATTTGATTCACCTTCTCATACTGTATTCCCTTGGTAATATCCTATATGATATTATGTGAATGAGACCCGCAACTATAAAATCCACATTTATATGTGTCATTGGATATTCCCGTTCAAGGATGTGTGCATCGATCCTTATACATTATGATTATTATTAATTAATATTATGAGTTGTGTACTTTTTTTATTGATGAAAACCATGATTACATATGTTTTTGGGGAGGTAGAATACATTGGGTGTGTCACAAGTAATATTGCATTAATGAATAATGCGAGAAAGGATTTGTCCCTTCAATTTTAATAGAAGTTGAAATATCAAGCCATTGGATAGAAATGATATTCCCAAAATAAATACATTTCCATAGTGTTTGATAGGAAATTTCATTTTCTTGGAAATAAAATAAAGATACATTGAGCACTTTGGTTGATGGCATCGGTATGCGACCTGTATAATTAGAGATATCATGATAAAGGGATTATATAACATGTTAATCATTCATATTATGTAACATGTCCTTACAGCATTAACTAATTTTACTATGGGTCCCTTGGTGTGTTACTAGACATTAACCATGGACTTTAGGTTGTTTCTCCTAATTTCTTTGAGAAAGAGTCCTAAATTGTCACACATTAAGTGTGTCCAAAATCGTAGTTAAATAATATATTATTATTTATTATTTAAAAAGTTGGATAAATATTATTACCATATATGGTTTAATAAATATTCATGTTTGTTCGATCGTATATATTCTATCACAAGTTATTCAGGATAATAAAATGTGAGCAGAATATTTGAAAAATATTTATTTGGTATTTAGTGAATATGATATTTATTTATTAATTAGGGAATAATAAAGTGAAATTTATTTAATAAATAAATATTCACTATTAAAGGTCTAATAAATACTGTGGAGGAATATAATACTGAGTTTAAATAGTTTGGTGAGAAAATAATAAGTATTGAATATTATTTTATTAAATAATATTTAATTTTAATACACAAGATAAGTGAATTTCAAGAAATAATATTATTATTATTATTTGATATGGGGTTTTTAATATGATTAAATAACTAATTTAGGGCACTTGTGAAATTATTTTATTTTAACCCTAACAATATATAAACCCAGTTATGTTATTTTCTTAATAGAATATTTCATTTGTCTAGGTTGTGCATAATGGAATTATAGAATTCCCCCAAAACCTTGAGATCTCTCTTCTCCAAGATTTCTCCCATGAATGGAGAGTGATCTTCCTCTTACAAATCAAGGAGAATTATTTGGAATTAATTATCATATAGATCCAAGGTAGAAGATGCAATCATAAGGATCTGTCATGCTAGAACCAAAGGATTCTTTCAATGATGTATGGAGATTCATGGAACATGTGAGGATTTCTACTAGAAGGTATCTGTACTTTATTCCTACCATGCAATGAGGGTGAATCGTAGATCTATTACCATATCCATCAACAAAGAAATAATTCTATCAAGGTAATTCTTATTTAATTAAATTATTTATAAAAACATGTGATTATACACTCTCTCTAGTTCTAAAATGATTCATATTGTCTGACTTCATTGATTCAATTCCATTAAACATGATGTTTATCATCAAGTAGATCTTAGATTGATCATTGAACATGAAAAAAATAAATGTTTGGCACTTCCCATCACATGCTTTTTCTATTCCAAGAACCTACAAGTTGTATAATAGTTATCACATAATTATTTATAATTATTTAAAGATCCTTGGTGATTTATGAATTATTAATTTAGTTTTTTAATTCAGGTTTAATCATTATTTTAATCCAAATTTCAATATCTAATTCTTCCTCCTTTATTTCCCTTTGATCTTCTCTCTAAAAGGGAATTCCCATGTGTGGCCTTTTTGAACCCTTCATGCTTGGAAACCCCCCTCCCTGATGAAGAGGTCACTCCCCTAAGGTATTGCCCCAGCCAGGGAATGAGTCATTGCTAACTGAGATGGAAAAGCATCTCGGAGGGTAACGGCTCGGTAGAAATGGTCCATCATAGCGATTCATCAGCAATTGGGCAGCACCTCCTTTTTCCCACCTAGATGAGGTTGGATGACCTGGGAAGGCGGTTTGATCCTAGGGGAGAGGCTCGCCTTGAAAGCGGACACTAAGGATTTGAAACCTGAACCTCCCAAAGAACGGCGTGGTTATTCCACTCTTCTTCACCACCTCACCACCACCAAAGTGTCACCTTCATTTCTCTTTGATATAGTCATAATGATTAAATTTATGATTAAAATAAAATTAAAAAACTAATCCAGAGGTTCCAAGGAATCTTGTTGGACAAAACTAGAGTACACACCATGTAACCAGAGTTACACATTGTGTACTTGTGTTAAATTCACTAGGAGTTAATTAGGAAATTACTCAATGTAAGTGAAATGATGGCATGTGGTGTAGTTAATTCTTACACTACATGTTGACTGGGGTATCCCGGAGCACGATCAGTCATATTAACCACCGTGTAGCCCACATATATGGTGTATAGTACCTTTGAGTCATAGATAATACATGTATTCCATACACATCCTACCTAACCGGTGATAGTGTAACTTAAAGTTAACACTCCATATATTTCATGACGCACATCATGTACTCCAATTTTTCTAGGCATGGTTTACAAACCAGGTCCCTAGGTGTGTGCATTGGATATATAGTGAGAGGTGTACATTCCATGTAGTTTGTCTGTACACAACATGTACTTTTACCAAATTATACAGATTTAAAATTTATTTATAATACTATTAAAACCTTATATAAATGTGACTGTTTGTGGAAATTAATTTTACAGGACACTATGTGATATTTTTTTAACATGTATATCTGTTTGTATGTGTTTAATTAATATCTGCATAATGTTCAGATCTTCATATCATGTATCAGTCGTATTACAGTTGTCACTCTATGTGCATTGAAGCATAACACATGACTGTAAAATTTTTTAATTTGTGTAATCATTAAGTTGATAATACATATCATGAAATTATGTGATAGTTCGTGTATGTATAATGTTAAAAAAGGTAAAACTATATATTAGTATAATAAAAGTTGGGAAGATTCGAATGGGTATCCATTATGTTGCCTCCAAGGCACATTTATGTACAGAGTTAATTTTAAATGAATTTATTTAACTTTTTTAAAAATATATAGGATGATAATATCAAAGAAATTCATATGATAGTTAAGATAAAAGAATTGATAAATTAAAAATAATATTTAATTGATTTGATCGTGATTTTTTTTAAATAAAAATGATTAATAATTGAATGCTAGTTTTATTGAATGTGTAATATGTTGCATTCATGTGGATAATCATGACCCTAGAACATGACGTTATATGTGAATGTTTTAATTTGATTTATTATAAAATTAAATTTTTCTCAAACTCTCCTTCTCCCCTCTTATTATACAGGTCCAGTGTTCCCATGGTTTCTTTTATGTAAACCCTTTTCCCTCACCTAAATGTGAGTAAAAGAATATCTAATGAAGAGGGCTCCCAAGATAGTGGAGGTGGTTAAAATTTATACCCAATGTGAAACAAATACAAGAAGATACATAGGTGGATGATTGGAAAGCTATAACACGAACCTTACTCGATTAATAGTGTTTTATCCTAAGTAAATAGTTAGTTTATCAACTTCTAGATAAACTAATCGTTAATGAATAATTCATGAAAGGATTAATACCTTATATTTTAATGGAATTTGATATCTTAGTCCCTTTGATAGAAAAGATATATCCCAAATAAATTCATGTACATGGTGTCACATAGGCAAGTTCACTTTTTCGGAAATCAAAGAAAGAGATATCGAGAACTTTGGTTGATGGAAATGGCATGCGACCGGTTTGATTATAGATATCATGATAAAGGGATTATATTACATAGTAATCATCTATATGATGTGACATCTCATTGAAGAATTAAATTCTTTCTCTATGAGTTCCTTAACGTGTTGCTAGATGCTAACCTTGGACTTTAGGCTCCTTCGCCTGATGCCACAAAGAAAGAGGTCAAGAGAGTCACACACTAAGTGTATCCAAAATATAAGTTAAATAATATTTTATTATTTATTATTTAACAAGTTGAATAAATATTATTCATGCTCCTGGTTTAATAATTTTTAATTTATTCTAGATCGTGTATATTTTTTCATGAGTTATTCAAGAGAATATACTATGAAAACACTATTTAATAAATATTTATTTTTTAGGGAATGTAATATTTATTTATTTCTTGGAAAATAATTAAGTGATATTTATTTAATAAATAAATTTTCATTATTCATGTCTTGATTAATATTTTGGAGGAATTGAGGACCATGTTTAAATAGTTCACTGAGAAAGTAATAAATATTGAATATTATTTTATTAAATAATATTTAATTTTAATTTATGAGTTAATCTCATGTCAAGAGATAATAATACTATTATTATTATTAGAAATGGGTTTTTTTATGGTATTAAATAAATAATTATGGGAACTTGTGCAATAAATTTTTTTAATCCTAGCCATATATAAACCCAGTTATGTTATTTTCTCAATATAACAATTCAATCTTTGGGTTTTGCATAACATAATAGGAGAATTCTATCAATCAATTGAGATCTCTCTTCCCCAATATCCCTCCCATGAATAGAGAGAAATATTTCTCCACAAGATCAAGGAGAATTATTTGGATGAAATTCTCATAATGATCAAAGGTAGATGAAGCAAGTGTAAGGATATTCCATGCTAGCACCCTAAGATTTTTTCAGCAATGTCTCAAGATTCATCGAACATGTGTGGATCACCGTAATAGGGAATCTTTACTTGATTCCTAAAATTAAATGATGGTGAATTTCAGATCTATTACTTGATCCATCAATGAAGAAATAATTTTTTCAAGGTAATTATTATTTAATTAAATTAATTATAAATCATATGTGATGATCATCCCTCTCTAGTTCTGGCGTGATTAATGTTGTCTCTCTTCTTTGATTAAATTATATTGAACATAGAGTTTATCATCATTTAGATCATTGTTTTATCATTTAACATGACACAAATTAATGTTGGATGCTACCCATTTCATGATTCCACTCAGCCCAAAACCTACACCCTTGATCCTGAAATGTCGTATGTCACACCTCTAATCACTTGTCGAATGATCATATCGCCACTCCAGATTCAGACTCTATTTAACATCACCAAAATCCCATTTCATTCCTTAATTAATCCATAAACTATTTATCCATATATCTTTCATGTTACCATGACAAATTTTGGGGTTTGATCATGATTGACTTAACTCGGCAATGCAGAACTAAAACCTCATGGGCTAGTGTTGAAGAACACGATGAATAGAGAGGAGAAAAACACAAATAAAGTATATACAACATTCTAGATGAGTTTTTGGAGAATAACTCATTCACCAGTGATATAGAAGACCCACTGCAGTCACTACATCTTGATCCACCTTGATCTGATGTGTATTTTTCATAAAATATGAATCCTCTAATGAGGAACACTCACCTACTACTCTTAGATATAATAATGGTTATATGGATAACCCTTGTCAAATCACCATAGTGACATATTAATATAGGGAGGGTTAGATTATTTTTATTAAATTGATTAATTTAATTGATTAATTCACCTAATGCACTCACTAATGGATACCTTAGATAAGCATCTAATACTAAAAAACCTTAAGTCGTGCCTCGGGTAAACCCCATGTTACAGATTAAAACATGGTCTTGAATTTCTAATAAGTCACTTTGATGTGGATATATAGCATAATTTCTGAAAAAATGAAAGAGGGTGATATTAATATTTCTAATATTTTTATAATATCAATTTTGGGCTCACCGGGCATCGTAATATCATATTTTTTAGCACCTATATTTGAAATTATTTCTTATTATATTTCAAATTCTTATAAGTAAAAAAGAAAGGTCACTATATTATTCCATCTTTAAGGATTTTGATCCTAGAAAAGAACAATATAAAAAATAAGGTGGGTATAATAAGCCCGAATTTGGCTCACACACTACCCAAACCTCTCTTTCACGCTCTCATGCTACCATAGCACACAAACGAATAGAATAGTCCATCCTCACAATATCGTCTCTTGATGATCCTCAATATTCATTGAGTACTCCATGAAGATTTATCCATCCTTGATTTCCATCTCCCCCTACTCAATGATGTCCATAGGATCATGAACGTATCTTCATAATTATGAAGCACGAAATATGTCATGAACCCAGCCCAACTATGGGGGTAAGGATATGTGGTAAGAAACCTCACTAACCCTTTGTAAGATCTCTAATATCTTGATGAACCTCAAGGATAACTTTACTCACTAACCAAACCTCCATAATCCTCATCATGGGGAGACTCATTGAAAAACATGGTCTCCCTACATGAAATCCAAGGGCTAATGAAGTTAGTCTATGTAAGATTTTATTGGCTATGTTCTATCCTCATATTCCCAAGGATCACTTGGACCTTCTCCATCATTGCCTACACCATCTCCAACCCAACAAGATATATCTCACCAATCTCAATCTACCATAAGGGAAACATACAACGCCTCCCATAACAATCCCCAAAAGGTTTCATGATGATGGTATAGTGATAAATATAATTATAACCAAACTCTACCAATGGTAAGTGATCATCCCAAATCTGGTTGAAGTGAAATACACAAGCTCTCAACATATCCTCTAACACCTGGATAATATGCTCGGTCTGCCCATCCTTTTGGGGGTGAAAATCTTTACACATCGAAAACAGGGTCTCGAATACCTCTTATAGGCCACTCCACATCTATGACATAATATTAACATCACATATAAAGACAATTATCAAAGTTAACCCATCGAGTCACACGATCATCCACACATACAACTGTCCTAGACTCTCTATCAAAATCTACTTCCTGAAGGAAAGGAAGTGTGTTGAATTCATGAGTTGATCAATAATCACCCATTTATAATTGTGGCCTACCACTTTCCATAGAATCACTATCACAAAGTATACTGATATTTCTACCTATTTTCACTTAAAGATATTATAATGTTTTGTTAAACTTACTGAACCTTTGTGCTCAGCCTTCAACTGCTCACATGTGACACACCAGGAGATGAAATCTACCATGATTTTCCTCATGCTACCTTACCAAAAGTTCCACTAAATTTCCTTGTACATATTTGATGCTTTAGTAAATAAAACCAAAAAACAATTGTGAAACTCCCTTATCACCTATTCTCGCATCATGACAAAAACCTCTACCATAACTTGAAAAAGGATGATGATTTTACCTCCATCATAAAATCCATATGGTTAATCATTTGAAGATATAAGATCATGGATAACCTCACAGTAAATATCTCTCAACTGATCCTCCTCACATGATGTAGAATTATAGGATTTAGCACCATCTATTAAAGATAATATATCCCCCTCTCCTCTACTAGCGTCAACTGCAAAGAAGAAAATTAGTTAGATGCCTCCTCCACCAAATGATAATGGGACTTCCAACTAAGGGAATATTCCACCACATCACCATTCCAATTAGTATAGACTATCTATAAGTGATGGTCTTATAGTAACTTCAACCAGTTCCTCTATCTCATGTTCATATCTCTCTATGTGAATATATACCTAAGACTCTAATGGTCTTAGTAAAAAATAAAGTGATCTCCCTAATGTAAGTTCCTCCGCATCTTCAGATCGAATACTACCACTACCAACACTAGGTCACGAGTCTGCTCATGGGGTATCAACTAGCTCAACCAATGTGTAACCACTACCAACCTTTTCATTAAGACGTAGCTAATCCCAGCTCTAGACACATCATAATACATGATATAATCCAATCCATCCTCTAGTAGTCTCAAAATAGGAGCACTGGTCGGCCTCACCCTAAACACCTTGAAGGCCCTTTGACACTTCTCGGTCTAGGTACATAGATACTCTTTCCCTAGTAAAAGGGGATGAAATTATACATAATCCCATAATGAACCTCTTGTTATACCCCACCAAGATAAGAAAAATATACTCCAATGATATGATCTTTAGTGGATAAAAAGAAATAAATATACCAATATTTTATTATTCCATAGCTAAATCATTCTTTGAAATGTCATTCCCCAAGAAGTGAACCTTATAGATCCATAATTGGTACTTATAGAGCTAACCATAAAGCTAGTGATACTAGAGTAATTCTAGGACCGCCCTCAAATGATTTACATTATCTTTATCTGATGAAAAATAAATGATTATTTCATCATTGAAGACAACCACAAATCGTTCCAAGTATGGCTGAAATATTTGGTTTATCAAGTCCATAATAACAACAAGGAGATTCAATACACTAAAAGGAATCACTAAAAACTCATAGTTTCTATAGAAACATCATAATAATTTCTTTGGAATACCATCTTTGTGAACCCTCAATCGGTAGTAGTTAGACTTGAGAATGATCATCAAGAACTAATTTTCACCTAAAAACTTGTAAAAGAGGTTATCAATCCTCAAAAGGTGGTGTTTATTATTTATTATTACCTAGCTCATGTGATGATAATTGATACATATTCACAAACTCTCTTTTTTTAATCCAATACATAGGTGCCCAAGGGGACACACTAGCTCCAATTAAACCCTTCTCTCGAAGGTCCTCTAACTACACCCCCACATCCCAGAGCATTGTAGGGGCTATTAATATGATGTAGAAGATATCGGAATGGTCTCATGGTATAAGTCAATACAGAAGTCCATCTCCCACCACATATGTAGTCCGAGAACATCCTCGAGGAATACATCTATAAATCCCTCTACTGTTGAAGGAAACTATATTCTTGAATAATCTTCTCCACTAATGGATAAAATCACTAACTAATGGGTGATGGGTTGTAGCCACTTACTCACAATACCCACTAGCTCATCTATGAGATATGTCCTTATATAAAAGGTTAAACCCATCCCATTAGTCTGAATTCATCTAACACACCTATGATGACATCCAATATTGGCATGAACCAGAGAAAACCAGTCTGTATCCAAGACGATGTCATAAGTTTTCATCATGATGAACAAGAGTCCCCACATGAAACTTTATCTACTATGATAAAGATCGTACTACTATTAGGTAAGTGATATCAATTAATATCACCTCATGAGAAACTCTAGAAAATATGTTATACTAAGGTCTCAAAGTGAATCCCTCACTCTCATGCAAGGGATATGTAAATGAAGTATTAAATCACACCTTTGTCTACAAGTACTTGAGAATTTATAAAATAAAAAATGATCATACCTACTATCATATCATGGGATACCAGGTTATAAGCCTCCATGGTATGAAATTGCCTATGACCCTTTCCTCTAACTCACTAATCCTGGAGTGGCGTGTCTGGTGGTTGTGGTGTAAATAGATCACAGTGTCTCCCTCCACCAATGAATCCTCCTCATAGAGCCCCACCTAATCCTTTTCCAACACCACCTCCTTGGGGCCACCCTATCCATGCTTAGGTGATCCCTGATCACAATGTCTTCTCTATCATGGTGTTTTATCTCCTATCTATCTTCCATCCTTAGCTCGATAGGTTGGGAAGTCATGTGCGATGGGACCAAGACCATCACAATAATATAATATCCCCTCTCTAGGTGTACCTAGTTCCCTGCACTGACCATGTTCTGTAACTTCATGTTCCTAAGTCCATCCATGGGAAAATATCATATTCCAATACCCTGATGAATGATGCCTTCTAGATGTTTTGGATGAATCATCCCCATGAGGCTCACAATAAACCCCATTTTACTAGCATCCCTTGGAAAGGGAGATCTTTTTCACTAATATCTACACTAACACTCAAACATAGGTGGGAAAGAAGGTTAACCACGTTGTCACCTATGTCTCTACAATGACCCTTCACAATCTATTGTGCTTAGAAGTAACCATCTCAAACCATGTTAGGTTAATGCCAAATAAGGTCAGTGAACCTCATGGAATACCTATAAAATATTATACTTATAAGGCCCCAGCCTTAAACATTACTTAATATTGAGTTATTACAAGATTACACATTAAGTATCTTTTTAGGTTTAGAGTTTTAGAGAATTAGATCATAAAACTTTCATTACATTCCACATTTAAACAAAGTGGTACAAAAAATATAGTATTCATTTTTACCATCAATGGAAACATATTTAATGTAAAACATGGATTCTTCTTGACACTTCCTTGACACTATCATCACATCATGCACCTTTCCCTTGACCTGTGAAAATCATTTCAAAAACATGGGATGAGCATAAAAAGCTCAGTAAGGGATATAAAAATATGGAAAGGAAACATGAGTACATATATACATAAGAATCAATGAAATCATACTTTACTCATAAAACAGAAGCAATTTAACATACCTCATCAAATCATGAATAAATCATAGAAATCATAAGACATAAAGGTAACTTGAGGTATTCATAACATTCTTACGTAGGGAGTAACCCTCTTGGTTACGTTTGGAATACCCATCATAGTATATTCCCTAAATATTTTCAGATAAACCTTAACGGTTAACTCCATCGCGTTACCCAATGCATTGGAGAGCTATATCGGGCTCACCCGCCCTTAGTTTATCATGGAACCACCAGTCTTCATAACAATGCCCAAGAACCATAACATAATCTTATCACATAAAACATACATAAAGGAAACATAACATTTCCACTTTTCAATCACAGGATATCAATACAACACATTGATATAAAAACATTATGAAAACCATTTTCAATCCCAAAATAAAATAAAAGTAAAACATGGTATTTTTTTCATTCAAAAAAAGTTATGTCTTGTAGAGGAAGCTGAAACTCAAATAATTTTCACGGCGGCAGAGAAGTCGTTGTCTCCACATACGTACGATAAAAAACAATCCCTTTTGTCATTTAGTAAACGATTCGTATAAAAAGATTCCTTTTGAATAATTGTAAAAGTCAAATGGGTTTATACACCATATAAAATAAAGTTGTGTATAAAACAAAATATGCCTCAATGAAAGGAGATAGAGACGAAGTCCCTTACCTCATATCCGACTTGACTCGATCGTTATTTAATCTCCTGAATAATAAAGTTGAGTTAATTTCTACTTGCTTAAGAACCTTTTTAAAGTTCATTATTCCTTTTATATCACTTATTACCATGTTATGAATATTATGTAATCATTTAAGTTAATAACGGTCTTTTTGTCGATATTTGGTACTTGAGTCAAAAGTGAACTTCTTATATTTACAAGTTGTTCACGTAGTCAAATATTCATTATCTCAAGAATGATATTCATGATGTAGATTATATGTATATCATATATATCCAGTATATAAATGCATTTATAATATTACATAATCATTTAGAGGTAAGAAATGAAATGCACCGTTCAGGGAGACGGTAAGTCGTACGTACGCATGAACGCTACTTTCATTTCTATGTCATATTAATGGAATTAAAACTAAATGAGATATATGTATATTTTAATTCCAGAATTATATTCATCATTTAGATTTAGAATACATCATATATATCCAATATATCTATGTACATATAATAGTACATTACATTTGGGGATAAGAAATGAAATGCACCGTTCATGAAGACGGTAATCCGTACGTACGCATTAACGCTACTTCCATTTCTATTTCATATTTAATAGAATTAAAACATAATGATACATAATAGTATTTTAATTATAGTATGGTATCATATATAATATCACTAAATCTATCCGTTATACGTACCACATATGGTATTAACAAATCAAATCACTTTGAGGGGGCGGTAGTCCGCACTTCCTAAAATGAAGATATCGCGTATACCCAAAATGGAAGCCATAAAGGTATTCCATAAATGAAAAATACATAAGCTTAATGAAAAAATAAACATATTATATATCATATATAAATATAGTGACATATTAATGTCAACCTTTGAAAGTGTTTGAAGAGTATTGAACAACCATCATTTTGTGAAGCAGAAATTCGCCATCCATGGAAACAGTATGTTTTTTAACCATTAGATGTAGGTGTGTGTAAGTGTAGCTTGAATACTTCTTATAACAACATCATAGTATCTCGGGTAGCTTTCTTTGATTTGAGCTCAAAGGCTTCCTTGGGAAGACTTCTGCCTAAAGTGAGGCTTCTAGAAGTAAGAGAGGGATGTGTAGAGAAAAAATGAGCAGGTTTTGGCCGAACCAAAGGCTTTAGAGGTGTGGGTAAGGTGGTAGAGGTGGGGGCCTTTTATAAGAGGAGAGAAGGGGCACTCTTGGAAAGTTACAAAATGTTACTTTATTTTCAAATGTGTTTCGGATTTTAAAGGTCTCACATTGATGTATTTCGAGGATAAGGTGATAAGGGTTCGAAATATACTCATCCAATAGGTCTTTGACAAGTTTAGGTCTTATATTTTACATTATCTTTTTATTTCATTTAAATCAGTAAATAATGAGGTAATCGCTGAATCATCATGATGTCATAAATAATTTAATTTATTTAATGTCTAAAAATTATGAAAAAAATACTATGATGTAGTAAATATTTTTACCTTTCCAATGAATATTTATAGTCCAAAATATCATTTATGTATACAAAATTAAAAATGTTTTACTCAGGTGATACATTCTTTGTTATATTTAACTTTCTTTAACAATAAAAAGATAAAAAGTCACTTTCACACAAAAGTGATTCCATGGGGTCCTCAAGTTTTGCACAAGGCATCCCATGGTCGGCCATGAGACAACCAGTAGCATTAGGACACATGTTGTTGTCATTTTTTATTATTATGATATTATTTTATTATCCTTAACTACCCAATTACTCATTAATCAGGATAATTAAAGATAATTACCATCGTTACTATGCATAATGTCAAAAAACAAGAGTATTAATTACATAATTTGGACCTTATAATTACAAATATGGAATCCATTTTACCAAATTCAAAACACATAAATTGCACTAATTAATTTAAAAATAATTCTCGTTGTCAAAACAAATAGCGGGTTTTTTTAAACAATATCTATGAAAAGTTTGGCATTAGTTTATGCCAAATTCCAAAGTTAAATTAATCCTAATGACCACCATTGGATTAAATGGTAAAAATATATTCATATTACACTTTAATACCAATTAAAAAGATAATCTAACCATATAATTAAATTAGATGAAAAAGCAGTTTTGATGTAAAATGCAGTATTTTTCACTATTCATTAAAAAATGAACATTGTCAGAAAAATACCAAAAATTTAGCCATTGTAAATTTCAATGACCCAATCATAAAGAATATGTTTATTTTGACAAAAAGAGATTATAAAATTGTAAAAAGGTTTATTTAAAAATGGTTTGCCATCAAAAGGAAATAAAACAATCTTTTAAAAATATTAGTGTATTCCATGCTTAAGATTGGATTTATTCTCATTTTAAGCCTCTAAAACACTATCTAATTCATAAATATACATAGATAAAAATATCTATTATTCATTACTTACTTGGGATGTTACATCCTTCCCCCCTTTAGAAAATTGCATCCCTACAATTTATTTACTTATCGAATAAGTGAGGGTATTTATCCCTCATTACATTTTCAGATTCCCATGTTGCCTCTTCAATCATGTGGTTTTTTCCAAAAAAAACTTTACTTGATGAATAAACTTTTTCCGAAAAAATTTCTCCCTGTGATCAAGAATCTGAACCATTTGTTCCTCATAAGGTAGATTCTCTTCCAACTGAACTACCTCTGGACTCAAAACATGAGATGGATCTGGCATATACTTCCTTAACATTGAAACATGAAAAACATTGTGTACCTGAGATAAACTTAGAGGTAAAGCCACTCGGTTTGTAACTGACCCAACTCTCTCCAGAATTTCATATGGTCCAATGAACCCTGTAATCAGCTTTCCTTTCTTACCAAATCGCATCACACTTTTCCATGGTGATACTTTGAGAAAAACGTGATCACCTACCTCAAAAGAGAGATCCTTCCTCCTGTTGTCTGCATAACTCTTCTACCTGCTTTGAGTTGTTCTCATGTGTTTCTGTATCAGCTGAACTTTTTCTGCCAACTCTTCTACCAATTCTAGTCCCATCAGCTTCCTTTCACCCACTTCATCCCCGAAATCTTGAGTTCGACACCGCTTCCCATATAACGCCTCAAATGGTGTCATATGTATACTAGAATGAAAACTGTTATTATATGAAAATTCAACCAATTAAAGATGTTGGTCCCAACTTCCCTGATAATCCATCGAACAAGCACATAGCATATCTTCCAAATTCTGAATTGTTCATTATGATTTCCCATCTGATTGAGGATGAAAAGCTGTACTAAAATTTAATTCAGTACCCAACGACTTCTGAAGGCCTTTCCAAAAGTTAGAAGTGAACCTGGGCTCACGGTCAGATAAAATGGAGAGAGGAACTCCATGTAACCTGACTATCACTTTAAGATACAAACGGGAAAGTTGATCTAGGGAAAATGTATCTCGTATAGCAAGGAAATGAGCAGATTTAGTCAAGCTATCAATAATAACCCATATTACATTATTACCTCGAGATGTATTCGGTAATCCCACAACAAAGTCCATGGATATATTCTCCCATTTCCACTCTGGAACTAGTAAAGGCTGAAGCATCCCTTTCGGTAACTGCCGCTCTGCTTTAACATGCCGACAAGTCAAACACTTCACAGTAAAATCAGCAATATCTCTTTTCATTCCATCCCACCAGTAATACTCCTGCATATCTCTGTACATCTTAGTTCTACCAGGATGAACTGAAAACGGGAAACTATAAGCTTCACATAACAACTCTCTCTTCAACTATGAATCATACGGAACACATAATTTATTCCCAAATCTCAATACACAATCATTATCAATGTTGAATTCAGGAAACTTACCTTTCTGAACCAGCTCTACCTTTTTCTGCAACTCACTGCCTTGCTTCTGTGCTTGCTTGATTTTGTATGATAGAAAAGATTTAACTGATACCTGAAAAAAAAAAGGACATCCTGCACCAACAACTTTATGCCAATATTTATCAAATCCTTAACCAAAGGATCACGTTCCAAACACAACATTGTTAATAAAGCATTACTTTTTCAACTCAAAGCATCAACCACTTTATTTGCTTTTTTCAGATAGTAATGAATTGTACAATCATAATCCTTGATTAATTCCAGTCATCTCCTCTGTATCATGTTCAATTCTTTCTAAGTTAATATATACTTTAAACTTTTGTGATCGGTATATATTTCACACTTTACTCCATATAAATGATGCCTCCAAATTTTTAAAGCAAAAACAATAGAAGCTAATTCCAAATCATGTGTAGGGTAATTTACCTCATGAGTTTTCAACTGTCATGAAGCATAAGAAATTACCTGATCATTCTGCATTAGGACACAACCAAGTCCTTTCAATGAAGCATCGTTGTATATAACAAACTTTCCATTCCTGGAAGGTAGTGCCAAAACTGGAGCATTCACCAATCTTATTTTCAACTCCTAAAAACAATCATCACATTCTATTTTCTAGATAAACTTAACACCCTTCGGAGTTATCTTAGTCATTGGACTAGATAACCATGAAAAATTTCTAAGAAACCTTCGGTAATAGCATTCCAAACCAAGGAAGCTACGAATCTCAGTTACATTTGTGGGTCTTGGTCATTCTTCCACAACCTTGGTTTTTGTAGGATCAACAGTTATCCCATCTTTAGAAACAATATAACCGAGGAAAGAAATTTTGTGCAACCAAAACTCACACTTGCGGAATTTACCATACAATTTCTTTTCTTTTAAGGTTTTCAAAATAACCCTTAAATGTCTTTCATTGTCCTCTTTACTTTTATAAAACACCAAAATATCATCAATGAAAACAACCACAAACTTATCCAAGAACTCATGGAAAATTATATTCATTATGTCCATGAATACAGCAGGTGCATTGGTTATCCCAAAAGGCATTACTACAAATTCATAATAGCCATATCTTGTACGGAACGTGGTCTTTAGAATATCTTCTTCCTTTACCTTCAACTGATGCTACCCCAATCTCAGGTCAATCTTTGAAAAATACTGATCTCCCTGGAGCTGATCAAACAAATCATCGATATGAGGAAAAGGATATTTGTTCTTAACAGTGATGTTATTGAAGGCTCTATAATCAATGCAAAGTCTCATAGTACCATATTTCTTTTTAACAAATAAAACAGGAGCACCCCATGGTGATTTTCTAGGTTGAATGAAACCTTTCTCTAATAAATATGGCAATTGCTCCTTCAAGTCTAAAAGTTTAGTTTGAGCCATTCAGTAAGGGGGTTTTGAAATTGGCTTAGCATAAGGAACTAAGTCAACAGTAAATTCAACTTCCCGATCTGGTATTATTCCTAGAAACTCATCTGGAAAAACATCCGGATACTCATTTACCACTAGCACATCATTAATCTGAATATTTCTTTTATTTTCAACGATGTGTGCAAGGTAACACTCATTTCCATCTTTTATAAGTTTCTCAGCCTCTTGATATGTTATCAACAATAAGGGTTCATTCTTGTACACAAACTGAAATAATTTCTGAAAAGAAACATCTTTAGCTCTACAGTCAATCTTAGCATGGTAAATAGAGAGCCAATCCATACCTAGGATAACATCAAACTCTACTAGAGGTAAAACAATAAGGTTTGCAAGTACGTTCTTTCCACGGATAAGGATGGGAAGATTCTTATAAATTCTTTTTGCCTCAACATTTCCCCCAGGTGTTTTTACCACAAGTTCAGGAGTCATTTATTGAGATGGTATTCCCATTTTACTAGAAAAGGTTTCGGAGATGAAAGAATGTGTATACCCCGAATCAAACAACACACTGGCATAATATGAAAAAAAAAAAGTACCTAATACAACTTCATTTGATGGCCCGACATCTGCTGAAGTAGTTGCAAAGGATTTCACCACCCCTTTCTGCTTGTATTCTAACTGCTTCCCATCACTCGAGCTCTTTGTTGGACACTCATTTGCATAGTGACTCATCTCATTGCACTAAAAAAAATCACTAACTGTAAATCAAATTTGGTCTTACCATCACCTTGATCTTTTTCAATGCAATCACGAGTATTATGTCCCATCTTACCACATCGGTAGCACTTTTCAGAATTCAGAAGACATTCCCCAGCATGCCTTTTACAACATTTATCACAAACTGTAAACTTAGTTTTCTTACCATCAGAATTATTTGAAGAATTCTTTCCTTTCTCCTACCACCTCGGTCTCTTCTTCTGTTGGTTTTTATAGAACACTTGATCATCGGAAAACTCCATTTCCACCTTCTCATCACATCGAACAAGCTTTTAATAACTTTTGAACTCACGAGAAGCTAATGCCCTTCGATATTTTGGATTTAATCCTGAGTAAAAACGATTGATTTTACTATCAAGGTCTCGGATAAAATTTGGAGCATACCTTGCCAATCAGTGAACCTTTCTTCATAGGCAGCCACTGAGTCTTCCTCTTGCCTCAATTCCAGGAATTTTTTTCCATCCTAAGTCGAACATCCTTAGGAAAATACTTCTCAAGAAACATACCTTTGAATTCATCACAGTCGAGAGCATCAATCTCATCAGCATCCCTGATATTTTTAACCATCGACCACCACTGATCTGCTTCACCCTCCAAATGATAAATAGCAAGACTAAGCTTTGGATTGTATGAACACCCCCATGACATCGAAAATATTCTCCAGTTCTTTAATCCACCCTTCAGCTAGCACAAGGTCAGATGATCCTCTGAATGATTGGGGATGTTTCCACATGAAATGTTCCACCACTGACATGTTCCTCTGCGGTTTATCTAGCTGATCTCGTGCATGGATACCACCACCATTTATCGCTTGATTCAATTGTGCCATTACTGCAACAAACTGTTTAGTTCCAATTCCGGCCATCTCAGGATGCTGATTCGGAAGGTCATTTCCTTCTGTATGCCTTCCTAGCACTACTTCCCTATTTCCTCTGCGGAAAACCATTCTGAACAAACATGTCTTAGATGAAGCAACATGGTAATCTTCAAATGCTATATCATTTCAATTTTACCATAAAAAAATATTTTTGGATAATCATTTAATAGAATTATAACTCCTAAAGTTATGTAAACCGACCTTTGATACCAACTATAAGGCTCCAGCCTTAAACCTTACTTAATCTTGAGTTATTACAAGATTACACATTGAGGATCTTTTTAGGTTTAGATTTTTAGAGAATTATATCATAAAAATTTCATTACATTCCACATTTAAAGAAATTGGTTTCATAAAAGATATTATTCATTTCTCCCATCAAGGGAAACATATTTAATATAAATTGTTAAATAATGAGGAAATCGCTGCATCATCATGATGTCATAAATAATTTAATTTATTTAATGTCTAAAAATTATGAAAAAAATACTATGATGTAGGAAATATTTTTACCTTTCCAATGAATATTTATAGTCCGAAATATCATTTATTTATACAAAACTAAAAATGTTTTACTCAGATGATACATTCTTTGTTATATTTAACTTTCTTTAACAATAAAAAGATGAAAAGTCACTTTCACGCAAAAGTGATTCCATGGGTTCCCCAAGTTTGGTACAAGGCATCCCATGGTCGTCCATGAGACAACCCGTAGCGTTAGGACACATGTTGGTGTCATTTTTTATTATTGTGATATTATTTTATTATCCTTAACTACCCGATTACTCATTAATCAAGATAATTAAAGATAATTACCGTCGTTACTATTCATGATGTCCAAAAACAAAAGAGTCTTAATTACATAATTTGGACCTTATAATTCCAAATATGGAATCCATTTCACCAAATTCCAAACACATAAATTTCAATAATTAATTTAAAAATAATTCTCGTTGTCAAAACAAATAGCGGGTTTTTTTGAAACAATATCTATGAAACGTTTGGCATTAGTTTATGCCCAATTCCAAAGTGAAATTAATACTAATGACCACCATTGTATTAAATGGTAAAAATATATTCATATTAAACTTTAATACCAATTAATAAGATAATATAACCATACAATTAAATTAGATGAAAAAAGTAGTTTTGATGTTAAATGCAGTATTTTTCACTATTCATTAAAAAATGAACATTGTCAGAAAAATACCAAAAATTTATCCAATGTAAATTTCAATGTCCCAATCATAAAGAATGTGTTTATTTTGAAAAATAGAGATTATAAAATTTTCACAAGTTTGATTTAAAAATGGTTTTCCATCAAAAGGTAGTAAAACAATCTTTTAAAAATATTAGTGTATTCGATGCCTAAGATTGGATTTATTCTCATTTTAAGCCTATAAAACACTATCTAATTCATAAATATACATAGATAAAAATATCTATTATTCATTAATTACTTGGGATGTTACAATACTACCCTACTTCTTCTCCAAAATCTCGTGAATTTACACTCTGTGCTTGCACAATGGGTAATACTCCTCAAGAAATAAATTTTAGAATTCGGAGAATGATAGCATCATTACATCATGAGTCTTCAGGACCAAACTCCAATATCATCCAACTACTCCATGTAGAATATTGTTTTCCATCCAAACAATCAAATTAGTTGGGGTATCAATGATCCTAAAGACTCGAATCATCGACTCAATCTAATACTAAACCTCGTGATTTAGCTTAACATAGAACCCTAGTGGAATATAGAACTATAACTTGGGTGGCATGATAATACTGTACATGTCCTTATCATGTCCTTCTAGTACTATATATAGGTTATGGGTATAGTGGAAGAATGTGATTGGTGGTTCCCAAATTTTCTTTTTTCCATGATCGATGATCATTCCAAGATCTATGAGATCTTTAATCACTGTGATCAATGGAATTAAATAAAATATAGGAAAAATTAATAATGTAGGAACTGATAGAGAGGAGATCAACATATATTATTTATAATTAATTTAATTAGTCAAAGAATTACCTCTAAAAAATTCTTTCTTTTTTGATGAATCCAACAACAGATCTGTGGTGAAACGTCATTGTGTTGTAGAAACCAAGTTTAAATTTTCTCTGGAGGCAATCCACATAGGTCTCAAGAATATCCATACGTAGATGAAGGAATATCAGGGTTCTAGCATAGAATATCCTTACACCTGTTTCATCCACCTTGATTGCCTCATGAAGTGCTTCTAAAGGGTTATCCATGATCTAGTGGAGGAGTATTGATCGCCTTTCATAGGAGTGTTCTTGGAGAACAGAGCTCTTTAGGTTCGAGAGGATCCTCCAAGATTCCTTGTTCACAATTGAATTATGTCCTATGAAAATAACATAATTAGATATTTATATTAATAGGATTAAAATATAATCATTGCACAAGTTCCCTTACTATTTATTTAATCCAATAAAACCCCAGTGCCAAATAATAATAGTAATAATATTATTTCTCAACATGATCTAAACTTTAGAAAGAAGTTAATGTCATAATGAAATGTCACCTCATACGAACACTTACTATATAATATAATCCCTTTATCATAATATCTCTAATCAAGAAGGTTTCATGCCAGTTCCATCAACCTATATTCTTGATATCTTTTTCTTTGAATTTCAAGAAATAGAACATTCTTATAGAACACCATGGCCATGGATTTATTTATGCTATATCATTTCCATCAAAGGGAATTATATATTAACTTCTATTAATCAATATAAGTTATGAATCATTTCTCACATTATTTATTAATGCAATATTACTTGTTTTGCATCCAACATATCCTACCTCACCATGAAAATATGTCATCATGGTGTTACTCAATACAAATAAGTGTGTGAATAATAATACTCAATAATAATAATAATCATAAATTCCATGGTCCAATGTACACATTTTTAGATAGGAACATCCAATGACACATATAAATGTAGATTTCCTACTAGCGGGTCTCATTCTCATAATATTCATACTAGATATTACCAAGGGAGAAAAACATGAGAAGGTGCCTTAAAGTCCAATGAGTCTCCACCACTAATAGAATTTATCATTTCTATCCCTCAAATGATATCATTGGGATATAGAGCGTATATAATCAAGAACAGTGTTGTACACTTCTAGGTTATCATTATAGGGGAAAACTGCTATGACCTTTTAGTGCGACAGCTACTCTTAGGACAATATCACATATTATTTCATGAAGAAGATCATTCATGATGTAATAAGTAGTTTATAAATATTCAAAAGTAAAGAATACATGTTTATTATAAAGTATAAAGAAGTTATTTCTAGGGTACTAACTCCAAAATACTCTCACATGCACTAGATCCAACTCTTAACAACTATCAATTCGCTAGCTCCCACGTGATATGAATGTTTCTACTAAGATTGGCCATTAGTCATGGGGTTAACCATGTTCTCTTATATGGGTACTCTTCTCTTTGAAAATTCAACCCTTTGATAGAAATCCCTTAAGAGTTTATACTTATAGAGTATGTGCTTTTTCTGTTTATGTGACCATGGATCTTTCTCAAGAGAAACCACTAAAGTATTATAACAATACAATGTGATATGGTATTTACTACTAGGTACCACATAAAGATCATGGGAAAAGTTATGAATCCAAACAACTTCCTTGGATGCATCAGAAGATGCTATATACTAAGAATCCCCTATAGAAACATCTACAATTAGAATCTTTAAACACTTCCAGCACATAGCTCCTCTATTGTGATAAAAAGCATATCTTGATTGTGACTTCATATCATTTTGACCTATTTAAAAACTAGCATCAGTATAACCTCTTATGACTAGATCCTCATCGCCTCTATACACTAAGAAAATATCCTTGCTTATTCTTAGATACATAAGGATAACCTTAACAGCAGTCCAATAATGTTCTCCTATATCTTTTTGATATCTTCCTAACATGATCTGTGTATAGGCAACATCAAGTCTTGTACATAACATAGCATACATTATTGATCCTTTTAGTGAATCATATGAGATCTTATTCATTCTCTATTTCTCTTTTTGTGTATGGGGAAACATTTTCTTAGAAAGATGAAAACCGTGTGAAAATAGAACTAATCTCCTCTTGGATTGTTCTATAATAATTCTCTTCAGTATCTATTCAATATATGTACATTGATTTAGTACAAAAATTCTCTTAGATCTATCAAGAATGATATTTATCCCTAGAATGTAGGCTTCTTCACCTATTTCCTTCATGGAAAAACACTTATTCAACCAATCCTTAATAGATTTTAACATTGGTATGGCATTTAAAATAAGTAATATTTCATCAATATATAATACTCGGGTAATAAATTCATTTTCCATAAACCTTTTCTTAACACATGGCTCACATTCTTTCTAATTGAAACCAAATTCTTTTATGGCTTCATGAAATCAAAATTTTTAGGACATGGATGCTTGCCTCAATCCATAAATGGATCTATGCAACTTGAAAATCCTTTTGGAACCACCTGGAGTCGCAAACCCTTCTTGTTGTGTCATATAGACATATACATGATGGTTACCATTATGTAATGTAGTTTTGAAAAACATCTTCCAAATCTCATAGTCATAGTAAGATACTATAAAAAGTGTGATTCATATAGATTTAAACATGGAAACTAGTGAAAAGGTTTCATCGTATTCAATTTCTTGACATTGTTTAAACCCTTTAGCCACTAGGATCGCTTTATAGGTACTTACATTACCCTCCATGTCCAGTTTCCTTTTGAATACCCATTTTCATCCAATAGGATTTACATCTACTATCTCATCAAATAGAACCCAGAATTGGTTATGATAAATAGAATCTATCTCCACTCCAATGGCCCGAAGGCCTTCATTTTTTTATTGATTTTTATAATCCACCTTTCAAGGGGTGAGGTGGAACCCTTACAAGACCCGTAGGAGTAAGCATTACATGGACCATAGTATTTAGAGGAATTCATTTCCCATAGTCTTCAAAAATTACATACAACCCAGACTAACTACTTGGAATAGCTCCTCCCCAGCATCTTCATCGTGAAATCAGTTCTCCACCTTCGCATGGCTATTCAGAAAGTCTTTCCCGTGCATGCATAGGCTTGTCCCGATGGCAGGTGCCATACCGTCTCATTCTTACAATCCGTTTAGCTTATGCTATGGTGAAAGATCCTTGCTCCTCCTCCTTCTGAAGCTTGTTCCTTATAGGTTGTCTGGTTTTCATCTGCACTTTAAGGTGGCCCGAAGGCCTTGAGGTGGCCCGAAGGCCTGGGTGGCCCGAAGGCCTTAAAGGACTCAGGGACCAAATCTGTGGCCCGAAGGCCGAAATGGGGGCATATTCCTAGCTGTTACAGTGCCAAATAGTTCCTATTACAGTACCTACTACAGTAATGCTACAGTACCCGGAAATTATCCCCCACTTGGATTTGATCCCAGGTCTCTTGGATGCACTTAAGGAGTCCTCACCAACTGGGTTGAGGCTCATGTGCCATAGAATCTATCTCATAATTCATATATTCTAGTCATATTGACACTTACGAATTCTCTACTACCTCCTTGTAGGAGAGAGGATCATTATTGTCAACCAATAATGAGTCACTATCTTTAGTGACTATAATACCACATCTCCCTAATTCTCTTACCTCTCTTTTACTCGTTAACAGTACTTCTATTTTTGGAACTACTTATTCCATGGGTGCCTATGGAATCTATTCCTGTACCAACTCATGTGTATCTTGATCATCAACTTCATTGAAGTCAATCTTTCTCCCACTACCCTTTTTCAGTATGTTCTCACTCTTAAGAAAAACTACTTTTCTGGTGATAGTCACTTTCTTATGTGAGGGGTAGTATAGGTAGTATACCTTTGTTTCCTTGGGATACCATATAATGATGCAACTCATGTCCCAGGGTGCTAGTTTGTTTCCTAAGGACATAAAAAACCTCTCAAACCCATACATGTTTATGCGATAAAATGGGTTTCTTTCCACTCCATAACTAGAAGGGAATTCTATTTTATGATTTAGTTGGTACTCGGTTTAGTGTGTATTCCATGGTTTGAAATAAATATCCCCAAAAGTGTAATGGATTATTTTATGATTCATAATCCACATTACCGTTTCTATTAAGGTACATCTCAACCCTTCACTAACACCATTCCACTATTGTATATAGGGTGCAGTGAGTTGAGATAGAATCCCAAACTCTAATAGAAAGTTGATGAACTCTTGGTTAATATATTCATCACCTTGATCTGATTGAAGATTATTTATCTTAATACCAAGATGATTCCCTACATAATTCTTGGATTTATTGAATTTTTCAAAGGACTCATAATTATACCACATAAAGTAGATATAGCCATATCTACTCAAGTCATCAGTAAAAGTTATGAAGTAAGAATATCCATATCTATCTTCTACTGCAAATGGTCCACACACATCAGTGTGTACCAATCATAGTAGTTCTATAGCCTTTTCACCCTATCCATTGGATGGTGGTTTGTTCATTTTTCCATGAAAACAAGCATGCAATATATCAAGTGGTTTTAGCTCACAAGAGTCTAAATAACCATCTAGATAGAGCTTTTTTAAAGGCTTCTCATTTAAATGAACAAGATAGTGATTCCATATCTAAGTGTTACATGAATCATGTGAACATGAATCATTATTTGTTTAAAACACTTGGTCTTCATAATTTAATACATAAAGACTGTTATTTAAATTTGACATAACATAACATATGTTTTCCTTATAAAAGAAACAACTTTTATTTCCAAATTTGAAAATAATCCCACATATAGCTTTACATGATATAGAAATTATGGTCTTGGTAACTGTATATAGATAATAACAATATATTAAAACCAAAATCATCCATATTGACAATGAAATTTGGTAGTCACCAATGGTTAGGACAATTGGCCTCACACCATTTGAATCTTGAAAATCCACCTCTCCTCTATAAATCTTCCAGAATATATTTGGTTCCTACATTTAGATACTTATGTGAGAACCAAAATTTTTATCTAATACGCAATTTATAGAAATGTAAAGATTGAAATCAATAAAAACACACATGAAAAACATACCACCTCCATCTCCTTTCCCCCCTCTAGATCTTCTTCCTTTCAGTAGCATGGTGCTTGAGAGATTTAGACTATTTATAATTCCTGGTCCCCTTTTCCTTGTCCTTACTCCTCTTCTTCACCATAAGTACTGTGGGTTTTTTCATGCTCCATGTCCTTATCCACTTGGAGAATCAAGGTAAGATGTTTTAAAAGGCTCTTCTAACTATTTATCACATTATAATTAACAATAAAGTTGGATAAGGTCTTGGGAAGTGATGAATGTATGAGATATGTATGCAGATCATCCAGTAATTTAAGCCCTAGGATGTATATGCGTTCAATGTATCCAATTAGCTTGACTAAATGAGGCCCAGCTGGCATAAACTATCCAAGCATAGTTATGAACAAAGAATTTGAGATCCCATACCTCTCTTGTCTTGACTTCTCTTGATATAGATCTTGAAGGTAAGACATCATGATATAGACAACCATATCCTCATATTTCTTTAAAAGCTAATTGGGCATGGATGATAGCATGAATCAATGAACATCTGTAGTATCATTCAGATTTCTCTCATAGAGAGATAGTTCTTAATCACTCTCCTCATTTCCATGTGCAATTGTTAAAGTTTATTCTAGTACATACAATCTCCTTTCATGTAAAAGGATGACATGTAAGTGCCTTTTCCACAATTGAAAATTTATGTTAGTGAGAAGATTTTCCTTCTCAAGTACGGATCACAATGATATGGTTTATGTCATTTTATTATTGTGTCTGAAAAATAAATAAGAATAATTTTAATACTTTATATGATATATTTATACAAATAAATAAATATTATATTTATTAGTCTCCCACTATTTTATCCAAACCTAATAGCCCTCACCATTGGATTAGGAATATCATGTTTCTTGGAAATTCTAGTGGAAAGGATCCATATTTTCATTTTCATTACCCCAACTTTGGTTGGCAAAGAAACTTGAATGGTTTTATGTAGACATTCCAAATTTTAACTGCATTAACTCATAGTTCCTTGATCTACGGAGTGGACTCCCCATTCCTAACATCATTAATTTAGATTTCCTAAACATTTTCCTCCCAGTTACACTGATTCCTACTTTGGAAGTCAACCCTTGATTTAAACCAAGTTAAGTAAACCCAAAACCTCATGTTAGTATTCCTCGATAACTAAAAGTACCCCACTTTGGCTTCTCAAGCACTTTGAACTATGGTTCGATTCTAACTAAAGTAATGGAAGGATATACCAACTTAATATTTTGTTAAGGGGTTTTATCATTTATGTGTAAATTTAAAATTATTATCGTTATCACAAGCTTTTTAATATTAAGTGAGATTACTTAAGTGATTAACCATGTGTTAGATAATATTTACGGATAGTCCAGTTTATTTTAGTTCCATATTGCATGCATATTAATTTAATAATTATTTTATAACGATAATACATCCATAATGAAATAAAAATTCAACTGACATAAATAAAACAAAGGGTATGATCATGAGCTTATAATAATATTTATTTTATCCAGTGGTTGAAAAAAAAACTATTAACCTAGGGGAGAAACACCTTGAACCAATTGAGGTTCGTGTTTATATATTTACACCTCTCCACCTTTGTATCTCCTTGGATTGGTTTTGCCTTGGCTCCAAACTTTAACCGCCTCCACTATCTTGGGAGATTCATCCATTACATATGCCTTTTACTCATGTATAGGTGAGGGGAATAAGGGGTTTACATAAAATAAACCATGGGTGCATAGGCCCGATATTATAATGAGAAGATAAGACACACATGCCAACAATTTAATTTAATAATAAATAAAAAAATCAATCACATAAATAAGGCATGTTCTAGATCATGATCATCTCCATACATGTAACAAATTGAGAATTTAATAAAACATTCATTCAATTCTTTAATAGTTCTTATTTAAGATAAATCATGCTTGAATCGATTAATTATTATCTTTTATTAATCATAGCTTTTATCTTAATAATTAACTGAATTTTCTTGATGTTCTCATCCATTGTAATTTTAAACAAATTAAATAAATTCATTTAAAATTAACTGTGTACATAACTTGTACCATTTAGGTAACACGGTGAATACCCACAAAATTCTAACCAACATGTATTGTACTCGTATACTATTTTACTCTTATGAAGAATGAGATACACAAATTATCACATACTTTCCCAATGTGAACATCACGGATGATTACACAAATTACATGATTTCTTGGTCATGTTTTATGCTTAAATTCATATAGAGTAACAACTAATAATATGACTCATACATGATATGAAAATCTAAACAGTATGTAAATATTATTTAAACATTTAAATATTTATGTATATTAAAATGTATCACACTGTGTATCTAATATTTATGACCACACGTAAGTACATGTCTCAAGGTTTACATAGTAAAATAATTAAATTTTAAATCTGTGTAATTCAGTAATAGAAAAAATCCTATAGATCTAATCTACATGACATGTACACCCTTCACTTTCTATCTAAGGTACATGCCTAGGGACTCAGCATGTGAAATGTACCTTGAAATTTGGGAGTAAAAGGAATGTACAGGGGGCCACACACCATGTTGACTCTGTGTTACATGGTCACCAGTTAGGTAGTTCGTGTATTGAATACACGGATTGTCTATTCCCCAGATGGACTACACGCTATGTACAATGGACCACAAAACGTGTATTCTAGCTGACTGTGTTCTTGTCAATCCCTATCAACATGTAGTGTAAAAATTTACTACACTGCATTCCATTAATGTACATGGTTTGAGTAATTTCCAAATTAGTTCCTAGTGAATTTATCACAACTACATAGGATGTAACTCAGGTTATACGCACGTAATTTTGTGTTATTTAGGTGGATTTCATGGCACCTCTATATGAGTTCCTCAATTTTAATTTAATCATAAAATTAAACATATTTTTTAGATCTATGAGAAACAAAGGTGGTAGAAATAGATCATGCAATTTAGATTAAAAGTTCAATTAATATTGAATTGAAAAACTAAATTTCAAATGGGTAAATCACCAAAGATCTTAAATAATTATAAAAAATTTTGTGCCCGCTCAAATATCACATGTAGGTTCTAGGCGTAGCAAAAACGTGTGATTGGTGGGGCCTAACTTTTTTTTCCCATGATCGATGATCAATCTAAGATCTATGTGATATTTAATCACTGTAATCAATGGAATTTAATCAAATATGGATAAAATTAATAATTCCAGAATCGAGAGAGAGGAGATCAACACATATTTTATTATAATTAATTTAATTAGTTAAATAATTTCCTCTAAGGAATTATTTCTTAGTTGATGAATATGGCGACAGATCTACAGTGAATTATCATTTCTTTGTAAAACCAAGTGTATATTTCCTATAGTGGTGATCCACACATGTTCCAAGAGCCTCCAGACGTCATTGAAGGAGTTTTCAGGTGCTATCACATAATATCCTTTCCCTTGCTTCATCGACCATGATCATCTCAAGAATCACAACCAAAGCATTATCCTGGATTCAGTGGATGAGGATTAATTTCCATTCATGGGATCATTCTTAGATAATGGAGATCTCTATGCTTGAGAGGATACTCCATGATTCATTGTGCACAGCTGAATTATGTCTTGAGAAAATTACATAATTGGGTATTTTTATTTCTAGGGGTAAAATAAAACAATTTCACAAGTGCCCTTATTATTTATTTAATACTAGAAAACCTCTCTACCCAATAATAATAGTAACATTATTATTTCTCAACATGAACTGAAATTATAAATTATAATTAAATAATATTTAATTAAATAATATACAATATTATCATTTCTCATTAGATAATTAAAATCGGTCCATCGTTCCCCAAAAATATTTATCAGGCCTTGAATAATGACTATTTATTAATTAAATAAATATCACTAAATTATTCTCTAATAATTAAATAAATATAATATTCACTAAATAAAAAATGAATATTTATGAAATATTATGCTAATAATATATTCTCTCGAATAACTAGTGACATAATAAATATGATCAAGCATACATGAATATTTATTAAAACATGTATGGGGATAATATTTATTCAACTTTTTAGATAATAAATAATAATATATCATTTAACTAAGATTCCTAATACACTTAGTGTCTGGCCCTCTAAGACTCTTTCTCAGTGGATTCATGAGAAGCATCCTAAACTCCAAGGTTAACATATATACAAATGTCAAGTCACCCATAGGAAAAGAAGTAAACGTTTCAATGACATGTCGCCTTATATGAATGGTTATTGTGTAATATAATCTCTTTATCATGTTATATTTAATGGAGCAGGTTGCATGCCTATGTCATCAACCTATGCACTTGATATCTCTTTCTTTGACTGTACAGAAATAGAACAAGCCTATAGAACATCATGGTCGTGGATTTATTTCGGATATATCATTCTATCAAAGGGGCTGAGATATTAACTTCCATTAATGAACATAAGGGATACATCCTTTCTCAGATTATTCATTAATGTAATATTACTCATGACGAACCCAATGTATCCTTCCTTTCTGCGAATATAATGTGTCACGGTTTTTGTCAATACATATAAGTGCACGAATAATTATACTCAATAATAATAATCTTAAATTCCAAGGACCAATAAACATTTTTGTGGATAGGAAAATACAATGACACAAATAAATTTTAATTTCCTACTAGTGGGTATTTTTCTCGTAATATCCATAAAAGGTATTATAATGGGAGTACAACAGGAGAAGGAACCACAAAGCCCAATAAGTCTCCACCCCTGGTAGCCTATATCATCTGTGTCCCTCAAATTATATCATCTGAATATAGAAAATATATATTCATGAATATTTTCTTATCACTTCTACGTTTTAATCATATAGGGGAACTACTATGGCCTTTTAGTGTGATAGTTACTCTTAGGACATTATCACATACTATGGAACGCACAAAGAACAATCATCATGTGATAAGTCATTTATTAATATTCAATGAAATGAATACATGTTTATCTTAAAGTAAAAAGAATTTGGTTCAAGGAAACCAACTCCAACACTATCTTCTTCTCAACAGGTGGGGGTACTACTCCCTTCCATCCAAGAAGAAGCACCTCATGAGATGTCCACTAAACTGAGGCCTTATCACTCATTAGATTTTTTTTACAGTCTTGAATTGGTAACATGGATGGATATCTTCATAGAGGTATGCTGAAAGTGATCAACAAGTACCATGAATAGATGAGAATATATGTATATATGGGGAGATCACTCATAAAAGAAATTCAAAGGACTCGGTCTTATATAATTCAGGTACCACTATTACCTACAACCAATGTATCGGTATACTAAGCCAATAAATAAGTTGTTAGAGTCTTGGTGTATGGATACATTGGTTATTACAGAAACACGAGGCTCCCTAGCCTGAAAATTACACTCGAAAAACTCAAACATTTTTTCCCTAAGTTACCAACCAATCCTCTCCATAGGTATATCTCAACACTAACCTATAAAAGAACCATAATTGATACCACTCTATAATGACTTGATCCTCTTTGACCCACCTAGCTAGTGGAGGTCTGATCTAGAACAACCCCAAGACCACCTCTAACTGGCTATGAGCTAGTGACATGCACTATGAATGCATCATATAAATGGGAGGCCCTTTCCTACTATACCTATATGCACACACCCAATCGTCTCTATACAACATTCAAGAGGATTAATAAAAATGTTTGAAACATATAGATTAAAACCATGCATGAAATAACCTCTATAGAAAACATCATAGTGTGATATAATATAACCAATGTTAAAAGGGTTAAAATACATGCCCAACTTGAAATTGTGGTCTCAACCTAACAACAATTGGAAAAGGAAAGTTAAAAGATCCCAACACCTAATCTCCAATCCCAACCACCATACAAGGTCTATACACCCTACTATCCCAATGATCTATAAAAATCATTGTTGATCTATCGATAGTCTTCATAATATATGGAACATGTGGGAAAACCCCATGTAGGGGTGAGTATCTACATACCCAGTAGGATGCCCAAAAAACTGAAAGGGAGAAATATTGAGATACAACAATGGTAGTCCTCTCATCCCAAAGTAAGTGGGAAACAAAACCCAACATCATATATATATATATATATATAATCTCATAAAAATACATAGATGATAGAGAAAGAGGATCTCCATCTCATAGCCCAGCCAAGGTTGATGAGTCTTCTAATAGATCTAAAGGGACCATCTCTAATACCCGACATCTCATGTAACCATTAAGGTAACTGTACAGAGGAACCAGACCTTACCAATAATCTATAAAGTCAAGGGGGAATGATCTTAAATAGGGGACCCATTGCGTCATATGTTGTGGGCTTCTAATCAGTAGGTATTGTTATAGTACCCATTACCTAGTGCAGCAGGGGGTTCCACTCAGTAGTTAGAGGAACCACCCCTAGTGCATTAGTAGGGTGACACTCTGTATATAGAGGATCCACACCCTATTACATCAAGGGAGATCCACTTAGTAGATAGTAGACCCACACTTCAGTGCATCATGGTGGTTCCACTCAGTAGATAGAGGAAAAACGCCCTAGTGTGTCAAGGGGGTACCACTCGGTAGATAGAAGACCCATACCCCAATACATCAGGGGGACTACTTAGCTAGTGTAAGGAGTATGGTTGACCCACACCCTAGTATGATATAAGTTTTTCAACCCTGAAATCTTTCACTAATGATAATTCATGGTAATTTTCATCATCAAGAATCACCTAAATATCAATCATGCTTCGAACATTCTACATCATATCTTGAAATCCACTATGAATTCCACTATTGTGTTCTATGTGGAATACTTGTCAAGATAGGTGACTCATGGGACAAAATATGAGTCCACATAAAGAGTATATGCAAGGGAGAAGTTTCTCATAGTGTTATATGGTTTGTATAGGGTTCACTTGGCAAGCGGTCCCACTCCACTACCTGGTTGTGTTCTTATCTAGACATGTCTTAGAGGCCATGTCACCACACACGTCATCTAAGGCATCCCACATGGTGAGTCTCAGCCACTCAAAGCCTACCTGTGTTTACCTAGTCATTCCTATTTTTTTTTGTTCATTTTTTTGTACTTTATATATAACTATCTATTCTTAAGTATCAGCTTGTCCTCATGTACTCTCAGAGAACACGACGTTCCCTCTCACATGGGGTCCTTACCATGTATAGTTGGAACATGACTTACCCACTCGAGGAGGGTCACACAATGTGTGGGTCCAGCAACAGAGTTTTATCCCAATCTTCCCCAAAACCCTAGTTGTTATTGCTGGATGGGGCTACAAGGTGTTTTCTCATCCCAGTACATTTTGTGTAGTTGGGTTTTTCATGGAATGTCCAAATGCATCATAAAAATGTTCAGATCTGACCTCCTCTCCATGAATCACGCCTATTGAATTACTTGAATAGGTGTAACCCACCCCTTAACATGAATTCATAGCCTCTTATAACCAAAAATCATGTTATAGTGAGTCCCTTGAAGCATGTGACTCCATGTGTGGTGCCTCCAATCACCTACCACACGATCTAGTCGCTGTTGTAGATTCTAGATACATAGAGTATCACTCGCATCCTTATTCATACCTTGATTGATCAAAAAATAGACTATTTTCATGTCATTCATGCCACCACAATAAATCTAGGGGTTTGATCGCACTTGAACCCACCTCGGTAATGTCAAACTGTAACCCTGTGAGATAATAATGAAGAATGCAATGAATGGAGTAGGGAAAAGAAATAAGTAAAAAGTAGATCATTTATTAGAAAATATTTCTTGGATAATTATTACATAACGGGGATGTCCAAGGGAGACAACATGGAATAAAAAATATAATTTTACTAAAAAAATCAATTATCTAGATGGGATCATGCAAAGGGTACAAAAACACGGATAAAAAAAGTGGATGAATATTCCAAGATAAAAATTTAAATCAAGGGGAAAACTAAAATTAATGATCCCTACCTCGATTTGGATTGATCATAGGTGAATAAAACATTCTCCAATGATGGAGAAGAGATACTGTATTTTCTTCCTCTCAATCCATCTCAATATAATTGTTTTTCATCATCTGATGTCGATTTTCCAACAAATATTTCTCTCCTTCTCCTCTATGATATAGAAAGGTATATTAGGATAACCATTAGAAAATCATCATAGAAATTTATCTATAGAGGCATGGTAATATTAGGGTTATTTAAAAAATTAATTAACTAAATTAATTAATTAAATTATTAATTTCACTTAATGCACCTACTAGTGGCTGCCTCAGCTAAACGTCCAGTACATACCAACATTATGTTATGCCTAGGGTAACCCATACATTCTAGATTCAACTATATATTAGATTTCTGATAAAAGGCTCCCCTCAGAATAAATTCAATTATTTATGAAAAAAATCATGCATGTGATATTAATATATTTAATATTTTATTAATATCAACTTCGGGATCATTGGGTATTGGAATCTCACGTCGTCTCAGCACCCGATTCCAAAAAATATTTATAAATATAATTCAAACACTTACATGGGAAATAGGGCCCTAATATTATTATTCTAGGTAGATAAGTACCTGATGGATATAGTACCAGTTAAATAAGGAATATCAACTAGAGGTGTCACACCACAAATTTTATAATTATTTTATTTTATAATTTCGTTTCTTTAGATATTTTCATCAAGGTTTGGGTCGAGTGCTGGTCTAAAATTTTATATGTTTGGTAATTTTGGTGGGTTTTAGGCTATTTCATGGGCACCACATGGTTAGCGGTAACCGTGTGGTCATCCCATGTGACCATGCGGGTGCCCAATATTTAAAATAAATAAAATTTTATAAAATTAAAATTTTAAAGAATGTTTTAATAATAAAAATAATTATGATAGTAATAATAACATTATTATTATTATTATTATCATTGAGTCATTATTATTATTATGGTTATGCTATTATTATTAAAAAAAATTGTTGTTGTTTTTATTATTAAAATGTATATTGATATTATTATAAATATTATTATTATTTATATGATGATGGTTGTTATTATAAATATTTTTAATGTTATTATTATAATTATTTCAATTAATTACTTTTTATTTTATTTTATTATTTTTTCAACCTTAACCACCTATTTTACCTCTACCCACAATACCCCCCCCCCCCCCCCGCTATTTGTTTTTATGTGTGTTCCCCCTATCTTGTCTGGATGCCATCATGAGTGCTCCCCATATCCAGTTGTAGCTCCTTCCCGATTGTGTCCCTTCTGATGACATCCCTCATTCTCATGCTGCATCTCCCCTTGCAAGGCCTCCTTGCTCTCAATGATGGCCTATAGTATGACCCCACCCCCTAAATATATGCATCTCCATTCACTTTCTGGACACCCTTACCAGCGCACTCCCCTTTCTCCAACTATGAGACCTCACCGGCATGCATCCTTTCTCCGGTCACACCTCTCTAGCCATCTCCCTACACCTCTGGTATATCACTATTTCAATTTTGTGTGTTTTTTCTTCATGTAGCCCAACCCTAATCCTCAAGGGTTTTAATTATTTGTTTTTCTAATTTTTTAGGGTGTTTGGTTTGTCCAAAATCTCTCACTCTCCCTTCCATTGAATTTTCATCACGTTCACATGCCATTGAGGTATGCGAATCTGGGTTTTTCCATTCTGATGCAGTCCTTTGACACTTGTATCCTTCTAATTATTTTTTTACTCAATTCACAGCCGTATTATACCATTAGTTGGTCTTCTATAGTGTTCTTGAATTTTTAGGAGATATTAAAAATAGTTTTATGTGATTCTTTGGAAATTTTTATCGGGGTCAATGCTAAATTTGTTTGATTAATACTCAATTTTGTTTCAATAAATTTTTATATGTGATTCTCACAAGAATAATTCTTATGGCTACTCTATTGAGGTGTTTTTATGGTAATAGAATTTGAAAAAAAATAACTTCTAGGGTGAATCTTAAATTATGCCTATGTTTATATGCACTAAAAATTATTTGATAAAGTTTCATTTTTCTTGTAATATAGAATTTCTGGTTTTTTTGTTAAATATTTAGTATTATTTATGTTGTGATGATAACTGTTTGTGAACTTGGACTAGTGAGTATGGTTTGTCAATGATAAAGCTTGTAAATGGTATTAAAATGGTTTAGAAAATGGTTTTATGGTTTTAAGAGGATAATTATGAGTTTTCTAAATAATTTGTATGGTTGGATTTAGTTTTAAAGCAATTGGTGATTTTTTGGAAATGGTTTTTGAGTGTCTTATTGAATGTTTGGTGAACACATGGATGTTCCCTAAAATGAATATGGTGCTTTAAATCAGTTTTTCCTTGAGATCTTGGTTTCCTAAAGGGTTATTCTTTTCTAAATTATGTTGTGTCCTTTTGGGGGTTTCTAAACATGGTTTAAAATGGAATCTTAGGGGGAATTACTATTTGGATTTTGGTGTGTGTTTTGGTGAATGCTTATCTTAATGTGTTTTTGACATGTTTTACTAGGTTCATGATTTTACTTGAATGGGGATTTATAAATGTTCTTCGTAAATGGATTTTGTGTGTGTTGAGATAAAGGTCCATTTGGAACTTCCAACTTAAAGGTGATTTTTGTGTTAACTTTTAGAAGGGATTGTGTTTTGGAAAATGGGTGTCCTCAGTTGGCAACTCAAAATGTTTTATAAAATGATTTAAATTTCTAAATAAAATGATGCCTAAGTTGGAACCTTGTTGATGTGATATTGACACATGTATATGTATATATATATATATAGGGAACCCCTATCTAGGATCTCTCTTTATAGGTTATTTCATAGGTGATGTCCATGTTTATATTAGTTAAGTGTGATTGAGATAGGTAAGGTGGGTCTTGCATGGGACGTCCTCCCACTTACACAATTTAGTTTTTTCATGGGTATTTTGGAATCTTTTAGCGGATCGAGTGACATTTTCTAACCAACCCCAATTAGATGTGTTGTTACCCCCTGGATCACAGATAAGCCAAGTGGGGTGTTTCAACTAGATTTGTTTGTTTAGGGCAGCCGGTGGTCATTGAATTGGGGGCTTCACCATATACCGACAGGTGGTTTCAAACTGAGTATATATAGGGGTCTTCTAGGGTAGTATAAGATATTTGTTGGTTATTATTTATATTTTTTGTTTACTTTATATGTTACTAGTTTTTCAACCAACCCTGTATATCTGTTTCTCTTAGCACTACCATGGATTTCTTTGTTTTGGTTTTTAATTATAAAATGGTAATTGGTTTTGGAAATGGAAGTGTGGTGTGGGTTGTTTTCAAAAAAAGATTTGTTCTTTATTAAATTCTGAAACTCTATTTTTATGTATATATTTTAAAACTATTCTTGATGGATTGTTTCGAGAAAGTAAAATATGTGGATTCTATTGTTGTTCTTTGGCATTCCTATTGATCATTTTGGTGCTCACGGCTACTTTATCTTTTTAGTTGCAGGTTCCAATTTGTTCAAGTTCTAATGGTATATTTTCTCGTTGTTGGAAAACATTTGATCTTATGGTTGTAGGTGACCATGTGGTCCCATGAAGATTTGGTTGGTACAAATTTAGTTCCGTTTATTTTTTATTCAGTTTAGATTCAGTATTCTTAGTTTTATTTTGTGTCTAAATTGTTTATTTATTTCTTTAAGATTCATTTTTGGGTTATTTATGCTAATTAATTTTTTATTTTGTGGATCCTAGTTATTTCTTGGGGGTTTAAATCATTCCCACTTGTATGTTTTGATGCCCGGCAGTAGTTTCCAGGATTTGGGGATCGGGAATGCCCTTCGTGTTAGGCCACAGACTGGCTCGGGTGACCGGTTTAGGGTCGATCTTGGTTGGTTCATGAATAAATGGAATTAGAGGGTGGTTATTGTTATTTTGGGTGTTTGGTAGTTGTATATTAGGACTTTTGGGACTCAAGAGATAGTTTCATGAAGATTTTTGAGAAGTCTAGATTGCTCTAATCCTCGAGCTACTAGGGGTAGTCTGATATTCCAGTCTTTTATTCTTGTTTTAGATTGAGGGATGGCAATGGAGGATGTCTAGTGTTACGACGTGATTTCACATGAAGTAGTGACCCATGTAGAGTCTAACTATATAGTTCAAGCTCCTCCATGTCATTAATTCTTACTTGGGTCATGCCCACTACAATGCCACTAGGTTAAGCATGGATACTTGTCCCTCACTCTGGTAGATTGATGCAAGTTGTGGTTCTCTTTGGTTTTTGATAGTGTAGGTATGTTTTAGAAAATGAAAATGGTTTTTAAAAAAATTATTTCTTATAAATGAATTTAAATATGTAAAATGGGTTTTAAAATTGAAATCACTTGGTCTAAAAATCTAGGGTTTGTTTGGAATTGGTAAAGAAGTGGTTTGAGTGAATTCTTGGGTATACCTTATGAATTTTTTCACATGAGATTGTGCATATGGAAAGTTTGTGTTGATTCTTATGGATGGAAGTGGATGAAAAAATGAGAAACAATTCATGGGATTCCTTGGGTGTGTGTTTGAGATTAAAGGCATGTCCTTTCTTTCTAAATTTATTTTTGAAAAGAAAAATGTATTTGGAAACTTGGTTTTAGTTTTAGAATGGGGTTTTGGTTTTCAAAAATGTTTTTTTGTGTTTGGAAAGTGACTTCGAAATTATGAGTTTTTGAAAATTAAAATTTACATGGGGTTTTTGTAAAGATGGATTTTTTGTTGTACTTGTATGTGTATTTATTAATATCCTGTCATTTGGTCTTTAGATATTCTTTCTGATTGTGTTTCGGATTGGTTTTAGATTTTATTTTATGTTTCTTGTGTTTTTTTCAGAAAACACCACCCATAAAGGTATCCAATATTTCTAAGGATTCATGCCTAGTTTCTGATTCTTCTAAAAGGTTACCTATCATATGTGGTGATCGAGGTCCATTAGAGGCAGAGAGGTTTCTTGGAAAGTTCGAACGTGACTCTAGGGTGTTGGTAACTCTCAAAGCTAATAGAATTCATGTTATGTTGTGTTGGGTATGTTTGAAGTTCCATCTTTGGATTAATGGGAGTTATTCACCCCACAATCAATGCAAGTTGGGATGATGTGGTATGTCCTTAAATCTATATTTATCTGATGATTCAAACCTAAAGAGGAGAAGATTAAGAAAAGGGAAGAGATCATGTGTATTCAACAAGACCAATGGACGGTGAAGGCATATGTTGACTACTTCAGGGAACTTGTTTCCTTTTCCGGAGGTAGCATCGCAATATTTCCTAAAAACATATCTCTTCAGTGGGGGTATTCATCCAGAGATCACGGAATAGTTTCTCTCTTTTAAGGACTATTATTTTGATAATCTGGAGTATGAAGTGTTTCTAGCTAATTTGGTCTCTAGAGTGTAGGTGGCTAGAAATCTGGTGTCTCTTCCTATGCATGAAGGATCCCCATCTTATGATTAGGGTGTGCTTGAGAGACCTGTTTCTAAAAAATATCCTCCATTGGTTCTGGTTTGTATTTCATCTGATTGTCCCCGTTTGTGCCTCCAGTGTGGCCAGTTTTGGCACTCGAATCTATCATATCATATCCCTCTAAAGTTGTTCCATCATTGCAGCTATATGTTTAATTTTTAGAAGTTTTAAAAAAGTGTCACCTAAAGAAATCAACATGACCAAGGAGTTCTCATACCTGACTCTGAGGCACGAGACACTTCAGCCATCAGAACCCCTTCCCTGGGTCTCAGGGTGAAGCTCTGACACAGTGAAGAGTTTCCAGGGGTGTCAATCCTCGATCTTGATTTTATTTTCCATAATGGGATTGGAACATTTAATGATTTTTTGTTCTTGTTTTCTACTATTGAGGATTTTCTACCATTTAATGATTGTCCTCATTTTCCATAATGGGATTGGTGACTTTTTTGGGGTATAAATTTTTTTTAGTAGGTATACTTGTCACAACCCGACTTTTAAAATTATTTTATTTTACTTTATCTTGGATTCATATATTTTTATCGAGTTTTGTGTTGAGTGGTGGTCTAGAATTTTTTAAGTATGGAAATTTTGGTGGGTTTTGGGTTGGTTCAAAGGCACTACATGGTTAGAAATAACCATGCAGGTGAACTATATTTAAATTAAATAAAATTTTATGAAAGTAAAAAATTTAAGGAATGTTTTAATAATAAAAATAATACTAATAGTAATATTATTATTTTTATTATTATTATTTAGTTATTACTATTATTGTGGTTATGTTATTATTACTTACAATTTTTTGGTTATTATAATTATTAAAATGGATGTTAAAATTATTATATATATTATTATAATTATTATTATTATTATTATTATTTTTTTAGGATTATTATTATTATTAATACAATTAATTTATTTTTTATTTATTTGATTAACCCTAACCCCCTCATTCCCCTCTACCCACACGAACCACTCCCCCATTTTTTCCATGTGCGTGTACCTCAATCACGTCCGGCCACCCTCGAGTGCGCTCTACGTCTCTAGTCAGAGCTCCTACCTCGTAGTGTCCCTTATGATGATGCCCCTCCTTCCCAGGATGTATCTCCCCTTGATCAGCTTCACTAATGTATATGGAATTCTATAGCGCAACCCCCCCCCCCCATCTGAACATCTCCCTTCTCCAGCCAGATACCCTTTCTAGTGTGCTCCTCTTTCTCTGGTCAGACGACATCACAAACATGCATCGTTTCTCTGGCCACTCCTCCCCCACTAGTTCTCTCCACCTTCAATATATCTCTCTTTCAATTTTGGATTTTTTTCTTCCTATAGCCAACCTTAATCAATGAGGTTTTAAATTTTGTGTTTTTCTCATTATTTAGTGTGTCTAATTGGTATGGGAGGCCTTTCTCTCTCTTCTACTGATGTTTCATTGTATTCTTACACCATTGAGGTAGGATAATTTGTTTCTTTCTTTTATAACACATTCCTTTGACACTTTCACCATTATAATTACTATTTTTACCAAATTTGTAGCTTTATTATACCCTTAATTGGTATTTTATAGTTTTATTAAATTTTTAGTAGCTGTTAAAAGTTGTTTTGATGTTATTCCTTGAGTATGATTATCTGTGTCAATGCTAATAGTGTTTGATTAATACTCAATTTTACTTCAATAAGTTTTAATATGTGATTCACGCATTGATAATTATTAGGTCTACAATATTGATGAGTTTTATAGTAATATAATTAGAAAAAAACTTTTATGGTAAATATTTAATTATGACTATGTTTATATGACCTCAAATTATTTGATAAAGTGTCATTGTTCATGTAAAGTGAAATTGGAGGGTGAAATGTTTAGTTTTAATTATGTTGTGATGGTAATTTCTTGTTTGTGAATTTGGTTTTTTGTTTATGTTTTGGAAATAATATATCATGGAAACGGTACTAAAATGTCTTGGAAATGGTTTTATGTTTTTAAGGTGATTGTTTTTTGTTTTCTAAATAATTTTGATGGTTGGATTTAGTTTTAAAGAAATTAGTGATTTTTTTGAAATGGTTTTCAAGTGTCCTATTGGATGTTTGGTTCACACATGGATGTTCCCTCAAATGAATATGGTGCTTTTAAATTGGTGTTTCCTTGATATCTTGGTTTCCTAAATAGTTCTTTTTTAAAAATATGTTAGGTAATTTGTGTGGATTTTTAAAAATGGTATAAAATGGAATCTCAAGGGGAATGACCATTTGGATTTTGGTGTGTGTTTTGGTAAATACATGGATTAAGGGTCAATTTGGCATGTTTTACTACTTTCATTATTTTCCTAAAATTGGGATTTGGAAGCATTCTTAGTAAAAAGATTTGGGGTGTGGTGAGCTAAAGGGCCATTTGGAACTTCAAACTTAAAGGTGAGGTTTGAGTTAACTTTTAGAAGGGATTGTGTTTTGTAAAATGGGTGTCCTCGATTAGAAACAAGATATGTTTTATGAAATGATTTAAATTTATAAATAACTTAATGGCTCAGTTGTAACCTTCTTGATGTTATATAAGAACACAGGTATATATATATAGGGAACCCCTATCTAGGATCTCCATTTATGGGTTATCACAGAGGTGATGTATGTGTTTAGGTTAGCCAAGTGTGGTGGTGGAAATCAAGCTGAGTCACACATGGGAGGGCCTCCAACTTACACAATTTACTTTTACCATGGGTTCATTAGTGTATTTTAGGGGATTAAGTGATGGTTTCTGACCAAACCTGATTAAACAGGTTGGTACCCCATGGATCACAGATTGTCCTGTTGGGGTTTTTCCACTAGATTGGTTAGTTTAGGGAGTTTATTGGTCATTTACTTAGGAGATTCACCATATATCGGTAGGTGGTTCCGAACTGAGTTTGTCTACGGGTATTCTTGGGAAGTTTAGGATCACCCATGGTTATTATTTATATTGTTTATTTTCATTATACAGTACAAGTTTTTTAGTCGGCACTATTTATCTATTTCCTTGAGTACTTCTCTAGATTTCCTTATTTTGTTTTTCAATTATAAAATGGAAATTGGTTTTGGAAATAGAAGTTTGGAGTTGGTTGTTTTAAAAGAATTAATTTTTATTAAAGTGTGAAAGCCTATTTTTATATCTGTATTTTCAAACTAATGGTAATGGATTATTTTAGGAATGGGAAATAAATGGATCACACTATTGTTCTTTGGAATTACTATAGATGATTTCAGTGATCATGCCTAATTTATCATTTTAGTTGAATGTTCTAATTTCTCAGGTTCTCCTGGTTTATTTTCTCATTTTGGAGCAAATTCGTTCTTGTGTTTGGAGGTGACCAAATGGTCACATGAATATCGTGTTGTTAGCAGTTTATTTCAGTATGTTTTAGTTTCAATTTAGTTTCAGTATACATTGTTTTATTTTGTAACTAAATTGTTTTTTTAATTATTTAAGATTCAATCGCGGGTTATTTCTGTCTGTTAAGTCTTTTTTTTGGGTCATGGTTATTTAATTTTGTCTTAAATCATTCCCACTTGTATGTTTTGATTCCCAACACTAGTTTCCAACCTGTGGGGATCAGGAATGACCTTCGGGTCATACTGTGGACTGTCTTGGGTGACTGGTCCATGGTTGACCCAGGTTGGTTCATGACATGATGTGGGTTGCATGTAGGTGTACCAAACATAAGTGCAACAAACTGAGTACATCTGAAAATGGAGTATCGAACTAAGGAGAAGTGGATAAATCATACCATATGGAGTGTTACCTGATTTTATTTTTCCAAGGAAGGTTTTTGGACAATGGTCTGGAATGTAAATGTCTATGAAGATTTGGGTCTTTCTAAGATTATGGAGAAATTTCGAGACCATAAGACTCTTCAGTGTCCTATTAAAGATCTCAAATACTTTTTACACGGGTAAAAGGTGGTAAAATTTACTTTTGGAGGAAGATCATCTAATAAAGAATATATTTATTCACTGTTTCAATAAATTAGAAGGAAGATCTTATAGTTGGTTGTATAAACAACTAGTAAAGAGGTTCGTGGTTGGGTGTTGTAACTAGTCAATAAGTGAGAGGAGAAAATAAGGGTATTTGGGGGGATAACCAACTATGGTATAAGATTTGAATGTAGAAGGTAGAACCATATCCAACTAGAGGAATGAATTCTAGGTTGTATAACCATTTTTTCAGTTGCCTTTGAAATAATAAAAATATTAGTAAATAATCCATGTTGGGGGAATAAAAAACATGGAATGGAGTGGGAATTTGTACTGAACCTTGTAAATATCATGTACCGATCTCCCTCTTTATAATTATTGCATATGAGGTGAGGTTGAGAGATATCTTGACTGGATCGAAACATTAATAAGTTGTAGATTTTTATTTTAGAGTAGAATTCATAAATTAAAGGGATTGTTGATTCACCTACACCCCCTCTTAGTGGTCATACACTGATGTGGGAACTACACTTCACATAGAGGTTGTGATAAACCCATTCTCTATTGAACTCTATCATTATCAAATAGGTTTCTAGTTATTCATACCAATCACAGGTTTCTTTATATAGGCCATATAAAACCTTTTTTAAAACAAAAAAAAATTATATCATCATTCCTAATAAGAAATCCTAATGGTTTCTTGATGCATACCTCTTCATTAATGATTCCTTCTATAAATATTGTATTCACATCCATTTTAAAGACTCTAAATGTTATTTGAACAACCAATATTATAAATAGTGCTATATACTTCATTATTTCTAGTGTATTTAAGTTTTAGTTAATATAAACTTCTTCAACCTATACATATCTTTTATATACTAACGTTTAAAAATTCTTGACCACTAATCCAAGTTTATCATACTTGTTTAAAAAATACATTTTGTACCAATCATATTATGATGCATTGATAATTCTTTGAGCCCCAATATTTATTATTGTCTATTTTTTCTAACACCACAATCATGGATTTATCCCATTATTACTCATTCAATAATTCTTCAAATAAATTAGGTTTTATCTTTGAAAACAGAGAAGTGTACTCTATTTTTCTCACCCTCTGATTCTATTTTGGTGGATATTAGTCTCCATTAATATTGCTCAAATCAACTTCACATTTTCTTCTTCTTATTTGATTCAATGGCTAACTCACTTCATCACCATTCTCTTCCACTTATTCAACATTAGAATTATCCACAATTATGGCATTTTGAGAGCCTCCTAAATCCAAAACTGTCACTTCTTCATCATTAGCTTCATTATGAGATAAAATTAAAAAATAATATTTAAATTCATTTTTAAAAACTTTTATATAATTTCTTTCAACTATATTTTTTAACCATATTTTGAATCATTTATAGGCATTACTCATTTAGTATTACCCTAAAAATATACCTTAATCTTCATAATTACCATATTTCCCGTAATTTTTTTCTTTATTCTGAATAAATTTTTTTTGAATAATATATGATGCTTCATTGAGTGTTTCGTATTATTCAATGTTTTATAAGGCATCATATCTTCATCAAGACTATGAAAATCCTAATTCTATGTGTATAAAACCATTTTCACTAATTTTTATAATATTGGAAAGTGATTACACTTTAAATCAAAAAACTCTTGGCCATATTACTAACAATTTTATTCATCCTTTACACAATTCCATTGGTTTTTTATCCCTTATTACTAAAATTTTAAATTTTATTATATGTTTTCTATGAAAATTTTCATCTTCCAGGAAGGAATATTCTTTACTATTAGTCAAATATAAAATATTCATGTTTCTTATATTTTTATTTTCTTCCCATATTCAAAATCTTGTAATACATTCCAACATTTATCTCTTGTAAAACATAAACATGGAACATCCCTTTCCACTATATTCATCAACAAATAAAATGAAATACTTCTCACCATACATTCCATCCTAACTAACTAAAATGAATACATTAGTGTGAAATAGATTCAAAAAATTTGATGCAAGATTATTCTTTGGATGGTAAGGGTTTCTCACTATCATTAACCTTAATCATTAATCACAAACCTTTTATTTATTCATTTTTAGTGAAGGTATTTAAAAAATATCTTTAAACCTTGAAAGATTATCCACACTTTACAAATTAATTTAGACAAGCCTTTATTGATATAAGCTATTATCCTTCTCTATAGTAAAGACGCATGTATTCTACTTGTTATTCACCTCATATAGGGTCCAATTTTTAATCTATACTTTCTTAAGATGATTTCAAGCCTTCCCTTTGATATTGAAACATTTCTAATTGAATGTGAATTCTAATCCAAAGTCACAAAATTGTCTCAGACTTAGTATATTGGAATGAAGACCATTAATATAGAGAAAATCAGTTTTATATAATTCATATTTTTATTGGTGAGTCTTACCACTCCCTTTAATCTTTTGAGATCCATACATTCCCTAATGATCAATTATAAAAACTATTCCTTTCACATTCTTGAGAAAATTCATACCACCCATTATAAGTGATGGATAACAACTATCAAGATTCCTCTTGATTTATATTTTAAGGATTTAAAAGATATCTCAGTAAGAATAACTTTCTATATTATTTTTTATTCATCTATTTCCATGAAATTCTAAAATAAGTTGAGATATATGTTAATATATTCTTATTTTATTCATTATTAGAAGTCTAATCATATTATTCTTCCTCTAGAAGGTAAAATCCCTTTCTAAAACAAACTAAGTTGGAATTATTTTATTTCATTCTCCCATGTTCCATGGAAAAAACATTTACTTATTTTTATAAAATTCACACATTTATTCCAAAGTAAAAACATTTAATAAAATATCCATAAAATGAATTTTTATACTTATTTGAAGGATATGTTTCTATTATCCTTTGCTGGATTCCAATTGTTACTCATATCAACTAAAGTGTTGCTTCACAATAGTAAGATATTTTTCTCCTCAATAGCCACATAATTGAAACTTCATAAGTGGAAATATCATATTTCTATTAACATTAAATAAATATATTATTTTTAAAAACTTTATTGATTTTTCGAAAGTTTATGATGGTTGATAACTTTCTCCTTTCACCATTTAACCTTTTATATTCACATTTTTTTGAATTGTTTTTGATGTTCTGGAATCAAATATAAGACCACTTTTACCCTTATATTTGGGCCATTTAAATTTTAACATTTCAAAAAAAGATATTTTTCCTCATTCAACCATTTCCTTTAATACTTCATTCAAAAATTTCCCAATCTCTAGGTTTTTCTTTATGCCAGTAGTTGTTTTCAGTCTTAATAATATTTCTCAAAGATAAAATTTGTTCTTCAAGAGTTTTGATCTTCTTATATTTTTCCTTAACAGACATATTAGTATAATTAATGATTATTTCCTATTTCCCAGTCTTAAAATTTTAGTTCACTACTTATTAATTTTTATCTAAATATTTTTTAGTAATTCCAAATATTTCTCAATATTACCAACTTCTACATCAATATAATCATAATAATTTTAGTATTTGTTTAAAAATACTCTAATATTCCAATTTTCACTATCTTTATATCAAAGACCTTAGGAGTTCCTTCCAACTCAACCTAGAGATCAAAAACATCCACCAGGTGGTCATCCCATTTTTCTTCTTTATCTTTAGATTTATCCATTAAATCTACCACATAATATTATATGTCTAGTATAAACATCAATTTAATTCCTTATAATCAATGTTATTTATTATCTTATTCCAATTTTATAAAAAAACCTTTCTTTTATATTTAAAACAACAATAATTTATTGAATTGAAGTTTTTCTAGGAGAAGATCCATCCTTCTTTTTATAAGAACTCAAAATCACATCCTATTAATTAAAAAAATTAGAAAAATAGTTAGTATGTGACCAATATATCCATGATTGATATAATATACTGGTTAATTACCTTCAAATATACCTATACCTATCTTAAAATTGATTTTTATAAGTGAAAATAATTTATCTCTTACAGATAATTCAATTTAATCTACCCAAACCACTTGTTTCTCTATATCAATAAATAAAATTTCATTATATAAATGTTATAAAAAGTTTTTTGGATTTACATGATTTTCATATGAAACTACTTTCTTATATAAATCATCAATAGATAATTCTATAATATTTACTTCTTCAAGTTATGACATTCTATGATTGTAAATCAATTTTAATGTCTATATAATTATCTTTATAGTATTTTCATCTTTTATTTCATTTATTATTCCATAAATTTATCAAAGTAATTCAATTAGATTACCGAAGAAACTCTCACTATTTTCAATTTAAAGTATCCTCTAGAATTAATTTAGGAATTGTATTTGTTGTCAACCATTTGTTAGTGGATATTAAGAATGTCTTGAAATATATTTCAAGTGTATTTTAAATAGTTATATATTGTCATGATTGAATTCAAAAGGTTCTATAAATATTTAATAATGTATAAAATTCTACAATTTTAGCATAAAATGGCTAATTCTTTGAAATATTGTAATACATTTTCCAAGAGAAAAAATGAAAATGGTTAGAACTTACCCTATGTGTGTATGAATTCATGAGTGTGTGTGTAAGAATATATACAGGAGTTAATAATACATTACAACTTCGCTCAATTATTTCATTGAAGTTCATAATATTTTTATAAAATATCATAAATCTTTAGTGAAACTTGTAATATTTCTAGTGGTTTATAAGGCTTACACAGAATTTATAAGACCTTATGCCAACTATGTAAGAATTTTTCTTGAGTTCTTAAGTCATTAGAACTCTTCTAAGACTTTTTATAAGGACAAAAAATTTTAAAAATAAAATCAAATTAAACTAATTCCATGAGACTTTCTAAGTCTTACAATTATATCAAGGATGCCTAAAAATTTATAAAATATAGGAACTCACATGAGACTTCATAGGACATACTAACTCTAAGAAAATTAGTGGTTTCTCAAAACATAAATGATTTTAAAAAATAATTATAATAAAATGATATAAATTCACACATTTCATAATATCCAATATTTAATAATTTATAAATTACACATAACCCAAATGGATTTTTTTATTATAGAAGATAGTGAAAATTTAATCAATAGTGATTCTTTGAATTAAGGCAGTTTCACCATGAGTTATAGTGTCATGTTGAAAGACATTTTTCATGATAGTGTGAAATGTTTTGAATTTATTAAATATTTCATGTATCTATTGAAATAAAGAATATCCAAGTATCTTATCAATTTAAATAGATTTTTGGGTGTTTAAATAAGATAATAATATTTGTAATTATGTTGAATGATTTAAAAATAATATTAATATTTCAGTACAAAGTATTAGGGACGATTTCCATATTTGAACTATGAAATAATTATTCACTAAATTATATATTAATATAAATATAATAATTGAATAAGAAGAATCTATTCAATAATTAATAACTTGAGAAATCGATACTCTTCTATGTTAAAGATCAACAATATTGAAGAACGAGAAGAACTGTTGAACATCAACCTATAATGCATATATGACTTTTTTTTCTCAGTAGGAAAGTATATTGGGTTTCTAATCATCTAAGTGCATACTTTTGAGTAGTAGAATATCATCAAGTTCATGAATGATCTCACGCAACAATTTATTATTCTGATATACTGTAGGGAAGGTTGAAATGTTTTTGTTCATTAGCTTCCATTTGGTAGTAAAATATATTTTAGAATAATATACTATTATCTAAAGTTTTGGTGTCCAAAAATGTTTTTAATATCATTTTCATCCACAAGATTAAAGGATAACCCTTTAAGACTGGTTGGTTTGGTATAAACAATGCCATATTTTATTTAGGAAGTGTAAGATACCTACCTAGAGATGAGGATCATACCCATTAAACTATTTTGTGTAAATTAAACTATACATGTTATCACTTAAATACACAAGTGATTATAAAATTTATGTATTGGTATAAGTTGAAAACTAAAAGGAGTAGGCTCTCACCTTGAGGGAAATAATTGAAAAGTATCTTATATACTATTAGGATTTCATTTATTTTTTATACAGGTGAGTGAGAGATTAAAATATATTGGATCATGACCTTAATTATTCAAAAATGTTTAATTATAATATAATTTGTAAAAAATTATTCCACGGATCCCCTCCACCCTCTCAATGGTACTCCCACTAACCTGGTATCTATAAGTGGTATCAAAGAAAATCCAAGTTCACTTTGAGATCATTATTTTAAAAGTTTTATGTTTAAATAATCTGAGTTCAATAAATAGTATAAGATTGACAATTTTCAATGTAAATTATATACATCAATTTGATAATACAATGTTTCTCTATTTACTATGATATGGTCTAAAGGTTTGTGTTGTTATGACCAAGGGTTTTCCACCTCTTGGGAAGGATGCTCCCATGACCTTTGTAGATAAATGAAACATAGTGGTAGATGGGAAATATTGAAATATTATTCTATCATCTTTATCAGATAAATTCTAAACTAATTTTATGGGGATCAAAGCTACCAAATAAATGTGGGATAGTATAAAAAATATGTATAAATGGAATTTCTAAATCAAGGAATCCAAACTAAAACTTTAGAGGGATAAATTATAATATTTTGGGATGGTAGAATATGAGAAAGTTGATGACAATTTCACTAACTTTATATATGTATTTAGTCACATCAATGGATATAGGGATAAAATAAAAGATTATATTATTATAAAAAAGTTAATAAGGAACCTTATAGATTTATTTTATCCAAAATTTTAAGCAATATAATATATAGAAGATCTTTCCCATCATTATTATCATAATAATCTTATGAATAAGGAGAAGATAAATGCTCTAGTTTTTAATAATAAATATAAGGAGGAAATTAATTTTAAAAACCTAAAAAATAGAAGATCAAGGAAGAGGAAAATGAGACTTCTGGTAAATCTAAATAAGTTGATAAGAGTGATGAAAATCACTAAAAGTGTAATTTAATTTAGGGTTAAAATATATTAATAGGGGTATAAGTAATTATAAAGTAAATCTAAAAATAAAATTCCTCAATTGTGGGGGAATTTAAAACTTCATAATAGACTATCTAATAAAGAAGAATATTGTAGAGTATGATGGTGAGGATAATTAATAGAATCCATAAATAAAGTCAAAAATTAGATCTTCCAAATAATATAAGAAGTTTGATAAATAAAGAAGAATAATAAAAGTCAAAAAGAAGAGGATTATGTTGAGAAAATAAAGATCTTCCTTAACATCTTTAAGTATTGATTTTGAGAAATAATATGTTGGAAGGGTCAGTTATTTCATGCCACATGCTGACAGAAAGAAAGATAACTCAAGTAAGGAAGATGAAAGAGGAGAAACCTATATAAAGCACATGTTGGGAACTGAGTTTGTGGTGTTACTAGATAAACTAGTTAACTTTATAAATAAGTTTAATATATTAAGATATAAGTTAATAAAATGAAGAAATATGAAGATTAGTTTCACATCATATAAAATGATCACATTAAAGATATCAGGCTTCTCAAAGTAAAATTGGTTGAATAAGGAAGAATTATGAATGATTATAAAAAATAAAATTCATTCTCAAGAAGGAAAACATAAAATGGCAGAGTAGAGATTTCTTAAATCTTAAAAGTCACTAGTAAAAAAAAGTAAGACTATAATAAGGTTCTGAAAGTGAAGTATAAATAATCATAAGAAACTAAAAAATGTTATACTCATGTTCAAGTAAATTTTACACCTGTTTTAGTTAAAAATGAGATTCAACTTCACCTAAATGTGATAGATATGAAAATAAATATAAAAAAACATAGGATAAAACTCCTAATAAGATTACTCCTCCATCAAAGGGATATGTAAATAGTTAGATGAACATAACTTCACTAATAAGTATACTCTAGGGATGTAATTTTAAAAACAACTACATTATTCTATGGTGTGCTATTAATATTAATATCATGTAAATATGTAGTGATTTTGTGACTCTTTTATGATTTTTTGAGTTTTCTAATGATTTTAACATTTTTGGAAACAAATCATTATGGGGATATTGAAGTACCCTGTGAAATTTTAAAAGGAGACATATTTATTATGAACCATTTATTAGACGATATGAATAATGTTTGGAAATATTTTTGATGTGTTTTTAAGATATTTGGAGATTCCTTGGAGTTAATTCATAAAATTATATGAAACTTTGATAAATTGTGAATTTCTAGAATTTTAGCTGAAAAATGGATAAGTCTTTGAAATATTATAAGACTTTTTCTGATGAAAAAATTAACTATGGAAAAAACTATGCATGTGTTCCTAATACTTTATGACTTCATTCATATGAATTTATATTAGAGTTTTTAATACTTTATAACCAATAATAATACTTTATCAATTTTTTATAAGAATTTGATGATATTTATAAATAATTTATTGAAACTCATAAGACTTATAAGTGTTTTATAAGACTTAAAAAGACTTCATATTACTTTTTATAGAGATTATAAGGAATTTTAAATCTTTTATTACTTTATTTGAGGCTTAAAATTAACAAATTAATCGTAATTACACTAATACCATAATACATACTACATATTTTGATAATATTAATGATACTGAAAAATTTGGAAAAGTTAGGAACTTGTATGGGAGTTTATAATACTTACTATTTCTTATAAGAAAAACAATTTCTACACAAAACAGAAATTATTTTAATAATCAATATATGGATAAAATGATAAACATTCATAAGATACATATGATATAATCTTTAAGGATTTAAACATCATAAATAACTCAAAATGATTTGTGTTTCAAGAAGATAGTTAAAAATAAATCAATTGTGATTTTTTGAAGAAAGTAGTTACGCCATGATGTGAGGTGTCATGATGAAAAAAATTTCTATGCTAATGTTTAATGTTTTAAATTTCTTATATATTTTATAGAGATCTTAAAATAAAAATATTTTGAGTCTCTAGAAAATTTATATGAATTTTTTAATTGATATTTAAATTAGTTTTAATTAGAGAATAAAAATGGTAATTTTATTGATTGATTTAAAAGAAAAAATTAAGATTTCACTACTGATAATTATGGATTATTTTCATACTTGAAATATAGAAACATTATTCAGAGAATTTTCTATAAATTGAAATGGGAGAAATGGAGAAGAATAATTTTTTAAATAATTAATAACTTGATAAGATGATAATCTAACACATTGATTATAATCAATATCAAATAGATAGAAGATATAATTAATTTATACCTACTTTTCATCTCTGATTTCTATATGTCTCGAGGAAATTATATTGGGTTTTTGATCATCTAAGTTCTTTCTAGTGATAAGGAATAATATCATCACATACATGAATTATCTCTTGAGCCTATTGATTATTCTAAAATACTAAGAGGGAAGACCAAACTATTATAATATTTTGATATAAATTTATAATTCAAATTCCATTCAAAATAATATTTTATTATTTGATGTTATGGAATACAAAAAAGTTCTGAATATCATGTTTATCATCAAGAGTAAAAGATAATCTTTGAAGACTAGTGGTTCCAAAATAAACAGTGCCAAATTTTATTCAGGAAGTTGATGCTACCTACCAAAATATGAGTATGATACCCATACAACCATTTTTTCTAAATTTAACTAAAATTTTAATCACTATAATTCAATAGTGAAAATAAAATCTATGTCTTAATAAATGTTAAACAACAAAAGTCGTATGATCCCACATTGAGTCCAAACCTTGTAAAATTTCATGTGTAATATTTTTACTTCATTTGTTTTATATATGGGTGGGGAAGAGATTAATAGAGAGTAGATAATGACATTAATTTGTCATATATGTTTAATTTTTAGAGAATTTTTAAAAACTGATACCACAGATTCATCCCCCACCCCCTCAGTGGTGCTCTCACCAACTTGGTCTCTACACACTTTAATTCATTTTCAATTCATAAAATATGTTTTAAATAGATTTCAGTTTTTCCTCATTCACATTTTTATCACCTTAAAATGTATTTACATGTTTTTTCCAAATTTCATTGATTGGTGTAAATTCCATAACTTTCATGTAAATCTAATTTCGAAATTCTATTGTGAAATTTTTTTTATCCTTAACATCATCATTTAATAATATGTTATCTAATTCCATCATAGATATTTTCATGGAATTACTTACTTGAATTCTATGAACTTCTAACACATAAAAATTATCCCCAAGGGATCATTAAGGTAATCATATTCTATTCTTACATACTTGATGATTGAAAAAATTGAATAATGTAAGTCTATTTTATTGAACAACATTCTCTATAACAAAAAAAATTTATGAAATATTATACAAGAAATAACTAGTGGCACTGATAAAAATTGTTATGAAATGAGGCCCTATTATGCATCCTAAGGTGAACGCTGAATTATAGTGACTATAAACTTATTTTTATATTAATATCAATTGGATCTTTTCATCATGTTTAAAAAGACACTTTGAATTTATAAAATAAATTCAATAAATTAATAAAATTTAAATAACCTTAGATGCATACATTTTTACTTGATTCATCCATAGTGGGTTATATCCAAGGAGGATAGTTCATATGTGTGTTGATATAAAAAATAATCTCCACTCCATTATTTTTTATTACAAGATTTATTAAAATATCACTACTTTTCCAAGGTTAATGTGCTTTTCCTCTCATTCACTACATAATTTCAATAAGGGTAAACAGATATAATTGAAATAGGACCAAACTCACAAAGATATAAATCAAATGTATAACACCATAAAATAATTGGTGTTCACCTTGATGTTTCAGTCTTCACTTTCAAATATTTATTGATATACACAAAAATTATATCTTCTTAACCTAATCTTGAATATAATTCATCATAGTCACACTTTTCTTCACAACTATAGATATTCAAAAAAACTACATTACTAATACACTCGCCTTTTAGATATTTAGTCTCCCTCTATTTAAGTGTTTCTATCAAATTTTCTTCCTATGTTTCATGTTCCTCTATATAAATAAAAAATAATTTCAAATTAAAAATTCAAGCCTTAATTAACTATCAACTTCTTCTATTTAAAATCCATCCATTGATGAGTTCCCAATTTAACCTCTACCAATTATTTTCAAATGGGTAGTTAAAAAATGCTTCAAAACTACCAAGACATCCTGACATATCTAAGCCATAATGTCTATGTGAATTCTCCGAAAATCTATAAATCATGGTGTGACATATTACATCATTTTATGGTCCATTGGTTTCTTCATAATTTTTCTTTATCTTCTAGATGAGTCGCAATGCTATATAAGTTTTCATGTCATGATCTTTATTGTTGTTTATTAACTAGCTACAAGACTAATAATAATGTCTCATTATGTTTTTCATACCAATATGTCACGAAGTGGCCCTTATAATATATATTTGATCCCAAAATTGGTCACTGCATGGTTTGATGATTTATGGCATGACCCTATTAAGAATTTAAAAATAACATGATCTTTAAAATCCATAAACCGGTAGTTTATTTCACATAAGGTAGTCAATATGTGATAATTTCAATTGAATTAATTGATTGAACCTGTCATGGCACAATACTAATTTGATAAAATTCAGAAAAATATTCATCTCAAAAATCAAAGTGTAAAACCTTATAAATCAAAAAGTAGAAACCTTACACATTACACACATTTGTTTATTTATTATACAGTTAATCCATTCACGTTGTGGCATGTGTTCTTATGTTGTGATCTATTCCTACAACTTTAATATCATTAAATCATTTCATCTTTTACAAAAAATTTCATATCTTCTAAAATAACTTTAAATGACTCCCAAATTTGTCTCAAAAATTTCTTCTATATTGATAAAAAAATGTAACATCCAATATATAAACCTATGGTTGCAACACAGTCTAATGATTGAAAACCCCAACTTCATCTCCCACAACATTATCCCCCATAAACCCTAACACAACTAAACTTTTTTATCACTTTGATACATCATGTGATCAATCACCTTCATCAAACCATTTCTCTCTCATCATATTACCACAGTAAACTATTCAAAAAATAATCATCTTCTTTGGGTGGTTGTCGATAAAAACTCTTTTTATTACTAATCATATTATAAGAATGGATTGATAAACATGGGGGGGATCATCCAATGCTCCTTTCCACTTTAGTTTTTGGAATATTCAATAATCACCTTGATAGTTGTGACATAATTCAATTTTGAAGTTTTTGGTGTGACTAATACTGGTTTCACTAGTGATTAAACATTTTCATAACCCAATAGTCGTGATAGTGCGCTTTAAAGAAGGGTGGTAGTGGTCAACCACTAATATACCAAAAATAATACTAATAATGAAAATGATAATGATAATAATTATTATTATTTTATTATATTTATTATTATTATTATTATTATTATTATTATTATTATTATTATTATTATGCCTCGCAGGGCACATACTAGTGGACGTCCCCCTATGTTAGTGGTTTAGCAACCATAATTTGAGGGGCCTAAAACTCTTTCTATTGAATCCTTTAGATTATATTACTGTAACACAAAAATATTTTATTATATATAATGTTATAAATAAATTTTATTTTTGGATATATTTTTCTACAAACAATACGGAGTTTAAACAAACCACAATATAATATTGAAATATTATTATTTAATGTGATTGTTACCACATTGTAATTGGATTTATGAGTATGAATAAAAATAATTAATTATGAAACAAATGGTTTTAAAAATTTATAAAAGTAATTAATTTGTTATCAATTGATTATAAATGAAAATAAAAATCATTTGAAAGTAAAAGAGATGTTTTTCTACTAAAAAGATTTCATGCGTGAAATGTCTTTTTATATTAATAAATTAAATAAATCCGTATTGAAGAATTATATGTATTGAATTTTTATATTATATATTCTATAAAATGTTATAACAATCACCTACTATTTTTTCTATGCATGGGATAAGAATAAATCATGTTTTATGCTTGAAAATATATTTTTTATGAAAAACAATTTTTATCGTGTTTTCCACACTTATATTAAAAATAATTTATGCCACTTATGAAATGGAATCTTGAAAATTTTGTTCCATATTTTGATTCAAGAGGATAATATTTTTTAAATATACCCCTTTTATTTTTAAAGATTATAAATAGTAACCTTGGTAAAAAAAAATTACCTGGATAAGGGTATAAAGGGTAAAATATTGTTACATTTTTTTGGATAAGGCTTCAAAATTTATATAAAACTATATTTTATCCTATTTTATTAATTTTTTCGATATTTTCATCTAATTATAGAATATAAGTCCACTTGGTTCCACTTTTCTTTGATTATTACCTTTATATTGATTTAAAAAAAAGAATAAAAACAAAAAGTCACTCTTGACTTTAATATCTTTAATATTTTTACATAAGGATAAAATGAGGATAATATTAGTTATAAATTTCTATTTTAAAGATAAATTAATTTTTTTATCATGGTAATTTATTTTAGAACTTATTGACTGAATAATTACCATAATTGTTTACACCATGCAGACACAATATTTATTTAATAGATAGTGAAATAAAATAAATGATTTTAAAAATATTAAAAGTAATATAATTTGGATTAATTATTTTGATACATAAATTTTTATGATAAATAAAACATATTATAAATTTTTAAAGGTTTTTATTTTAATTCCTTTACTTTCATTATGTTTTCAAACTCAAACTATATGAATAGTTCCAAAAATGTCATTAATGATATTTTATACTAAAAAATATTTTATTAATTGATTTTATATTCATAAAAATATTATCTTAGTCGAAGTGAATGGTACACAGTTTTAAATATCAAATATGGTCTACTTATGATCATGTTTTCCTTTTATGGTAACATTATTGACCATTAAAGAGTAAAAAACATTGATATCACAATAATTGTCAAAAAGGGTCAACGAGAGTTAAAACAAAATGATAAGGGTGAAAACATAAGAAAAACTCGTCAAAATTTTATTTGATGTGAATATTTTTAATAATAATCATCTTATAATATAATTATATCAATTTGGTTACATATTATATGAAAATTATTTTATATTAATTTAGTACTTTAAGTAATTCCAAGAGTACCCCTCCCCTCACTTATAAAAGGGAACCTCTTCTCCTCACATCCTTATAAATTTTGAGCCTTATAGATCATCCAAAATATACCATAATACCTTATTATATTCCTTAAACACATCCTATAACTTCTGGTCTTTCTTAAATATCATCCCTTAAGGCATAAGGTGTAATCCAAAATAGGATTCTCAACGAAGCGTTATAACTCTTAACCGAGCATTTTTAATTTTATTTATTCTTCCACATACACCAAATTAAGTGTATAAATTATAAAATACTAAATTAATAATATTATATATGATTAATTTGTGTAATTAATGTTTAAAAACAACTATCCACCTTTCCATCTGTTAGAAAACAATAATATCACTCATTTGTACTTGTAGACTACCACCTCCATGAAGTGATATGATTCATTTTTCACTTTTAATTTATATGAACGGTAATAATGAAAATTGTAATGAATATATATGATAAATAATATATAATAACGACTCTTTAAATTTGAATCATTATTTTCCTTTCTTTTATTCAATCCATTAAAAAATGAAAATAGTGTCCATGCGTCCGTATGACCTGACATCTTCATGAACAGTGCAATTCATTTTTCAATCTCTATAATTTATGAACGAATATTAATTTATATATATATATATATTATTTGTTATATTAATATAATTATTAACATTATATATATGATATAACCATGATCAATGTGCGTGGACCAGAACTACTGAATCGAAATCCTTATGAAAAAACAAATAGTTATCACCCAGAAATGAACATGTTAATAAGGAATTATGAATAAATAGATAAAAATTTTATAATTGGACCATAAATGATATTAAAATTATGTAAATAAATATGGTATAAGATTATAATAAATTTAAATTTATTATAAATGAGGATAAAGTGGTTTTAAAGAAAGTCAAATTTGAGGTAAGAGTTTTATGTTACAATCTCATTATTTACCAGGAGTGTTTATAATTAAGGTTTTAATGACGAAAATTTTTATATACCACTGAATAATATCATGAATTTTTTAATACTCCATTTATTTCATTATATGACATATTTTTCTTTCATTTTAATATCTTTAAGAACTTAGGAGGCTAAAACAATGTTTTTATTGAAAATCAACTATGTTTTACAATTCAATTAGGAATCATTTTCTTTGATCTCCATGTTTTATTTAAAATTATTTAAAAATTATTTTATAATATCCTATTAAATTTTAAGTTCATTTTTAACCATGTTTGTCTTCTTATAAAAAAAATCAAAGAAACTGTATTTTCATTTTTAGAATGTGGTACTTTTGAATTTTTACTGAAAATGAAAATGAAATATTTTATTAACATACAGGGCATGAACATAATTTCCCTCCATCATGACTGCTAAATAATTTAAAAAACATCCTATAGGTTTCCAAGGATATTTAAAATGAATATATTTTCATTAATATTTGGAAATAATTTAGATTTTAAATACGTGATTTCAAAGTGAAAATGGTGTTTTTCCAAGAATCATTTCAAGTGGTTTTTTAAAGGCATTTTCATTTGAGATTACATTTTTATGTTTCATAAGATTTATTTTGGATTTGAAAAATGATACCATACTTATTATTTTTATAGACAGTTTATTATTAGGATTAAAATATGTTTATGGACCCTGTTCCCTTTTCATGGGTTATGATATTATGAATTATTTATGATATTAGGGAACACATATTTATGATTTTCATTATGTGTTAGTTGTGAATAAAATTATATACCTCTATAATGAATTTGGTAAAGACTTATATCTCGTGATATAATAAGAACCAAAATTGGGAGAGAACCCAATTCATTATGATACTTTTTCCACTATGATATCCTTGGGAGTGAACCTTGATTAATGATACGATGGTTTGGGAATTAACTCAATCCACTATGAAAGTCTTGTAAGTGGCCATTGACTACTAAGAAAATGATTTTTTATGATTATATATATACCAAAAAAATTAGTTATTATTCAAATGTTAGCCTCTCATGGCCCTTGTTCTTTCATTACTTTATGATTCATGTCATATGAACAACCAATAATTATGCCTTGATTCAAGTTTAAAAGCTATGATATGATGGGTATGGTTTTATAATGTTAATATCACATTCTCATACCTTTATTTTCATGTTATGATTGAGTGATAATTGATATCTCCCTTCTTTTCTCTTATTGATCATCTGAGATAACTCTTTATTAGCTTTCCTTTCCCTGGGATATGAAGAAAGATTTTCTGTATGATATGTCCAAGAATGGTGCTAGTTGTTATGAACTAAGTTGGAGATAATGTTGATCTCTTATGAACAATTTTATTTTGTATCCATGTTTCCAAAGACACTAAAACAATAAAATTATGGTATGGATCATAATGTTTTTTAATGAATATTAATCTGATATGAAGTAATATTTACGCATGAAAATTATGGGTTTCAATAGTTGGTATCACATAAAGGTTAGTTACCTTTAGAAACTAGGATGAGAATACGTTAGTGAGTGACCTTAAGATAATCCTATATATAGAATAAGTTTCTATGTTATAGTAAGGAATGTATTGTGGTTTTACTAGAAAATTATCCATGACTTCATATTATAAGTGGTTGTGATTTTGAAATAGATTCATCAAGGGGTAATAACCCCCAAAAGAGTTGATTGACTATAGCTCAACTATCATTCTATTGCACAGTGTGTGTTTCCTTACTATGAACCTAGTTTGAAACTCTCAGGGGATATTCATAGGTTAATTCACATTTTCATTATGAACTATTAGATGTTGATAATGGTTAACCTAGGATTAACCTAAGGTGTCATATATTGAAAAAATTATCCATGATTTAGACATCCTATAAATGATTTTTCAGGATTGTGTGGTTTTCCACTACACTTATTATTTCTCACACTATGAGTTTTGGTTTTAGTTAATGGATTAGAACTGAAGGAAGCATATTAATGTTGAATGTGATAGAAAATGAAATGATTGTACTCTTAATAAAAAAAATGTTATGAGAGATGTAATGAAAAATATCATCACTGTGATTTTGTAACATTCAAATTCTATGAATAATTCTGAGCTTCCAAATGATCAAAGGATGGAACAACGTTCTGTTGAGTCCTTTATGAGGTAGAATCTAACAGATTTTAGGGGTTATGTTTATCCGATAGTTTCGAAGAAGTGTATTAGTACCACTAAAAATATATTTTATATTCTCAAGTGTTTAGAAAATGAACAAGTTATTTTAGATGTGTGTAATTTGGGAGGTAAGGATGATTGATGGTGTACTCTTATCAAGAACATAAGGAAATGAAATGAAATTGACTTCATAGGGTAGGATGAGTTAAAGATATTATTTTCAAATAATTAATTTCCTAATATTCTTTGTACAAAAAATAGATAATGTTTTCCTTGAGCTAAAGAAAAAGGATGATTAATTCGTTAGTACCTATGAGGATAATTTTTAAGAGTTGTGGTGTATACTTTGGGTATTATCATCCAACCTGAAAGTAAGGTTGATCAATTCTTCATTGGATTAAAACTAAGTCTCTTTAGGGTTATATACATAAGATAATTCAATAAATATGAATAAATTGTTCTATATACTATCAATGTGGAAATAGATATTGGAGTTACCTAAAAAAATAATAGTTTTGGTAAGAAAATAAAGATGGAATTCAAAGGAAACGATAAATATCATAGATGGAAGAAGACGGGTTTTCCTTTATGATAAAATTATTGAAGGAAAAAAATTATCTCAAGGAAAATAGTAATTTTATTAAGTATGGAATGGATGGTCATCAGGAAATTGAATTCTGAAGTGATATGAAGAAGAAGTTAGCTAATGATAGAGAAAAAGAACCATAGAATGCACAACCCACACTCCAATTTTTCAAATACATAGAGTATGATAATTATACTAACTAATTATAAAATCAAATATTTAATTATAGTGATCAATTTAAGAAAACCCTTACTCTTTGATACAAATGGAAATATCATGAGATCATTATATCTAACATGGGGTTTGATAATTATATGGTGAAACGTACACTTACCATCTACTCCAAAACTGATAAAGTCTTTTTTGATTTTGAATCTAACTACTCTTTTATATCTAAATTTCCTTATAAAGAAATAACAATACAAAATCAATGGATAGATGTTAAATTATATGTAAAACCCTCTATTGGTATGATTATCAAAAATAAATTCTAGGATTATTCTCCTATTAATGTTTATAGGAATATAATTCCTATAAATCTCATTATTTCCCCTTAAGTTGAATATGATATAATATTGGTCATGAATTGGATTTCCTTAAATAAATCCAACATCAATTTTTGAGGAAGGAAATCAAGTTTTATATTCCAAACCAAACTATGACCATCTATCAGTGTGATGGTAAATTATAATTTGTAATGGAAATTACTTCCATTATAGGGGTCTTAATTCCTTTTCAAATGGGTTGTTAATATCATGTGATGGGGGAGAAACTCAACATCAAAGATATTCCAATTGTATATGAGTTTTTTTATGTTTTTCCATAATAGTTTCTTAATCATCTGTTGAATCATGATGTTGAGTATTCGATAGAACTCATACCTGGTGCTACACCTATTTCAAAGACTCCATATATAATGGACCCTATTGAATTTATAGAATTGGATAAGCGACTATGGGAGAATATTGGAAAAGAATTAATTCAACCAAGTGAATCACCATGGGGTGTACCTATTGTTTTTATTAAGAATTAATATGGATGAATGTGAATATGAATTGATTATCAGGAACTGAAGAAGATCAAAAACAAGAACAAGTATCATCTTACCCATATTGATGGATTGTTTGAAAAACAATGTGGAACTCAATAAATTTCAATGATTTGACATCATTCTATATATCATCAATTGGGGGTAAATAGTTAGGATACACCCAATACAAAATTTTTTATGAGTTATACATGCTATGAATTTATAGTGATGTCATTTGGTTTTACTAATATCCCTACCATCTTTATAAATTTAATGAATTGAGTGTTTATAGATTTACTTGATCATTTTTTGATAGTATTCATAGAAAATATTATTATATATTAAAATATAATTTTATATCATGAAGATAACTTGAGGATTGAACAAAATACCCTATGGAATTTGAAGCTACAATAAAAATTTAACAAGTGTGAATTTTGGAATTAAAAAGTTTCATTTTTGGGTCATATAATCTCAATTGAGGGTGTATATATGGATCCATCAAAGATACATGTTATTGAATGATGACCTGGACCAACAAATGTGAATTGGATTTATAGTTTTCATAGTTTAGCAGGGTATTATTGATGATTTGTGGATAATTTCTCATGACTTGTTAATCCACTTACCAATTTAACTCATAAGGGAGCCAAGTTCTTTTGGATAGATGAATGTGAGGAAAAGTTCAAGGAACTAAGGAGAAGGTTAGTCAATATACTTATCCTTACACTACCCTACAGTGGATAACATTCTCTAATCTATAGTGATACGTCTAAAAATAGACTAGGGTGTATCCTCAAGGAGAATGATATGGTTATATATTATGACTCATGACAATTTAAGGTTCATGATAAAAATTAGCCCATAAATAATTTGGAGTTAAACATGGTAATTTTTACAATAAATATATAAAAGAATTATATTTATGGAGAATGGTGTGATATATATACCAATCATAAAATTTTAAAGTAGATATTCACTCAAAAATATATGACTATTTGTAGAGAAGATAGTTGGGTTTGATTAAATTTTATGACTTCTCAATACATCACCACCCTTGGAATGTAAAAAAGGGGGAAGATTCTCAGAATTGAAATGATCATTCTTGATTATATTTGATGAGGATAACAGAAAATATAATATTTTTGGATTTACAAAGGTTGGGAATAGAAGTCTTAAAGGAAGGGAAGAAATATTATCTTTTTCAAATAAATGTTAAACAATATATCAATTTAAGGATTAAAGATGAACAAAAGGAAGATGTGAAACTATAGAAGAAGGTAAGAAATGTTCATGAGTTCAACCTGGATTGTGATATAATTATAAGGTTAAGAAATGTGTACTTCTTCCATCCATACTATATTTTAAGAATGAGTTGTTGGATAAGGATCATAATTCATCATTCTCTATTCATCCTGGAAGTAGGATGATATATATAGATCTGGAAGAGTATTTCTAGTGGGTCACCATGAAAAGATATATTTAAGAGTATGTATCTCATTTCTTGGTTTGTAAGTAGGTTAAATATGAGAGATAGAATTCTAATGGGTAGTTACAACCATTACACATACCAGAATGGAAATTTGAAAACATCATAAGGGATTTTTTTCTTTGGACTCTACAAAACATCTAAAGTCCATAATTCTATTTGGGTTATAGTAGATCACCTTAAAAGTTATCAAACATAATTTACATTAGATAGGATTTAACCCTTGATTATATTTCAATGATATACATTAATGAAGTGTTAAGGTTTCATGTATTACTACATTCTATTGTATCGGATCGGGATCAAAGGTTTGCCACAATGTTTTGGAAAAGTCTTCAGCCGGCTCTGGATATAGAGTTGAGTTTTAGTACATTATATCAGTACTAAAATTATGTTATCTCTAAGAGAACCACCCTAAACCTATAGGATATGATGAGAATTTGTTTTATGGATTTCAAAGGTGGTTGGGATAAACACCTTCCCCTAGTCAATTTATTTTTCAATAATATCTTCTACTCAAGTAATTAGATGGATCACAATGAAGAACTATATGGAATTAAGTGTATAGATTCAATGTTCAAGTATAAATTTAGAGAAATAAATCTATTTAGGCTTCAATTATCTGAGGAAATAATAGAGAAAGTCATGTTTATTTAACAGTATATCAAGGTAGATCTGAGTCGATAGAAAATCAATATTGACAATCATTGTTTAAATATGGAATTACAAGTTAGTGAGACGGAATTTAATTAAATTTATCTATAGAATACGTTTATAAGATTTATAACGAAATGAAAGTTGTGCCCTAGGTTTATTATCCCCTTTGAGATTTTTGATTTAGTAGTGATGGTATATTATTTCTCGGTGATCCCTCTGAACCTCTCTCAAGTTCAAGATGTGTTCCATATCTCTCTCTTGAGGAAGTAAATTCTTGATCCATCGCATATACTTATGTTACTAATTTTTTATAACCTTTTCATAAATATTATTGAGTATAAAAACATGTTTTCACCAGATACATGTTGTTTTGTGCATAAAATTCTTCCTTTCACTATTCATAGTGATTTTTCATTACATTCTTGTCAAAGTCACAAATTTGGAGTGTTCAGAAGAAAAAAAAATATAGATAGTGTGTATTTACAAACAAAAATCATGTACCATTTCCCAAACACTATTCAGCCAGCCCGAGTACATGACCATGTATCAGTCTAGAGACAAGACATTCTCTACGTAATATTCACACCATATATTCCTTTCTAAAATAAGTTAGTGGATGAAACAAACTCTACAGGCCATGTGTGGCGGTGCAACACATCGTGCACCCCACCAACCAACCCTCGATGCATTGAAATCGAAGGGGAAGCATGGTAAATCACCTACCGGTGGAAAATTAAGAAAATCAAATTAATCCGAGTACATAGTGCGTACTTTTGGGTACGCTCTATGTAGTTTAGTTCTCAATAAATAGAATGTCAACCCTCCTAGTTTGTGGTTGGACATCCAAGGGGTAGATTCTCCTTCTCTTTCATTTTATCTCCCAAAAATCCAATTTTAGTTTTCATTACTATTTTCATTCCTTTTTTAGTGTAATTATCTTTCCCATTTCTTTATTATCATATAAATGGTAGGATTTGAGGTTATTCTCAACCCATACATCATGAACATGGTCATAAGAGGGTGTTTTTCTAATTTCTGGGTTATAATAAAATTATGGGTATGTTTTCATTTTTATTCTAATGTGTTTTTTATTATGATATTATTCTCTAATTATTTTGATGAATTAATCCCACATTCTACTATTGGTGTCATATCAGACAAAGAATTAACCCAATGGAGAAAACTAAAGGAGTAATAATGGGTGAATCCATGACCATTGGGTAATCTCATGGCCCCTCTATTAGGGGTAAAATAAAATTAATAAGTTTTAATAATTTAGTCACTAGACTAAGGGAATGTGCTTTTAATTATGTAATTGTTTGTTAGGAGACTATGAAACAATATTTTAATTGACTCCCTTGGTAAAAAATCAGATTAATAATTTTAATACTAATGCATGAAAAATTAGATGAATTGTAATTGAGTTGAAACACCGAAATGCTTGTTTTCTGTTCATTCTGTATCTTCTTATATTTTAATTTAATTTTTACAAATAATTTCACTATACCATATGTTCCCTTCTTTTAACTGTTTTTTCTAGGTAATTGACTGGTACTCCTCAAATAATATTATTTGTTTCTTCTTATTTCCTTGTGGGATTGACCCCAACTACAACTATATACTTATTTTATCAAATTCGTATAGAAAATATCATTTAAATTTTTTTCAGATCATCAAGGGAATAGTCAAATTATGGTTCAATTTTCAGGGAATGAAAAAATCAATAGTATTATTCTGAGTTGAGGTTGGTTTACCCAGATTTATCCCTTTTCTTTTCATTGTTATTTTCTCGGGATACTCAACTCTACTATCTTATGGGTTTTTATTTTACTGGGGATTGGTATGATCCACCTAGAGAGGATTTATCCAAATGATCTAGTGATTTTGTACTCATACCCAAAAGATTATAATTCATACATGGATTATGGGTTAAAATAAAAAGAATACCTATGTACATTATTCACCCCACCCATATCTTAGCCTCTTATAGATCAATCTTTAGGTAACACCAAAAAATTATTATCGATGATGGAAAACATTACCACAAGCCATTTAGATCAAACTAAAAGGTTGGGATGACAATGTATTATGATCAAGAAAATTTCATAGATAATCACTCATGTGGATAATCTAGTTAAGTTTTAGGTTGGGTGTTCTAACCCTATTTCAACTGATTAAGCATGTTAAAATGTCAACCCTACATGTTATAAACTAGAAGTTTCTAAACATTATTTTCAAAAATCAAATTTTAATATCGAACTACATCATATCAGGTTAATACTGAATTTGGTCAATTTTTAATTTCTGAACTCTCTGTTGATCACAAACCTATTATAGAGAATTTTCGTAATTACTTTATGGGTTTCCTCATAAAAAAGTATGAAGATCAGGAGGTGGAGGATGGACATGATCATAATAAGAAACAATTCCACCTTCAGCATTTTCATTCCACAGAGTAGGGAAACTAAAAAACTCTATCAAGACCACATAAATGTAAAGAATCATGGATAAAAGATGAGGGTGTTGGACATATGTGGTGGTCCACATAGTGAAATCCACATCTGGATTTGGATTACAGGTAAGTAACCTAGCATAGGTCGATCCAAATACCTAAAAAACGAGATTCCAGGGATGCCACCCAACCAATCTTCTTATCTATATATATATATATATAATAAAAAAATGTCATGTACTTTTCCTCAACACACCGTGTATCATCCATTCTTCTGGACACTATTTCAATGAGAGTAAATTGATGTTCCACACCATGTATACCTTCTTACATAGCATGTAATTTTTTGATTAGTGTATATTACTATATAACTTTCTATATAAATAAATAATAATTAATATAAAAAAATAGTATGAGGTCTATGATGATGGAAAGGTTGCTGGAGTGTGTCTTAGCCATCATCAGTTTGAATCACTCCACACCAGCCTTTGGTATAGGGTCCATTCATTTTTAATCCAATATTTTAACTAAAAAACATGTGATATGTTTTAAAAAGTTAATAAAACCATTTAAAAATAAAATAAAACCAATTATGGGGATGAATTGCTTGGTAAAGTCATAGACCATGTATCTAAAAGACCTATGTTTGAGTATTGTTAGTCAGTTCGGTTCCATCATTTTTCAGTAAAATAAAACCATGTGGAATTTATTTTGATAAACATAATTTTAATCATGTTATCATAAATATTTAAAACATTTTCTAAAATAAGAAATCACACAAGGGTTAGGTGGGTTGATGTGAAAAGTTGTAACCCAGGTTTCAAAAGACACAGGCTCGAATTCAGCTAATCGGCCCATTTTATCCAATCATCAATAATTAAAACCACATGTTGTGAAATATTTCATTCACCATGTAATACTGCAAATATACTTTAAATATTAAAAGCTAATAAAACTATTCATTACTACATCCTTTTATCCAGTTGTTGAGGGCATGTGTTTGGATTGGCCTTATCGCCGGTTCGAATCACACCCCAAGCACCAGACCGAATGTTGTAGTTCTCTTTTTCAAATTTTATAAAACACAATGCGTATTTATATAATAAAAAATATATATAGGTTTATTTCAATGTAAATATATATTTATTTTTAATTATTTATAAAAAAATTAATAAATAGTTAATAATAATAACCATATCTTAAATTATTATACCTTTAAAAAACAAAACAAAGAAGTTTACACCGAGTGTACGAAAATGAACATGTTGTGTGTCCCGACTGTTTAAGTCAGGGAACCCTAAATAGGAACACCCCATGTCACATGACCCCATCTCCCTATTTTCTTCGCCAAAAGCTTCTCTTGTACACCACTCCCTCTCCCACCTCAAAATTTATATACTTTTTTAAATTCTCCATCGTATTTCACCTCAGTTGTGATCCTTTCTCTAGGTAGGTCATTTTACAGCCTTCATTTTAGGGTTTTACGAGCTTGTTAGAAAATTTAGAAAACTAGGTATGTGTTCTTCCAAATCCACAACACACAACCATGAGCGAAGAATACACTTGGTGTACTTTATCTACACAACTGCAACCACTCCATTAAAAATTCTAAAAATAAATGATGTGTGTGTTAGGTGCATGTCGTGTACCATTCCTCTACCTGGTAAAAAGAAGAAACCATGTCCAAAAGACCACAAGACCATGTTCCCATGTGTCAACACAGGGCATGTGTGTTCAGTACACATCGTGTACCATCTCCTTGAAGACTTTGTCATGCCAAGTAGACTGCACGAGTTCATACCCTATGTTCACACACGGTGTGTACACATCAAACACGTCTTGTACCTATATTTGGAATACACAAATGCCCATTCGGCATGTGTATCTATAGTACACTGGTTGGAAACCAAATCATACTACAAGTCATGTACTCTAGATCTACACGTCGTGTGCATTTCTTTTTTATGTTTTCTCGTTTTTTTTCTTTTTAATTTTATTTTATTTTTTTCTCTATTTTTCATTCCATTTCAAATCATAGAAGTCTACGACATATCTAGTGGGAAGGAGCCATTTCCCTCTACTGATAGTGACCAACTCAGAACCTATCGGATCAAGATCAAGAGATCAACACCACCGCCAGTGATAGATCTCATGATATTGGAACCACCAACTTTAATGATAATGCCTCCTCTCCTACCATCACTGATGAAATCAGCTTGTGGTTAAGAAAACACTTTTACCCTTTTACCACTACTGAGGGCCCCAGTAGAGTAGATCCTGCTACTAGTATGCAAGCATCAGGTGCGACTGAGCCACCTTCCATAGTTACTGAGGGCCCCAATACAATCAATTCTTCTACTAGCGTGACCTCAACAGGGGAAAAACAAAATCTTCCCCCGCACGCACCACTTTAGATCCATCTTTATCTATAGTTTTAAAAACTTCACCCATCACTACTTTGGAAGACCCTTCTTCTTCTTTGACCAATGCTCCGCCACAGTTGGCACCAGTAGTTTTCTGATCACCATCGCACCCATGCCTAATCTTCGACAAGCAACATCCAGTGGTGAACAACCTATGGAGGAATACTTGTGGAATGTTTCACAGTGGAAAATTAAGTGGAGAAACTACTTACTCTACATTAATATCCCTTAGTTCTGGGGAATTTGGGAGTAGATTGAGGATCCCCTCAAGCACACCCACTTGATCAACAAACTCTCGGTCAGCACTCCCACATTTTGAGATATGTTCTTAGAGTTTTTTGGAACATTTGAGTTTTATCGGACCACATATTGAGTGAAAACTAGTGATATGGTGTCTCTAGTTTGATTTAGGATAGACAGATTCCATTTATCTCTGGTCATTTGAGGATGTCAGCTTAGGGTGCGGCTTCTACCCCCATCTAGAAACCCCACCCCCAGTTGTCTCCCTCACCTGCCCAGAGAGTTTTGATCTCATTTATATGTGGTGGGATATTTCTATTCCAAACCAAAAAAACGCTCAAAATTCACATAATATAACCCTCATCATCTAACCACCCCTCTATTTCAACCATAATTGCTTCAGCACCATCCTTTTCCCCACCATGAGGACATGGGTGTTCTATTCAGACATGATACGGAGCTCATCACTTACATCATCTAGCATTATTACACCAACCTTCCCTACTTCACCACCCCCTAAATCCATTCTATGATCACTTACTATGTGGGAAACATGAATAGTGGATTCTATGTCACCCGATTGGTACACTATTTGGGGGTGTTTAATCCATCTCTCCCTAACAATCTCTTATGTTCTCTCTAGAAGATGGACTTCACCATTCTTATCCACAGGAGGATGGTTGAGAGGTGGGGAGATTCCTTAGTGCTCATGTAGGATTCCCCAACACCACTTGTGGTGATAGATGACTCACCTACCGCCACTGGTGCTATTGATCTGATTCTACTCCATCCACTAGTGGATATTTCTTCTATACCCCTTCCCATTTATTCCTCATGCCCCTCCTCTTCCACCATTCCATATTCTTCTGGACCCTCCACAGCCCCACCTCCACCCACACCCTCATCTAAAGTCTCCATTTACCTATATCTATCCACTTTGGATCACTACCAGGATATCATGGAGCTCCATTAAGATTCCATGTATTAGAAACTCAACTAGATGGAGGGGATGTTGGTCCCCCTTCCTCAAAATATTAGTTTTCCTCTACCACCTGCTCCTCCTCCTCATCCATATTCTCAGCCTTTGATAGCGCATGACCCACTCACTGCTCTAGCCACAGATTCAGTGCTACTCACTACTATAATACAAGACACTTCTTCTCCCACTATGGATAGAGATTTACCAGTTGATCCCACCCACAAATCATGGACCCAGTGCCTCCATCTTCCCCTACAACTTCTCGTACTCTACCAGATCCCCCTGTTTCTGACAGTGCCTCCTCTAAGGTGTCATAATGACTATTTCTGAACATCTACTTCATTATATATATATATATATATATATATATTGTGATATGATTGTGATGTGATGGTTTGTATGAATTCAGAATTTCTTTTCCATTTCATTAACATTCATAGGTACTCTAGCGTGACATGGCTCTCTAGTATTGGACTTATTTCTACCTTTTCAAGTATGGAATGAGGGGATTATTTTTTATTGCTATTTATTTTCATTTATTTACTATAGTATTAATTCTTTCACTACTTATCCACACCCTGGTCCACTCATGTTTTTTTCCATATCCTCTTCTCTTCATTAGTGTTGCACTTGGAGGACCATGTGTAGTATTAAGTTTTGGGAGGAGTCACTTGACCACAATAGTCTTTTCCCTTAATATACTCTAAGATACATGATTAATATATGAAATATTTTTAAAATTTTTAAAAATTTTATTAATTATAATTATAAAAAATAAATATAGAGATATGAATTTTAAAAGTTAGATGATTATTTTAATTTTCAAGTATTTGAAACTGATTGGAAATATAAACTGATTTTTAATTTAAATTCTTACTCATTTTTATTTATTAGACTAATAATTTTTATTCTTATCATGAATTGATTGACACATTATTTTCCTCATTCCTGAGAATAATCCTGAGCCCTTTTTCATATTCTTCCTTATGCCCTTTTTATGGGGAGATTCTTGGGATATGCATGACTACAAGAACTTTTGAGTTTTTCACTTCAAAACATAAATATTTTTTATTGCATTAAAATGATTAAGGAATTTGATTGATGTTTAATCCCCTTTTACCTTGAGACCTACCCTATATCATACCTCCATGAAACCCATATAAACCATGAACTAACTTGATAGAAAGCCAAATTACAAGCCTATTTATCCTTCCTACCCTAATTATTTGATAATAGTGCATGATTATTCATTTGAGATTTAAAGAGTGAGTTTGGATATTCCTAGTATTATTTTGTGAGAGACCATGAAATTAAGTGTGGGGGAGAGTTCCTATTTTTCATTTGAGAAAAATGGTTCCAAACCCATTATTTATTTTATTCCTAAGTGGTTTCTTCTATAAAAAAAAATCAAAAGAGGACCAAATTCCTTAATTATGATTATTGGGGTTTTTTAACCCATGTTATCAAGGTAATTTCTTGGTGGTAGTGAAATTTGAGAATCATTGAGGGGATAAATTTTCATTTACATTTTTTATTGAATATCATGCTTCATTATTTAAGATTTCATCCTCTATTTTGAAGTCTCAAATATTATTTTCACATCATTACCCACCTACCCTTTGTCTTAAAAACATTTTAACCTTTTAGAAAGACCTCATGATTTTTGTGATTTATCCTATAAGTAGATAATTAGAATACTTTCAATCCTATAGATATAGGAAATATACTAGATATTGAGGGTTACTTTGATAAAATGATCTTAATTGATGATTCCGTCATTTTATGGTGAGGTAAATCATCAAGTGGCATGTATATTTATGAAAAGTTGAAAAATATGAATAAAGGAAGATAAAAGTATATAATTCAATTATATATGATTCATGATTAAAATATATTTAAAATATATGTATAATTTGTTCCTTTTAAAATCCTATAATATGGTTATAGTATTTATGGGTATAATTAATTGAATGCTTCCCTTTTTAGAGTATAGATTATTTTCTATTAAATGTTGAGATTTTTCTTGAGTAAAAGAAAATGACTAAATGTGGGGGAGTTTTATGTTCATAGTTTCTGATAACCATTTCATACATATTATTGAGTATAAAAACATTTTTCACCAGATACACAATGTTTTGTGAATAAAATGGTTTATTTCAGTGTTCATAGTGATTTTTCAAGAGATTCCAGTCAAATTCGTAAATTGGGAGTTTTAAAAAAGAAAAATAAACATTTACTAGATGTGTACTTTATACACAAAAATCTTGTACCATTTCCCAATCATGGTTTGGATAGCCTGAGTACAAGTCCATATAGTTGACCAGAGACAACACACCACATACATACTGTTCACACGTCATGTATTCCCTTCAAAAAGTAGTTTGTGGTTGAAAAGGACACTATATGCCATTTTTTGTGTCACAACACTCATTTACCCTAGAAAATGATCAATAACATGCTTAAATAAAATGGGTCCCATGTTTGATCACTTATAGGTGAAGAAAATGATGAAAATCTAGTTGGATCGGGTACACAGGGTGTATTTTTTGGTACAAGTTGTGTAGTCTAGTTTTCTATAAATAGAGATGCATACCTCCTGGTTAGAGGTTGTATATCCAAGGGGGTGTTTCCACATTTCTGTTTGATCTCACCTGAATAAATTTTTGGTTTTCTTTACTATCTCCATTCCTATTTTTTGTGTAATTATCTTTTCCTTGTTCTTTCCTCTCATATACATGGTAGGGGATGAGGTTCTTATCAACCCTTAAATTGTGACCATGATTATAATAGTGTAGTTTTCTATTTTTGGGGTTTAAATAAAAAAAATGGGTCTATTTTGATTTAAATTATGACATGTTGTTTTTATTATGATCATTATATATAATTACTTTAACTAATTAATCATAAATTTTAATGTTGGTGTCGTATCAAACCAAGAATGAAACTAATGGTGAATAATAAAAGAGGTACAATGGGAAATTCTATAACCATTGGGTGATCTCGTTGCCACTATTTTAAGGGTAAAACAACTTTAACGTGTTTTAATCAGTTAATCACCGAAATAATGAATTATCCTCTTAAGTATGTAATTGCTTGTTATCAGACCAAGAAACAACAGTTTAATTGAATCCCCATGGTAAAAAGTTCATTTTTAATTTTAATACTAATAGAAGACAATTTCAATAAACCTTAATTTAGATTCAACTCCATAATGCTTGTTTTCTGTTCGTTCTGTATCTTCTTCTATTTTAATTTAATTTTTGCAAACAGTTTCACTCTGCCATCCATTCCATAATATTCTAGACAATCATTCTAAAAGTGTTGAATCAAACTATATGTTTCTTTTCTACTTAACTTTTGGATCAACCCTGACTACCACTATCAACCTAGTTAGTTGGATTAGAAGGGAACAACAACTATCAATTTGTATCACCTCATTATGGGAGTAGTCATGTACTGAACATAGAGTCTTTACCATTGGATCATGATCTTTACTATAAATAAAAACCATTATAAATCTTGGATTGTAGATATAAAGTGATATAGAAAAAGATTACTCACCTAGTTAAAGTTATCTAGATGAATCATAAATTTAAAAAATCTAGTTAGAAACTTATATATTTGATGAAACAAAGATATACTCATTTTTTGTATTGGAGTGATAGATTTTCAAGGGAGAAATTCATTTCAAGTGTGAAAAAATGTAACATCCTTAGATTTAATAATATATCTTTTTATAAGTATCTTTTTTTTCTTTGATACCTTTCATTACATGCAATATCAAGTTTAAAAGAACCACAATATACTATTAGAAGATTAATATTTAATGTGACAATTAGAATCTATCCATTGAATTAATGGGTAAAAATAATAAAAAATAAATTATAAAACATCTATCATTTTTACATGTATAAAATTCGTTTATATTTTACCAATTTATTTGAAATAAAAATAAAAAAAATTGAAAAAAAAGAGTTGTTTTTTTTTGAAAAACTGTTTTTTAGGAATGAATTGTGTTTTTATCATAACAAATTAAATTAATCAATATTTTTTAATTATTTTAATGAAATTTATCTATCATATATTCAAATAAATATTTTAACATTCGTCTAATGTTTTTTCAAGGAATAGGATAATAATATATCCAATTTTATGCGTAAAATGTATTTTCTTAAAAAATAGTTTTTAATCACGTTTTGTGAACTAAATTTAAAGTTTATTGTTTATACTTATAGAAATTGAATCATGAAAAATAGATTCCATATTTAGAATCTAAAGAATAAAAATTAGTAAATATTTTCCTTTTATTTTTGTTCATTATGAATATTAACTATGGAAAATTTTTGTCACCAATTTAAGGGTGAAATAGGTTAGATAGGGTTAGAACATTGAAATAAGGATTTAAAAATTCTATAAAACATTCGTTTATCTAATTTAAGAAAATAAAAAAAATAAAAAAAGTCACCCTCTTTACTTTAATAACTCTAAAATTTTTACATAAAGATAAAAAGGGGATATGTTTGGTTATAAATTATTATTTTAAATATGAATTAATTGGTTTTATCATGGTAATTTTTTTTAAGTTTTGAGTGATTGAATAATTACATTAAATTATTATACAACACTGACAAGGTATTTTTTAAATTAATAGAAAAATAAAATAAATGATTTTAAAAATAATATAATTAATATAATTTGGATGAATTATTATGATCCACTAGTTTTATAGATAAAAATATATATTGTATATGTAAAAGGTTTATATTCAAATTCTTTTACTATTATGATGTTTCCAAAGAAAATGTAAATGAATATTTCTAAAAATGAAATTAATGATATTTTATTATAAAAAATATATAAATTAACTTAAAATTCTTAAAAACTATATACTTAAAAATTTGAATGGTATGTGGTTTAAAATATTAACCATGGTACATTTTTGGGTCATGTTTACTTTTATGGTAACATTATTAACCATTAAAGTGTAAAAACATTGATATCACGATAATTGTCAAAAGGATTAATGAGGATTAAAAAAATATAAGGGTTAAAACATAACCAAATATTTTATGAATTTTATTGAGTGAGATTATTTCATCTTCTTATCATCTTTTATTATAATTATATCAATTTTGATGCATTTTTTCAGGTTAATTAATTTATATTAATTTAATACATTATGTAATTCCAAGAGTGTCCCTCTCCTCACTTATAAATGACCTCCTCATATTCTCTATAACTCACACCTTTTCTTCCTTCCATATCAGCCAAGATATTCCATAATAACTTCCAAGAATTTTTTACCACATCTTAGTTCTTTTTTTATTTCGAAAATTCTATCCCTTCAAGGCTAGATGTTCAATCCATAAAAGGATTCTCAATGAAGAGGTATAACAATTAACCGATCATTTTCAATTTTATTTCTTCTTCCATTTTCTATAAATTAATGATATCCATCATAAAATAGTGAAATAATTATCTTAAATATGTTGAATTTTTATTATGATAATGTAACAACCATTATCCAACTTCTCCTCGTTTGTTGTAAAATAATAACCTCACTCATACATATGTCTGGACTACCACCACCACGAAATGATGTGATTCATTTTTCAATTATGCTTTAAATTAATGGTAATAAGGATGAATTTAATGAATATATATGATAAAAATAATATTATAATTATTATATAAAGTTGAATTATTATATACTATTTATTCTTTCCATCCATTGAAAAGTGAAAACTATATTCATGTGTATGTAAGGTCGACCATATCCATGAATGATATAATTACATTTTATATTTCTATCTTTTATGGATGATTCTATATATATATGATATTTATATCATGATTAAAAAAATTTATAACATGTTCCTATTATGAAATTATAATAACCAAAACTACAAAATTAAAATCCTTTGGAAAAACGAAACAGTTAACACCCATAAATGACCATTTAAATAAGGAATTGATAATAAATGGGTGTTTAAATGTTATAAGTATTTAAATAAATATTCTATATAATTATAATAATTTATATTTTTTTATAAATTATTTTAAAGTTATTTCAAATCATGATGAACTCGAGGTAAGGGTTTTATCTTACAATCTCATTGTTTACTGTGATTATTTATGACTAAAATTCCAATGGTGAAATTTCATGATATACCCCTCAGGAATAACATAAATTTTATTCTATAATAGTTGATTCTTAATATTAAATTTTTTTCATTTAATTTTACTCACATTAAGGACTCAAGAGACTAAAATAATATTTTTAAGGAAAACTGAAGATGTGTTACTATTCAGTCGAGAATATTTTTCTTCCATGTATATGTTTTATTTTAAATATTTTCAAGAATATTTTATTATTATCCTGTAAAATTTTAATGTTTTTTTAACCATGTTTTAATTATTATAAAAAAATCAAAAGTAATTTTATTATAATTTTATGAATGAGGTACCTATGAATTTTTACCAAAAATTTGAAAGTAATCATTGTTCTAATGTACTAGGCATGAACAGAATTTCCCACTATCATAACTGATCAATGCATTGAAGCTTCCTCTAGAAGTTTCAAAGTTAATTTTTAATGAAATATTTTTATTAACATTTGGAAATTTTTAGATTTTAAACAATTGATTTCAAAGTGAAAAGGGTATTTTCCTTAAGAAAAATTTTGTAGTACCCTCAGTTTTCGATACATAATCCCTTTCCTCACATTTTTATTTAATTTAGTGTGTATTAAAATAGAGAGATTCCATAAAATATAGAGTTTCCATAATGTTGGTTGTTTCCATAAATCTGGATATCTTTATAATGTGGGTTGTTTCCATAAATTAGGGTGTTCCCATAATGTGGGGTGTTTCCATAAAGTGTGATGTTTCCATAAAAAGGGTAAAGTTGAAGGATGGGGAGGTTTGGGGGTTTTATAAGGAGTTTTGGGACAATAAGTATGGTGCCATGATCTATACACGGTTTGCACAAACTATGTGGTCAAATCTTCCACAGAGGTCAAATCTAGATCCTATTTTCTAGGAGCTTGCTCGTTTTAACACTATTTATTTCGTGTTGGATTCAAAAAACCCTTAAATAGATATTAATCTCACTAGAAGGCTGGATAACCCTTCCCACATGAGTTTAAGCCATTCTGGATCCTTCCCTTGGTGATTTCGAGTCTGATTTTTGAGGTATGTCACTATTCTTTATGGATTTGTAATGATTTCTTAGATCTGCTTAGATCTACTTCTCCGATATCCATTATTTCTCATATATAAACCTATATTGGTTAGATCTACATTTTGGGATACCAAATATTTCAATTTTGAGTCGTGATCTTTCTAGGATAATAGATCTAAGGCCTCTCTAGGAGAATCGACCCGCTTTCTTGTGCATTCTTCGCCTGTTGTTAAAGTTTCTTCAAGACCTTTGAGGTGGGTAGATTCTCTCTCATATCCTCTTGAAAGAATTGATTTTCTTAGATTAAAATTGGTTAATTTATTGTGAAATTCATGGAAAAATATTCATTTTTTATGATTTATGGTTTTTGTGAAATTGTGTGATCTTGGTGAATAGTTGTGCAAAATGGGGTTTAATTTAAAATGATGATTGTAAATTATGGATTTTTTGGAATTTCTAAATTTTTTATAAAAAAGAGGTTTTCAATCGAAATGGTTTTTAATAAAAATAATGTTTTATTGAAATATCTTGGAGATTAAAGGGTTTGGCCTTGAAACGGTTTTGACGAAAATAGTTTTCAATAAAAAAATGTTTTATTGAATGGTTTATTTTGGCTTGATAATTGGGAATATGTGTTGTGTGTTTATATTTTATATATGGGGCTTGGTTTAAATATGAACTTGTGCTCGGTGCCAAAATATTGATGGCACATGGGAAACAGTTACCTTGTGATGACTTGGTAGAGTGATGAGAAACCACTCCTGAGTATGGAACTTTCATAACAAAGCATGAATGGTTGGTAGCATGGGTTGGTAAATGGTTGGGTATCCCAAAAATAAATGTTTGTGAAATGGTGTTTAAGCTTGTTTGGTTATTTTTCTGGAAAAATAACTTGCTGGAAAATTGGTTTCAATTGCTCTTGGAATACCTTTGGTTATGAATGGTTTTGGAAACTTATTTATATTTAGTTATAAACTTCTTTTGAGAAAATGTTTTATATAAACTATTTTTATATAAATTTTGATAACTCTTCTATCCCAGATGCGTGAGTAGGAAAGTCATTGGGGAAACCTACTGAGTTTTATATTCACCCCTGCTTTGGCACATTGGTTCTTTTGCAGATGTCATATTCCAAGACACAGGTAAGGGTAAGGCATCTCATTCCTACTGGTTCTTGGTGATTCTTGGGTGATGTGGTGGTGCTTGGAGAATCGAGCTTGGTGTGGAGCCATGGAGTGTGTCTTGGTGTATTTTGAGAGTCTTAAGATGATTTTACGTTGTTTTGTACTTTGATGTGTTAGACTAAAATGAAGTTTCATAGCTGTCTTTCAATTGTTCATGCATCATATAGTAAAAGTTTGGATATAGTTGGTTAGTTCATTGGGTTATTACTTAAAGGGTAAATTATCACCCACTTGTATTTGAAACCCTTCAGCATTTATTGCCAGCCTTTGGTGTCTTGGGGAAGTCACTTAAGTCCAAGTAATGCCTCGTTTTTCTCTCAAGCCAATGACAATTGGAAGGTCATTACAAATGGTATCAGCTTGTTCAGTCCTTTCCTAACAAGTATTCATCGATGTTCTTAGTTTTGGAGAAGAAATCCCTTCTTTTCTATTCCTTGGGTGGGAATCTCAGAAAGGAGTAGGATTGTCGGGACTTGAAATGTATAGCATAAAAAGAATTAGCTAACCCTTTAATGTTGAACTTCAAGTTACCAAGGAGTTGGTTAAATAAGAGTTTTGAGACACTTCTAGGATTTTCAAATCTCATTGTCATGGGTTTAGCCAATGAGATGAGCATGACATGAATTATATAGGAATGCCTTCCCACTAGGAGGGCATACATCATTTTTAGAAATGATCATTTTTGAAAAGTATGGAATTTGTTTTCAAATGAAAGATTTTGAAAAAGAGAATGATTATCGTATTTTGAAAATGGTTTAATTTTCAAAAGAATGTGAAGTGGTTTCAAAAATAGTTGAACATGGGAAAAAGGATGTTTTAAAAAACAATTTGTGATAATTGATGTGATAGAATTTGAAATGCTAAGCCAACAGTTTCTAGAGAGTGAGATTAATGGATTTTGTTTTTAGTTTAGAAAATGGCACCAGGTAGGCATCGTCGAAACCAATCGGAAGAAGCTGTAGAGAATGTGGATGCACCTGAACCACATGTGAACCAAGAGATAGTTTAGAGTATTGTCCAAGATTTTCAAGTTGTGGACAAAGGGAACTGGAGGAATGAGCCATGACATGTGGATTATACCGTCAAGTCCAGGAAGGATAATCCACCCAATTTCTAGGTTGATTCTGAACCTGAGAAGGTGGAGGTGTGGTTATGTAGGATGAATCATATCTTCGAATTCATTGGAACACTAGTAGATATAAAGGTTAATCTGGAAACGTATATGCTCAAGGATCTTGCACGTCAGCGGTGGGATTTAGCGGTGCAAGATAAATTGGATGAAGGAATTACATGGGAGGATTTTGAGGAATTGTTCAACAAAAAATTCTATCCTCACACATTCAAGATCCAGAAAATGATGGACTACTTCATCCTAAAACAATGGAGTCTCTTTGTCACCGATTATGTGGCTAAGTTCATGAACATAGTATGCTTTGCACCAAAAGTCGCGGGAAGTGCCTCTTTGAAGGCACGCATCTTCGATTCAGGGCTACGACAGGAGATTCAATCAAAGATTGCAATACTTTACATTACAGACTATATAGAGATGGTGAACAGAGCGACTATGGATGAACGTGATATCTCAGGATCTATGGGAGGAGGCATGATGATACCTACAGGAAATGTTGGGAACTCAACCGCTGGGAACAAGAGAAAAAGGGACACATATTTCCATGGTGCATGTCGAAATCCGAACTCGATAGCTGGATCAGTAAACCTTCCTCCATGACCCCAGAGCAAAGTATGTTGTTTTCAATGTGGTTCATTTTCCACATAAAGTTATATTATATGACACAACCTATAGAATGTCATAATTGTAACAAGATGGGACATATTCAGTGCTATTGTCGCAGTGATCCTAGGTCAGGTGCTCGAGACACTTCTCAGTTATTGCAATCATCGTGTGCTTCGACTGGATGAGGATAGCAGAATCAGTCTTGTCAGCAGAGCATAGATAGCCATGGTGATTCTAGAAACACCATGACTCCTCATCCAGGGAAACCTCAGTAAGGAAACAAGGATAACAATATAGTGAATAAGAAAATGTATGGAGCTGAGTAGATGATTGTTGAAGACCAGGCTAGACCATCTACAATGAGAGGTATGATTATTTTTAATTCTACCTTTGTGCAAGTGCTTTTTGATACTGGTGCATCACATTCCTTCATTACTTCTCATTCTATTGACTTTTTATTTTTAAAACTGGAAATGATGCCTTCTATTTTGAAACTACAAACTCTTCTTGGTGAAAGAGAATGTCAATCCTTTGTGTGTATAGCATGTGATATAACTGTTGATGGAGCCGAGTTAAAATGGGACTTCTCAATGTTGGATATAGATGTCTATGATTTAATCATTGGTTTGGATTGACTGACAACGTTCAAGGCTCAAATCAACTGTTATAGGAGAAAAGTTAGTTTCATGACTGAGGACAGTATCAAGCATCTCTTTAGAGGAGAGAGGATTGTAAATAATGGTGCAAAGAGATTTTTGGCACCAATGGTGGGAACGAAATCTTACCAAATGGTAGCATTGACTTTGGTATCAATGGAAGAGATCGAGTAAAATAGTTTTCTAGCTATTATGGATCAATTTCTAGATGTCTTTCCCAAGAGCTTCTTAGGGCTACCACCTCTAAGGGAAGTGGAGTTTACGATCGATCTCCTTCCAGGGACCAGTCTGATTTTCCTTCCATCTTATAGGATGGCACCAACAGAGTTAAGATAATTGAAAGTGCAGTTATAGGATCTGGAAATTAAGGGTTTCATTCAACCAAGTATGTCTCCATGGGCAGCACCGGTTTTGTTCGTAAAATAGGTACATGGAACTCTTCGGCTGTGTGTTGATTATAGTAAGCATAACCAAGTTACGATAAAGAATATATATCCACTTCCATGCATTGATGATCTATTCGATCAATTAAGGGGTGCTCAGTGGTTCTCCATGATTGAATTACGATCAGGATATCACCAATTGAGAGTTGGGAAAGAGGATATTCCAAAGACAGCTTTCAGAAGTAGATATAGCCACTAGGAATATGTAGTCATGCCTTTCGGTCTAACGAATTCACCAGCACTCTTCCTGGAATTGATGAATCAGATATTTCAAAAATATCTGGATTCTTTTTTATCATGTTTTTTAATGACATTTTGGTCTATTCAAAGATAAGGGTTGATCATGAGGTGCACCTGAAAACAGTGTTTCAAATCTTACGATATCATCATTTGTATTCCAAACTATCAAAGTGTGATTTTTGGATACAGGAATTACGTTTACTTGTCCATGTCATTTCTGATAAAGGCATTTCTATTAATCCTGAAAAGATAGAAGCTGTTATCTCTTAGCAACCACTGAAGAATGTGTTCAAGATACAAATTTTTCTTGGTCTAGCTTGTAAAAACCCAAGATTTTATAAGATATATTCATTTTAATTTCTTTCATATCATCTGTTGTATGCTACACCAAGATTATCTTGCGCTATACGCAACACCGTATTAGCTTGCAGTAGACGCAACACTATTCTTGGATCGTGTTACACACAATTTCATGTTTGTTTGATAGTAGTTATTCTAAGAAACATTGAGTATAAATATATATATATATATATATTCAATGTATTTTTTTATACGCAACAACAAAAGATTCTTGCACTACACGCAATCCTAACTTGGCTTGCATTACACGCAATCGCGGCCTTCCTCGATAGCATGTGTTGTACGCAATATCGGGTTTTACTAAACAACAATTTATTATTATAATATTATTATGAACTAGCCGTCATGAATAGTATTAAATAAATTTTGAATTTTATAACATTATTATTCATCTTACACATTTTCTAGAACATGTTATAACAACAAAATAAATTTTTCAGGTAAAATGAGTATTTTTTAAAAAATGCAGTTTTGCTGCCTTTTGATGGCACACCCACGTTAAATCTAGTTTTTGACATGTTTATAAGTTCATGTTAACAAAATAAACTTCTTATTTTGAATCAGGATATAAAAGTTTACATTAGATAAAGTTTTGATATTTTTCTGATAACTTTCATATTTTAATGAATAGTAAAAACACACTGTATTTTAATTAAAAACAACTTTTTTCATCATAATAATTTATGTGGTTAAATTATAATATTGAATGGTTTTAAAGTATAAATAGAATATATTTTTACCATTTAATACAATTTATGTCATTAGCATTTATTTTACCTTGAATTCGTAGATTAAATCAATTTAATCTTTTGCAATGTTTTAAACAAAAACCCATTTTCTTTCGACAACGGGATTAATTTTAAATTAATTACTACAACTTATGTGTTTCGAATTTTGAAAAATGGATTCCATATTTGGAATCAGTGGGTCCAAATTATGTTAATAGGCTACTTTTTATTTTTGGGCATTATGAATAGTAACTACGGTAAATTTTATTTACCATAGTTAAAGGTAAATTGGGTAATTAAGGGTAAATATAAGATTATAAAATTACCCTAACACCTATAAAAATCCTATTGGATGACTAAAAATAGACCCATATCACCTAAGGGTCGTATTAGAATCATTTAATGTACTTTTGTCCATGAAAATAACTTAATTATTATTAAAACCAAAGAAAGTGACAACATGTCACTCTCTTAAATCTTATAAGTATATTACTTTTAATTTAGTGATAAACTTCATGAAACTTTGAACATTAATTATCTCCAAAAATATAATTAAATTATATACATCATATTAATTTATTTATAATATTTAGGGATTAAATAATTATCATTAATTGTGACATAATAGTGATGCAGAAAATTGTTTATCTAGTGAAAAATCAAGAATATAGTTTTTATTAAACTAATAGTGACCATCAAAGGCACAAAACCCTGACCAAGACTTATTTTTCATGTAAATTTAAACCATAATCATCCAATGGTAGAATATTGGACCATTTGGAGCCTTATAAAAGCGATTATGACACTTATATGATTTTATTTTAAATGATGCCAAAGTTGTCACCTTCATAATTTAATAAATATAACAATTTAAATATTGTGATTTTAAGATGATAAATTCGATTAAAATTATTATTGTGAAATATAATAGATTTATATTCATCATATGATTTTATTTTTAATTTTTATGCAACAAATAAGTATATTAAATAATTATACAAAAATGATGTAGTAGTTATTTTATTAAGAGATAAACCAAATAAATGGTTTTAAAAATAATGAACTAAATATTATATGAACTATTTAATGTGCTCCACTAATTTTCTAGATACATATGATCTTTTATGAATCTATTAAAGCTTTTATTTTGAAAATATCTTCTGTATATATTTTATTTAAATTCAAATAAATGAATAGTGTCAAAATTGACACTATTGTTATTTTATAAAAATAACATATTATTAAATTGTTTAAAAATCACAAAAATATTTAAAAATTATAAATTGAAATTTATATAGTCTAAAATATTATAAATTATCAAATTATGGAAAATTAACAACATATAAGTGATTATTTTTAACCATTTAAAATTTATAATTTTATTACCACAAATAAAATTAAATAGATTAAATAAGGATAAATCAAAATGATAAGGTTTAAAATAAAATCAAAACATGTCTAAATTTAATTGGTTGATGATATTACAACCCTATATCATCTAATATTTTAATATGAGTCATTTTTGGAGGTTTTTAAGTGGGATTAGATTTATTATAAATAATATTTTTAAGATTTCCAAAGGTGCCCCTCTCCTCCCTTATAAAAGGGAACCTCCTCCCTCCCTTCCTCACACCAATTTGAGCCTTCAAGCTCATCAAAACCCTGAAAAATTCTCTTCTCCACTTCCCTAGAAACATCCTAGAGGTCCTGGTCTTTTTCAAAGACACTAAACTATTACGGTCCTTGTGTGCCTGTTTTTTTTATGTATTAAGTATTCCGAAAAAGTAATGTAATGTCCATGTACATCAAGCTTCGGGTCTCTATAGTTGGTATCAGAGGCAAAGGAGGTAGGAATGTATCTGATCGATGGGAACTCTCACATGTGAGCGTTGGACGAAGCATGGCTCTCCGCCCAAGGGCTTCATGAGGAAATGGTTGCCACTGGGGACGGTGGTGTGTCCCACCCAGGGGGTGTAGCCGCCCATGGAGTGCCCTGATAGGTATCAATTATAGTCTACTAGATGTAATTCTAGACCATTACAGTTGGTATCAGAGGAAAGGTTTAGTCAACCTTTGGAAACTAGGATGCGAAAACATTAGTGAGATCCCTAGAGATATTTCTAAGGTATGTCTAGGGATGTCCCTAAGGATAAGTATACGTATAGGATATAGTCATAGAACTACGGTAACGATCTTATAATTTAACCTAAGATGTTATATATTTAAGGTACTCCCCCTTGATTATGTTATTTTCCTTGTATGATTTTTTCTTCTCACAGAATTCTTTTTGTGTTTTACTCAATAGAGGGAACCAGAAGAAATTCAGTTAACATTGAATCCAATGGAAAAATTGGTGACTATGAGCAACTAAATTGTGTAATTCCTAAAGAGAAAGATATTGTGATTATTCTGAATCAGTCATCGCGATATATGATTAACAAGGTGAAATTTAGTGGTATGCCTAATTCATCAAAAAATAGGCAGATAGACTTTTATGCATGTTCTCATGTTGAGGAGCATAAAGAAAGGAAGATTTAGATTTCTAAAGAAGGGAAGAATAACCTTGAGGAATACCTTAAATGGAGGGACATATGTTATATGTGTGGATAAAAGGGTCATAGAGTGACAGACTGTTATGGTGTTCAATGTCTTATTTGTAGAGAACATGGGCATTACCCAACTCAATGCCCTGACCTAAAAAGTATCTTCTAAAATCAAGGAAGGCCTTATTCAAGGACAATCATTAAAGAGGATGGATTGAAGTGTTTATGTATTGGTATTCAAGAATAATTTTGTTGAGGTACTTTTATGGTGTATTAGAATATATTTTTTTTATTCTATTGTAGTTTTCAATAATTTTATTGTACCGGTAACCATGAAAAGTGATTCAAATATTTTGGAAAGCAGATGATATGCGCATAATGAAGGGATAAGGAGAAAATGAAATGTTTGATAGTATTCATGAGCTCATGATTGATATAAGGACTAAGTGATATCATGGTTTGAGTATATATAATTTTGAGGATTTGGGTATGTTGAAAGAGTTAAATTTTGACAGCACTCATGTTTTCACTAAGATTCAATGGCTATTCATTATTCAAGAGAATACATGATTAAGGTATTCACATGACTGGAATGTGACCAACAAGATATATGAGGGATAAATGATGGTATTCACGTGATTGTTATATGAACTTTTTAGTAATCATTCCCTTTATAAAATGAGTTTGGAAAGAAGTATTTTGGATAAGCCTAAAGATTGGATTGTATAGTATTGTTTAAGGATAGAAATATTTGTTATAATAGTATTGTTTTAGAAAAAGGATAACCTGCAGGATGGGCGACAACCCGTCGCGTTGGACAAGGTTGCGGGAATCGAACCCACAACCGAAGTATGACAGGCCTTTATCACCTACCACTCGCCTACAGAAAGTCCCTGGTTAGTAGAAACTAGTTTTATTTTATTAAGCGGTATGATATATGAAGTATAAGTTCATTTTTTGAATCGTATACGATTAACCACACCATAGATGGACTTATGTATATTTGATAACTTTTTCTAACCTTTTTTTTGGAACAGATGGAATGACTCATCATTCTATCACATGATCTGCTAACACTTCATTAATGGAAAATTCAACTTCATTTCTTTAAGAGATAAAGTGGAAATTGTTCAAGGCATGGACAACAGTGAGATTGTAAAAAAATCAAGTAAGTATTTCTTTTGATTATAAAATTTTTTAACATTAGAGAAATGATCCTGAAAACTAAAAATGTTGTTCTAGTGCTCTTATATCCAATTAATCAAATGGTACCTTAGATCATTTAAAATTTATGGCTTTGTGATTGTTGGCTATTTCATAGCCATGTTCTTTACCACTCTCCATCAGAACTTGATGGTTAGATTTTTCCTCCATATCCATATTTTCATCTATACTCTCCTATGTGGAAACCCAATGCTGAGTTACCTTGGGTGACCATTACGTTTCTATCTTTCTTTTTTAAAGTTATGTTTTAGTATTTCTTTTTACGATGTGGGTTTCTATGAATAGTAAACGATTTATAACCCCGACGAATTTTGAGGGAGAAATTCATTTTAAGGGGGTAGAATGTAACAACCTGAGATTTTATAAGATATATTCGTTTTAATTTCTTTCATATCATATGTTGTATGCTACACCAAGATTATCTTGCGCTATGCACAACACCGTATTAGCTTGCAGTATACGCAACACTATTCTTGGATCGTGTTACACACAATTTCATGTTTGTTTGATAGTAGTTATTCTACAAAACATTGAGTATAAATATATATATATTCAATGTATTTTGTTATAGGCAACAACAAAAGAGTCATGCACTACAAGCAACCCTAACTTGGCTTGCATTACATGCAATCGCGACCTTTCTCGATAGCATGTGTTGTACGCAATACCGGGTTTTACTAAACAACGATTTATTATTATAATATTATTATGAACTAGCCGTCTTGAATAGTATTAAATAAATTTTGAATTTTATAATATTATTATTCATCTTACACATTTTCTAGAACATGGTATAACAAAAAAATAAATTTTTCGGGTAAAATAAGTATTTTTCAAAAAATGCAGTTTTGCTGCCTTTTGATGGCGCACCCACATTAAATCTAGTTTTTGACATGTTTATAAGTTCAATTTTACAAAATAAACTTCTTATTTTGAATCAGGATATAAAACACTACATTGGGTAAAGTTTTGATATTTTTCTGATAACTTTCATATTTTAATGAATAGTAAAAACACACTATATTTTAATTAAAAACAACTTTTTTCATCATAATAATTTATGTGGTCAAATTATAATATTTAATGGTTTTAAAGTATAAATAGAATATATTTTTACCATTTAATACCATTTATGTCATTATCATTGATTTTACCTTGAATTCGTAGGTTAAATCAATTCAATCTTTTACAATGTTTTAAACAAAAACCCATTTTCTTTCGACAATGGGATGAATTTTAATTTAATTACTGCAACTTATGTGTTTTGAATTTTGAAAAATGGATTCCATATTTGGAATCAGTGGGTCCAAATTATGTTAATAGGCTACTTTTTATTTTTGGGCATTATGAATAGTAACTACGGTAAATTTTATTTACCATAGTTAAAGGTAAATCGGGTAATTAGGGGTAAATATAAGATTATAAAATTACCCTAACACCTGTAAAAATCCAATTGGATGACTAAAAGGCGACCCATATCACCTAAGGGTTGTATTAGAATCATTTAATGGACTTTTGTCCATGAAAATAACTTAATTATTATTTAAACCAAAGAAAGTGACAACATGTCACTCTCTTAAATCTTATAAGTATATTACTTTTAATTTAGTGATAAACTTAATGAAACTTCGAACATGAATTATATACAAAAATATAATGAAATTATCTACATCATATGAATTTATTTATAATTTTTAGGGATTAAATAATTATCATTAATTGTGACATAATAGTGATTCAGAAAATTGTTTATTTAGTGAAAAATCAAGAATATAGTTTTTATTAAACTAATAGTGACCATAAAAGGCACAAAACCCTGACCAAGACTTATTTTTCATGTAAAATTAAACCATAAGAAACCAATGGTTTAATATTTGACCATTTGGAGCCTTATAAAAGCGATTATGACACTTATATTATTTTATTTTAAATAATGCCAAAGTTGTCACCTTCATAATTTAATAAATATAACAATTTAAATATTGTTATTTTAAGATGATAAATTCGATTAAAATTATTATTATGTAGTATAATAGATTTAGCTTCATCATATGATTTTATTTTTAATTTTTATGCAACAAATAATTATATTAAATAATTATACAAAAATGATGTAGTAGTTATTTTATTAAGAGATAAACCAAATAAATGGTTTTAAAAATAATAAACTAAATATTATATGAACTATTTAATGTTCTCCACTAATTTTCTAGATACATATGATCTTTTATGAATCTATTAAAGATTTTATTTAGAACATATCTTCTGTATATATTTTATTTAAATTCAAATAAATGAATAGTGTCAAAATTGACACTATTGTTATTTTATAAAAATAACATATTATTAAATTGTTTAAAAATCACAAAAATATTTAAAAATTATAAATTGAAATTTATATAGTCTAAAATATTATAAAGTATCAAATTATGGAAAATTAACAACATTTTAGTGATTATTTTTAACCATTTAAAATTTAGAATTTTATTACCACAAATAAAATTAAATAGATTAAATAAGGATAAATCAAAATGATAAGGTTTAAAATAAAATCAAAACATGTCTAAATTTAATTGTTTGATGCTATTACAACCCTATCTCATCTAAAATTTTAATATGAGTCATTTTTGGAGGTTTTTAAGTGGGTTTAGATTTATTATAAATTAATATTTTTAAGATTTACAAAGGTGCCCCTCTCCTCCCTTATAAAAGGGCACCTCCTCCCTCCCTTCCTCACACCCATTTGAGCCTTCACGCTCGTCAAAACCCTGCAAAATTCTCTTCTACACTTCCCTAGAAACATAATAGAGGTCCATGTCTTCTTCAAAGACCAATTTTAGTGCCCTAAGAGGAGGTCTCAAAGAGGCGCTTCAAAGAAGAGGTAATGTCTGTTACCGATTCTTTCAACTTTATTTCTTCTTCTACTTCTTCTTCTTTAGTTGTTTCATTATTAAGTAATAACATCAGTATCACTCATATACTTATATGTTATTATATGTATGAAAAAACCCTATTTCACCATCTATCCATCCTATGGAAAACAAAATCACCGCGCGTGCGTACGTACGGAATACAGTCTCCATGCCGTGGTGTAATCTGTTTTTCCAACACCACATTACTTGGATGCGTATAATGGTGTAAAGAATAACTATACATAGTTATTATAACATCATACTGATTATGATATATTGTATCATCTTATCCAATTCAATTCAATAATTATGGGAACGATATCATCGCTCGTGCGTACGTACGGACTACCGTCTCCAAGACGCGATGAGATTCATTCTCCATGTTAACCATTTAAGAATGATTATAAAGTATATATAAGTAAAATAATGAAATATATGACATTATAAAGCTACTGTATTTATTTATATATATATATATATGTATGTCATCTACTTAATTCCATTCAACTCAATAAGGAAACGAAAACAGTGTTCATGCGTACGTATGACCTACCGTCTCCATGAACGGTGTATTTCTTTCCATTTATCGATCTATTATATATATGTATATTCTGAATATATATTATATATAAATCATGTTTTATATTCTGTAATTAAGTAATCATGATCTAATTAATCATATGAATAATTAAAAGTCAAAACACAAATGAAAAATGAAACTATTTTACCCAAAACACTCTTTAACACGGAATTTACAAAAGAATGGGTAATATAAAAACATAAGTGAACCATATATGATATCATAAAAATTAATATGATTCTGTAATAAGTAAATGACATTATTTGAATCATTATACTGGAGGTTCGGATACATACGAAGCATATCGGACATAAGGTAAGGGATAATTTGGCAAATCTCATCTTTATCCGAGATTACTTATTCGTAAGTATTTAATGGGGTTATTGTTATCGTCCTTGTCCATGTTTTCTAAAAGTGTTTTTATGTATTTTTAATGTCCTTTTTACCCATTTTGAATTTTACTACATGTTATGTAAGGAATCATTCTTTTGTTTACGTACGAGGCACTAATTTGACTTTTCTGACAAAAGTATGAGGAGAATGTTTTTTTTAACTTATACGGCATGAAATAATTTTTACGTCTTTATAAAGCCTTATTTTAATAAAGCTTCCTCCAAAAGATTTAATGTCTATTTTCAACAAAATCTATTTTATTTTAAAATTTCATGGCATTTTGTGAAAAGAAAATGATTTTTAAGAAGAAAGGATACTTTCCTCAAGAATTCATTTCAAGTGTTTTATCCAGACCATTTTCCATCTAAGATGACATTATTTAATATGTGTATGTTTCAAGTGTAATGTATCTATGATTTAAATGGTTTCACTTTTCTTATTATGAAATGATATCCATTTCTTTTATATGGATTATGTGATGATGGGATGATGTTTATGAAACCCATTTTATTCGTTGGGTTATTATGAATGATGTATGTTTATTTTGTGGCACAAGTAAGATTGATTTAATTATGAGATGGGTGGGACCTATATCTCCCTCCAATGCATTGGGTAAAAATTTATATCTCATGAGATAGACATGGCTGGAACGGTAAGTTAATCCGGTTCAGTGTTACAGGACTTAAACGAGGAGTGAACTCAATTTAGAAAGGTACTTTGTCCACTAAGATGGTCTTGGCAGCAATGCCTTGGATACTATGGAAATCATAACAAGTGTTGAATGGTTTCCACAATTACATGTTTTATTCCCATCCTATTTTATCGTGATTGATGTTCCTTTATGATATATGCCTTACGTACTTCCAAGATTTATGTCTTTTCTCAAGGTTTTAATGTTTAGATTTCATTTTCAAGTTTTTGTTTTCAAATGTTTATGTATTGTTTTATGTTCTCTATGTTTGCCCTTACTGAGCATTCGAGATCACCGTTATTATGTTTTATTTTCCCTAGGAAATAAAGAAAGGTTTTTGGTAAGGAAACAAAAAGTGGAAGATCATTATGGAAGATGTTGAAGATATTTCAACATGATTAGAAGTTTATATTCCGAGTTTCCAAAGACACTAAACTATTACGGTCCTTGTGTGTCTGTTTTTGTTATGTATTAAGTATTCCGAAAAAGTAATGTAATGTCCATGTACGTCAAGCTTCGGGTCTCTACAGCTGGTATCAGAGGCAAAGGAGGTAAGAATGTATCTGATCGTTGGTAAATCTCACATGTGAGTGTTGGACGAAGCATGGCTCTCCGCCCAAGGGCTTCATGAGGAAATGGCTGCCACTGGGGATGGTGGTGTGTCCCACCCAGGGGGTGTAACCGCCCATGGAGTGCCCTGATAGGTATCAATTATAGTCCACTGGAAGCAATTTCAGACCGTTACATAGCTGGTTACTACCGATGCTTTGTGCATAATTTCTCAACACTAACTTCACCAATGACATCTCTGACAAAGAAGAATGCTTCATTCCAATGGACAGAGGAATGTCAAAAGTCTTTCCATGAACTAAAAGTTCATCTTACATTGTCACCTATCTTGATCTTTCTAGAATTAGGACTGGGGTATGTGTTGTATTGTGATGCTTCAGGATCATGGTTAGGTTGTGTTCTAATGAAAAGAGATCACTTGGTTGCTTATGGTTCAAGTCAGTTGAGGGTGCATGATAAGAATTATCCAAAACATGATTTGGAGTTAGTTGCAGTCGTCCATGCTTTAAAAACATGGATACGTTATTTCTTTGGTGATAAATTTACTGTGTTTACAGATCAAAAAATCTTGAAACAAATTTTCTCACAGTGAGATTTGAATTTGAGACAAAGGAGGTGGATGGTGTATCTCCAAATGTTTGACTTTGACTTAATGTACACACCGGGGAAAGGAAATTCATTAACAGATGCATTGAGTAGAAATTAATATGCTCAGTTTGTGAAAGAAGCTTCAAATGAATGGTAGTTGATGTCGGTTTTAGCCAACATGCATGTTGAATGTGAGGACCTAGGTGATGTTGTCATTTTCTTTTCTACTATGCTTGTTCCTGATTTAGTAAAAATGATCATAGAGGGACAAACTTATGATTCAAAATGTCTAGTTGTAAGTTCAAAACTCAATGGTAAGGAGGCCATTGATGGCTGGATACTTCATGGAGGTTCAGTTTTGTGTTTCAGAGATCGGATGGTTATACCTATAGTTTTTCAAGAACAAATACTTCATGCTTACCACCATTCAAGAAGGGTTGTACATTCAGGTACACATAAGATGTATAAGGCATTTAAGGTGTAGTTTTGGTGGAGCGGCATGAAAAAGAAGGTGGTCAAGTTTGTCTGGTGATGCCTAACTTGTCAGCAAGTTAAAGCAGGGCATCAGAGACCAGCTGGTATGTTACAATCTTTGCCCATCCCAGTATAGAAATGGGATGAAATAGAAATATATTTTGTTACATGTCTTCCAATACCAACCCAGAAACACGATGCCATTTGGGTGATAGTGGATCGTCTGACCAAGTCGGACCATTTCATCCCAATTCGTGAAACTCATATGGTGGAGGATCTTTCAAAAATATATATCTGATAAGTGGTAAAAAGGCATGGGGTACCAATTTCAATAGTCTCAAATATAGATCTGAGGTTCAAATTTCATTTCTGGAAATCCTTACAGCAAGTCCATGGAACTCAGTTGACTATGAACATTGTGTATCATCCTCAAACGGATTGGCAATCCGAGCGGACAATACAAAAATTGGAAGACATGTTGTGGTCTTGTGTAATGGATTTTGGTAGCTCATGGGAGGAAAATATACCCTTAGTGGAGTTCTCATACAATAACAGCTATCAAGCCTCAATACGCATGGCTCCGTTTGAAGCATTTTATGGGCATCATTGTCGTTCTCCACTATGCTAGGTGGAAATGGGTGAAACTTCACTAGTCAGGCCAAGCCTTGTCCAAAAAATAATAGAGAATATCCAGCTCATTAGAAAGAGGATGGAGAAAGCTCAGAGTCATCAGAAATTATATGCAGATCACTGTTGAAGACCGTTGTCGTTCATTGTGGGTGATCATGTCTTCTTGAGGTTCTCTCCAAGTCTTGGACATCATCGTTTAGGGAAGCAGGGCAAGTTATCTCCTAGATACATTGGCCCTTTTGAGATACTAAAATGGGTTGGAGAGGTGGAATATCAGTTTGCATTACCACTACGGTTTAGTTCGGTGCATAATGTGTTCTATGTATCCCAGTTAAAAAAGTATCACCCTGATCCTGACCATGTGATTAGATGGGATCACGTTGATCTAGAACTAGATGCAACATTTGTACATATTCCAATACGGATCATGGATAGATAAGAGAAAGTCTTGTGTGGGAAAAGCATCTTCCTAGTGTGGGTTTTATGGCAACATGGTCATATTTAAGAAGTGACTTGGGAACATGGGAAGGAAATGAAAGAGCATTGGCTGGAACTCTTTTTGACTAGCAGGGGTTGTCTACATTCTGGGGATGGAAAGAACAATGGTGGGGAGAATGTAGTACCCCTAGTTTCAGGTACATAATTCATTTCCTCACGGTTTTATTTAATTTAGTATGTATTAAAATAGAGAGTTTCCATAAAATAGAGAGTTTAAATAATGTTGTTTGTTTCCATAAATTTGGATATCTTCATAATGTTTTTTGTTTCCATAAATTAGGGTGTTTCTATAATGATGGGTGTTTCCATAAAGTGTGATGTTTCCATAAAAAATGTGTTTCCATAAAAAAGGTAAAGTTGAAGGGTGGGAGAGTTTGGGGGTTTTATACGGAGTGTTGGGACAATATGTAAGGTCACATGATCCATACACGGTTTTCAAAAACTGTGTGGTCAAATCTTGCACAGAGGTCAAATCTAGATCCCATTTTCTATAAGCTTGCTCGTTTTTACTATATTTATTTCTTTTTGGCTTCAAAATTCCCCTCAATCGATATTACTCTCCCAATAAGGCAGTATAACCCTTCCCACACAATTTTCAGCCATTCCAGACCCTTCCCTTAGTGATTTAGAGTCTGATTTTTGAGGTATGTCACCATTCTTTACGGATTTGTCATGATTTCTTAGATCCCCTTAGATCTATTTCTTTGATCTCCATTATTTCCAAGATCTGAACCTATAGTTGGTATATCTACATTTTTGGATGCCAAATATTTCAATGTTGACTTGTGATCTTGCTAGGATAAGAGATCCAAGGCTGCTCTTGGAGAATCGACCCGCTTTCTTGTGTGTTCTTTGTCTGTTGTTAAAGTTTCATCAAGACCATTGAGGTAGGTGGATTCACTCTCATATCCTCTTGATATAATTTAATGGATTAGATTAAAATTGTTTAATTGATTGTTATATGCATGGGAAAATATTCATTTGTGATGATTTACATTTTTTGTGAAATTGCATGATCTTGGTGAATAGTTGTACAAAAGGGGGTTTAATTTAAAATGATGATTTTAAATTATGTATTTTCTGGGATTTCTAAATGGGTGATGAAAAAGTGGTTTTCAATAGAAATGGTTTTTAATAAAAATTGAGTTTTATTGAAATGGATTAGAGTTGAAAGGGTTTGGCATTGAAATGGTTTTGACGGAAATAGTTTTCAATAAAAAGGTGTTTTATTGAAAGGTTTACTTTGGCTTGATCGTTGGGCATATGTGTTGTGTGTTTATATTTCATATAAAGGGATTGGTTGAAATATGACATTTTTCTCGGTGCCAAAGTTTTAATGGCACGTGTTAATTACATATACGGGGCTAGGTTGAAATATGACCTTGTGCTTGGTGCCAAAGGATTGATGGTACATGGGAAAAAATTACCTTGTGACAACTTGGTAGATCGATGAGAAACCGCTCATGAGTATGGAACTTTTATAACAAAGCATTAATGGTTGGTATCATGGGTTGTTAAATGTTTGGGTATGCCAAAAATAAATTTTTGTGAAATGGTGTTTAAGCTTGTTTGGTTATTTTTCTGGAAAAATAACTTGCTGGAAAATTGGTTTCAATTGCTCTTGGAATTTCTTTGGTTATGAATGGTTTTGGAAACTTATTTATATTTAGTTATAAACTTATTTTTAGAAAATGTTTTATATAGACTTATTTTATATAAATTTTTCTAACTCTTCTATCCTAGTGGCATGAGTAGGGAAGTCATTGGGAAAACCTACTGAGTTTTATACTCACCCCTACTTTTTTACTTTGGTGCTTTTATAGATGTCGTATTCTGAGACACAGGTAAAGTTAAGGCATCTCATTGCTAGTGGTTCATGGTGATGCTTGGGTGATGTGGTGGTTTTTGGAGCATGGATCTTGGTGTGGATCCATGGAGTGTGTCTTGGTGTCTTTTGAGAATCTTGAGTTGTTTTTCCGTTGTTGTGTACTTTGATGTGTTTGACTAAAATGAAGTTTATTAGCTGTCTTTCAATTGTTCATGAATCATATAGTAAATGTTTTGTTATGGTTGTTTGGTTCATTGTGTTATTTCGTAAAGGGTAAATCATCCCCCACTTGTATTTTAAACCCTTCGGTATTTATTGATAGCCTTTGGCTTCTTTGGGATGTCGCTTAAAGCCTATTAATGACTCGTTGTGCTCTCAAGCCAATGATAATTGGCGGGTCATTACACATTTCACGTGATCTTTTAAATGAATTTGAATCTAAAATAAATTGTTTTGATGATACATAATCATTACGAGTGATTTAATCCAAATATATTATCCTTATTCTTTCATTGGATGGTTTATGATAATGATAAAAATATATTTATGCGACTTTTTTCCTTTTGATCGGTTATGATATTATTAATATTTGATCGGTTATGAATATATTGATGAAAAATTATTGAAAAAAAGAACAAATCAAATATTTCTGTTGATATAGATTTATAATATTAAATATAAATGGTATGAAAATTGAACATAAGAATAATAAAGTTATTCAGAAAGTTCCAAACATTGTTGATATTGATTCTGAATATACCAGTGTTGAAGATGAAGCTGCTGAAAATAAGATAAAATTGTATAAAAAATTGAATAAACATGTTCAGACAAAAAATATCATTGTAAATCAATATGCTCCAGTTCAAACTAAAAGAATATAGATAATTAAATATAAAACTACACTTATTTCCAAAATTGAACTTCATACTATGGTAGATGGAGTTTATCATAAAGAATGTAAACAATATATGAATGTGGAACTTGATCAAATATAGAAGAACTCTACTTGAGATCTTGTATCAAGACCTAAAAATAAAATTGTTATGGGCCCAGTTTGGCCATAATAAGCCCTTGCTACCTTTTTTCCGTAGCTTCGTGGAGTCCTGGGACCTGGCTCGCCCGGCTGCGGTCTCTGAGTTATCTAGGGTAGCCTTCTACATTCACCTTGCGTCCAAAGCGGACTTTGTGAAGGCATGGTCCAGGGATATTAGGAGGTGCGGTTCGTGGCGGTTCTCTCTTACCAGGTGGTTGTGGGATTGCCACTTTGAGCGCGAGTCTTCCTCTGATGTTGTGTGGTTATCTCTTCCGGGATTGCCTCTTCCTCTTCAAAACCCGGCCATCTTGAAGAAGGTTGGGAACTCGCTAGGGTATTTCCTCTATTCGGATGCCGACACTTGATGTCTTCAGGTGGCTTCCAACCCGCGCATCTACGTAGAGTTGGATTTAGTGGTGAATCATCTGTCCATGGTCCTATTGAAGTCCATGGATGGCTTCTCTTGGATCCAGAGAATCTTATACCATTTTCTACTGTGGTTTTGCATCAGTTGCGGTTTGCATGGCCATCTGGAGAGGAGTTGCTGGAGACGAAGGGAGGTGGTGGGCCCCTCGCACCGGGGTGAGTCTGTGGAACCGGGTCAGGACCCACCCGTGCGGAGTGATAAAATTCCTGAACGGTTTCCCGACCACCCGGTTTTGTTTCCAAATTCAAACTTTTCGGATGGTTCCTGCGTGAAGGCGACAGGATGTGGGGTGTCCTCCCCTGACTTGGTTAGTGCTCTGCCAGTTGTCTCCTCAGATTCCTCTGACCTGATCTCCTGGTCCCTGAAGCCGTCTGAGCAGGCTCATTGTCCCCCCCACCACGTCGGCGTCTTTTCGCGGCGGGAGTCAGAGTTGTGTATCACTCTCTCTGTTGGCAGCCTGCCAAGGATGCTGCCCCCACCTCCCCCTCCTGTCTGTGTTTCGGCACAACTCTCGCCGGAGAAGCTTCTCAGTTCCCTATTCAGCAAACTCTCTCTGTCCTTGGAGGACCTGGGAGGGATGAGGTTTGATCCTAGAGGAGTCGATAAGGAGCTTATGCTCGCTAGGTCCACTCCTCAGCGTAGGTTTTTGATATCCTTAGTGCAGGGTGATATGGGGTCTCACCCATCCATTTTCCATTCTCCGGAAAGGAAATCTCTGCTGGAGGTGGAGGATTTCTCGTTCAAGAAGGTGATTCGATCTCCAAAGCCAGGTAGGTGTGAGGATGACTCGCCTGGTCCAGTCACCCGCTCGAAGGTGAAGGAGAAAGGTATTTTTGCTCCATCCCAACTACAAACACACTATCTTTTTAAGTCCCGCAAGGGCGTCATGTAATTTTTTCTCTCATCATCTGGAATGTGCGCGGTTTTAGAGCTCAATCCAAGCACCCTTTTTTGGCAGCGGAAGCACGGAAGTTGAGATCTTCGTTATTGGTTATTCTAGAACCAAAACAGAACTCTGATAAGCTACCGGGGCTTTCAAAAATTCTTGGCTTTCCTAACTTCTTGCATGGGAGCCCTGTCAATACCCATATTTGGATCTGTTGGAAGAGTAACATTTTGGTGGAGGCTGTCAGCTGGATGCCACAATGCATCAACACTAGGATCTCGGTTGGTAGTTTTGATCTCCTGTTCTCCCTTGTGTAAGCAAGTACACGGAGCCCTGAAAGGAGAAAATTATGGGGACATCTTCAAGCCATTCAGGCTGGGCCTTTGCCTTGGCTCGTAAGAGGTGACGTCAACGCTATTTTAGACATCACAAAGAAAAGGGGTGGTGCTGGTATTAATCACGAAAGCATGCAGGAGTTTCAGGAGTGCATTATACAGGCAGGTCTGCTGGATTTGGGGTTCATGGGGTCCAAATACACCTGGTGCAACAACCGGAGAGGGATGGATCGCATTTGGAGTCGATTAGACAGATGTTTCTCCAACTTTTAGGGCTTGGATCTTCTCTCCAAATAATCGGCCATGCATCTTAATAGCATGCTCTCTGACCATGATCCTCTGCTGGTTGGAATTTTCGGCGAAGTAGTGGTGGGAGCGTCCTTTAATTACTCTAGTGAATGGAATCGGGATCCAACCTTCATGAAACTGCTTAACGACTCCTATCTTAAATACAAAGGGAAGTAGTCTTGGGATGGACTGACGAACCGACTCAAACGCCTGAAGCAAGTTATTCGGAAATGGTCGACTGAGCAACCGGGAATCTCTAATGTGGTAGAGAGCCTTAAAATTGAGGTGGAAAGAGTGGAGGAATCCCTTCTCAATAACTGGGAGGAAAAAACCTTTGCTATTATTTGCAAAAAGAAGATTATTTTGGCGGAGAGGCTCTTAGAATTGGAGAGAGGTTTTAAATAGAGGTCGAGGTCTAGGTGGTTAAGAGAAGGTGATCGTAACAATGCATTCTTCTAGGCGTGCATCAAGGAGAGGGAAAGCATGAAGATTAATGTGAGGATGGAGGATGGTTCTTTCACATCAGATGCGGGTATGGAGGGGAGCATGGCCTTGAAGAACTTTTAGGGTCTTCTGGTGGGGGATCGCTCCTCTAGCTTCGAACGGGATGTTTTGGACAGCGGTGGGTTCCTGAGCAGCCTGCCTCTCCTGGTGACTGGTTCGAACAACGGCTGCCTCTCTTTTGTTCCCCAAGAGGAGGAAGTCAGGGAATCACTTCTGAGTATGCCAGCGGACAGTGCACCTGGCCCGGATGGGTTCCTGGTCTTCTTCTACAAGGCTGCTTGGGAGCTAGTGGGGCTGCATGTTGTGGAGGTGGTGCAGGATTTCTTTGGTGGTGGTTCTTTGAACAAGGGAATCTCCTCCTCAAGGGTGGTACTTATTCTGAAAATCAAAAACCCTGCTCTTATCAATCACTTCCGGCCCATATGCCTTTGCAACGTGTCTTATAAAATCCTGGCCATGGTTATTGGGAGAAGAATCTCTAGGATCATTCCCAAGGTGGTTTCAGAGGATCAGCATGGGTTCATCAAGGGCCAGAGCATCCAAGGAGCGATCAACATTACTAGCGAATTGGTGCATGACATAAACAAGTGGGCGGTGGGATCCAATGTTATTTTTAAGTTGGATATGAACAAGGCGTACGCCGACATTGAATGGAGCTTTATCATTCGTGTCATGAGAAAGATGGGATTTCAAGATTGGTTCTGTGACATCTTCTTCAGGTGTTATTCCTCACCCTGGCTCTCAATCTCCTTAATGGGTAAAATCTTTGGTTTCTTCAAGTCTGTTAGGGGCGTCAGGTAGGGAGATCCACTGTCACCTTTCCTGTTCGTGCTTTCCCTGGATGCCCTGTCTAGGAACTTGAACCGCTGCTTGGTTGAGGGCAAGTTGAAACCCTTCCATGGAAGAGGTATCATGGGAAGTATATCCCACCTGATGTTCACTAATGAAATTTTTTTGTTCACGAATGGCAGATGCAGATCCTTGGGCCACCTCAGAAACATCCTATGTGGCTATTCCAGTCTCAGCGGGCAAGATATTAATACTGAGAAGAGTCATGTGTTTATTCTGGATAAATGCTTGGAGAGAAGGTGCATAGAGATTCAGCGAATCCTAGGGTGCAGTAGGAAACGGTTTCTGATGTTGTACCTTGGGGTGCCACTCTCTTATAGCCGTACTAAAAAACAGCATGTCAATGACATTCTCGATCGCCTCCTGGGAAGGATCTTCAACTATAAAAACAAGATGATCTCTTTTGGAGGACGAGTCATGTTGATTAACAGTGTCCTCACATCCATACCCATGCACACTTTCTCCGTCGTCAAACCTCCGAAAGGCATAGTGGTGAGGATGGAAGGGATAATAAACACCTTCCTTTGGGATGCAAAGATCAAAGGGCGGTGCCACTTGGAATCTTGGAAGCAGCTGGCTCGCCCTGTGAAGGAAGGAGGTGTCGGCCTTCACGATATCCAAGACACCATACTCGGATTACAGGTGAAGTTGTCTTGGGAAATCATTGGTGGGGAGACTCTCTGGGCGAAATTGTTCAACATTTGATATAGATGGCATGAGACAGATTTCACTCGTAGGGATACGGTTTTGGATAAATGTATATTCTCCCATATCAAAACCTTTTCCAACTACACAAGATGGGTGGTTGGCCGCGGAGACATCAGTTTTTGGAACGACAACTGGGCGGGTGAGGTCCTTGCTTTCCCGGGCTGCCCTTATCCTGATATTTCTTTCCGGGATGCCTGTGATCAGTATGATTTTGTACATACAGCCTTAAAACCCGGACTGATGAGTCCGTTTGATGGTATTGTTATGAGCGATGAACCGGATTTATGCTTCTTCTTGGAGACTAGCTCAGGCAGGTACAATAGCAGCGGGTACAGGGAGATTATTTGGAGGGATCACAACTTGGAAGAGAGGGTTCCGTCTGTCTGGTGCAACGCGGTTCCCACAATGATGAATTTCCTTATTTGGAGGGTTTGTAACAAGGATCTCCCTACTGAAGAGAATATATAGAATAAGGGTGTGCATATTGCATCTCGGTGCTACTACTATGCGATCCCTCAAGCCGAGACGATGACCCATCTTTTCTTTCAGGGACAATGGGATTCCTACCTCTAGTCTTTCTTCACCCACCCTCAGCAATCGGGTTGCATTCCCAGGTGTCCCCAGGAGTTTTTTTCTACCTGGTTTAGGGGCACTGATAACATAAATATGGAATGTAACATCAGAGCGGTCATTTTGATCACCATTTGCTGGATCATCTGGGAGGCATGAAACTAGGTTCATCTAGGAACTCCTCGCTCCCTGTGGTCCCTTCAGGTTCGGCTATGATCTCTTATTGTAGAGCTTGCCTCGCTCATCAAAGGTGGACTCACGTCGGCATCGGTTTTCAATCTCATCAATTGTCCTTGCATGCATAACAGGGAAAGTGGCTCCTGGGTCAAGTGGCATCCACTGAGACATGGCTTGAAAATTAATGTTGACGGCTCCTACATGGAAGGGGACATGAAAGGTGGAAGATTTCTTAGGGACTATTGGGACTCTGTCCTGGTTGCCTTTAGAGCCTTCTATGGTCCAGGTTGTTCCTTAGGTGCAGAGGTCTGGGCCCGTTATTCGGGGCTCATGGTTTGTAGAAGGAAAGGGTTGCAGATCGCCGATATTGAGTCTGATTCGGAGGTGCTCATCAAATCTCTCCAAAGTGGTCGTGGAATTCCATGGGAGCTGGTCTACCTCATCTAGAGATTCAAGGCAGAGACTCATCAAGGGAGGATTGTTCACCATAATTAGAGGGAATTCAACTTTGCAGATGATAGGCTTTCTTGGTTAGTTCGACAGGAGGAGACACTTATGATCTTTGATATCCTTCATTCCCTGCCCCTCAAGTGTGTCAATGTGGTGCAAGGGGATGCCTTGGGCAGGCATTTATTTCGGACTCCTTGAGGTCTTTCTTCCCTTGTTTTCTTTCATGTAAATTAATAAAAATAATAACTTTCAGGATGTATTAAGTTAGTTATACATTATGTATTATTACAATTATCATGTATACTTTTTTGCATCTTCTATTTAATGGTAATGTTCATAGATTAAATATCGTATCAAAAGTTTATAGAATATCCTAGACTATAATGATAACCTCGAGATACCATGACATTAATCTTAAATATATGTATTTATGTCTAGATTTATATTATTGATTGGAAACAGAAGTTGTGTGACTATGAGGTGTGGGGGTCCCATAAGCATTGAGACTTCTTCTCATGAATTTTTCACTTAGTGATCTCTATTAATGAGATCATGAGGATAGACCCAACAATAGGAACAACACATGTTTTGGGTTTCATTGGTTGTTCTTATCTAAGGACATCTGTAATGGTATCCTAAGTTGAGATCATTTCTAATGTCTGCCATTTTATTGCGTACTTTGATGCTAGGAAAATTCTATGATAATAAAATCTTAGAGAGGTAACTTTTGTTATGTTCATCACTAGAAGTATGGAATTGGTTGAATGGTCAAGAACAGATTATTTTCTTCCATGTTAAGGAAATAATATATATTGGTCCATGTTGATGAGGATGATAGTTCCTTCATAAGAACATGGCCATTGAAATCGAGGGTAAATCTATCAAGTTAGATCAAAAATAAAAAATAAAGGGAGATGACACGGGTTTGCATCTAGCTTTATGATATATTCAAAGGCAAAGAGGTTATACTACACAGTGCGTGTTCATAGGTTAGTTGTCACTGTTGTGACTTTCCTTTCATCTTTAGGGTCCATGATGTGTTGATAGATCCCAATCTTGTTCTATTAATGGTATTAACTGTTATTGAGATAAGGGCCTAAAGGGTCACACACAATAGCATATTTGAAAATATGACCTATTCAATTGAATAGGAGTTTTGGCCCCACCATCGGCATCCATGATTTGTCTAAGGATAAACAATCAACAAAGGAATAAATACATTCATATTATTCAAGTTAATAGTAATTATCATTGAATTTATTTATTAAATTTATTTATAGTCTTTAAAGTAAATTCATAGAAATATTATTTGAATGAATATTAGTTTAAAATATTCAATGTTTATTTAATATTTAAGTGAATGATGATTCGAGTTAATGTCTCAATTATTATCACATAATATATTTATTGTATTATAGGAAGTTGATAATAATATTCATGAATCAGTAAAGTAGTCATAATATTTCATTTATAGAGTCTTAATTATTTGGGGGTCAGGGAGGTCATACCAGATAATCTTGTCACACACTGTAGATAGAGGATGAGATGGATTTTCCACAGACTATTCATAGCCTCTCTCTCTCACACATATTCTATATCACACCTACTAGAGAGAGAGGATCTATATTGTGGTGCTTGGATTGAGCTATCTCTCACGCATCAAAGTCAAGGTGATTCGGAGATCACCAGAGCATTGAAGTCATCATCAAAACACCACAATAGGACATGGATTTCAACTATCATCACTCCCATGGATATTTGAAGTTCGTGTGGATAATTTTGTGGAATTATACTTTATATTCTTCGATCAGTGATCACCAATGAAGATCATACATTGAATAGGGATTCAGATCAAACTGATTATTTGTGTTTTTAATTTTTGTTCTTAAAACTCTTCACGCAAGATCCTCATCTTAAATTAGGCAGTGATTCTCTAACGTTGATGAGTATGTGTTAATCATCAGTGGAAAAATTTTAAAATCCCATCTTGAGGCTTATACTAAATTCCCATTACCAACAATTGGAATTAGAGTCACTCATGAAAGTTTTAATCCAAAAAAACTAAATTTACATTAAATTTAATAGAGGGAGTCGATCTGGTCACAACGTCAAAGATGGATTTCCAATCCAACCTCATATTTACAAGTTACGTCCATACAAAGTTTTAAATATAAATCAAAAACTCAATTATTAGGTATTTCTCTTGAATATTTTAATTATATATTTTACTTGACACCTTTAACGGGTTGATTCTGGTGAACTCCTATTTTCTAATTATTAATTTTCACTTCCAGTGAGAGACAATGGTGGGAATATTTTTTTCTGGCTGCCCAAGTATTTCATCTGATAATAAATTATATAATTTTGTAATAATGAAATTATAATAATTTATTTTATTATGATTAAACTTGATGTTTAGAATTCCACATGAACCAACAGAAACGGTTGGTCACAGTTTTTGGAAAGAAATTAAAAATTAAAAAAAGGGAATTATTTTGATGGGGATCGGTGACCTGACTTCACAAAAGAAAAAAATAGGGGGGTTACACATAAGGATTCCCCCTTGTACCCTTATGTAAGTGGTGACCTCATCTTCCATGAACATATCTGGCTCCATCCAGCAACACCGCCCTGCGCCACCACGAGCGGGCCCCTCCAACCCAATGACATAGTTTCCCCACACAGCTCCACCTCAGCAGCCACCTTGTGTGAGTATCCCCAGGTGCCACTCGACCCTTCTAGACCACACACCACTGGTAGTGACTGTCTTTGTCACTGACCACCCTCCATCTTTCCTTGATCCACTGCTTCACGACCTCCATCAAGATGACGCCCCACTACTGCTCAATCCTAGTTAGCACTACTGGACTCATCTGGTGAAAACAATTCTCAAGAAAGAATTGATTTGGGTCCAGACCATTTATTAGTGTCATTGAAAATAAATAATGGATAATTTTACCTCAACATTAATAGATTAAGTTCTCCCAAAATTAATGGAGAGTTAATTATCAATATTAATGTATAGAAAAATTAATGTTAACTACATTAATTGGAGATATGGACTTGGGGCCTATATAAATGGATGTGGTGGAATTTCTTGAGTATGGCCTAAGAGTGAATGATAAGACCTAATAAAGTTGTAGGTGTATCCCCTTCCAGGGAATCCAACCTAAGTGCACAAAAATCCAAAGGCACAAGATCCAAAGGTATAGGTCAAGACCCACAAAGGTGGAGATCAGAAGAAGGGATCCAGAAGATGTGACGACCGAACATTGTTGGAGGTGCATCTTTTGGTGATCTAGGTAGAGTTTTGAAAGATAGAAATTATTGTAACCTAGATACTTCTCATCATTGAATAAAATTGATGCTTTCATTCTCTAATGGATGTAGGATGAAAGTCTGAACCATGTAATCATGTTGGGAATTATTTTTTACTTTTTTCTTGCATGCATGTTGTATTATCGTGAACTTATTCATTACATGAAATTAATACCTCAGGAGGGCTAGAACCAGATGTAGGGATGACTTGGTGTGGTAGATGGGGTCCCTGGACTTCCCATTTCTAGACACAAAAGTCGTGGGGGATCTTCCAGAGCAACTTTCATGCTTTTTTCTTCAGGTATTGGTCTCCAACACATGGTATCAGATGTATTGAGTGGAGTGTTTAATTATAGAACATAATAGAAATCATATGGTAGAGATTATTATCAAGGACTCAAAGGAAATTAATAGAAGATAGTAGTAGTACCAGTGGTGTCTCTAGGATACTGAAATCCCAATTAACCATCATGATTCATAAGGTGTGTTCCATTTTTGGTGATAGTTAGATCTTGGTGGAAGACTACTTGGGTTCCTCAATTTAGGCAGTCTATCATGAGTTCAAAAGAATGTCATTAGAAGATGGTGGTGGTATTAGTGGTGTTGCAGTAATATCATAATTCATCTTGTCTGTAGGGGTCATGTGGAATGTTCCATTCATTGGGTGACATTTGGATCTCAATATAAGGCTTCTAAAATTCTAGAAGGTAAGAGAACTAGAAAAGAACAACAACAAGCACTCAGGTATTATTTTGGAAGTTTTTGTTTGGTGATACATGAAATCGTTTTTCTAAAAGGATATATCATATAAATTCATCATTTTTCGATTAAAGCCTATGGAATATTCGTTTAGTGCCCCTATTCTTCATGAAATTGCAGATGGAGAAGTGTTATTATAGTTTTTGAATCTATAAAAATGATCTTTTCGATGATTGGTAGAGAATAGAAAGAACTTATATGATGAAGTTGGGCTCACAAATACTCAAAACCAGGAAGGATGTAGTTGGAGAAAAGGCCCATGTTTCCATGGTTTCATTGAAAGAAGTTTCTGTGATATTTTACAATGTTGAAGACATCATACTTTCTACAAGCTACAACTACCGGACGAAGGTTGGTTCCAATGGTGTCTCTAGAGTTAGATATTCCAAAAAATATCACGATTGATATAGAAGATTGGTAGCAAAGTCTTAAAAATGCATGGAAGACCAATAGAGTGAGGCCATGGACATAGTGCATGGAACTAATTGTTGTTGGGGATTTCAAAAAAAACTTGTAGGGTGAAAACTCATTCATTATTTCTTTGGATATATTTTCCATAAAGGAATTCATATGAGTTTCACATTGACTGTGGAACAATAATATCATGCTTAAAGAAAACTAAGGAGATACTAATTAAGTGGGAGCCTAGATGATTGATGCATTAGGGTGTGGAGAACCATACATGCACTACAGAATAACAGTGAATGGAAGATCGACTAGTTTCTTCATTGGTGAGAGTATGGTAATAGTCTTGGAGTGGGATATTGTTTGACTCAACCTGCAAAAATGATTCTCAAGATGGAATTTATTTGGGTCCAGTCTATTTATTGTAGAGAGAGAAAATAATTAATGGAGAGATTTATCACAACATTAATAGAGGAGTTTCTCCCAACATTAATGGATACTTAATTCTCAATATTAACAGATGGAGAAAGTAATGTTATCTACAATAATTGGAGATATGGACTTAGGGTATATATAAATGGATATGGTGACACTTGTTGAGTATGGATGAAAAATGGAATATAAGGCCAGAAAAACATGAATGTGGATCCCCTTCTGGGAAAGCCAACCTAGTCACACACAAATCCAAGGCACTGGAGCCAAATGTAGAGGTTGAGATCTGCAAGGGAGGAGACTACAAGGAGGGATTTAAAATATGTGATGGCCAGACATTATTGGTGGAATATATTTTGGTGATATAGGTAGAGTTCAAGACGATGGAAATTATTTTAACCTAGATGTTTATCCTCATTGAATGAAATTTATTTTTTTATTCTCCCATGGATGTAGGAATAAATTATGAACCACATAATCCTATTGTGCATTGTTTTATACTTTGTAATGTATGCATGTTTACTTTTCATGTGCTTATTCATTACTCATAATGAAGACCTTTGTAGGACTGAAACCATATACAAGGATGACTCAGTGTGGTGGATAGGGTACTGGGACTACTCAGTTTTAGACACCAAAGTCATGGGGGATCTTCCGGAGCATGTTATGTGCTTGTTTATTTGGGCCTTGATCCCCAAAAAACACCACCATAGTTCCACCTTTAACTACTTCCAACTAGACATGGAATCTCCCTCCTAATCTAGATCATGACCCTGGTGCATTTTCCATCCAACTGAAACCAAACTCAAACCAGTGCTCTACCCTCCTAACATTGTTGTCTCGCACGCCAATAGTTAAGTTTCTTGATAGCCATTATAGCCAATTCAAACCAAACTAATTCCTAGCTCTCCAGCCTCTGTGAGTGAATACTAGTTTAGATTAGGCCACCCAACTCTCTATCCACCCGAGATACCTTCTTTATAGTCTAATATGCCCCAAATAGGGCCTCGAAAGGTTAGACTAGCCCAGAATGGGCTTCGTCAGGCCAACTCGGCCCAGACCTCCCCCTACATGGGGTATTTATAAGATGAAATGGGTTTTCATGGGTTCAACCCAACCTATACCGGACCAACCCATGGTTTTTGGGGCCCAATTAATTTTTAATTTAATCATAAATTAATTGAATTAATTAATTTGATTTTGGTTGTAAATTAAATTACTAAAATATTATTTTTTTGGTTAAAAAATTATTTTCAATTATAGGATAAATTAATTTAATTTTGGGATTAAATTAAATTAATTAATTAACATAATTTTTTATTTTAAAATTAAATTAATTAATGTGACTGAATGACGTATTTATCAAATTAGAAAATTATTTAATTTTTAATTTAATAAAAATCCCTCAGAAAATAATTAATGCAAGTTTAATTTCTATTTCTTCATTTAGTTTAAAATATGTTTTTTAATGCATATTAGACTGATCATGAGACTTAGATCATCCAATTTATGTCTGGTGTTTTTTAATTTATTTAATTTCTTATTGAAATATTTATTTGAAATAATTAGTTTATTAAATGGTGTTCTGCGAATCATATAAGCATCATTATATGTATAAGTGTCTGTGTGATCATTTTATCATAGATTTATTTTATATACCTCATTACACCTCAACTTCAAATGATTAATGATTTATAATGATGATATGATAATAGATTCTCTTAGCTCTAAGTTATGGTGACACACCAGACAGGAGTTGGATGCATTGGATGGGCAGATGCTGCAATTTGAGTCACAAGTGATGTGACTCAACATAATACACCTAGGGTATAAGTTGATCCATTGTTCAATCAATGGATCAACCATTAGAATTTTATCATGATCACATTATCATTTTATTTTATTTTCATGGTTTATTATTTTGTGTATCTGTAGTTTACACATGAACACATAGAATAATAAACAAGTGTTCCATATAAAATAAACATGTGACACGATAGATATTTTATATTTATTGCATGTTCATTTATGAGTGAGATCAAATAGAATGTGCTAATAAGATGGAAAATAATTTATTTCATAGCATTAAAAGACAAAAAATCTCTAAAAAATATTAAGTCATAAATGCCATCCTTCATTCAAATTTGGATAAAACTGGGTGTTTGGGGTGCTCATCATGCCAAATCAAAGAGTACATATTACTACTAGGTAGTTCTTATGAGATTAGTGGGTTCACAAAATTAAATTGGTAGTAGGGAGTAGACCAATATAACTTTCTATCATCTTATAGTAAATCATTGAGTAAATCAAGTCATGATTTTAGAAGTTGGGACTTCACTCAACTAATTAAGGAACCGCGAGTTATTGTGGTTTCCCAACCAAACACCTACCTTGAACCCTTCAAGTAGTAGAATAGACAAATATTGTAAACTATTAGAGTAGTTTTAGGGATCTTTTACACTATAATAATCAAGCAAAAGAGTATTACAATTTAGCATATAGGGTTCCTAGAATTCAATAAAATAGTAGGATATATTTAATGACTTAATTAATTAATCAAGATTTTTAAATCGATAATCAAGATAAAAAAGTAAAAATATTCTAGAATATTATTTTTATATAAAATGGAAAGTATTACCATAATAAATACTATGATAAATAGTGGAAAAAGTAAATCACTACACTGGCACAAGTTTCCAAGAATAGTATTGGCGCTTCCGCACAATACTATCATATAGGAAATTCAAGGTGTTGGTGTCACTATTCCTGTTAAACTACCTCAGGAAGTGATGGTGTTAAAATTACTTATAAGAGACTAATTTATAGTGAATATTATGGTTATGTCATTATGAAATCATCAATATCTGATTCTAGTTACGTTCACTACATTGGACATTGATGATATAACATTTTGTCTCATCTCCAAGTAGATTACAATGAGAAAGTGAAGCAAGAAAATAATGAGATGAGTACACTGGCTATGTGTAAATAGGAATTAAGCCACTGTATTTCTTTTCAACCCATTCCTACACCCATTTAATCCAATATCATTTTAGTTAAAAAATAAAAAGTATTGATTAAATTCATCATTACTTATTAAGGTAAGGTTCCCCAAGTAAATAAGAATATAAAAGAAAGTTTAATATTTAATTATTATGGTAAAAAATGAAAGAATAGGTGAAAAGTCCAATGAAAATTAATTCCAAATTAAAATTGTTATTGTAATTCAATGAAAAAAAAATAATGTGATTTTATTTTCATTTCATAACATGAAATAATTTTACGGAAGTTTAATCGCAATAAACTGAAATAGCGAAGCAAGTACCTGCTTATTTTTCAGGAATATTCAAAAATATAAAAGTAATGTTTTAATCTAACTTCTTGGGTATTAATTAAAATATTCCTTTCATATATGTTTATTTAAATATGGTAACCAATAAATTATAGAAACATTATTTTAAGTAAGGTGTATTCTCCAAGAAGCTAACAAAGGGTGATTCATAAGTTTGCAGTGAGAAGTATATCGATTCTATATTGCCAAGTGATTGATTCTTATAACAATATTATTGAGTATAACCAAAAACATTATCTAACATGTCCTTTGGGAATAAGGAGACATTATTCTAGGTTTCAAAATGAATTTTTTTTGTTGTATCTCATACTCAATTAATAGTTCAGTGATACTTGAATCATAGGTAATAAGTGATTAATATAAATTGTAAGACTTTTATACCCATTTGTGGAAAGATAATTATTTTTCAAGTAATAATAAAAGTGGAAGCCATGTATATACCTAGTTTTATGTTTAGTCTTATTAAGTCTAAAAACTTTTGGTATTATTGACGTATTTTGTTTAGACAAAGAACCCTTTAGAGATAAAGATATACCACAAAGCTTACAGAATTAGTTCAGCTAGAGATCATGAACAATTCAAAGGGTATTCTAGAGGTATATATACTTCATAATATTCCTTTAAGTAATTAGGTAATATGAAATTGAAGTATAGTTAGAAGATATAAGATGCTCTGGGTCAGAATGTTCAAGAATATCTTGACTAAGTAATCATCGATCAATACATAATATAGCGTGGTGTAATTATTAAATGAATATTATATTATCTACATCACATCATTGATGTTAATTAGGAGTATATATGATGAATTATTACATGTTAAAATTTATTAACAAAATCTAGTGTGGAAAAATTCCTAAATAGACATTTCATACATTAGAGTTGTGATGTAAGGAGTATCAATGTTACCACTTGTAGAAACTTACAATATATTTCATAGAATGCTTTGTAAATGAAAATATCCCATAACCACATACCCACTATAATGAAAAATGGATATAATATGATTCATAGTATGATGAAAATATATAATTTCATAAGAATATGTGTTTGGATGCAAAGATTTTGTTATGATATAAATAAACTTGCATCCTGAACACACACAATGTGTATCTATTGTATTTATATCCTAACGGTTTATTAGGATAGTACATAAATACCTAAGATAGAAATGTGGTAGTTCAGTGATGGACTAAATTTTTATAAAAGGGTTAACATCTCTATTAGATATAGTGTGATCCATATTGACAAGGTTTTAGCCAATGTTATAGATGTACAATTAGTTAGAATAGGAACTACTTCCACAAGTGCATATGAAACAAGAATGTTCCAAAGACACATACTGTGTAGGAGGGATAAATTCATGGTGATGGTTTTGAATTCACCATGTCTGATGATACATTATTTAATAATAATAGTATTTCATATATTATTAAGTAATAATAATATTTCCTAAAAGTAAGAAGTATATTGAAATTAGCTAAGATTAACAAGATCAATTAAAACTAAATAATGGATTCCATGTATAAAAGTGAAAAGAGGCTTATTATTTTGAATACTGTATTGGTTATTAAAATAAGACCATACATGGATGGTATAGGCGCATTACTAATAAGTCTTTATTGGTTATACGAAGCTGGTATACCTAAATCCATTAAGAATTTTACTTTCCATATCTAAATTTTTGTGATCATTTTATTGAGCATTGGATGTCAGGACCAACAATCAAGGAAGGTGTCTATACAATGTACCTAGAAATGGATTGTCACATAATATAATTTTAATAATGGTTTCATGTTACTGATATATGGTTTAGGATTTAAGTAAGAAATAGGGTCATAGAATATACATTTGGAATAAATGTTTTTCATGTCTCTATCATAGGTTAGTGTGGGTGACATAGTTTTCTAGGTAAAATATTTTCAGAAACATATGGAAAACAACTATTGGTCTTACATTTAGTTAAAACTAGATTAAAAGTAGTTCTCTGTGTGATTGACTAAAAGTAGAAACTTAAGTTCTGTGGAACATGATCTTCTAATGTGAATATAACGATTTTTTGGAACTAGTCAATCATATATATAGTGACATGGTACTAAAAAATACATATCTAAATAATTCAAGGGATGAATTTTTTCCAATTCCACATGGCATAATCTCTCCAGGTTGACATTCCCGGGACATGGTAGGAGATTAATGTGGAGAGCTGAAATCCATTCTCTTAAGAAATAGATCAATCACACATGACATGATATGTACAAAAACTGATATTTATATGATATAATTTATAGTAGGAAAATATCATTTATATCTATGAGCACTACAAGTGATGTAGTTAGAACTATTTGATTGTACTTCGGAAAGTACTAAAGATATATACCAGGTAAGTTTGGAAGAAAGGATACTAGTTATGATGGGACATAAACTAGTCTTACTTTGGATCAATTTGATCTTGTATCATAGTTAGGATAATGAGATGAGTGAGACAAGATCATTGAAGCCACTAGTATCCATACCTACAAATATCAAGTTCATTACTGCTTCTGTGGTAGCTAAGAAGCAGTAAAATTCAATGATTTCTTCCATTTATTGGATTCAAACCTAGTAAGTAAAGAATATTCATAATAAAATTTATGATATTATTACTAGACAATATGTCAAGTTACGATAGATTACAAAATAGATATACTCATGGATACTATATCCTGAGAATTATTACTCAAGGAGATGAGGTCGCATATAGTAGAAATACCACACGACAAAATTGTGGTAGGCCCATCAATTAAAGTTGTGACTCAAAAAACATGATCTTAAGTATGAGAGAGTTAACAGGTTTGGTTAGAAATTTGGATCTAGTGCAAGTGGTAGTGTTGTAATAGTGGGTGTCATAGACCCAACTATGAATAACTTTTCATTACCATATCATGTATATAGTTAGTTATACATGATGTATTATTACAATTATATTGTAGACTTTTATGAATCCATTATTTAATGGTAATTTCAATATATTAAATTTCATATCAAAAGGTTATATCATATCCTAAGAAATAATGAGAACCTTGAGATATCATGACATGAATTCTAAATATTAGTCCTATGGTATAGATACATATTAATGTTTGTACATAGTATATGTGTAACTATTAGGTGTTGGGGGATCATAAGCATTGAGACTTCTTCTCATAAAGTACATACTTGGTGATATCAAGTAGTGGGATCATTAAAGACAGGCCCACCAATATAAACACCACATATTTAGGGTGTCATTAGTTGTTCCTATCTACGGACATGTGTAATGGTCTCCTGACTTGAGATCATTTCCAATGTGTTCCATTTGATCTCATACTTTGATGCAAGTAAAACACCATGATAATTAAAACATGGAAAGGTACCTTGTGTAGGGTGTGTCATTGGTGGTTTAGAATTAGTTTAATGTTCAATAAAAGATTTGTCACTTCCAGGTAAAGGAATTAATAAATCTCAGGGCATGTTGATTAGGATGGTAGTAACTTCATAAGACCATACCCATGGAAGTTGAGGGTAAATCCATCCAATTATATCAACAAACAATAAAGCAAGAAAGGGTGATGAGATGGGTGTGTTCCCTGATTTATGAGATATTAAAATACAAAGAGATTATATTACACAATTTGTTTTCATAGGTTAGTTGTCCCTACAGTGACCATTATTTTCTCTTTAGGGGCCATGATAGGTTGTTAGATCTCGCTCTTGGTCTATGAATAGTATTCACCACTATTGAGATAAGGGAATAAAAGGTCACACAGAATAGAATATTCAAGATTCTTCCCTATTTAGTTGAGTAGGATTTTTGTACATGGTGGGCCCCACCATTGGGGTTCAGTATTTTAATGAATACTAGTTTAGAGTGTTCAAGATTCATTTAATAATTGAGGGAATAAAGAGTCGATTTAATGGCTCAATTATTATCATGTAATATATTTATTATATTATAGGAAAGTGATAATAATATTTATGAATTAGCAAAATAGTCCTAATATGTCATTTATATAGTGTTAATTATTCGATATTCAGAGAGGCAATACCAAATAATCTCTTAACACCCTACAAGTAGAGGTGGAGAGGTATTTTCCATTGACTATTCATAGCCTCTGTCTCTCCTATCTCTCTCTCCCACCTCCTAGAGAGAGAGGATCTGGATGTAAGAGCCTAGATCGAGCTATCTATTTCAAATCACAAGCAAGGTGATATGGTGATCTTTGGAGCATCAAAGATGTCATCAGAATTCTGGGATCACACTCAGATTTTGATTATCGGTGCTTATGAAGATTTTTAAAATACATATGTATGATCTAGATGAATTCAGATTCGGATTATTTGAACATATATCATCAAATATAAGAATACATTGAGTGTATCTTCAGATAAAACCAAGTATTTATGGTTTTAATTTTTGTGATTAAAACTCTTCATGTAAGATCCTCGACATAAATCAGGTAGCAATTTGCTAACGTCTATGAGTTCATGTTGATCATCAGTGGAAAATTTTTAAAATCTATTTTTTGAGCCTTTTTTTGTGTTCCTGGTACCTACATAAATGATAAAGGTTAAAAATAAAGAAAAAATCTAGGATGGTGTGAAAAGTATATTCTCAAAAGGAATGAGTTAACTTTGAAGAAACTTTTTCATAAGTATAAAGACTGGAAACTATTTTAATTTTCTTGGAATTAGTAGCACACAAACATTATAAAGTTTATCAAATGTATGTGAACTATTTATTTTTAAATGGTGATCTTGAAGAATATGTCAATATTGAACAAACCGATAGTTTTATCTTAGACGATGATGGTAGCATGGTATATAGATTGAGGAAATCATTGTATGGTTTGAAACAGGCCTCTAGATCCTAGTATTCAAAATTAGATGGTTGTTTAATGGATATGAATTTTATAAAAGGTAACTTTGACAGTAACCTTTATATGATAGAAATTTCTAAAGGTACTCTCATAGTTATTGTATACGTGGATGGCATTAAAATTTTTAGTGACAATGAAGGTTAATGTGAAGATTTTTATAATAAAATGAAAAGGAATTTTGAGAAATACATGCCTAGTCAGATGAAATATTTTCTAGGAATTTAGATTAAGAAGAAACCAAATTATATATTTCTATCATAGGAAAAGTATACTAGGGAATTTATGAATAAGTTTTGAATAGAAAATGATAAAGAAGTTTAGACACCCATTTCTGTTGGAACAAAATTATACAAGGATGAAGCTAGAAAAATTTTAATTAGAAATAATTCATAATAATCATTAGAAGTATGTTTTGTCTAACAACACCAAGACTAGATATAACATATCTGGTGACTCTATGTGCCATATTTCAGAGTAACCCTAAAGGTTCTCACTAATTGGATGATAAAATAATTCTGAGATATGTGAAAAGAACATTGAATTATGGGTTTCTATATAGACGCAATTAATATTTATTACTATTGGGTTTTAGAGATTCTAATAGATTCGGTGATTGTAAATATAGATGATCAACTTTAGGTGTAACATTCTTTTTGGGAGAAGTATATGTCAGTTGGTATAGAAGGAAGAAGAATTTAGTAACACTGATAATTATTGAGGTTGAATATGTTTTTTCTACACATTAATGTACACAAATGATTTGGACACAAGTGGAATTAGAATATTTGAAAATTGACACTGAGATACCCCTGAAAATATCATGTGATAATAAAAGTTCTATTATGTTGTCTAAAAATCTAGTACAACATTAAAGATAAAATAAAATTGATATTATGTATAATTTTATCAATTAAAAGGTGGTATCTAGATATATCAAGCTATAATACATTTCTACTAAAGATCAGGATGCTGTTATTATCACCAAAGAAATGCCAAAAAATAGGTTTTTGAGTTGAGGCTAAAACTTCATGTCTATAATTCTTAAATCACATAAATACTATAAATAGTGACCTAATTATTACCTATTATTTTATGTAAATTGTGATAAAAAAGTATGAAATTGAATGATAGGTTTCATTCATCATGAATTTCATTTAATTCCATGATGATGAAATTGAATGCGTTTATTTAGGGGGATACATCGTGAGGTTTGAGTAAACCAATAAGACTCTCATCCCCCATTCTAAATTTTATTTATTTAATTATAGTGCTTGATTAAAAAAATAATGAGAAAATGGGAAATTATTCTTGTCACCTAAACTTTCTAACATGTTTGATAAACTATGTATAGGATCTTGTATTTCATTTGAGAATTTTTCTATCATGATTTCACTTAAATGATTATTTTTATTGATATCTTAGAAACCCTTGGTTATATATCTATTTTTTCTACATTGGGTACACCCATGTATACTTAGAGGTGATTAACTAAAGGGTATTTTCTATCTATCATGTGATGACATTCCTCCTTTTAAGAAAATAAGAGAAGAGGTTCTTGAAAAGAAAGATAAGATAAGAAACCCCACTTACCCTTTGCATTGGATTGTCATTCGAGGAGGGTAAAAATGGAACATCCATATGTAACACACATATTGAATTTTTTATGAAGGGATGCTGACCAAAAAATATATAAAGGGGATATTTTTGAACCTCAGTGTTTAATTTTTTTCATAGTTATGTTAATCTGTGTCTTGTGTGTTTGGATGGAGTGGTGATTCCTAGGAATTATTATGAATTAGGGGGTGATTCCTTGAGAATTTTTGTAGATCAGTCTCATGGAATTATATTTCATGCGGAGAAAAGTTTTCTTGGTATAAAATTGGCTGTCACACTTGGAAAATTATTCATGGTAAAATATGTGATGATTTTTTGAAATGATCCTAACAAGTAAAGAAATGTTCTGTAGAGTTTGCACTATGTTTTCAACAACATTGGAGAAATAAAGAAAGAACATTTGAAATAATATTTTTTATGATGTCTTAAGAAGAAATATATTGAGAATTTGGAATTTAAATTGTTTTTTAGTTGCATATTATCTATACTTTTTCTAAGTATATGATTCTGAACATACTTAAAAAATTGGTTCATCCCGCTACACAATGTCTCAGGCAATGCTTGACATTATCTTTGTAGGACTCATAGGTCAACCATGCTCAAGAAAGTATCCAATTCTAGTCATGGGAGAGAGTGGAAGCATAGTGCCCACTGGTTGTGGGTGGGCCTATGTATAATACCCACAAAGTACAAGCCCAAGGGCACGAATAGTATGGGTCGGTAGCCCTCTAATCCATAGTCCCATGGTGTTTGCATTTGAGACTAGTTCTAATCACTAGTATCCACTTCAACAAGTTAGCAAAAGTGGTTGAGTAATATACTAGAGTTAATATAGTGGAGGAATTCATTGAGGGAAGGATTCTATATGGGTATTGTTCACTTGTTTAAATATATACACATATAACATGGAAAGTTTGATCGTGATGAAATGCACCATTAGATTTCTTTCATGTTGTGTACTTAATTTTTCTGACCTTATTCAACCATTCCATGTGTGAGTACCTTTGAGTAAGATGGTTTGTAGAGTTTAGGAATAGAGTATGAGCTTGATCACTATGAAGGATCTTCTAAATCTCTTTGAGAGATTGAAATGTAGATAAGTAAGATTTACCGAAATGAAAATTAATTATTTTCAATGGTGTTTTGTGGATGATTTTTTGATATGTGGTAAGATTTTGTAGACTTCTATACAGTATTCAGTTAAGTCTTATATGTATGGTTCTTTTCAGATGAATATGTTTATGGAAAAAATGATATGTGAATCCACATAAAAGATAAAATGTTATGTGGACTATTTTAATCATGTTGAGTTTGAAGAAAACAAGATACTATACAGACCATGAAATTCTATATGGTATATAAAAATAAGGTGATTATGAGGTCATTTATGATATGTAGTAAATATTCCATGTGAATTGAGTGTTTTCAGTGAATTGATTGGAAGTGTTCTATGGTGTGTATTTGCAGTGAAGAAATGGATGTTTCTTTGTGGTATATTCTATCAATTTGTGTTTATAGCCATGTAGTTTTTGGTGGATATGAATAAATTTTTCATTAAAATAGTATGAATAAATGAATAAATAATTTTATGAATATGAGATTTATTTTGGGAAGCTCCATTGAAAATGAAATTCTATGTTGGAATGGATGTATTCATACGTGAGCACATACTGAAGAATATATTTTCCAATGATTTATAAAATGATTTGTAGTTGAATTTTCTATATAGATATTCATGTGGTATGTGAGGATGTTTTATAAAATTATTTGTAGTGATACTATGGGAATATAAAAAATCAATGCAAAGGTCATTGAACTGCTTTAAACTACATACCACATGTTTAGAATTATCATACTATAACTACTTCAATAACTGGTAAATTGTTTCCACTAATTAATGGGGTGAATCCCAGATTAAAATGATGTGAGTATGTGTGAGTATTGAAATAAAGATAATATTTTATATAAAAATTATTTTTCACTTATAATGCAGAAATAGTGAGTGTTAGTGTTGAATTGCAGATCAGATTTTCTGAGAAAATATTTTGTCACTCATAGTTCATATATCAGTTTGTAAAAAAGTAAAAGTTTTATGTTCATATATTATACAATAGTTCTATGTGATAATTATTTTATAAACATAATGATCATTTTTCATTATATGTGAGAATCATATATTTGAGAAGTAAAATTCATATATTGAGGAAGAACTAGTTCAATCATGTTCTTCAAAAAGTAAGAAAATGATATTTTATTTATCTTGATGGATCAATCAAAAATATATTTATAAATTATTTCAGAATTATTCAACATTCAGAAGTGATATTTATTATGTTTTTTTGTAATCATTTTTGTAACTAATAGTTTGAAATTTTTGTTCCAGTGGGACTCTCAAAAGTATAGTGGGACTTTATGCTAGTAAGGAAATGTATGTTGTAACTACTTGTGATTACAGTAGAGAATTTTTGTTTGGGTATTCTAAACAATCACAGCAAGGAGTATAATCATATTGAGTTTTAACCTTGTAAAAATATTGTATTATTATTCTATTTATTTTTACTATATCTGAGAGAGGTTGAGTTATCATAAGAGTGGACCAAATCCAAAAATTTCAACATAGGTTAATTTCAAAAAGAAATAAAAATTATAAAAATCACTACTGATTCAACCCCCCCCCCACTACTTAGTGGTTTAACTCCTCCTTGGGAACTTCAATTATGGTTTAAGGAGATTTAGCTTCTAAATAGCATCAAACACAAAACTCACAACCTCCTTTTTTTAGTGAAACCACTCCTAATAATTTCTCATGTAAATGCATCATGATAGAATTTGTTATCTTATTGTGTAGATCTAATTCACTTAAATTCCTTAGAGATGCGATCAAAAAATATGTGGCATGAGATCCTAAATCATAGTGACATTATTCATTAAAAAATTCTATCATAGTTCAACCACAACCTTCATATCATTATGTCCTTCAAATTGGAAAAACTTCATTCTTATTCATTATCACTCAACTCCAAAAAGTCTCTAAATCATCCATTAACATGTTTTAAATAAATACAGCATCAAAACAATTTCAAAACTCTTAAATGAATTACCTTAAAAATAGTCATAGAATTCATTCTATGCGAATATTATCTACACGCTACACCATAGGATGGAATGGTGTTTGTGAGTACTCCAAACCTCATTGAAAGATCAATTCCATTTTGACCATGTATCAATTGGGATCAACTCAAAACTCCCATATAATAATTCACATTGTGAGGGAATTCTCAAAACTCCAACACTCATTACCTACCCTCATCATCAAGGACTCTTCAATTTACTCAGGTATCTTTAATCACCCTCTTTGGGATTAATAATAACATGAAAATAAATGAAATAATTCATTATGATTTAGTTCCAACTATGAACACTGAAAGTCTACCCCTCAATCATCACCTTTAAAAAGAAACTAGATTCTCCCCCAATTTTCATGATGATATCATTTTTTATTTTTCTTATTTTTCAATAAATTAAAAAGAATAAAATAAGGTTAAAAAACCATGAAATGTTATATGGATTTTGGGAGATAATGAACTCCCAAAAATACTAAGAAGTGATGAAAGTGATAATTTATTCAGGGATTTTTCAAGATATATAAAAACTTATCCTAGGTTAAAACACATTCCAAATAAAGTTCCCCAAAATCCACATAATTCTTGATGAAGTAATTGTTAATGTTAATATACTCCATCCTTTAATATTACACTAGATTCATTGAAAATTTTATTTCACTTTATTTTTCACACCCAATCATCTGTGGATATGAGATTTTCAACCCCCATGTCTTCAATATATGACCTTTTCCATGTCATTTGTTTCATGGATTGAGAATCAACAATATATTCTTTTTCAGTTGAGTTAAGAGTTACAACATTTTTCTTCTTAGGGTACCAAGAAACACACATTTCACTAATAAATAAAGAATCTCCAGAAGTATACTTTAAAACACTAAGATCTTATTCCCAATCCACATTTACATAGCCATAAAGCATAGTCCCTTTAATATATCATGATATATATTTCACAACTTAAATATTTAACTCCTTGTGATTTTTCTAGAATCATATAAAAAGTGTAACAATAAATATTATGTCTAATCTATATGTATTTAAGTAAATTAGGATACCAATAAGTCTTCGGAACTCTGTTTCATCTACAATATTTCTTTCATCATCAATAGAAAACATAGTCCCACATGCAAGAGGATTAAATACCTCTCTTAATTCTTATATACAAAATTTACTCAATGAATTATGAAAATAATTATCTTGTCAGATAAAGATATAACCTACTATGTTTGTGACTTATAAATATAAGAATAATTTTATCTCAATTATTATTAATATTTCATAAGTATTTATCTATTTGGATAAAAAATTCATCACAAGTCTCCACTTTGTTTCTAGAAAAAAAAAATTAACATACACAATCACTATGATAGAATTTGTGTCAGATTCCTTGACCAAGAGATTATAATACAAAATGAATTTATAAATTGTATGTTCTTTAAGTTGTTATCCATCTTTTAATGAAACAATATAGTAAATTTTTTGAGCCCATACAAGGCCTTCTTCAACTTAAAAAATCCAAAACCATCATATTAAAGAATAAACCCTTCCATTTTTTCAATATATTCCTCTTCCTCAAGTTCCCATTAAGAAATGATCAATTTACATCCTTTTGGAAAAAATATAATTCCATTAAGAAAATATCATATGAAATATTCATATATTTTTAATCCTTATAATTAGACAAAACATCACAAAAAAAATAAATACCCTCAATTTAATATTATCCCTTATAAACAAAATGATATTTCCTATATGATACTTATCCTTATTTAATGAGTTTCTAAAAACCTACTTCATACCTGTCATATTATTTTCTTTGGGATATTTAACCAATTACGAAGTTCCATACTATTCAATTTGACTTTGTTTTTTTAAGTTTTTTTATCAAATTTTCATATAATAATTCTTATTTAACACTCTTTGATTCAAAATGTTAAAGAATAATGGTTTGATTGTAATTATATAAAGTCTATTAGGTTTCAATGCCATTGTTGTTATCTCCCAATTTTTACTTATATTTTGTGTGATTTATAATTCTAAATAACATAGTTTCACCACACCCAAGACTTTTTTTATCACTCGATATTTCATAATCATCATGATATTTTTTAGAAATTAGATTGTAATTCTAGAATACTCCCTTGCTATCCAATATTTTCTATAATATTTTCATAAACTTAATCATTAAAATAAAGTTATTTTCGTAAATTATATTGATTTTCCAACATAATTACATCAAATATATCACTATTTTCCTCATTTTATTATTGTAACACTGATAAATCCTACCACTAGATATGTATCCCAAAAATATTACTTAATAGTTTATCTCGTAAAAATTTCCAAAATATTTTACTTTGAGCTTGATGCTACAAGGGTTGTCGAATACCTTCAATCTTCTCAATCATGTAATTTTTTCAAAATCATAACTTATAAGTTCTCTTGGTTTAATTGAGTATAATAAGTAAATGATTGAAAATATATATAGTTTTGTTCCGGATTTTGTCTAAAATTATTTCAAAGTTTCATGATTTTATAACATATTTATCCACATGCCAACCAATCTCTAGTTCTTCCACTCAGCTACTCTTTTTTTGTGTATATAGAGGCACTATATTCATGCCATATTCTTTATATCTCAAAATATATCAAAAATAATTTTTTGTTCACTTCCATTATCAATTTGAAATATTATGATAGAATAATCCATTTGAATTTTAGAATTTTTATAGAAGGGTATGAATCTCTTAAGATATTTTAATTTACTCAACATAAAATATTTATAAAACATATGAGTTAAATAATAATAAAACTCATGAAATAATTATCTTCATTGGTTGAATTCAAGATCACTGGTATACACATATTTGATTGGATCAACTCAATATGTTTCTTCATCATGATCTCAACTATCTTGTGGCACACTTTTACCATTTTTTCCATCTGACCTTTTTCATAAGTGCTTGTCCTTTCTTAATGTAAATTTTGTGGATTCCTAACAGCTTTATGTTTGATAATCCTATCCAAGTTATTTAATACTAAATCAAAAAATATCTAATTATATAATTGATTTTCCTCCTATATTATCTTATAAGAATTATTTTTATTATTGTAAATTTGAAATATCTTACTACTTGTTTTTTCCTGCATTGGGATGGTGTCGTCCTTTAACTTCCTTATAACACATCAATACATTTGAATGATCCCCTCATTCCTAATATAAAAAATCTTGTAAACACACAAGATTTTATGATTAAACCCATAAATAAAGATAAAATAACTATATTTATTCTTACCAATCATGGAAAATAAAACTCCTTTAACATTAAGTAATTAATTATTACTGAAAGTAAAAACTCCTTCATTTTACCTTTGTATTTATTTAAAGAGAGTTATGTTTACATTTATGTAGGAAAAGAAACTATTATCAGGTATCCAAGTCTTCTCTATTTGTTCAACTCTGTAAGTAACCTCAACCACTATTTATTACTCCTGATTGTTCCTCCTATTAATAGATTTGGAATTCTCTTTTTTACATTAACTTCGCCAGTAATATTATATAATACTTACTGGAAGTTTATTCTAGTTTATTTCACCACCCACAAGTTTACTTATTATAACTAAATAAATTTAGATATTAAATATTCTTATTTGGATATTGTCTCAAATGGACTCTTGAAACTTTAGGGTAACTCCCCCTCAATTAATCACCTCTCTTTAGTTAAGTAAGTGAAAAAATTTACCCAAATAAAAACTATTTGTATCAATATACATTGAAATATAAAAATATTCCTTAAAATGAAAATATCCTTGGGAAATAAATATATTATTCAAAATTTTCTTAATGTCATTACTTTTTATGTGAAATTCATTATTTTTTTTTCAAGATTATCATTGTTAAGAGATTATTCATTCACTCTTACTTTGCCTTTAGGATTAGTTGTGATGTTTTCCTTCTTCCCCACTTTATTAGTTTTCAAATTTTCACCCCCCCCCCCCCCATTGAATTTAGAAATGAGTAAATTCTATTTCTTAGGGTATGAAACTATCTTCATTCATTTGTTATTGTTGCTTCCAACACATAAATTACATTATTGGGTTTCCAAGATAATAGTTCATAGAACCATGGGATAACCTCCTTGTTTATTGGTAGCATGAATAACATTATCTATTATTTTGAATCTTTCACTGACTTTATTGATAGAAATTTTAAACACATTTTGGGTGCTCCTCAAATAATTTTTAACATCAACCAATATTATCTCAACATATTTTAATTTTTCATTATTATAAATTATATTTTTATGGTTACATAAAGCATATTATCACTAGACCCAAGAATTTTATTATGATATCCTATATTTCATGTGGATTCCAATTTTATCATAAAAATGCATTTATTTATTAATTCATAAATATATTTACTCAAATAATCATTAATATATTTAAATGATTTATTTTCAATATTGATTTTAAAATTTTTATTTAAGCACACTAATATCTCTATCCTTAATTGAAACCCCTTTGTTGTTTTCTTATAGCTTATTTCTTCCTTTTCACTGCTCCCTTATTCTTCTTCTTCAATTGAGAGATATTTGGGATAATTTTATATTGGATATTATAGTTATTGTACCTTCATTATTTTATTTATATTTCCCTATTTCAGTTTCCTCGTCAGAAGATGTGTCATCATGATTTGGGAATAAATTTTTATTCTTCATTGTTTTGGCCTTCCCTTTGTCATTGAAAAAATTTCTACCATTAGTATTTCCTTCCAACTTGTCTCTCCTTTGGCCATCATTCTCATATTTTTATTTATTCTCGAGTAAATTTTTTAAAAATTGACTAATAATTCTCTAATTAAAACACTTGTATAAAATTTTACATTTTTATTTACCTTTTACTCATTGCATGGATTTTGAGGATAATGATATTAATTAATTAATATCCATCACATCATCCTTGGAGTATATATATTCCTCATGATAATTTTTATGATTAAGATGTTTTTTTCCTTTTATACATTTTTAAAAAAATTCCTTCTCATGTTTTCTTTTTTTTACATAAGCTTATCCCTCTTCTAATCTCATAATAATTCAAAAAAAAATGTTAATTTTATCAATGTTACACTAATAAAAATCTTTATTGAAGCACCCCAACTTTAGTATCTCGAAGTTAGTGGTTATTTTACTACATTGGTACTAGATACAAGTGATCATTCCCCAAAGGACTGAATAATTAAATATTCTTGGGACATTAGATACATACATGAGTCTCAAATTACAATTGAAAACATAATATAAAAACTAGTATTTTCTTTGAGAAAATCATTTTTATCTCTACCATGTCATTACATATAATTCATAATAAAATTATTGATATCCCTGGGAAAATAAATATAAGAAATGGGTGATCTAAAATTTTCAATAACATAATGTGTACAATAGAAACTATTATAGAATAAATAAAACCTGAATAATATAACTGAGATGAATAATAATAAAATATTACAAATAAAAAATACCATAAAAGGGAACTAAATCCATGGAAAAAATATCAACAAAAATCATAATATGGGTAAAAATAACTAGTTTTATAATGATAAAATTCATAATATTGGGAATCATAATCTTATTGTCAATGCCTTGTTCCTAGAAAACATATATAAATAGGTAAGATGTATACCTAATTCCCAAACTAGTTTGTCTCATGAGACCCACCAATGTATCTATTGGATATAACAGTCTATTCTTGTCACTTGTTGATTCCAATGAATTCATTATGTAAAATCGGTGAATAACAATTCAATACATAATTAATATAATCATTCATATTAAAAATCTAGCATACAAATTGTTGATATTTTCTGAAATCAATAAATATAACATGATCATAAGACATCCATATTGATATGGAGGGTGGTATAAAAATTTTATATCCCCAGTAAATAATAATATTCCCCAAATTATTTTTACATAGATGAAAATACATTAAAAATAACACTTGAATGTTTCATGAGGAATATACACTTTTATTTTAAAATTGGTTATATCTAAATCCAAACATTTAAAAAATATTAAAAAAACATTTTATAAGGGAAGAATATAGAAATATTATAAATGTATCTTCAAATAATTGAGTTCCCATGATGACAGGAATTTTTTTCATGTTGTGTACATAAAAAACAAAGATTCTTTTCACATTTTTGGTAAAAATTTAAAAATAATCTCATTGATAAAATGAAAAGAATATTACTTTAAATTTTTTTTATATAAATTCACACATGGGTAAAAATTAATTCAATTAATAATATTATAATATTAAAAATATTATTTAAATTATTGTAATTAAAATTTAGGCAAGTAATAAAAATATTCCTGGTCGAATAGAAAACAAAGTAGGTTTTCCTTAAAAATATTCTTTTGACCTCTTTTGTTCGTTAAAAGAGGAAAATGAAAGGAAAACATATAATTATCATATATAAACATAGGAGAATAAAATATATTACTTTTAATAAAGAAATATCATATAATTCTCCAAATGTATATTTAAATATAAACATTCTCAAATAATGATGGGATTGTGAAATAAACCATTACCTCAAGTCTGACTTACATTGTAAGTAGTTTTAGACTACTGTATGATAAATTTAAATTTATTATAATTATATAAAAGAACCATATACATACTTTTAATATCATATATTATCCACATATAAAATTTCAATACCCTTTTATTAATAATTATTTATTAAAATCATTTTTTTGAGTGTTAACTATATAGTTTTTTGTTTAAGTTTCGATTTGGTAGTTTCAGCCACTGAATATTTATCATGTTAAAATCATATATTGGATGTTAATAATGAAATAAAAATAATATATATTCAATATATGAATATTTTTAATCACCCTTGAAAGGTAAAGATAGAAAAATTAATTACACCGTTCATGGAGACAGTAGGAAATACGTATGCATGAACTTTGTTATCACTTTTTGATAAAGGGTATGAAAAGAAGGTAAATAATAACTAACCTTGAAAAAATAATTATTATATCATTTATATTATATATATTCATTAAATATATCTTTATTATCATTCATGAAAATCAAAAATGAAAAATGAATCACATCGTTTCATAGTGGTGGTAGTCCACATGTACCCACGATCAATGTTATCATTTTCCAATGTATGGAAAGTAAGAAATAAATGATATATTATATTTATAGAACTATAATTATTTCATAAATATCATATATTCTCATTATTTTCATCTTTATAACTATTCATGTAAAATGGTGAATAAAAATGAATTACACCACTATGTGGGGATGGTAAGTCGTATGTACGCATGAGTGACTTTTGATTTCTATGGGAATGAAAAGAGGTTGAAATGGTTTTAAAATTATCATAAAATATAATTATATTGATGATAATAGATCATTTATTTTATTATGGGTACAACTGATTTAGAGGAATTTGAATAATAAAAAATATTTTAAAGAATAGTAAAAGTGATTACCTTATCTTAGAGAAACCTCCTTTGGATATCTTTTTAAGAACCCTACAATTGATCTTTTTAGAATAAAATAACCTATTGAGTGTGTATAAGGATTATTTTTAGATATTTTTTAAGGCATTGTTTAAGATAGATAACTCAATAGATGTGAAAAAATGAGGGGGGATATTCCCTTTTATATTTGAGGTGAGTGGCCCGCTTATGATTTTTTCAAAGCCTTAAAATATTATTAAGTCATTATCTTGGGAAAAAGGATAAAATGACTCATAATAAAATTTAATTGGTTTAATTTCAAAATAAAATCAACCAATTAGTTTTAAGAAATTTATTAGGTTTTTTAACCCTTATTTTTTAGATTAACCCTCTCATAACCCATCTTGATCATAACCATAGAAACAACTTTTTCAATATTAAACTGTTGTAATTTTACTTATAAGGTAAAAATTCTTGTATAAATTTCTAGGGGTTAAAATTTTAGACCATTTAAAATCCTACTTGTACTATTTCAGAATTTATATGTCTCTTAAATAATTTAATTAAATATTATTTTTCATTATATATTATTAATGTCATTTTTAAAAACTATTTATTTAATTTGTGGTTAAAGATAACAAGATCGAATTTTAATTTGAATATAAAACATCAAATCATCCCCAATATTTTGTAGTCATATATAAATATTTTGTGAACTATAACTCATCCACAAAGTATTTCTTTTAGAGTTTTAAAAATTGTTGACATGATTTTTATACTTCTTGCACAAGTGTTGTCCCGACATTGAGTAAGCATTTAAGGTAATTATTTCACCACTAAAAATAAAAAAAATTATTAAAAAAAAATTATTTCATATTTAAAATAAAAATTTAGATCCAAACTTATACTCTTTTAATTCTTATATGAAAATTTTATAGATATGAAAGTCAAGAGAGGGAAATTTTGGAATTTTCTTTATTTAAAATAATATACATGTCATTATAAAGGGAAAATGGACCCCAAATGAAATATATTCTAATTTAGGATAGATATGGTCAAATTTTTCTATCCCATGAAATTAAATTAAGATTTGGGTTGATTTTGATACCTTATTTAATGATTTTAACCATGTTTTGTGCATTTTACCCTTACCCAGGTGACAAATATTTACTACAATTACTATTAATAATGATAAAATAATAAAAGGGAGATATTTAATAAATTTTAACCTATTGATTCCAAATATGGTATATGTTTTTCATGATTTGTATCTTGAAGTGGTAAAAATTAATTTCAATATAAATTCGTAAAATGCAACAAAAAACAGCTTTTAAAAAATGGTCTTTTATGCATAGAGAATAAACATATATCAAAATAATGAAAATTAATAGAATTTATTATAAATAAAATGGATAATATGTCACTTTAATATCAACTCAATATATAATGTAAATTTAAATCCAATGAAAATAAATGATAGTATTTGAAAAATCGTCATTTTTTACTGCTCACTAAAAAATCAATCATTTCATAAAAATATCAAAATTTCAATATAAATTAATTTTTATGTGGTGATTTAAATAATTAAATTAATTTAATAAAATTAAATTTTAAAAATGTATTATTTAGGTTTTAATCACATTATTGAGTAAAAATACGTGTATTGTGTTAGTATTTCTCTAGAAATAAAGGATTAATATAATTGAAGCATGAGTGTTACATTGATCTTAAAGGGGATAATTTTTTCATAGAATTTATACAAGAGGGTTCTCATAAATTTATTCACTATGTTATAATATTTAATTATATATTAATAACTTATAATTAATCATATAATTTTATTCACCTAAATGAAGAACTCATCCACTACTTCATCTTTTCCCATCCCGATATCCTCAAATTGAGCCTAACTTGTTTATAACCATGAATTTAAATTTATTATCCCCCTAATATATATTATCATTAAGTTTACTCCATATTCCATTCACTATTTTTAAATCTATGTCTTTTGTAAACTTTTTATCTAAGAGGAATGAAACTAATGCATTTTGAGCTATTTTGTTGTCTTGATATTCTTTTTATCAAGTAATGTATAGGTTTTACTAAATTTAGGAATATTTAAACCATTTTAAATGATTTTAAGAACATATAAACAAAAAAATAGAAGATATGAAACCATTATCACTTTCTATAAATATAATATATTTCTATCAAACATAGTAACTCATTTATTCTTAATACTGTTCTCTAACTCCATAAATCACTTAGATTAAAGATATAATTTTTGAAAAAAAATAGATCCATGGGAACAACTATAACCATTTAAAGAATTCCCTAATACCAATTTATATCCCCATAAGATATCAAACCACCACCAAGAGGATGGTTGAATCAGTGGTTGACAAAAAAACACCAACTCTAAATCAATGATTTCTCACCACCATTTTATGTGTATGGATCTCGATAGTGATGATACGATGATGAGAGAAAGAGAGATAAATAAAACAAATATTAAAAGTTAAAATACAAGGTTTAATAACTATTTTTATCAATTTTATAATCTATAATGTCAAATAAATATGATTTTACTACCCATACTCCTGTTTTTTTATAAATAAGAACAAGTAAAAGAGTATGAAGATGGATTAGAACTCTCAAGTGCAAGAAATAATGAAAAGTGACAATGTATTAAATGATATTTTATTCCACAATTTAAAATATATATATAATTTAGATCTTGTGTTCATCATTATTATTCTTAAAAAATATCATCTAAATCCTTTTTGGAATTCTCTTTATAATTAATGTTAGGATATCTCAAAGTTTCATCATAGCCACTCACTACTTTTTTTATGAAATACAACCTTCTGTCTATAGAAAATAAAAAATTTATAAATGACTAATTTTCTATATACAATATCCAAAAATCAAAAATAATAATATCAATGAACACCATTGTGGAATAATCTAGTGCATTAATTTGTGAACTCCATATAAACTCATGCCTCAAAAATATTAACATAATTCATGTTGTAGTGTAACTGGGTAAATTATTAGGTAATGTATTTGATTTTCTCAAATAAAGTAAAATACAATGTTTTCATGTCTTGGACACCATAACATGGACTAATTATTTATTTCTTAATAAGTAATGTTTCATCATGATGAAATTTTGTTACCAAAAAAATAAACCGAAAAACTCATAGCCTCCTTTTATAGTGAAACCACTCCCCATAATTCCTAGGGTAAATTCCTCATGACATAATTATAAATCATGTGAAAAAGGATCATTTTTTCCTTAATTACTTAAAAATGTAACTAGATAAGTTGTAGAATTCAATCCTTTCTTATAGTGACACTCTTCATTATAAACACTCCCATAATAGTTCTACCATAACCTTTATATGATTATGTGCTACAACTCAGCAAAAAATTATCCATGAGCATCTTCACTCAACTTAAAAGTGATTCAAAATTCTCCATGATTATGTGGTCACTAAATAAAAAAATATCTCAAAAACCCATGAATGAATTACCTCAATAAATTATTCATAGAATTAATTCTAGGCTATGGTTATACATACACTAAACTATAGGATATAATCGTTATTTTAGAGTACTCTAACTCTTGGTGTAAGATCAATGCCATTTTTACCATGTCTCAATTGAGATAAAATCACAACTACCCTTTGTAAATTCATTTCATGAGAGAGTTCTCCAAGCTCAAACACTCATCAACTACCCCAAATCATCAAGCAATATTTAATCTACCTAGGTACCTTCAGTTTTATAGGTGTTTAGTGAAGATTTATAGGAGGAAGATCTTCCTTATTTTATGGGATTCAAGGGAAGAATCATGTATTCACTATAATATATTAGGGATGATTTATCTAGGTTTAATAAAGATAATTTCACTATTCTTAATGAAAAAATCCATATATTAATGGAAAAGTGGATATTACATATATTATTACACCCAATTTTAATAAATAGGTGACAATTTTACTTAATAATGTGAAAGTGTAATTTTTACTATTTCTTATTGAAGAAGCATCTCAAGTTATTAATATACTTATTGTTATTGAAGAACCACCTCACATGGTTAAGTAAATTATTAATAAATAACTTTTCATAGTTAAAATTCCATTGATGAGATGTTTCTCATGTTTAGAAGCTTTTTCGCATAGAAGAGGAAGAGATAAATCCCTTTTTTGATTTGGTTATAGGGGAAGGTGAATATCTCATTATTAAAATATAATACAACCTTATCCAAAAAATATTATTGGATACATTGACTGTTCATGGTCCTACTAGTTTAATTATAGAGAATATAATAAGAGGAGATACTTCTAGGATACCCAAACCTAGGGAGAATAGAAAATTACTCTAGTAACATAGAAGGACTTAGCATCTTTTAGAGATAATTTAATTTAAAATTATAAAGATAAAATATTTTTTGATGGTTAGGAATCAAGGGATGGATAAATAAAATGATTGTATTGTGTTTTTCATTAAACAAAAAATATTTAGAAATATTTATATATTAAAAATGGTTTTCATAGACTTAGATAAACATATATTGTAATTAAAAATAACTATTACTTTAGTGCATAAAGTGGTTATTGAAATTAGAAGGAAAATGGGTTAAATATCTCAAATAACTATATCCTCTACTATTAACATAGAATATTTAAGCATATAAATAGTGTAAGAGATCATCAATAACCTGCCCGTTAGACCTGTAAAATATTAAAATATACCTATATCAACCTTTTATTTAGTGAAAATTAGTCATCATACTGTTTAGGTGGATAAAACTCAAGTGAGGGAGGATAAATAATATCTTAGTATTGAATTTGTTATCAAAACTGAGTTCAGAACACTTGTGTAAGACATGAACTTTAAAAATAATATCAAATTGAATAACCATTACATTCAAATTAAAGTTATGGGGGGAATGTTTTTTATGGATATATTGTTATGTTTAGATGTCAGTATGGTTTTATTGAAAATGTGTTAAATATAGTAACTGCAATAAAAATAAATTTTTACACTAAAAACTGGAATGAAAAGTAAAATTTAATTATCTCACTCAAGACTTGAAAATGCCAAATATGATTACTACCTTCAATATTTAAGTGATAAAAATGGATCAATAATGACTAATTGTTGAGTAATTTTTAAACACTCGAGAGTAATTTGAGACTCACTTGATTCATTATTCAAAAACCATTCAAGCATTCATAGTGTAGTTCCTTGTAAAGGTGAAGAAGATGAAAAAATATATTATTTCATCTGTTTAGTTCTAGGGACATAATTTTACAATACCTACTAAGTATTCATATCATTATAGTTTTATATATGAGGATAACACTTATAGTCAAAATTATAAATCCACTCAATATTATACCAACAATGAAAAGGAAAAGGTTATTATTGAGAATATAGAGGAAGTAAAATACTCCATTGACTAAGGGCCTCTTACAAATGATTCATAGGGGATTACGGTTTATTTATAATTTAGATTACAAACCTAATAGGGTTTTGTTTTGACTTATTAAAGGTTTATATATGTATACTAGTTTTGGTTTTGGATAGATGATATTGAATTATATTTTGTGTTTGAATTTTAATTTTCATATTTTGATATATTTCAGATATTTTTTTATAGTTTCATAAAGATTCACTAAAGTTCCTTTAAAACTATTAACTTAAGTCTACAAATAAATTTATGTTTTATATTATTATCCTTCAAAATAATATATTTTATCTTATATATCCCTAATAAATTATATTATTTCTTGTCATTTTGTATCTTTTTTAAGTTGTATATATATTGAATGTTTGCAAATGGAAAAATTTTACATAAGGGTAGAAGGAGTGAGTGATCCATGTTTTAATTTTCTTTTATTTGATAATTTTTTTAATAAAATATCTTCTCTTGCAAATTTTTATATTGTGACTATTATTTAATTTTTATTAAACTATAATAATTTTTTGTCATCAAAAAGGGAAATATTTTTGTGAGAATATTATCAATAACTTAATTTTTATAATATAAAAATTAATAATAATTTGAGTTTAACATGTTTAATTTAGGTGAAGGAAACATTTTTGATAGTTGAATTAATTAAAGTATACTTAGTAGAAAAATTACTAATCTCTCATAGTAATCTCACCTTATCATACTTGAATAGTGAAGTGACCTTGTAATTGGGAATAATTAATATGATGACTTGACCTAAGTATCCAAATATCAAGCGTCAACATAATCACCACAAGGTTTTAATCACACTCCTTAATCTTCATAGGCTGACAACAAATTCTATTGGATAAAATAACCCATTGGTGAAAATTTTTCTTTCAAAATACCTAAACCATAAATTCTTGTGGAAGTAAAACTTTTTTAAAAAAATGATATTATAAAACCTTTCACTGTAAAATATTTAAGTTGTACAAATCAACAATAATGTGAAGACAACATGATAACAAAAGAATAATAATGTGAATAAAATATATAAGTCACTAAAATATAATTTCTATATCCCTAACATGGATATATGACCCACTATTAATTAATAATTCTTTCTTAAATTTACATGCATCATACCCAACAACATAGATCTGTTAAAATTCACAAGTAGAGGGTGAGTATAAACTTGGTAAGGTTTTCCCAAGACCCCAAAACTACCCTATGCATGAGTAATCTAAATTTAAGAGTAAATGAAATATTTATAAAGCATTTACATAAATAAATTATCAAAAACTTTATAAGTAAACATATCCAAATTTTAAAAAATAACAATAATTTTAAAGGAAAAATAACCACCAAGAAGTAAAATATTTTAACCCACCAGTGAGTAATATTCAATTACAACAGCCTCAAGTCATAATCATAAACCCCCAAATGAAAATCAAAAGGTAATAACTTTAATTAAATTTGATAAACATTATAAATAACTTATATGGTTAAAATTATTATCATGAAAAAAATACCATCAAGGAAACATATTAGCTATTAATTTAATTTTTACAGAGATAAAACATCCCATCCAGTTTAATCATATGGAAAAATCCATCACTAATCCAAACACTAAAACCTATAACTATCAAAAAATAAAAACCCACATATGGAAGAGTACTAATTTGGTTCATAAATCCTTGGTTAGAGACCATTTTTTTTTCCAAATAAAATAACCCCTAAGATTTATAATAATACAAAAAACCCTTATAGGTAAATATAATCACTTGTTTTTTATAATTAATTTAAACCCATTTTTTGGATAGAATCCAAAAAAACACCAAATTTTTATAATCAAAACTTGGTAAAACATCTTTACAAAAACATTCAATTAAAAAAAATTCCAAAACATAACCCATTATTAAAAAGTCAATTGATAAATCTATCATTTTTTATTACATCCACACATTTCACCAAAATCCATAATTGATAAATAAAAAAATGGATATCAAAACCCTCATTTTACATTTAATTATGATTTTAAATAATTAATTATTCAAAAAAACTTATAAATATATGTCACATTTCATATATAAATAATTACTATTTTAAAAATCTATTAACAGTTTACATAAAGACTAGATCAATATAAGAATAGTTCATATCCACCTACCTAGATTCAAATTCATCAAAATTTCTAAAAAACCTAATTAAATGATCTCAATAGGATTAAACACAATCCATATCATTAACATTACCACATTAATGAGTATTTATAATCAAAATGTTATAATTATATTCTAAAGATAATTTAGTATGATGCATGTATTTTTAGTATGGTCTGCATTCCATTGTCGCACAACCCATGTTATTTGACATACTGTGTATGTTACACTATATGAAAGAATAAACAACCACCAGAGAGTTTCATATCACCCAGGAAACTTCATATGACCCCGTGTAACTCTTTAGAATCACCGCATAGAAGAAGATAAGTTCAAATTATAATTATACATAAAGTGTAATGACTCCATTCTAAATAGGCACAACCCCTTCCAAATGTCATGAAACCCTATTATAAATCCTTAAGAATAATAAAATTAAAAACAGAGGTTTCATGACATTGAAACATCACTAAAAACATTGAAAATTTCATATAAAATGTAAATAATAATTCATATCACATGTTTTGATATATCTAACTGGTCATTATCCAAGACTTACAATTCTTCACAATCTCATTTTCTATAAAGAAATTCCAGGGAGAGTGAGCTTGAGGTATATGACAGAAAATATATGAGAGATGCATCTAAGAATATACAGAACAATCCTCTTAAAATTAAACTCCTTTGTAATAAATTCATCATAAAAACTCACTCATTATTAGAGTCAACTCCTTAATTTTCATCATAGTTTCTTCTTTCCCTATCTCTTATATTAACTTTATTATTCCTTTATTAATATTCTTATTGTGGGATGCAATGAATCACCTAGTATAACTTCCACCAATTCCTTAAACTCTACTCTTAATCATAATTATTTCCCCATGTTAACAATTCTCCATATTTTCTCCATATTAATTTCATAAAATTAATATAAATTTTTATCCCCTTCATAACCAATGATCAACTCTCAATTTAAATAATGTATTTCTAATATTCCATGAAACTTTCCCTTACAATATAATAAATTCTATGGATAACCATCATAAATATATCAAATATTCTACTTTAATGTAATGAGCCTCATTGATAATTTAATTCACTCATGTCCAAATTTAAAACCCATAAAATTCACTATCCCAAATTAATTCTCCAATCATACATTCCAACAAAAAATCTCCAAATAATTCAAATAACTCAATTCATTAAATCAATACATAAATCTCATTATTTCCATACCAATAGAATACTCATAATAAATTTCCCACATCTAATATCAATAAGATATCACTAAATTAATTCCTAAAAATTAATTATCTAATTTTTTAAAATTAATTTTCCATTAATCTCATGATAATGAAATTTAAATACCTAATAATTTATTAATTTTAAAATAATTTTTAATAACACATCTATGTTAATATATTCATTATAAAAATTTTTTAAAACATTCATTATATTTTAAATATTAAAAAAATATATTAATCAATCTTATGCCATCACGAATTATCACATACTTATATTTAAAATTTTATTAGGATAATCACTTTTCCATCAAAATTTTAATTCAATAAATGAACTACAAATAATTTCAATACACATTAAATAAATAACAATATGGATGTTATAATTCTTCACACTATAAAAAAATTCCTCCCTAGTAAAGTTAATTAGTCTCCTTAAATAGCATTATCTATTAATTTTTAAAGTGATATTCCAATTTCCATATTTCCACTTAGGTATTATCATGATTCTATAACACTCAAACTAAAGGAATGGTACTTCATCTTAAAGTAATTCTCTTCAATAAAAAACTTGCACTATAATATTAGTGAATGTCATATTAGGTTCAACATCCATAAATTTATAATAGAGAACATTGGTCAGATCCCAAATATATCTCCTAAACTTGATACATGAAAGATATAATAAACCTATTTGGTCCCATAAATATGATGGAAGAGACAATATTGGGGTGAAATTTTAATCACAAAAAATTAGCATAATTAAACAAAGTAATTATAGAATATGGTGGAAAAAAATTAAATACCTAAAGAAAAACTATATTAGTGAACTGAGGATATAAATTGTATGGAGAAAATTAATAAAAAATATAGCATATAGATTTAATTATATTTTGGATAAAAAAATTTAATATTTACTCTTCACACCCTCAACCAAAGTATTAAAGATATCCACTATAAACATCTCACTTTTGAAAGAGTAGAAATTTTTTACAGCCTACCTATTTACACCCTAAAGAAACATCCTACTCTAACATTTGTTTTGGGAGGTACAACCCACCTTACTTTTATTAGGATAGAGACAAAACCTATGTGCAATTTTTTTAGTTAAAAATTTTGACAACACTTCTTTTTAATAGAATATAAAACAATGTATGGATTATGATAAAATTTGATTAATAACTATATAACACTAGAAAAATAAAACACAATGAGTGAATAAAAAAATAAGAACTAGTAAAATATAGATAAAGTAATTTGTTGGATATTGAATGTGAAAACTTCAATGCATTAATGATATTTTTTAAAAATATATCTTTGAGTGACTAAGAAGGTGAACTTATCTCTTTTAAAATGATCGTAATGAATTTTAATGATCAAGCACACAATAAATTGTATGAAATCTATTTTTACCTTGAGATTTATTGGTATTTATAAATAGAGTATACCACAATCTTCCGAAAGGAAACATATTCCCAAAAGCTAATCGTATTATACGATTAATAAGAAATTTTAAGGCCATATATATATTAGCATGCATGATATGCATAGTTAAGTCATAGTCAATGATAGGGTCATGTCATAAAGGGGCTTGGAAAGTGTTTACATGCATATTGTTCATTCAATCATATTATACTACTGAAGGTATCGTAATTTATAGTTATTCATAGAAGTTAGTCACTTCCTATGAAACCATATGTGATGAATTTATATTAATTGTATATTTTGATTCATTTGTCTTACATGCAATATTAATTATCCTACTAAATTTGAAAAAATAACATTTGAATAGATACACCCATGGTGGCTATCATTAAATACCTGTTTTTAATAAGATGTAAATCAAGGGATGAGTTTTTATGAAAGAGTTTCAAATATTAATAGTAACATTTACTAATGTGTTACAACACATGAGATAATGGTATAGTCACTAAGGAGTATCCTCAAAGGTTATATAAATCCAAATAATAGAAATGAGTGAGTGTGACTACACTTGTCCAAGACTCCTAAATTCCCAAAACTCTTTTCTTCATCTTTCTTTATGCTCAAGGCACTGCCATGTCATGAAGGAAGAAAGAATAAAATCTATGTGATATATGATTCAACTCAACTAGTGGATACACCATGGAGGGTGTAACGACCCATATTTTCAACAAGGTATGGATCTTTTGTTTTCAATATAAATCATTTGTTTAATCATGATAAACATGAACTATGGCCTAAATAAGGTATCAGAGGATCTAGGGATTGTTCAAATCCCAGTTTTCTATAAAATAGGCAAATAGTGTAGGTTTCATGTTTACCATATAGTTAGTATTAACTAAGCAGGGTAATTTTGTAGGTAACCTTTTGAGAAGTAGGGAGTCACATGGTTTTTCTGCAACTGTGTGAGCCTTGGCGCATGACTGTGTGGGTTTTAGAGGGTTTGGATATAGTTGATCTCGTGCATATTGGGTACAATTATCCAAACCATGTGCCTAGACTAGGTAGGTTACCTTCTTAGGTGGTGATATGGAAAACAGTTTGTCCAACCATGCACCCATGTTAGAATAGGTAAAATTACATTTTCCCCTAAAATGTTTAATACCTCACCTCCCTCTTATTTCTATCATTTCCAGCAATGAACTCCTCCTTCTCTCCCATATATCCTTCATCCATCTAACCTAGGTAATTTGATAACTTTTACATTTAGACTCTGAATCAAGTGTTATAAGAATCATTAGATCCACATTAATAAGATCTTGATTTCTCTTAATTTTTATCTTAGTATCTTCTTATATATGTTGCACTATTTTTTTCAAGCTCAAATTCCATATTTTTAGGGTGTTGAACTGTTTATTTGATTTATTCAAAACTACTTCGAATCTAATTATGATATTGGATAAGGAGTCATCTACAACATTATGGTAGGGGTTCTAGTTATTTTACCTTAAAGTTGAGTTGTTTTCATTGTCACATAATTGTGATGCATGCTGGTTATTATCATGAATTTACTTAGAGAGTTATTTGATTCTAAATTTATATTAACATGATATTATACTCCCATAGAGACCTAATAAACATTTATAGTATTAAAACCTTTTTCATAGCCACCCCTTGGGTGTTCCGACTTGAAATACCCCTTAGTATGTAATTGTTTAATGAACCAAAACACCCCTTAGTGCATAGATTGAATCATAAATAGAATTTACCTCTTGATATAATTGATTAAATGGACGAACCACCTTCTAAGTGGATTGAAATGCCTTAATTATGAATATCCATGCCTTGGTTAATTAAATGTCTTGGTTATATTGAATGTCTTGCCTCATGATGGTTTTCCTTGATTAAACAAATTAAATGGACTGATTGAATAATTTCTAATGGGTGAAAAGGCCATGCCAATTAATTCTTTCTTATTGTACTGATTATATGAATTGTGACACCACTTTATATATATTGGTCTTGATGAAAATCATTACAACGTGGTGATCCCACAAGATGTTATTATTATAATAATTAAGCCATTGAGATTGGATGTGGAACGATGGTTAAAGGACTTGTTGAGTAGGGTGTTTCACTCTCCCTTACATTAGGTGTTGAGCATGGCATCTCTCATTATTATAATTTTATTTGGGTGATATGAATTTTGTTCCACGTTCATCCATTTAGGGTGGCTGGTATGATGTCTCACCCCACCTATCTCAAGTGTTGGGAATGATGACTTACATTTATCATGAGATTCATGGAATGTACCCAATGTTGGAGGCTATATCTCAATTAGAATGGTTATAGATGTCTGAGTTACACTCAATTCTAGTCATAACCTAGTGTTTAGGTATGTTTCTACATATGTCTTCACATACATAGTACATTTTTGTGGTTATAGTACATAACTATACTATATATATATATATATTATTTCTATATATATAGTTACAGATCAGACTCATTCCAGCCTGAGCTGAAGCAGGTAGATCCACCAGGTGTCATATATAAACCTAAGTTGGCTGGTGATTATTTATTCAACATTTTTTATTATTCTTATAAAATGAAAATTTTTGTTTTTATATACACTACATGGATTGCTTCTAGACCCCATTAGTGGTGGTATATTGGGATTTTATCTCACACCCTACTTGGGACACCATTGGTTCCCAGGTAGATTACTTATATGTGGGTATGGATAAAGGAAATCTCTCTGCTATAGATATTTGATATTCTTAGATTATAGTTGTATCATATGAGAATTGGACCAATCATATGATCGAGATACTACTAGAGTATCCTTTTTTCCTTTTTTTATTTTTGTATAGCATGTTGTATATGCATGTCTCATGTTCCCCTTTTTGTATATCATCATTCCATGACATCATCATGTAACTGACTCGGCCTTTTGTATTTGATATTATAATTCATTTTCTATGTTATTTATGTTTCCACAGTTTGTTATTATATATAATTACTTATCTACTTCCACTATGGTGGGTTATTGTTCATGTCTTTATAGTATATATTATATCATGCATCTGTTATTTCCTTTTTATTTATTATTTCCATTGTGCCACTATGATATGAGGGTTTAGTCTCCCCATTGTATAACCTTTACACCCTCACTTCTAATAGGTAGCCTCAGGTGTATTGGGAGGTGAGTTTGAGGCCAGGTGACCCACCGGCTCAGGGCAGAGGTCCAGTGGATCCAAAGTTGTATTAAAGGATTGTTTTTTTCTTTTTTCTTACTATTTCGGTATTGGATAGGAGATTCGGACATGAGGGAATTTGGAAATGAGCATGTTCCTAGGTGTATCTTACCCATATACATGGAAAACCCAAACTGCCTAGGATATGATGTTTAGTTATTTGTTATTCATGTTATTCTTGATATGACTTCACTATTGGGTGACACACACATATTGTGATTCTGTTATTTTTGGTATTATTTCAATGGGAGATCTTTTATCTTAGCCTGAATTAATAAGGATGTGTCATTACATGTATCATTTATAGCCACCTTAGGACTGATATTCCTTGAATTTTTCCATGCCACATCTAATTTCAGGATGGATTGTCTTGTTTCATAGAGTTAGTGTCTATGTTTTTTATATAGAAATGTACTAACATTTCTTATAGGGAATGTATAGTTGAATTAATTAAATTTCCAGCATTAATATAAAAAATGTTTTACTATATAGGTTAATAATGACACCTTAAATAATCCATTACTCCATATTATGGGTTTTAGATATACTAAATCTTGACTGAGATATATATGTATGTATTCATACAAAGATTAATAATGAAGATGAAATTTAATGTTTTAAATTAAAAAGGCTACTGTTAAATGGGATTCCAATTGTAATTTAAAGGGTTTTTTCCTCTATAACTTACAATTATAACTCCATATATCAGAACCCCTATTGTGTGATGTGAGATCTAGACTTGAACCCAACCTTAGTATTGGGAATTGGGAGTCTCTTCCACAATTAGGGATAGATATGGTCTCTCTTACCACATGGGAATGCCTTTAATAGAAGGAAGAGAGGTGTGGTCTTTCATTAGAAGGCTATATACATATCCAAGTTAGATATATGTAAATATTTTAAATTTTGGTTTTTATTATGAGGCTTGTGTTAGAAAATTTAGAATCATTTCTTCACAAAGTCCTCCAATCTTACACCCCGAATGGATTGATGACTATGCACCAGAGGTGGTGGGTCCTAAGATTCCAGTGATTCCTCTTATAGTGCCACCTATGGACCCTGTTTTAATTTTTGATATAATCATTGACGCCCAGTTCCAAGAAGGATTTCTCCATATTTTACAGAATATGAAAGGTGTTGTTCGACCTACCCCAAATATGGCATACTCCTTCTATATTCGAACATATTGAGATGCCTCTAGAAAGGTGTTTCAAAATTGATTCTTATATGCTGCATGATTCTTCCATGAAATATTGGGATGTTATTACCCAATCATATCGGCATAAATATATAGTTTGGGAAGACTTCTAGAAAATATTTTTATGACTATTTATTTCAACAAACTCTGAGGGATGACCAGGCTAGAGAGTTTATAAACCTACAGTAGGGATACATGTATGCCATGGAGTATTCTTCTTGCATTAATGAGCTATAATAGTTCATGCTGACTTTATCTGGTGATGATCTTATGACAACAAGGAAGTTCGAGGATGGTTAGGTATACACCATATGATTTTAGTTCAATGTCTTTCAATTGAATATTATTTCTAAGATATTCAATCAGTACCTCATTACTAAGAGGAACCTAAGGGAATCTAATGGTGTGAATTAGGGTGGTTCAGAACCCAGGCCGACTAATGGTTATTCTAGTGAGAAAAAGAAATGTCTTGAGGTTTCACATGGGGGTAACAACAGTCATGATCCTTATTCTAAAATATTTATGATATGTCACCAGTGTGGGAATTCATGACATACAAAACCTCATAGTTTATAAGATATAGTTTATTGTAGAAAATATGGCATGATGGGAAATATCCAGCACTTCTGTAGGACCATTCCATTAGTTCCTAGTGAGTGGGGATCTACACCTACTCCACGTTCTAAAGTGAGGCCAATAGTATATCTTTAGGAAGGAAGCTAGAATACTACTTGTTAGTCAAGATAATGTTTTGGTTAAGGAAAAGGTAGTTAAACTCACGATTCTTAGTGCTAGAAGAGTGGTCTTGCTTAGGTAAATCAAGTTCTGACTCGGGGCTGCAGTACATTCCAATACATGTAGTGAATTCTATGTTCGAGGAGAAGAGTGTTAGACCTTCTACTATATGAGATACTATTCTAGTAGCCTCCACTTTAGTGTATTCTTTATTTGACACAATCATTTCATATCATTTTATATCTGAGGCAATCATGGAGATTCGGGACCTTGAGATAGCACACTTATGTGGCGTGATGATGCTTGATACCCCATTAGGTATCCGAAATGTACATTTTTTCAGAATTTTCCTCTTGATATAGGTGTATATCTCTTCATATAGAATCTTTTCTTCCTTAATATGATAGAATTAGACGTAATCGTCGAGATGGATAGTTTAGTTCCCAATCAATCCCATATTTTCTACAATCATCATAGGGGGACATTTACATTACCAAAGGGTGGTCGGCACATACATAAGGAAGAATGGGATATCCAAGATATGTGATCAGTTCTTGAATAGAAAATGATGGGTAGTGTGATAGATGGGATTCCCAATCTCTTCATGGATGATTAAGGGTTAACACCCACTGTTTTCGCTCTTATAAGTAATTTTTTCAGGAATGTCTTCCCTCTTGGATTTTTTGGGCTACCATTAGCGTGAGAGGTTGAATTCACTGTTGAACTAGTGTTAGGAGTAGAACCAGTGACCATTCCTCCTTATACGACAAAACCTATAGATATTTTGAAGCTCAATAAGTAGTTGGTGGATCTATATGATAAAGACTTTATACACACTAGGACTTCTCAATGGGGTTCACTGATCCTTTTTTCAAAAAGGTAGATGATGCCCTCAGACTTTGCATGGATTACCATCAATTGAACCAACTTATAGTAAAGAAAAATTATCCAATACCTTGAATAGATGACCTATTTGATCATATATAAGGATATAAGGTGTTTTAAAATAATTATTTAAGTTTGGGATATCATCAAGTTCATTTTAGGTCTTCAGAAAATTCTCACATAGCTTTTAGAAGTTGGTGTGGTCTTTAAAAGTACCCAGTTATGTTGTTCGGACACATGAATACACATGATGAGTTCATGGACATGATGTATCAGGTTTTTCACCCATATATAGATTCATTTGTAGTATTATTTTTGGATAAAATATTAGTGTTTTAATGTTCTTGACACGACCATTCCAAAAATCTTGAGATCGTGTTGAATAAACTAAGATAGAAATAGCTTTATGAAAAGATTATAAAATTACACTTCTAGATTAAAAAAGTTCACTTCCTAGGTCATATTATCCTAGAGTTGGGTGTATCAGTATTCCTAGAGAAAGTGAGAATTTTGGATTCCTAGGAGAATCCAAATAATTTCTTGTAAATATGGATTTTCTTGGGGCCAGTCGGATATTATAGATTTTTCATCCAGAATTTATCACACCTAAAAATTATTCTTATAGTCTTGACTAAAAATGACATGTAATTATAATGGTCAGAAGTTTATGAGTCATTTTATCAGGATTTGAAGGGAAGATTGACTTTAGCATTGATCTTGACTATTCCATATCTAGGAAGAAGCTATATTGTTTACTGTGATGTATGAGGTATCTGGATAGGATCTATTATGATATTGGATGAGTGATTCATAGAATATGGTTCTATTCAGTTGATACCTCATGAGTGGAATTAATTAATGAATGACCTCAATATAGCTTCTTTAGTTCATTCTTTACTTTGTTGGATACATTATTTTCTTAGAGATAATTTTGTGGTATTCACATATCATAAAATCCCCAAGTACATATTTACACATAATTATTTGAATTTAAGGTAGTGAAAATGGGTTGAGTATCTACGGTCATTTGATTTTGAGCTTGATTATCCACCTGTAAAATAAAATTCAATTATTGATGTTTTGAGACAAAATACTCGGACATAGGAGGTTCAGGAGGACAGAATTCAATGGAAGATCATGGATCTATTCTTAGAGATGCATGTTTAGATTCAGAAGGATTATGGGTTGCATATACTCTCATATTTAGCATAAACCTCTACCCTGCTAGAGAGAGTGAGAATGAGGAAACTATATGATCCTATGGGACATGTCCTAAGGAAAAGTGTATCAGGTGATGATTCTTCTTATGGTTATACTATATATGGGGTTGATACTTTATACTTATATGGGAATTTATTGGTACTAGTAGACATCATAGAGGAGTTCATGTGAGGATTTCATGCCTCAACACGGGTAGTACATCCCAGTGTCACCAGGATGTATCAACATTTACATCACAAATATTGGTGGCCTTCTATGAAACATGAGGTTACTGGTTTTATCACTTGTTATTCCACTTATCTACAAGTGAATTAATTTATTAGAAGGATATACAATAGGGAGGACTTCATCATTAGTAGACATGATTCATTATTCTACTGATCATTGATGAGGTTAATGTTTTTTTTTAAAGTTTTACATTAATTAAATGTGTGAGAGACCTTCATGGTAGATAAGCTAGGAAGGATATAAAATAGGAAGGTCATTATAATTGATAGAGCTATGTGATCTATCATATCTGATACAGATTCTCAATTTATGTCACAATTCTAAATGGGGTTGTAGAAGGCATTGGGTACATAGGTACTTCTGAGTATGACCTATCACCCATAGACCGATGGACAAACAGAGTGTAAAATTAAGGTGTAAGAGGACATGCTCGATGCATGTGTCCTTGAAATTGGTTGTTCTTGGAATAAAAACATAACCATTATTTATTTCACTTATAATAACATATTTTAGACTAACATTCAGATGGATCCTTACAAGGCGTTATATGGTAGGCCTTTCCGTTCACCTTTGTTCTGGCTAGATACAGGAGAGGTAGATTTACGTAGACCACATCTTGTTTATGATACTATAGAGAAGGAGAAATTGACCAGAAATCACATGTTGATAGCTCATAATAGATATCAGTCATATGATAATAGACATCAATGACCTCTTGAGTTTGAGGTCTGAGATCGGGTTTTCTTACATGTTTCACCCAAGTTTGACCATCGATGTATTCAAAGGTATGGTAAGATCTCACCTAGATTTGTTATACCCTTTGAGGTTGTGAAATGGATTAGACCAGTGGATTACCAAATAGAAGTTCCTTAGATATTTCAATCTACGTATGATGTATTTCACATCCCTTAGCTTCGCTAATATTATCCAGACTCGTCCCACTTGTTCTAACCTAATGAGGTTGAGTTAGATGATGACTCTTCCTTCAACGAGTATCTAGTGTGTATTATTGATTAGAGCGTGAAGACACTCTGAGGAAGGTAAGTTCTTTTAGTATGGGTGCTATGGTATCATGGTCTAGTATAGGATGAGACTTATGAGTAGGTAGCTGATATATGAGCTCATTGTTTGAATCTTTTCTCACATGATACATCTTTACCCTTAGAAGTCCAACTCGGGGACGATTTACATTAAGGAGGGGATGTTGTAAGGACCTATATTTTCATAAAGGTATGTCCTGTTTGTTTTTAGTTTAAATCCATTTTTTAATCATGATAAAAGTTCACTATATCCCATGGAAGGTCCCAAGAGCATACAGGTCTTGTTAAGATATTTGAGTTCCTTAAAATGGTAAAAAAAGGTAGGTTGCACACTTAGTACAAACCATACGAGGTAACTGTGTGGGGAACATATTGAGAAGAAGGGGGATTATTGGTTTTACTAAAACCATTAAACCCCCATAGCACACCCATTTGGGTTGTAGATGGTTCTAAGAAAGTGGATCTCACATCTCTTATGCACGGTTAGCTAAATTGTCTGTCGACCCATTCAGGGTCCCTTCTTAGGGAGTGCTTTGGAACACGTTTTGGCCAACTATGTGCCCCTTTTAGAATGGGTAAAATTACATTTGTTTACCTTAAAAATTTTAATACCTCCCCTCCCTATTCCTTCTCTCATTTCTAGTGGTGAACTCCTCCTCCTCTCCCATAGATCCTTCCTCCATCTAACCTAGGTAATTCAGTAACTCCTACATTCAAACTCCAAATCAAGTGTCATCAGAAGCATCGAATCTGAATCAGTAAGCTATCAATTCCTATTTCTTTATATCTAGGTTTCTCCTCATATCTGTTGCTCTATTTTATTTCAAGATGATATGCTCTATTTTTAGTTTTTTGATCTGTTTCTTTGATTTCTTCCAAACTACTTAAAATCTAAATTTGATATTGGATGAGGATTCATCTACAAACTTAGGGTTGGTGGTCTAGTTTCTTTACCTCAAACTTGAGTTGTTTTCATATTCATTCCATTATGCCACACACCGTCCATTTCCATGCATCTCCTAAAAAAGATTTCTTTGATTCTAAATTGATATGTGCAATATTTTATACTCTCGTTGAGCTTTGAAAATGTTTAGAGGATTCCAACCTCATTCATAGCCACCCCTAGGGTGTTACATCTTGAAATTTCCCTTAGTATTTATTTTTTTTAATGAACCAAATAACCTCTTATGTACTTGTATTGACTTATAAATAGAATTTCCCTCTTGATACAATTTATTAAATAGACCAACCACCTTCTAAGTGGATTGGAATGCCGTGATTATGAACTAACATTCCTTGGTTAATTAAATTTTTTGGTTATATTGAATGGCTTGATTAATGGTGGCTTTCCTTTCTTAAATAAGTTAAATGGACTGATTGAATAAATTAAAATGGGTGGAAAAGACACTCCAACTACTTTAAGCTTATTGTTTTGATTATATGAATTTTGACACCCCTTAAATATATATTGGTCTTGCTGAAAATCATTACAAAGTGGTGATCCCACAAGATATTATTATTATTATGATTATTCCATTTATATTGGATATGGAACGATGGTTAATGGGCTTGTTGAGTATGAAATTTCACTCTCCCATGCATCGGGTATTGAGCATGGTGTCTCACACCGTTATACTATTATCTAGGTGATGGTAATTATATTCCAAATTCCTCCATTTAGGGTGTTGGGAATGACGTATCACCCCATCTATCATGAGTGTCAACCATGATGGATCAAATTCATCATGATATTCAGGTAATGTACCCTCTATTAGAGCCTATATCTTATTTAGATTGGTTATGGATGCTTGAGTTATGCCCCAGTCCATCCAAAACCTAGTATCTAGGTGTATGAGTACTTAAATATACACGTACTTAGTGCATATAGGTTTATAAAGTATATAACCATACTATATATATATTATTACTATATATATGGTTACAAATTAGACTCATTATGGCCTAATCCAAAGTAGGTAGAGCCTCCAAGTGTCCTATTGGAACTTGAGTTGACTGGTGATTATTTATTCATAATTGTTTATCATTCTTATTACCCGCACTCTATTGTTGTTATATACACTGATTAGATTACTTCTAGACACTATTATCAGTGGCCTACGGGGATTTTATCTCACACCCTACTTGGGGTTCCTTCTGTACTTGAGTAGACTACTTTTCTATAAGTATAGATAATAAAAAACATCCTTATATTAATATTTGATATGTTTATCTTATAGTTGGAGTAAAAGAGTATAGGACCGATCATATTCTCAAGATTCAAGTGGGGAAGTCTTTTATAATTTTTGTATTTTTGTATAGCATGTTGTATATTCTTCTCCCATATTCCCCTTCTATATACAGTATTCCATGACATTATCATGTATTAGACTCAACCTTTTGTATTTTATATTATTATTCAGTTACTCAATTATTTATGCTTCTACGGTTTGTTTTTATATATGATTACGTGTATACTTATCCTACAATAGGTTAATAGTCATGCCTTTATAAATTATTTTATAGAAAGCATATGATACTATCTGTTTATTTATTAATTACACATTTCTACTCTAATATGAGGGTATAGTCTCCCCACTATATCACTTCTACACCCTTGCTGATAGTCGGAAACCTCTAGCATATAGGGAGTTATGGTTGAATCCATGTGACCCATCGTATCGGGGCACAGATCTAGTGGATCCCGATTTGAAAATTTATAGAGGGAAGGTTCCATTGATCATTCCTTGGTGATCATGATCATGAATGGAATATTATAGTATAATATATTTAGAGTAAGGTATATAGTTTATACTATTATTCATATCTAGTATGCATATTTCAAATATTATTTGCATTGGTGATCATGGGATAGTATTTAAATAACTTTCAAATGCTCTATGAAGTGTTTATATACTCCTATTAATCCCAAAAATGGTATCATATCATCACATAAATTTTTATTTTGTGAAATTGTGCAATGAAATTAAGAAATTATAATCATATTACATATCTCTTAAAAATTTTAAAACATGACTAGTTCATCTTATTACTGACTGGGTCATGCTTCATTTGTTTTTTGACATGAATCAAAATTCAATCCTTATTTGAGCTATAACACCCTGGTATTTTATGAGATATATTCTTTTTCTATTGTACACTACACCAATATTAGCTTGTACTATATGAAACATCGTATTAGCTTGCAGTATACGCAACACTATTCTTGGCTCGTGTTACACACAATTTCAAGTTTGTTTTGTAGAAATTATGCTACGCAACATTAAGTACAGATTTTGTTTAATGTGTAAATGAATTAATTTTTGATTATTTTATATGCAACACCAAAGGGAGCCTCCACTACACACATCCTTGACTTGGCACTCATTACACGCAATCATGACCTTCCTCGATAGCATGTGTAGTACGCAATACCAGGTTTCACTAAACAACGATATATTGTTATAATATTATTATGAACTAGTCATTATGATTATTATTAACTAAATTTTAAATTTTATAAAATTATTATTCATCTTACACATTTTATAGAACATGGTATGAGAACAAAATAAATTTTTCGGGTAAAATAAGTATTTTTCAAAAAATGAATTTTTGCCGCCTTTTGATGGCGCACCCACTTTAAATCTATTTTTTGACATGTTTATAAGTTAAATTTTAAAAAATAAAATTATTCTTTGGAATCATAATATAAAAATTTACTTTGGATAAATTTTTCATATTATTCTGATAACTTTAATATTTTAATGAATAGTAAAAACACGTTATATTTTAATTAAAAACAACTTTTTTCATCATAATAATTTATATGGTTGAATTATAATATTTAATGGTTTTAAAGTATAAATAGAATATATTTTTACCATTTAATATAATGCATGTCATTAGAATTTATTTTACATTGAATTCATAAGTAAAATCATTTCAATCTTTTGCAATGTTTTAACTTTTAAAACTCATTTTCTTAACAAAGGGATTAATTTTAAATTAATTTCTACAAAGTATGTGACTTGAATTTGGAAAAATGGATTCCATATTTGGAATCAGTTGGTCCAAATTATGTTAATAGGCTAATTTTTATTTTTGGGCACTATGAATAGTAACTATGGTAAATTTTATTTACCATAGTTAAAGGTAAATTGGGTAATTAAGGGTAAATAAAATATTATAAAATTACCATAAAACTTGTATTAATATAATTTGATGATTATATTTTTTCATAAGGAATATTTGGGTCCAAATGTAATCCATTGGAACCCACTTGGATGTAATTAAGACCTTTAATTTATTTTATTTTAAAGAAAGTGAAATATGTCTCACTCAAACTTTAATAATTAAAGTATTTTTAATATAAATTTATACAGAATATAAATTCGATTATAAATACTCATTTGAAATATAAAATGTTTTTATTTTTAATGGTATTTTATTTGTAATTTTTAAGTGATATTTAATTACCTTAATAGCTTATACATTAATGATGCAGAAATTATTTACTTAGTGAAAAATCAATAATATAGTTTTTATTAAAGTAATAATACCCATAAAAAGGCTCAAACACTTGACCAAACAATATTTGTAGAGTATATATATACCATAAGAATCCAAGGGTCTACTTTGGGACCATTTGAAGACGTATAAAAGAGATTATGAAATTTATATTATTTTATTTTTAATAATGTCAAAGTTGTCACCTTCATAATTGAATAAATATAACAATTTAAATGTTGTTATTTTAAGATGATAAATTCGAGTAAAAGTATTATTATGAAATATAATAGATTTATATTCATCATAGGGTTTTATTTTTAATTTTTATGCAACAAATAAGTATATTAAATAATTATACAAAAATGTTATAGTAATTATTTTATTAAGAGAAATATCAAATAAATGGTTTTAAAAATATTAAAAAAAATAATATATGAACTATTCAATGTGCTCCACTAATTTTCTAGATTAATATGACATTTTTGGAATCTATTAAATTTTTTGTATTGAATATATCTTCTCTTTTGATTTTATTTAAATTCAAATGATTGAATAGTGTCAAAATTGACACTATTGATATTTTATAAAAATAACATATTATTAAATTGTTTAAAAATAACCAAAATATTTAAAAATTACAAATTGAAAATTATATGGTCTAAAATGTAATAATTTATCTAATTTTGTAAAATTCACAACACATAATTAAGTATTTATAACAATTTAAGAATTATTATTTTATTGCCACAAATAAATTTAAATAGATTATATAAGGATGAATCAAATTGATAAGGTTTAATACAAGTTCCAAACATGTATAAATTTTATTGTTTGATGAGAGTACAACCCTGTATTATATAATATTAGAATCTGAGTCATTTTTGTTGTTTTTAAGTTGGGTTTTAATTTATTATAAATTAATATTTCTCATGTTTCCAAAGGTGTCCCTCTCCTCCCTTATAAAAGGGAACCTCCTCCCTATCCTCCTCACACCACTTTGAGCCTTCAAGATCGGCCAAAACCTGAAAATTTCTCTTCTAAACTTCCCTAGAAACATACTAGAGGTCTTTTTCTTCTTCAAATACCAACTTTAGTGCCCTAATAGGAGGTTTAGAAGAGGCGCGTCGAAGAAGAGGTAATATACTTTACTGATTATTTCAAGTTCATTTCTTCTTCTAATTCATATTCTTTTGTTGCTTCATAATAAAGTAATAACATAAGTATGAATCAAATACTAATATTTTATTATAAATATGAATCAACCATATTTAACCTTTTATCCATCCTACAGAAAATGAAATCATCACGCGTGCATACGTACCGAATACTATCTCCACGCCGTGGTGTAATCTGTTTTTCCACCACCACCTTACTTGGATGGGTATAAGGGTATAAATAATAACTATATATGATTATTATAACATCATAAGGATTCTAATAAATTATATCATCCACTATAATTCCATTCAATAATTATGGGAATGATATCATCGCTCATGCGTACGTACGGATTATCGTCTCCATGACGCGATGAGATTCATTCTCCATGTTATCCACTAAAGAATGATTATAAAGTAAATATAATGAATAATAATGAAATACATAAGAAAATAATGATACTGTATTTATGTATATATATATGTGTGTGTGTGGGTGTGGCTGTGTGTGTGTGTCATCTACTTCCATTCAATTCAATAAGGAAATGAAAACAACGTTCATCTGTACGTACGGCTTACCGTCTCCATGAACGGTGTATTTAATTTAATTTATCTATCTATTATACATATATATAATGAATATATATGATATATAAATCATTTTTTACATTCTGGAAGTAAGTAAATCATGATATAAGTAATAATAATATCATGAATAATAGGTCCAAACACGTACGATAAATGATACGATTATTACCTAAAACGCTACTTTAACATGGAATTGACAAAAGAAAGGGTACTATAAATTCATAAGTGAATCATGTATGATATCATAAATATTATTATGGTTATATTACAGGTTAATAATATGTTTAAACCCACTATACAAAAGTCTCGGACACATACATAATAAATTGGACATAAGGTAAGGGATAATTTTGCAATCTCATTTTTATCTGAGATTGCTTATACGTAAGTATTTAATGGGGTTATATTTTTCATCCATGTCCATAAAGATGTTGTTCATAAAGTTTTTAATATTATTCCATGTATTTTTAAAGTCATTTTTACCCCTCTTTGACTTTTACATTGTGTTATGGAAGTAATATTTCTTTTTTTTACCATACATGACACTTTTGACTTCTCTGACAAAAGTACAAGGAGAATGTTTATTTTAACTTATACGAAAAGAATGGATTTTTAAGGTTTTATAACGACTTATTTCAATGAATCTTACTCTAAAAGATTTCATGATTATTTTCAACAAAATCCTTTTCTTTTAAAATGTCATGGCATTTTGAGAAAATAAAATGATTGTGAAGAAGAAAGGATATTTTCCTCAAGAATTCATTTAATGTTTTTTATCAAAACTATTTTCCATATAAGATGACATTATTTAGTATGTTTATGTTTCAAGTATAATTTATCTATTATTTACTTGCTTTGATATTAATTATGATGAAATGATATTCATTTCTTTTATATGGATTATGTTATGATGGGATGATGTTTATGAAACCCATTTTATCCATTGGGTAAAGATTTATATCTCATGAGATAGACATGGCTAGAATGGAAAGTTAATCTGGTTCAGTGATACAGGACTAGAACGAGGAGTGAACTCGATTCAGTAAGGGACTTTTTCCATTGTGATGGTATTGGCAGCAATTCCTTGGCTACTATTGAAATCATATCATGTGCTTAACGGTTTTCCACAATTACATGTTTTATTACCATGATATTTTATTATGATTAATTTTCCCTTATGATTTATGCCTTATATACCGCCAAGATTTATGTCATTTCTCAAGATTTTGATGTTTTATGTTCATGTTTTTTACGTTCAAATGTTTATGGATTGTTTTTATGTTCTCCATGTTTAACCTTACTGAGAATTTGAGCTCACCCTTTTTATGTTTTATTTTTCCCAGGATATAAATAAAGGTTTTAGGTAATAAAACAAAATGGGAATATATTTATGGGAGATGTTGGAGATCTTTCACCATGATTAGAAGATTATGTTCTGATTTTCAAAAGACACTAAAATAATACGGTCTTTGGGCGTATGTTTTTGTTATATATTATATATTCCACAAAACTAATGTAATTTCTATGTACGTCAAGCTTTGGGTCTCTACATGAGCCACTCTATTTGATTCTTGGGTAATGATGGTATCATAAAGGGTGAATCACTTTGGAAGGGGTAGAAGGTAAGATATTGCTTCTATTGTTCATCTGAGTAATAGTTTAAACTCTAGAATTAATGGTAATTCAAATCCTATTGATCCTGAGTGTCTTAATTTGATCTAGGTTTCTCCTAGAGTTTTATAAGATTTTTTTGTGGAAAATAATATAGGACCTCTGTAAATGAATGCAGGAGCTCCTATAATTAAGGTGACTTATGAACATCAGGATCTCATATCTCAATCCAAATCCATAATAATTTCAAATCCATGGTTGAATATGGGATAGTTGATACCGATCCTAAAGGGTGTAAGATAGTCATTCTTAGGTGGAAAATGAATCAGACGGGTTCTAAGTTCCATGTTAAACTAGTGAAAAGTGATAAAGAAATAAATTCCCGATCTTTTTTAGATGGTGAGTAGGATCATCACATGATAGTTCCTTTAAGACCAGGATCAAGGAATGAGAAGAAATGTTCTTATAATTCTAGAGATTATCTAGAAAGTAGAGGAAAAAAACTAGACAATGAAAGGACTACTCAATTTTACTAAAACCTCTAAGGCAGAGGTTAGTCTAGCAGCATTAGAACTTAAAGTAGGTGTGGCTCATGAACTTAAAATGCCTATAGAGTGAGAAACACTTCCTTCTAATAAGATTTAGGAATTGAATGCTATTAAGAAATATGATCCATATCAGAAGATAGAATTAGAGGATGATTTTGTTCTGAAAGATGCAGGAATAGAGAATGTTTTTCATGAAAATAATTCAAATCCTATTCTACATTATAATTAAGAAATTATAGAGGAATATTTATCATTCAAAGTTTTAAATTATAATGCCTCATAATATTTTAAAGAATTATTTGGGTTGATCAAAATGAATAGAAGGATTATTGGATCAATAAACATGATAATATTTTGGCATGTAGATTCAATAAGGGGAAAATAATTTTACAAGAGTATGTTCAGAACTAGGCAAGATGGACTACCATTTTGAGGATCTCATGAAGGATGATCCACACATAAATTTTACCTATATTGTATAGAGTTTATATAGGGTGAAGTGTTACAAATCTTAAATTACTATGGAATGGATTAGTTATCTCTTATGTCGTTTGATGTTTGGTTATGTCTTGAACTTCGTAGGGTTTCCACTTTCCCCCTTAAAAGTGAATTTTGAAATAAAATTTTTAATGTCTAGTCTGTATGATATGGTATATTGTAATACACAACATCGTTGAATCCTGTGGGTTTTTTACTTCTTACAATGTATGATGGGATCCTACCTTAAACTACGATCACCTATATCTGTTTTTAAAGAACAGGGTGTTGAGTCATAAATAAAATGTCTTGGTGTATCGTAATAGATTATATGAAATATCACAACCAATGAAAACAATGAAAGTCATAAAATATGACTAAAAGAATTATGAGGTCTTTTTTATTCTACGATTCAAATATCAGTAATAAAATACAATTGATATTCTGTTTAATACAAATCTTATCAGTTATATAATATGATTCACATTGAATTTTATTATTATATTTTTTTTTATTTTTCTATTTTTCTTAATTTTTACAATTGAATTGAGTTTAATTATTTATAAATACTTTATAAATAATAGTAAATGATATTCTAGGATATAATATTTTTATAAAAGAGTTTTATATATTAATAAATTATAAATTGTTTATAATTATTTAATTAAATGTTTTTAAAAAAATATTTTAAATATTTCATTAATATTAAGTATTAATATTAAGAATATATTTTCAAATTTATGTGACATGCATTATAATTTAAATATAAAGAGTTTCTATGAAAATTTATATGGGTAAATTATAAATAGTTTATAAATTAAAAAATAAGGATTAATATAAAGTGTTTATATTTATATTATGAAATATTCATAATAATAATAAAAATAATTAATTTGACATGCTCAAATTAAAAGGTCCTTATCAGAAATATTATTTAAACTATGTAAGAAAATTGATCAAATGTTTAAATGATATTAATTATATTATATTTAAATATGTAAATGGTTTACATAATAAAGATTGAATTATAAATTTTTTATTTTTCGTATAAATATCATGTATTTAATGAAAAAAATTCTATATAATGAATAATATGAGGTGTTCATGAGTAATTATTTCATGTTTAAATATTTTAAATGTTCGTTTATTTAAAGGTTATTTCTTTCCTTATTCATATTTATCAATTGTTATGTTATTATTCTTTATGTATACCATAGTTTATGTGATAAACTAATTCTTATAAATTTTCATACCATAATAAGAATGAAAACATAGGATTTAATTTAGATCTACCTTAACCTCTATTTATAATTGAAGTTAAGAGCTAGAATTTATTTTTTGAAAACAATTTATATATATTATATTTTATAGATATAATGAATTGGATTCTCTCTTGATTAACTATCCCTATGTAAAAAGAATTTGGGTCAGATTTCCCACTTTTTAGAGGCTTATTCCTTGTTCTAGAAAGTTGGGGGTTTTCAATTTATGTATTTGAGATTAATCATGCATATATTTTCAATTTTATATAATTCTAAACATTTACATTAAGATTTCATGTGATTTATATATGAGATGAATTCATATATGGGAAAATATGTTTGGATTATATTTTTGGAAAGTAATAGAAACTATGGGTTGTGTAAAGAGTTACCCATAAATATAGATTGAACATATTGGTTTGGTGGATGGAATATGATTCAAAAACTAAAATCGTTAGAAATATAAATAAACAAAGGGAATAACATGAGATAGTAAAGTGAGATTAAATCCCCTTCAAAATATTAAGTGTCAGATTCCTTCTAAAGTGACACTTTTCATGACCTCAATCATCCAACCAGGTAGGTCATGCTAAATTTGGGTGACCTGGATTATCTTGTATAAGTAAATAAAGTAATGGGTGACTTGGATTATCCAACACATAGGTCGTGCTAAAGTTGGTTCCCATAAATTTTCTTGAGTCATCTTTTTCATGTAATTTTATTTGGGTTACACATAACATAAAAACCATAATAGTTAAGATACCATAGGAATAAAGTTTTGTTTATCTATATAATTGTAAAAATGGTTGTACAATTAAATATCTAAAATTTATATATGATATAATTAATAAATGTTGTCTACTAAATATAGTAATATCTTATTTACATGAAAAAATTGGTGTAATCCATGTTGAAATATAGATATTGTCTCACTAATGATTATAATGGATTCTAAATGGGACATCATTTTAATAGGATCACATTAAAAAATCATTATTAAATGGTAATAAAGAATGATAATCATCTAATAAAAGATTTCTTTGTTGATAATAGAATCATCATCATCAAACATAACATTTATATTAATCCTAGGAAGTAGAATATTAATGTATAAAACTCATTATACATGAAACTTAAGAAAATTACTTAAGTATAAGGAGAAGTTTTATGTGTTAAAGTAGCAACTTACTAAGTAACCAAGTTTTAAAATTGTTCAATAGTTTAATCTAGATTCTTATGAAACATATAGTGAATCACATAGGGTTTAAAAGCCATTGGTTTCTAAAATGACCAATTTAATTTTATTCTCTACTTATATATTCAATTTTAATTGGATATTAAAGTGACTTGGTGAGGCTAAAGGTTTCCTTTATGATTATTCTAGTTAAGGAATTATTTATTTTATTATCTATGTAAATTTTTCAAAAAGATGAATGAATGCATGAATAATTTCTCAAATATTCTCAAATGTTGGGAACAAATAAACTAGTCATATGATGTATATATTTTGGTGTTGTGTAGGTAGTACTAGTGATTAAAAATTTAAACTAGAAGAATAAAAATTAGTTAGATAGCTCAAAATGTTTCTTCAAGTAGCTATAGGAGGTCATTGAAATCTAAAGGTAAAATCTGGAGGAAGGAATGATATCTCCATAAGATAGAATTGTTCAGGTTTCCTAAAGGGGTTTATGAAATGAAATAGAATTTATATATTGGGTATCAGTTTTATAGAAATCGATTCCTCTTTTTGAAGGGTATATGATACCATTCTTATACAATACAAATTTTTTAAATATACATTAGTTCGAAAAAAAGGGAATATTATTAATGCATTTAGGTTTTATTAAAATGATCAAGAAGATAGTTTTTACATCAAGGGTTATAATGTAAGGTAATATATCACACTCAGATGGATCTTAAAAGAACATATTTCTTCATTTCATTACTATTATATGATAGGATAATTTGTTATGTATAAAGGTAGTTGATTAGTTGTATACACATGGTTTATGATTCATTAGTTTTGATAATATATTTTTAAAAATGAGACAAGGATAAAAAATATCAAAGATAAATATATTTTCTATATATATGTTAAAATATTAGGGGATATTTTCATGCCACCCATTAGTGGAATATTTCGATGAATAATATTATTTTCATAGGAAAATAATAAAAACACATAAAATTCCATATTTGATATATAAATAATAATAAATTATTTTTTAATTAGTCCTACTAAAAGTAATTAAGTGTTATTTTTAAAGTAAATAAGTTTTGAATATTATTATGAAATTAGTTATATAATATAGAATTAATGAGGATATTTGGATTATGCTTGAACTCTGAGAAGTTAAAATATTATAGAAAAAATATTATACCAATATAAATTTAATGTGACTTTCACTTTGTATCCTAAAGAGTTTTGGATATGTGGTGGTAATGGAAAACATAAATGGTTACATTTTGGTACTATAAAAAGTGAATATCACTATTTCATAAAGTATTTTTTCAATTAAAGTTAGTTTTACTTTATCCTAAGTATATAAACCTAGTCTTAATATGACTTGAATAATATATTAATCTCATTATTTAAATAATAAATCTCAAAAACAGTTAGATAACTCAAGGACTGATAGGCTTAGTGTCTTGGACACTAGCTACATAAAAAATTATTTTACTATATTTGTGAAAATTTATCCATAATTGTGATCATATAGAACCTTTTTAGATAACTCAGATGATGTAATCAAATTCATAACATGGTTATTGGAAACATAAGAAATAGGTGTGATAAAATGCTCAGAAAGTGATAAACATATCATGACATGAAGTAAAACATGATGGAGACATAAATGTCATTAATAATGATCAAAAGACCTTAGATAAGAATCGTAAAACATCTTAGAGTTTTAAAATATCATAAAAGATAATGATGAAAGCATAAAATCTGTGACCTAGCTCAATACATATCTCAATATTCATATAACATGAGAGTGTGTCACAAAAGTGTGTAATACTTTTAAAAATAATACATAATCTTGAAAACATAGAAATTCATATAAATTAAATTCATGTTTGAATTTTAACATAAATTGATGAAAAACTTGGAAATGTGGATCAACCATAAGAATAAGAAACCATGTGTGATAAAACTCATTATGCCCATGCTTATGTGAAAAAACTCATTATGTACATGTTATAAATGTGAGAAAACCCATCATTCGCATGGTTGTGTGAAAAAAATCATCATATACATGCTTGACTATGTCATGTGATATAAACATAAACTCATTCATTAAATGTTGATATAGGACCCTCCCCTCATCATCCATACATATGTCTAAAACATAACATCAATCATCATTATATCTTAAATACCCCATGGAAAAATAATCAGTTTATTAAACATAACAAATAACATAAACTTAAGAAATCCTAAGAAATCAAAATATCATTTTCCAAAATCATTAATAATATAATAATATATATAAGATGATAAAAATATCACTTTATAATAGATAAAACTTGTAGGAAAATAAAAGTGAAGATATAAAAGTTCTCACAAAACATTTTTCCCATTGTTATAAAATATTAAAGGTAAATTACAATCAAAAAGGAACATTTTTAGTATGGAAAAAGCCTAATTTTTGAAAAAATTATTAAAAATAGTTCCAAATATAATATCCTTGAAAATAAATAACGGTTATCAAAAAGGATAAATTAAAATACTTGAAAATTTTTACTTTTAAAATAATCGTTAATAATAGAGACATGAAAAACACATAAAGTTTTCAAAAAAAAAGAAGTGAAAAACATTTAAAAAGTATAATTTTCAAATAATATTTAATAAAATAAAATTTAAAATATATAAGGTTATAAAAATAAAATTTATAGTGGATGATAAAAATTTATATTTTGAAAGGATGGAAAAACCTTTTGAACATTTTGAAATAACTAAATTGAAACCCCAAATCATTAAAAGTAAAATGAAGCCTTGGATTTAAAATGAATTATGGGGAATAAAATAATAATTTTAGATAAAAAATAATTTATTTTCCACTAGTTAATGTATAACATTGGCAGGAATTGAAAACATGGATATGTAAGAAATATTTGTTAAAAGAAACATGAATTATTCCTAAAAAATGAATTTTATTGGAATAATAGAATCACTAAAGAGGAATAATTTGTTGTGAAACCTGATATTCCCAATAAAATGAGGTGTAAATAAAAAATAACATTATCATATTTTATAATATATAAATATCTAAAGATAATATTCAAAGAAGAGTGATTATGACCTAAGGAAAATATTTGAGTCATGAAAACCACTTACAGCTTGAGGAGTGTTAAAATAAAATCCTCGTGAAAGAGAGAGATACAAATTGAACATAAATTAAAATTACTAGAATTTAATTCATGATATAATATCTCAAATTTGTATCATATACACCATATAAATGGAATTATGTACATAAAACAAAACATTTCTCAAAGAGAGAAATTTGAGAAGAAAACCCTTACGACTTGGGTAAAAATTCAATCAAAATACCTATAAAATGTATAAAAATAAATTAAACTTAAAATAACATGAATAAGATATATTTCATGAAATTTTATATCAAATATTCAGTATAAACTCCACTTAAATAATAATTTGTGCATAAGTATGAACGATGTCTCAATGAAGGAAAATTAAGGCGAAATAGTCTTACATGGTTTACTTTCTTAGTTGATGACACTCTATCCTTCTGTAAAATAATATATACCTTAATAATATATTTAATAAAATTATTAATAAATTTAACCTTTAATATCACTCACTTATAATTATTTTTTATGGTTATGTAGCTTATTTTAAACCATTTGGTTTTAATAACTTCAATTGTTTTATGCATGTTTAATAATGTTGATATCATTGCCCATCATTTGATACCAAGTTAATTATATACATATCATTTAATATTATTTAATATATAAATTATATTTATTTAAAATTTTCTTATTTTATTCCATTTTTGTTTTGGTTATGTTTTGTGAAAACTGAATTAATAACAGCTTATTTTGGTAATTTTATAGAATAAAAATATTACTATAATAATATGTTAAATACTTAATATAATATTTCCAGAAACATATAATATTCTTTATTTTATTAATATATTATAAAATTATTATTTTTAATGGTCTCATATTTTTTCATAATTATATTTTAAACCCTTGTTCACACAGGTTGTTAAATCGGCCCAAACTTGACCATGCTTTAACTCGATTGGCGAGTATGATAAAGAAGGTATTTAATTTAAAATAATAAAAACATAAAATAGTTATAATGATATTATTTTTGTTATTAATTATATTAAACATTTTTTTATGTTTAGATAATTAATTAAAAACTATAAGAAAAATGAAGAAAAATAATCCTCCGTGGAGGTAGTAATCTGCACACGCACACCATTAACATTCTTTTGTTTTTCTAAGTGGATGGAAATGAATAAATATGGGTTATAAAATTAATATAAAAAAACATATCAGTATAATAATGAAACTTAATTAATCACATTATTATAGTTAAAATATATTTTTAAGAGTAATATTAAGAATAAAAACTTGAGAAAGAGATAATACTTACTTTGGAGACTTAATTTTTTCCTTGGAAGTCCCCTTAAAATTAAAGTAAATAGTATAAATATGAGTCACCAAGAAATTGTTTTTTTGGGATATATATATATAGGTTATTAAAATTATAGAGTTTAAATTATTAATTATAAGTATGGGTATATTTTTTAAAGGATGTAACTGTTCCCCTTGTATATGTGAGAAAAAGGGTACTTTTGGAAACACTCTTTATATTTTAATAATGTCATGAAACTATTCTAAGTAAAATGAATACAAAGTTTATAAATGATATATTTTGTGTTAATTTTATTTATAATGTATCAGAGAAGTTTTTCCACATGTTTTTTAAAGATTCTATAGGGTTTTCCCAGTTAGTTTTTACATTTTACTCTTTTAATTTTAATCTTAGTAACTAGTTTTTAACTAAGTGATTTTATATTTTATTAAACATATAACAGAACACATATAACCAAATTTTATTTTTATGGAAATAAATTTAACATCTATTTGATCAAATTCAATTTCTAAATATTATAAAATTAAATTTTAAATTAAAACAGATAATGTGTATAAAACTATTTTAGTGGAAAAATGAAATTTTGACCATTATGGATTCTTAATTATATTTAGTATTGTTTAATGATTAAATATGTGTTAATATAATTATTTATTCTTTTATAAATCATATTATATTTATTATTAAGGTATTTAAATGTAATCGATTCGATATAAATTCCTCATTATAAATAAAAATAATAATTTTAAAATAATTGTTTCACTATTATTATGGTAGTTAGAATTAATACTAAAAAATATTAATTTTATACCAAAAAAATAAATTTGTTCACATTAAATAATATTAAAATTATTATCACAAATATAATAATAGTTTTTATCAAATTTAATTTTGATGAGTAGGGAAATTAATCTTAACCTTACTGCATGTAACACATAAAAATCATTTTTTAAGAAAAGTGTGTTTTTAAGAATAAAGTTTGTGTATAGGAATAATTATCAATGTTATTGATTATGATGATATTAAGAAGATTATGGTTATTTAAATAATATTAATTTTAAATTAAAATAAATGAAAAACTTAATTTCCCCATGTGTAAATTTAATTATAAAAATAGACAATAAAATCATAAAATATTACTTGATTATTATAAAATGATATTCATGGGTTTTATAAATCAAAAATACAATTTTAAATGATTTATTTTAATTTCTAAATATATATTTGAATATAAAAAATATTTCAAAAACTTATTAGTCATATAAAAGTGATGATATTTGAAAAATTGATATTTTTTACTTTTCAACTAAAAATGAATATTTAAAAAAATATCAAAAACACATCCTAAGATAATTTTTATATGAGAATTTCTAGAAATGAATTTTAATTTATAAAATTTAAATTCTAAAATTTTAAACTTATATTTTTAAAATAAAATATTTAATATAAAGAAAACTAATTTTATTGAAAATAACCCTTCTAATATTAAGTTACATTAATTATTTACCTTATAAAGGTAATAACTATTACTTTTTTATGATCTTAGAGTTTATTATTGATTTATTAATAATGTATTATTAATATTTTTTTGTTATTTTACCTTAGTTTTAACATGTAACATATGTTATAAAACATAGTATTTATTTTAAAGGATTTAGAATATTGGGTTGTTACTTTCGACCCCCTTAATTAAATTGTTTCCTCACTATTTAATTATCATTTACTTACAAGAATAGATAAAGGTAGTGAATAGATTAACAAGACCCAAGATTTTGTCTCTAATAATATATGATTTTTAATATAATTGGGAAGACTGGAAAATAATTATTTTCCCAAACCATTTCAAGGAGATGTATCTCATAACTATGTATTAAGGCTCATATCAAGGATTTAGTTTTCTTATTAGATAATTCATAGTTATACTTGCACTAGTATATGGTCACAATTTATTTAGAATGTGTTTTTACATATTCTAGAAATTTATGTGGACTCAAAGTGAAGATATTTATTCTATTTCGAAAATTGAATAAATTTTTTAGAGGAGGATATTGTGACATGACCAATTTTAATTTCCACAAGCATAATAATCAAACCACTAAATATTTTTATTAAAATAAAATTCACTAAGGTTTGATACTTTTTGTTCTTAGAAAACATTCCAGAAACAATATGGTTGATAGAACTAGAACACATCCACTAATTTAGAGTGGAGGGAAATTGAAACCTAATGTCCACTATCATCTTCATAAAAATCCATTTCATTTGTTCTTCCTTGATCACTAGGTATAGGAGTTTGTGAATTACTACCATCCTTAGTAGTCCTTGGATTAAGTAATTGACTTCGATAATGTATAAGTTCTCCACACATATGACATTTATTTTTTATTGGTTTTTAAGATGATTTTTTTCTTATTTACTTATGATAAATAAACTCTTCATTATTATATAATAGTTTTATGCTTGATGACCCCATATTTCACAAGTAAAGTATATTCCAATCCCATTATGGAAATTCCTTATGATTCTTTCCACATATTTGAAATATATGAAATTGAAAAAAAATCAACATCTTTTTCACTTCATATTTCATGAAGCTCCATATTTATCTTATTTAGTGTATTTGGGACATAAAATATGTTTACATTATTAATCATATTTTTTGATAGATGTCTTGGTATAATTGCACGGTTTCACATTCTATCTCCCATTTTTATGAATTTTTTTAGGTAATCTCTACATTTTCCCATGCACCCATGGTTCCTTCTAGTTAAATCCATTTCTAAACCCAAAATGGTCGACATGAGTGATGCAAATTTTATAATACATGGATATTATCATAATCATAAAAAGAAATTAATCCTTAAAAAATATTTTTCTTTTAAATTTTCATGTTTTACCATTATTCCTTTATTTCAAACTATATCAATCTTAGTTTGATCTAGGTTACTTTAAGTTTATTTAACTTACACTTATAAACATAATCCCTCAATGTAACTAGGAAATAAATACTTCAAAATGGTCTATAAATATAATATTATCAGCCAAATAATATCACTCAGGAGTGTCAAAATAGGTGTGCGGCTAGGCCTCTTTGTCATGCATGAGGTGATGATTGAGTTAACACCCAATACAGCCTTTTTAGTGTTATTACCCCTAGGTACATATTTCTATAGCTTTCATCCACTTGAAGACTCTAAAAAATAGATGTATTTATAAGTAAAATGGGGAGTGAATATTATATTCTCTATTTTTTTAATTCCCAATTCTTCTTTATAGCTTTAACCCCATTTGTAATTTAAGAACCTCTATTTTTGTTTAGTTAAAATGGATTTTTTATATATATAAAATTTAAATGATTAACTATATCCATGAAAGTAAATCAATAAAGAGGCACACCATATTTTTAAAGGATCGGTTCTAAGACCTACCCATTGAAAAGTTTTTATATTCCTCAAAATGGATTCACTAATATAATGATCAATGTATGCATACAGTGGTTTTATGTTTCACACACCTACATTGAGTCTCACTATGTATAAATTTTCCTACTTCTCAGAGTGCTTATCTTACCAGATCCACACTAGATTTATTCAATGAAATCACACTTTAGTCATCAAGTTTCATAGTGGTATCCCTATTTACCATGAGTCACACAAGTTATATAGAGTCCCGCCATATATATGTAGGTGTCTCTTTGAAGTACTTATAGGAAGTAGATTAGAATATCTGCATAGGATGCATCTACATTAATAAGATATAACACCTTATCCAATTAAATAATAGTATTTGAATGCCTTTAGGTCTTCAATATAGATTGCATGCAACTAGATCTCTATTACAGCTTAGCTTTATAGTTCTTTACTAGAAATTGATCACCTTGATTTATGACTTCTCAATCTCAAAAAGGATTGATTCTTGTGATATGTACATGCACTAAAAAATTATCTATCCTTGTATTCTTCTTCTTGATACTTCAGCCCACCTAAAATGAACATAAAATGATGGTCAAATTCTTATACTATATTTAGCTTCAATACACAAAAATATTATTAATATAATAGTATTAACTTCCACTTTTTCACCTTCTTCGAGTGCTTATTTTCACTCTATTTCGTTATTTCCTCTCACACCCCACACCTATGGTTCCTTTTCCCTCTTCTATTATTTATTTCTAGATTTCATAATTTCCTCACATTCATGATTGGATTCATTTAATATAATTAGATAAATCCCATAATAATCAGTTTCTTCATATGGAGAATGAGGAATATTTTCGATTCTAATAGAAAAAAGTAAATATCATAAAATATCTACTTCGGGGAGCACTTATTTACTGCACATTTATCTCAAAATATTTACATCATGAAATAATTTCTACAGTGACCCTCACTTTTCATAAATTAACATTACATCACTTTGGAGGAATACTTAAAACATTATACAAAAATATTCCCAAAGACTGTATTAGTCTAGTTCCTTTAGTAACATGGAAACATAAACACCGGTACATAAGTGAGATACATTATCTCCCACTAGGTTATTCTTGACTAGTACCCTTCTAAGACACATAAAACATAATACATGTCTTAATAACCTAGGGGAAAGGAAATATAATAAGGGGTGAGATGAAATGCTTAGTAATGGTAAAAAAGGGAGACATATAATCATAAACATGAGCATAGGGGTATGATAGCATGATCATAACTTTAGAAGATCATACCCCATATATTATAAGATCATAAACATTAATCATGTAATAAATCATGGTAGTTAATAAGACATGAATCATAAGGAAATAGAGAACATAATCCATGAAATAATAACATGGAAATTGTGCATGGAATTTTAGTAGACACATAAGAATATAAAATGGTATCCATAGTAGTCAAGGCATTGCCGCCAAGGTCATATTAGTAGTATGGGTTCACTCCCTATGCCATATTGGTAGTCATGGTTCACTCCTGTGGCCATATTAGTAGTCAAATTTAACTCCCAAGACCATATTAGTCTATCTCATGATATATAAATCTTTACCCAATTTATTGGTGGAAGATATAGGTCCCAACCATCTCATAATGAAATTATAAATACATGTGTCACAAAATCATAAATAATATTATTGTAACCCATGAAATGAAATGTGTATCAAAAACATGTAATCATATCATAACTTGTGGAAAAAGATAAAGGCTTGATAATCATTTCATCAAAAATATAACTCATAAAAACAAGAGGGTTTCAAAAGCATATAACCCGTGAAAGAGAAATGAGTTTCATAAACATCATGCCATAAAAACAGAAATCATTAATAAAAATAACATTAATAGAAAAATTTAATAGTTTTCTTGTAAAGGAATTATTAACACCAACGGATTTTATCTTAGATGAGAAATAATTTGAAAGATCTTTTAAAAACATTTCTTGAGGAAAATATCCTTTATTATTTTAAAAAATATATTTAAAACATAAAACATTTTAAAATCCATTTTCGTTGAAAATAATTTGAAAACATAGAAAAATTAATTGAAATATTTTTGAAAACATTTTTCATTTAAAACTTCTAATATAATATTTAAATTTTTTTAATTTTTTTTTGAAAACATGGTTTTTTAAATAAAATAGATTTATGACTGAAAAGAGATATACTGTCAGATTTGTCTTAAGAATATTATTTATCTTCAGTACCAAAGAGTGGGAAAATGGTAATAATATATAGATATATATTGAATAAAAATATGATAATAAAACTCATTATTTTTCTTGAGATATGTGTCATAATATTTCATCAATGTAAACATAATCATAAATAATCCTGATAAATGATGAGATTGTTTCAATAAACTATTTCCACATGATAATTAGAGATCATACACTACATGTAAGAAAATGAAATTAAATGAAGCTTAAAATATCGTGGAAATAATTATATTAATTATATAACATTTCAAATATTCCTCTAAAAAAATGTAGGTATATAACAAACCATGTGTCTCTAAGAAGGAAAATTAAGACAAAACTATTTTACCGATTTGGTAACTTTTGAAACATAAAACCTATGAAATAAATATCATAGAATGAATATTTAAACACCCATTAATTTAAGATTAATAATAATAAAATACATTCAGTGTAATTATATACACCATGTAAAAGAAAAGAGTGTGAACATGGCATGTATCGCATGGATATAAAAAGTGAGATTAAATTCCCTTACCTTGTGTCTTAAATCTCATAGTACTCGAACAAAAAACTTGTATAATAAATATAAATTTATTATAAATCTATAATATAACCATATTCTTAGTTTTAACACCATATATAGTTTTATTATGACTTTATATTACCCTCTTGTTAATAATTTCATGTTAAGGTTACGCCTCGAGTAATATTCGTTTTGTTTTTCACAAGTTTCTTAATTTGTAATATATTTCATACTTATACTTATATAATAATTTAAATAATATAAAACATGATATAAATATCATTTATATTCATTATATTTTTATTATAATAATCTATAGAATATATAATTATGAAAATGGAACACACCATTCATGGAGATGGTAGGTCGTATGTACACATGAACGTTGCTTCTGTTTTATTGATGTATTGAAAGAAAGTAAGTAAATGACACATATTTATATATGTGTATATTATAATTATAGTATAATTATTATTTCATATATATCATATAATTTTACTAAATTTATCCTTAATACATTCTATGTAAGGTGTGAATGAATCACATCACTTTGAGAGGGCGGTAGTCCACACTTCCTGAAGTGAAATTATCATGTTTACACAAAATATAAAGTATAAAGATATGTGTTTTAAAATAATTACAAAATATTAAAGACATAATAAGTATCATATATATTATATATAAATAAATTTTCCATCATATTTTCCAACCACTAAATGTGGTAAATGAAAAATGAACAATCGTTGTTTCATGAGGCAGTAGTTCTCCATACACATAAACAGTGTGTTTATTACCCATTAGATGGAAGTTTTCATTAGTGTAGGTAGAAACATTAACATAAAAACATATTAGTGTATTTATTGTATTATTTTTTTGTATAATAATATAATAAGGAGAGTTTATGGGGTGTAAAAATAAAATAAGAAAATGAGTTTGAGGGAGGGTGTTACCTCTTAATCAGGTAAATCCTTTTGGTTTGCACCAAATAGATTCCTTAAAAGGATTTATGCCAAAAAAAGAGGCTTAAAATAGGAATTTATGGTTTATCTGAATTTAATTGGGAAGATATTGTCTAAACATAAGTGGTTTGAGAGGTGTGAAGAAGATGGATAGGTGGTGGCATTTTATAGGGAAGGGAAAGGACACACTTGGCATTTTTTGAAAACAAGTTAGGTGTACCCATGTTTTTACCTAAAAAAAGTCATAAAAACCCAAAAACAATTAAATAATGGAAAGTTTATAGACTAAATATATCCATAAAATAGTTTTTTGACAAGTGGATAGGTCATTTGGGCCCTTAAGTTTAAGGTTTATTCACTTGTTAAGCTTAATTTTACCTTAATCGCTGTAATATATTTTAACTACATTCACTAATATTTTTGGTCAAAAAATAATTTGACATTATTAGAAATTAGAAATTATTATTAACAATAAAAATTAATCCATTTTTTCAAATTCTAAACATATAAGTGGAAGAAATTAATTTAAAATTAACCCCGAAGACGGGACAACACTACGGGTTTTTAAATTAAAAAAGATCAAAAGCTTGTTATATTTTTATGTCAAATTTCAATGTGAAATTGGTTATAATGACCTATATTGGATTAATTGATGTATATTCTATCTAATTATACTGTAAAAATAGTTATTATATAATTTAACTAAATAAATAAATTATATGAAAAAGAAGTTTTGAATTAAAATTAAGTATTTTTCATTATTCACCCAAAAATTAAGTTTCTCATAAAAAATATCAATAATTTTACCTAAGATAATTTAGAAATTATAAATTAGAAAATGAAGTTTATTTTATCAAATTAAATTTAAAAAAGTTTCTAAGATTAATTTTTTTCACATAAGGACGTGAAAACTAGTTTATATGAGAAAATGGTATTTTAAAACATATAAAAACTTTACCAAAAAATTATATTTTTCATTATAAATATGTTATATTTATATAAAACCATTATTAAAAATATTTTACAAGTAGTTATTACTATTAATATTACTATTTTTAATGGATAGGTTATAAATATCTTATTTAAATAATTATAATAATAAAATTATGTTTCCTAGAATCTCAGTGTTGTGTGTAACATACGTCAAGTCAGTGTTGCATATAGTGTAAGCCATGTTAGTTCTGTGTGAAAGGAATTCTTAACTTAGTGCAATTAAAGACATCAATAAGATCATTTGGAAAAAATGTTCCATGAAAAAAACTTAGGGTGTTACATTCTACCCCTCTTAAAATAAAGTTCACCCTTGAAATTCTTAATTCAGGTAAAAACAAATGAGGATACTTCTGCTTTATCATATCCTCAAGTTCTCACATAGCTTCCTTTAATTGGTGATTTCTCCATAAAACATTGACTAGGTGAGTGGTCTTGTTTTTTATAACTTTCTCTGATTGGTCCAAAATTTCAGCTGGTTGTTCTTCGTAAGAAAGATCATGCTTCAGTAGTATGACCAATGAATTCAGTACATGTGAAGGGTCAGATATATATTTACTCATGAGAGATAAATGGAACACATCATGAACTTTAGAGATATTTAGAGGAAGTTACAAGTGATAGGATATCATCTTGATATGATCAAGAATCTCAAAGGGATCGATATACCTAGGGAATAGTTTTTGTTTTATTTTAAATCTCATAACCTTTTTCTTGGGTGATATTGGTATAGACATATTTTTATAACTTCAAATTTTATATCATGTTGATGGTTAGATGCATAACATTTCTTCTAACTTTTAGCATCCTTGATATGTTGTTGAATTGCTCTAGCCTTATCAGCCATTTCTTCAATGATCTATGGTCCTAATAGATTTCTTTCTCCAAATTCATCCCATAACTTTGGAACTCTAAATTTATTCCCATATAGGGTGTCATAAGGTGCCATATAAATGCTTGAGTGAGATCTATTGTTGTAAGAAAACTCAACTATAGGAAGAGGTTTATCCCTAAAAAATTTTAAATCCAGAGAATAAGATCTCAAAATATGATCTAGGGTTTTAATTATTCTTTCAGACACACCATCCATCTGAGGATGATAAGTAGTGTTGAAACTCAATTTTGTATCAATTTCTTGCTAGATATTTTTCCAAAACGTTGCAGTAAACCTTGGATCTCAATTTTATATAATGGAATGTGGTAATCCATGCAACCTTACCGCTTATTTAATATATATAATAGAAATATAATCTAGATATAAATATTCTATGATAGTGATGAATTATTATGACTTTTTAATGAGATCTACTACAACCCCTGTAGAATTAAACCCTTTAGATTTTATGGGTAGTCCAATGAAAAAATCCATAGTGATGTTCTCCCATTTCCATTATGGTATGGGTAATGGATGAAACATCCCTTTAGACTTTTGTCTTTCATACAAAACTTTCTGGCATACCAAGCACCAAGATACAAACTCTATGATATCTCTATTCATGTCATCCAACCATAAGTATTCTATAAAATATATATAAATCTTCATACTACCAAGATGAATTGAGAACAAAGAACTATGAGCTTCATTTAATAGATCCTTATTTAAATATGGTATGGAAGGAACATGTACACGGTTCTTGAACCTTATCATTCCTTCCTAAAAAAGGTTAAACTCAGAAATATTATCTTTCTTTTTCAGCTCTACATCTTCCATATGTGCCTCCTTAATCTTCACATGGATAGGTGGTTGAACATTCATTTTAGAAAGATAATATTTTTCCATTCCTTCAGTATTTCTAAATGCATACTTTTTAAGTATATAAATATTGTATATTTTGTGATTCTCAACATGGATAAGCTAGCATGATCCTTTTGACTCAAATCATCGATCACCTTGTTCGTTTTCCTAGGGCGGTAATGTATTGTGCAGTCATAATCCTTTATCAACTATAACCATCTTATCTAGTGCTTGTTCAACTCATTCTATGTGAATATATATTAAATAATTTTATAATAGGTATATATATCATACTTTTCTTCATAAAGATAATGCCTCCATATCTTTAATGAAAAAATTACCGCTGCTAACTCCAAATCTGGAGTAGGGAAATTTTTCTCATGAATCTTTAACTTCCACGAGGCATAAGTGATAACCATGTTATTCTGCATAAGAATATATCCCAATCCATTCTTGTTTTCATCACTAAAGATTAAAACCCTTATCCACTATAGGGTAATGTAATCGGAGGTATTCTAACTATCCTTCTCTTCGGTTCCTTGAAATTTTCTTCATATTCTTCTATCAAGAGGAACTTGACACCCTTTTGACTTAACTTGGTCACAGGATTAGATAGTCATGAGAAATTATCCACATATTATCGATAATATCCACTTAAACTAAGAAAACTATAGATCTTAGTCACCGTGGTTGGTCTAGGCCAACATTCAATAGCCTCTATCTTTGATGGATCTACTACAATACCCTCTCGTGAGATTATATGACCTAAAAATGAAACCTTTTGCAGCCAAAATTCACACTTTTAAAATTTTTCATATATTTTATCCTTTCTTAGGGTTGTTAGAACAATTCCCAAATGATCTTCATGTTATTCCTTTCACTTTTAACAAATAATAATATCATCTATAAAGACTACCACAAACATATCAAGGTAGTCTCTAAATAATCTATTCATCAAATCCAGGAAGATGGTAGGGGAATTAGTAAGAACAAAAGGAATCACTATATATTCAAATAATCCACACCATGTATGGAATGTTATATTGGGTATATCTTCTTTCTTGAACCTCAATTTATGATATCCAGAATGAATTTAAATCTTGTAAAATTATTGAGCTCCGGGCAGTTGATCAAACAAGTCATCAATATGTGGAAGAGGATAATTATTATTGATTTCCATCTTGTTCAACTCTAAATAATAAATGTTTAGTCGCATTGATCCGTCTTTATTTTTCACAAAAATAATATTTACACCCCATGGTGTCACACTTAGACAAATAAATCCCATATCAAGTTTTTCTTGGAGTTACTTCTTCAATTCCTGCAAATCAATTGGGTCCATTGTATAAGGAGTCTTTGAAATTTGTGTGGAACTAGGTATGAGTTTTAATGAGAACTCAACATCATGTTTTGGTGGAAGGCAAGGAAACTCTTTTAGAAAGACATCCAAAAATTCCCAAATAGTAGGCATATCATTGATGTTGATTTTCTCCTTAACAATTTGACATAAACAGTCCTTATGAATGGGAATTAAGACCCATAGACTGGATATAATATCTATAGGAAGTTTATACTTATCGTCACATTGATGGATGATCATATGAGGGTTTGAAATATCAAACTTAACTTCCCTTCCTTGAAAATTGATGTGGCCTTTATGAAGAGAAAGCAAATCCATGCCTAATATTACATCAAATTCAACCCAAGGAATAATGACAAGATTTTCAAGAAGCACATTCCAATAAATGTCAACTAGAGAGGAATCATGGAATTGGGATTAAATCATTGTACCATTAAGGGTTTGCACTATTAATTCAATATCTAATAATTTTTCTATAATCTTAACACCCATAAAAAATTATTTAGATATGAATGAGTGGGTAAATCAAGAATAAAATAAGACATTACCAGTTCTAGAGTGGATGGTAAGTGTCCCATTCACCACATTATTACCACACCCCTCATCTGAAATAGATATTACATGATATTTCTCCTTGTCCCTTGGCTTAAGAGTATACTGACATCGATCATCTTCATTAGCCCTTGGGTTTGGGAATTAGTTAGTATAATGTTCATTCTCCTCACACTTATATCACTAAAGCATGAGAGGTGAATTTTTTTTTGTTTTTTCTCCATTCTCATCATTAGGTAACTTCTTCTCATCACTTTAGAAATAAAATTCCTGATGGCCTTCCCTTCCTCACTTAAAATATTTATTATACCCCTTATGGTAATTTTATCTATGATTCTTCCCACACTTAGATATTAAAATATCATATTATTCTCTTCATGGTTTTTATATTTTCCATTAAACTTCTCTTCCTTTTCTTTTCAAAACCATGATATTGATATATGGATCCATCCTTTATTTTAACCATGATTTCATAAAGCATGATCTCTTCATAGCTACTAAATTCTCTTATGTTCATCATCCTTTTGAGACTTGGATTTAACCCACTAAATAACCTATCAACTTTAATTTCAGGTTGGATGATAATTCATGAAGTGTACCTCGCAAGTATTATGAAATTAGCCATATAGGTACCAAAAGATTCATTATCCATTTGATTCAGCTTGAGGAACTCTTTATTCATCATGGTATGAAGAATATGAGGAAATTACTTATTGAAAAATAAGTTATGGAACTTATCCTAGTCCATGTATTCAATTTCGTCTTTATTCCTCTTATTCTTAATTAGAGTCTATCACTGGTCCGCTTCACCTTATAAATGATAAATATCCAGAATAACTTTCTCATAATCCAAATACTGGAGAATGGTGAATATATTTTAAGTAGTATTTATCCCTTGTTTAGAAACAAGTGTATTAGAAGAGACTATCAAAGAAGGTAGATATTTCCTAATGAAGGAATCAACATAATTTTGTTCCCACCTTTTCTAAATTGTAAGTCCACTATAATTCATAGCTTAAGAAAGTTGTGTGAGTATAGCAATAATATTTTTCATTCCAGCTTCCATATAATTTGGTTAATCAGGAGGAAAATTGTTTCATTATCCATCATAATCACCATTAATTTTTTCCCTTCAGGTTCCAACCAATGAATAAAACCAAAATCATAGAGTAATAAATAGTTATCATAATGAGGAACCACATAAACATGAAACGTTATTTATAGGATGTCTAAATTATAACACCTTTATTAATCTATGACACATTAGGTTTATCCTAGGTTATTTATAGAAAAAATTTATTTAAATTATTCCTGATGGTTCATGAATATTTTGTGAATCCCCAAAGAATATCCCCTGAAAGTGTTAAACCACATGTTTAACAATGCTCATTTTCATATACCAAGTTACACGGATTCAGTCCTTCCACACCCTGTTGGAGTTATTACCCCTGTGTAAATCGGTGCCAAAGCCACATCAACTTGTAGTATCCAGATAGGGATGTATTTCTAAGAAACCACTCACTCTATCAATTAATGAAATTCAAGTACATTTTCCTATACTTGTCCTTATCTTTAGTATTATTTTTAGACATTCCCTTGGGTTTATCATTTAAGTTTTATTATCCTAGATTCAAAATGTTAACTAAACCTTTTCTCTGATACCAACTATAGAAACTCTATATCTTAATAAATTAACATTACATCACTTTTTTGGAATACATAAAAAATTATAAAAACAAATGGCCAAATACCATATTAGTCAAGTGCCTTTGGAAATATGGAAACATAAACACTGGTACATAAGTGAGATACATTGTCCCCCACTAGGTTCTTCTTGACTACCACCCTTATTAGACACGTCAAACATAATACATATATTCATAACATGGGGGAATGGAAACATAAGAAGTGGTGAGATCAAATTATCAATAAGGGTAAAAAAGGGAGACATGTAATCATAAACATGAGTATAGGGCTATGAGAACATGATCATAATATCACAAGATTATACCATGTATATCATAATCTCATAAACATGAATAATGGAATAAATATTGGAAGTTCATAAGACATGAATCATAATAAAATAAAGAACAAAATCCATGAAACCATAACATATGAATAATACATGGAATTGTAGCAGACACATAATCATATTAAATTATTTCCATAGTAGTCAAGGCATCACTGCCAGGGCCATATTAGTAGTATGGGTTCACTACCCATATCATCTTGGTAGTCATGGTTCACTCCCATAGCCATCTTATTAGTATGAGTTCAATCCTCATACCATCTTGGTAGACATTGTTCACTCCCTTGGCCATCTTAGTAGTCAAGGTTTTCTCCCAATACTATATTAGTCTATATCATGAGATATAAATATTTACCCAATGCATTAGAGGGAGATATAGGTCCCACCCATCTCATAATGAAATCATACATACAAGTGCCACAAAATCAAAATAAATAATATCATAACCCATGAAATGAAATGGGTATCATAAATATGTAATCATATCATAACATTTGAAAAAGTATACGGGTTTCATAATCATTTCATTAAAATAATAACATGTGAAATGAAGTGGGTTTCTAAATCATATAACCCATAAAAATATAAATGAGTTTCATAAAAATCAAGCTATAAAAACATAAACCATTCAGAAAAATAATATTAATAGAAACATTGAATAATTTACCCAGAAAGGCATGAGTAACACCAAGTATTTCATCTTATATGGGAAGTAATTTTGAAATATCATTTAAAAACATTTCATGAGAAAAATATCCTTTCTTCTTTGAAAAATGGCTCCTTAAAATAGAAGAAATTTTAAAAACCATTTTCTTTAAAAATATATTTAAAACATAGAAATAAGACTTGAAATAATTTTTAAAACCAATTTCCTTGAAAAATTATAAGATAATATTGAAAAAAATTTGAAAACATTTTTGAAAACATGTTTTTTAAAATAAAATAGATTTCTGACCGAAAATACAAATACGATCATATTTTTTAAAAAAACATTTTCTTATTTATCATAATTATCAAAGGGTGGAAAATAGTACTAATACATGGAGATATATTAAACAAAAATAGGATAATAAAACTCATAAGTGTTCTTGAGAGATGGATCATAATATTTCATCAATAGAAACATAATTATAAACAATCCTGATAAACGATGAGATTATTTCAATAAACTATTACCACATGGAAACTTGGGATCATACTCTCCATGTAAGAAAATGAAATTACATGAAACTTAAAATATCATAAAAATAAGTATATTCGTGATATATTATTTCAAATACATCTTAGAAAATAATGTAGGTGCATAACAAAACATGTGCCCCAAAGAAAGAAAATTGAGATAAAACTATCTTACCAATTTGGTAACTTATGAAACACAAACCCCCATAAAAGAAAGATCATAGAATGGATATGTAAATTCTCATAAATTTAAGAGTAATAATCATATAATACATTTATGGAAATTATATACACCATGAAAAATAAAAGAGTGGTGAACATGGAATGTATCTCATGGATATAAAAAGTGAGACGAAATTCTCTTACCTAGTGTCTTAACTCTCATCATACTCATAAAAAACTTCTGTATAATAAATATAAATTTATTATAAATGTATCAAAAAATCATATTCTTATTTATATTACCATATATGGTTTTATTATGACTTTATATTACCCGATTGATAGTAATTTCATATTAATGTTTTGCTTTGGGTAATATTCACTTTCTTTTTCACGTGTGTCTTAATTTGTTATATATTTGGTCCTTATACTTATATAATGATTTATAGAATGTAAAATATCATATAAATATCATTTATATTCATTACATGTTTATTATAATAATTTATTTAATATAGAGTTATGAAAATGGAACACACCATTCATGGAGATGGTACGTCGTATGTATGCATGAGCACTGCTTTCGTTTTATTGATGTATTGAAAGAAAGAAATTAATTTAAATATATGTATATATTATAGTTTCAGTAGAATTATTATTTCATATATATTATATAATTTCATTAAATTAATCCTTAATACATTTCATTTAATGTGTGAATAAATCACATTGCTTTGAGGAGGCGGTAGTCCACACTTTCTCAAACGAAATTATCGTTTTTACACAAAATAGAAAGCATAAAGGTATTTTTTGTAAAATAATTACAGAAGATTAAAGACATAATAATTATTACATATATCATATATAAATATATTTTCCATCATAATTCTGAACTAGGAAAGGTGGTAAAATTAAGACAGACAATCATTGTTTCATGAGGTGGAAGTTCATTGTACACATAAATACTATATTTGTTACCCATTAGATGGAAGTGTGTGCGAGTATAGGTCGAACCCTTAGAATAAAAACATATCAATATATTTTGGATAATATTTTTTTATAAAAATTGTATAAGGATATTTGATGCGGTGAATAAAGAAAATAAAAGAAAGGAACTTGGGGGAGGGTGTTACCACTTAATCGAGTAAATCCTTTTGGTTTTCACCAAAGCGATTACTTGGAAGGATTTCTGAACAAAGGGAGGATTAAAGGAGGAATAAAGGGTTTTTGGGAAGTGTATTGGGAAGATATTTTCCTAAACTAGGTGTTTTGAGAGGTTTAAAGAAGAGAGAGAGTTGATGACCTTTTATAGGGAAGGGAAAGGACACACTTTGAATTTTTAAAAACAAGTTAAGTGTACCCACTTTTTTACCTAAAAAGTCATAAAAGAAAAAAAAACCAATAATGGAAGGTTTTTGGACGAAATATGCCCATAAAATGGGTGTTGTACAAGTGTATAGGTAGTTTGGACCCTTAAGTTTAAGGTTTATTCCCTTGTTAAGCTTAATTTTCCCTTAATCACTTAATTATTTGTAACTGTATTCACTAATATTTTTGGTCAAAAACTATTTTGAAATTAGTATACATTATAAATTATTATGATTCCAAAAATGGAATCTATTTTTCCAAATTCTAAACATATAAGTAGAAGAAATTAATTTAAAATTAACCTCATAGAGGGTTAATTTCCAATGATCAAAATTATGCTACGTTTTTTATATCCAATTTCAATGTGAAATTGGTTCCAATGACCTCAATTGGATTAATTGATATATATTTGATATAACTATAATTTAAAACAAAAATTAAAATATAATTTAACTATTTGAATAAATTATATGAAAAATCTGGTTTGAATTAAAATTCAGTATTTTTCATTATTCACCCAAAAATGAAGTTTCTCATAAATATCCCAAAAATTCACCCTAAGATAATTTAGACATTCTAAATTCAAAAATAAAGTTTATTTTATAAAATTAAATTTATAAAAATGCCTAAAATTAATTTTATTGTTTTTCAAAAAAAAGACATGAAAAGTAGTTTATTTGAGAAAATATTATTTTTATACATATAAAGACGTTACCACAAATTATATTTTTCATTATCAATATTTTATATTTATATAAAAACATTTTAAAAAATATTTTAAAATTATTTATTAATATTCATATTACAATTTTTAATGTCTATGTTATAACTATTTCATTTAAATAATTATAATAATAAAATAATGTTTCGTAAAAACTTGGATTTTCATGTAACGTACACCAAGTCGGTGTTGCATATAGCGTAAACCAAGTCGGTGTCATGTGAAAGGAATGTTTGACTTAGTGAAATGAAGGAAATCAATTAATTAATTTGAAAAAATAGTTCCATAAAAAACTCAATGTTTTATAGTTTCCACTTTAATTTACTCAAGTGACCTTCTGTACTTCATCTTATAAAACTCATAAAATACTCAAAAAAACCATAGATTGAAACATATTTTAAAACTATAGATAAATCATACAACAAAATGGAATATATTTTATTTATCTTTACTACTGGAAACACATATCTATTCTTTTCCAGAATCAAGAAATCTAGAAGTCGTCACATTTCTCAATTCTTGGGAAAATTCCCAGATTTCAATCTTGGTCACTCACAAACACTCAAACACTAACATAACTAAATTAAAAAATATTTTTTGAATAGGATCTCAAGGTTTTATGGTTATTCATCTATATTATTCCTATAAAACTAATAATTTTATTTTATATATTCAATAAATACTTGTAGTGGTTCTCCTTCAGTCTTCCCCAAAACAAGATCAGATCATGTCTTTGTAAAACTTCATGATGTTATATTCTCAAGTGCACAACACACACATATCATCAGATTTGTTTCTCATTTAATATGGAATTTATTCAAATGAATTCATCATTAAATATATTTCCATAATGTTTTTATGGCTTTGATATTCTTATTTCATATCTTAAAGATCATAAACTCAATTTTTCAAAATTGGATCTTACGCCCTTCTTGGTATTTGTGATATTTAGAACATTGAAAATATATTTTGGTATCATCACAATTAATTTAATATTAGAGTAATAATTCTAGAAATCTATTTAATTTTACTCAGTATGTACACAAATTCCCTTATAAGAATATTGGGTGTATGGGGATCTTCTTGGATAACCTTGAATTCACTTACATATTCCAAAGTTTCTTATGTATCTAAAATTTCCTATGCAGTATTCATCTACATGGAACTTTTTTTCAGTACAAATTTCCTGAATTCAGATACATAGTTGAATATAGATATGTAAAATGCATATATGGGTTATACATATATATTGTTGAATTCGTTTATATTTATATTCATGTATAAAATTATCTTTATATATGGTGACTTTAGATACATGGAGTCACCTACATTGTTATAATTTATGTACATGACCATTCGTATATGTGAAACATGGACTTAGGATATTTTCCAGATTTCCTTCTTTTTTGAACCAAGTATCCTCTAGTCTATATTTATCCATTCTCAATCAATAATAAATACTTAAAAAATACTTTATGAATTTATGAGACCCCCTTAAATACTTTATCATGAATCCCAAGCACTTTGAAAAAAATAAAAAATGATCCTTTGATAATACTTCCAAGATTCTATTACACTTCAAGATTTTGTCGACCTAAAACTACATCTAAGTGTGTCTCATCGCTAATTTTAGAAATCATATACAGCATAACACTATGATGGTATTATTTTAATTCCTTAAGCCTTCAAACTAAAATCAAATATCCTTTTTAAAAATTATTATAACAGTTCTTGAAGATGTTCATTGTAGTCATAACTCTTTATATTATAAACTATAGTAGATAGGACTTCCTCTTGTAGTACCATTCATTCACATGAGGACTAGTTCTTTCAATTTTCTAATATTGTAAGATACCGCTAAAATTTATCTATCCAAATATCTAAGTAGAAATCATTTTATCCTTATTCCATTACTAGCATATGAGACTCCATTTATATTTATAATCGAGTCACACACCATTCTTCATTACCCATAGTGCATGGGTATCACCTAATTTATACATTGGGTGTAATAAATCACCCAAAACATCACTTTTTCATCATTATAATGATAGTAAAAACAATACTAACTAATAAAAAATGAAATCATCAACCCTAGGGTACTTCAATATCTAATATTATATGTGTTGGAATAGTGACATTATTTACATTAGCTTCCCTTCTCTTTATTAGAGGTAACATAGCATGAACTATGGGATCATTGTATGCATTGCATTGAAATGATATCTTAAGTAAACTCCCTAGACTTTTTTTAGTTGCAACATAATGTAAAGATTTTATATGAGTGTACATTCCACATTTTATGTATTCCAACATGATGCATCATTTAAAATTAATTATCCTTTCACTCTCCATGCCCATCATTATATACACATAACACATGCATCAGTTTCCTAATCATAGTTTTAAATTATAGATATATTTTCAATTTATACAGTATATGTATTTCTATTATATAAAAAATAGAAGACAAAATAAAATAATAAACATATTTAACCCTATTAATTCATGTGTATATAAAACTAAATACACAATATAATTGTAATATAATAACATAACAAATCAAAGAAATATAATATCGAAATTAAACTAAATAAAGACAGAGTTTTGTTATTTTTTAAACAAGTATAAACAAGAGGCGGAGCCACTCAACATAACCATATGATGTTATGAAAGTATTTTGAGTTGATATTTTACTTCACCAATCATTTTATAAATTTTAAATAGATCCACAAAAAAATGGTTCAAATTTCCCTTACTTATAATGTCTTCAATGTACGCAATGAGTATATTCTCATAAAACAATGTGTTCTCTAATACAAAATTCCATGGTTTATCATTATTCAAGTTTATATTGTTTCTAAACACTTTTGAATAAATTTAATTTCATGTTTCTACCTATCCATAAATAAATGATAAGTTTTACTCATTCTCAATTGAGTGCCCAAATAATTTTTAAGTAATTTCCAAAATCAAAATGTAAACCATGGATATCTATAAGAAATAATAGGCTAGTAAACTCTATAAATATTAATAACTTCCTTGAAATAAAATTTTTTAAGATCCTTAACTAAATTAATCTTCCTAATATGTAATATGTGGTCATGCTTTTTGAGTAGATCCACCATAACCCAAATAGAATCATACGTCAAGGTTAAATTAGTTAAACTCATTAAAAGGTATAATAAAATTCCCCCAAACATCCAAGTTTCTATTGGTAAGGTTTACAATAAATAATCTATTCATTGATGTTTTTCCTTCATCTAATGACACACTAAACATCTAAAAACATACACAACAATTTTCTTCAATATGAACAACCACAAAAATACCCACTTAATATCATGGAAATTCTTTATTACTCTTGAATTTATCACCCAACTATATTGGTGAAATATCTTATGACTTATTTCCTAAATCGAAAAGGAATAACCATTCACTTCCTGTAATAAATGGTTAATTATGATGTTATCCTCCTTCAATTAGTGGTATTATTATCGTAAAAGGTTTCGCTCATCCCCTTATATTATAGTTTAGAAAAATGTGGATCTTTCACTTGATTCCATAATGTATAAGATATATTTACAAAGGAAAGAACAACAAAGTTATTTATTTCATCTATTGATAAATGAAAATAAGCCAACATACCCATTAACTACAATTATTATTTAGTTTACTTGATAACTTGATCTTGAGTATTCCTACCCAAGGTGTCAGCAACAATATTTACTTTTCTTCATAGGTATATGAATGTTCAAAATTAAAAGTTTCAATATATTCTTCTTACCTTAATGATTCAAAATTGAGATCATATTGTGAGAATATATACTTCAAGATCTTATGAACAATTTGGCATTTTCACTAAAGGGGTATTGTCTCTAAGTTTTTAATACATGAACCATTATAGCTTACTCTAATTCATGAACCCAAAACCTACTCTTGAAACATCAAAATATAATTCATAGCCATTACCTTGTTATGGTAGGATAATAATCAGTACTGAAGTGAATCTTTTATTTAATAATTGTATAGATATTTTACACTTCTCTTCCTATTCAAATATAATTAATTTATTATACAAATTCATCATTAGAAATTCTAATTTTGATAAGTCTTTATTAAACTTTTAATCAAATTTAGGTGTTCCAAAAAACCATCAGATCTCAAATAAATTATTGTGATTCTCCCAAGAAATCAAATCCTTCAATTTGTCAAGATAAATTGAGATTCCATTATTTGAAACAACATACCCCAAAAATTTCACCTTCTAAATCTAAAATTACATTTACATTACTTCTTGTATAACCTATGCTCATGAAAAAATACTAATGAAATTTTTAAGACCCTAATGATACACTTTTAATCTTGAATATGTTAATATTCCATCCACAAACACTGACACATAGTTATCTACATAATTGTGTAAGATTATATTAAATAAATGAACACTATATATATATTAGTAACACTGAAAGGCATATCCATAATATATTTGAAAATCCTTCTTTGGTATATCCTATTCTTTTACCTTTAGTTAATGATATCTAGAGTGAAGATCAATTTTAGAAAACCATCTAACTCCCTTAAGTTGATTAAATTAATCATTAATATGAGTTAAGGGTATCAATTATTTATTATTACTTGATTCAATTTCTCAATATCCAATATACAATTTCAAACTACTATCATACAAATAGAGAATATTACTGAGGTTTCCCATAGTAAAATTATATATTAAATGATAAGGTTATATATTTTTATCACAAGGACTAGAAAATCCCATTAAACTTCTATAATACCTATCATAATGATAAAAAATTTTAATCCTAGATTATATCTTTCACACTATAGGTTATCAGTATTATGTATAATGAATTTGTTCAAATGAATTTATAATAGGTCTTATACTCATACTAGTATAAAGGAAATAAATTCTCTCCTATAAAATAATGAAGTAATAATCTTCAAATCAATCAAGACGGTAGTTGATGGTCCTACCTCAGAATTAAATTACTTAGTTACCTTCTCAGTAACAAAGATTTGACCATGTTATTTCTAAGGTTTATCAATATTCCCATGGTTTCTTGGTCTAGACTGCTTTTTCATATCTACTAATATACAAAAACCTTTCACTTTATTGGATTTCATTCCACTATTTATTTGAGATAAATACCTAAATAATTTATTTAGAAGGACCATATTTCCACATTAATGTAAATTTCAAGGTTTAAAAAAGTATTGAGACTTTATATGATTATTTTCTCCACATATCACACAAAAAAATAAAAAAATTAGGTATTGAATGATATCTTTGAAGATTCATTCCGATAATCCTTCTACTTCCTCTTATGTTCTGTGAAATAATTTTAAACTCTATTTTTTAGGGAGGAAGGCACTCTCCTTCTACGTCATTGTGATTTCCATTTCTATCTTAATAACTACACCTATAAGAGTGGTTAATTTTAATGAAATTATCCTATAACAAATATTTGGTGTTCGTTTTATTTAAAATCTAAACAATCCTTAGCTTGTTAGGTTTCTATATGAACATTAAAGTTTAGATGGTTTTTACATTAAAACTCCAAGACACAATCCATGAATATTTTCCTATATATATTGTCTTAATTAATAGTTTCTTAAAAATATTGTATAATCAAACTCAAAATTTGAGATTCCTTGGAAGAATTTTACACTCTTTCTAGTCTTTGTATAGTAAGAATCCTTCTTGGTGATATTTTTCCACAATCCCAAAAAATTACTTAATATAAATTATATGTATACCTATTTTAAGATATACCAAGTTGAATATCTATCCTAGTAGACCATCAAAAAACAACCATAAAAATCTAGAAATTATTGTTATTTAAATAATTTTCAATTAACTTTTGAAAAACATCAAATATTGAGTCATTGGAAACTGATTTTCAAAAATCATTTTCAAAATAATTTTTACGTGATACAATTATATTAAATATTGAATGATATATAAAAAAATTCTTGTATTAACCCATCAAGGTAAAATTATTATCACAATAAGAATTAAGGTTTTCACTAACCTTTTTTCTACCATTACTTATGAGAAACTTGAATTTTACCACAAAAATGTTAACTTTGAGTCCCAACCATCCTATTTTCAATTCCTAACAGAGTCTCTATGACTAAACCATGCTTTGGTATACTTTTATGATGACACAACCCATATACCTAAATCTCAACAAAAAACTAGATCTTCACATGGCCTCAAGCACAATAACCATTCTCTAGACACTAGAAACTAGTTCCAAGGGATAAAATAAACCATTGGGGGTTGATTTTATATCAAAATTAATAAACCATAAATTTATGTGAATGTAATACACTTTTTATAAAAACTAGTATTATAAAATCTTGATGTAGAAAATATTTAAGTTTTAAAAACTGAAAATGAATATAAGATAAAAAGATAACATAAGAAGAATAATGTGATTCAAATTCCCAAGAAACCACACTCATCTAAGAATATCTCTATCATAGATCTATGAATCGCTACTAATAAAAAAATGTAGTCTTATTTTTACCTGGATCACATCTAATGGAATATATATATCCATTAATGATTGATATTAAAATAAAATACACTCAAGTTATAAACATAAACCCCCGTGTAGAAAATCATAAAGTATTTATTTTAATTAACCATCTAATAATTTTTTTATTTTCATAAAAATACATTTTTAAGGTGGAAATATAAACCCATGAAAACCACTAAGAAAGTCCTCAAAAATAGTCAAAGAATAAAATTTAAAACTAAACTAGATAGACCCAAAGTAAAAAACACTACCAATAATTTGAACCAAGAATCAGTCTACCACTAGCAGGATGGACCACTCATATGGTCAAATCAGAAAGTGGGTTTCGTAACAATATTAACTAATGTGACACCTTGGGAAATATATTCCTCAAGCCTCACATGACTTAGGGAAAAAAAGAACATTGACTGAGATCACTTTTGTTGATACTTTCATCCATTGAGGCCATGTTATCACTAACTAAAGGTTGACATCAACCATCACCAATCTTCCATCACCATAAAACCAAAACCATCATCGAACAGCACTATAAAAGACAAATATTAACAGGGAACCAAAGGTTCTGTCTTCACTGGAAGATCACCATCACAAAAATTCTCTAAATATTAAACCATAAACCAATGAAGTATCTCCCATATATATAACTAAACATCATAGTTTCACAATTTCCACTTCACCAATATTTTTCACTACACCATAAACTCGCTTATTTACTGTAGAAAACAACCAAAAAATCAATCCAGATAGTTACCCTGAGAGATATTCAAACTAGAAATATTGATGGAATCGCACCAAAGAGATTAGAATACGAAGAAATAGAATTAACCATTGAAATAAATGTGTGAGAAGAACCTCAATAAAAAAATATTAGACACATCCAAGGAAACCAAAACCATGGACAAAAAAACACAAAATAACCACCACAAACACATCATGAAATACATATGAATCCCAAAAAAAAATTAAGGTTCAAATACCATACCATAATGGGATGATCCATCCACCATATTCTCTTTATAATTAAAACCACAAAAAAATTGACTATGTTCCTAATAACAAACTATAGAGGTAAATTTTATTAGTGAAATAGATATCTCATAGGATATTCAATACCGATTTGATATATACATTAGTCCACTAAGACAAAAATACAACATCAAAGTTAGAATCTCGATTTATTTTAACCTAGAAAAAACACTCAAGGATTGGATACATATAACTTCATAGGCCAGGAAAGAACCAAAAATGGATTTTTGGTAACTAGAAAACAAAACACAGGTAAAAAACTAGGAAAAGAAAGTTAATATCAAAGGAGAACCAAATTGGAGACACCAAAGGTGGTGAAAATTCATAAAAAACAACCAAAGTGAGGACAATAACTCAGATCACTGGGAATGATCCCCAAATAATATTGAAAAGGATATTCCACATTGGTATCACTAAGTAACCCTATATAAACCAAAATATGAGAATAGGAAACATTGATAAGAATTTAGAATCCATTGAAGGAATGAAAAATAAAAAAATATCCTCCCACTGATACAAAGGTGAGGGTAGATCACTACTAATTCAATTATATAAAAAAATGCATAACCCATTTATACACCCTCACCAAAGCCCATCCAAAAACAAAAACCCACTTATAAAAGAGTACTAAACCTAAAAATATAGGCCCTATCAGAGATCTTATTTTCATAAATAACATAACCCCTAAAATTTCCAATAACAACAAAACCCTCTAAGAGAAATAAATTAGTTTTTCTTATAATCAAAAACATTTTTTCTATGTAAATTTAAAAAACCATCCACATTTTAATAATAAAAACCATGGAAATGTTTTTTAAAAACCCATATTCTAAAATTAATTCCAAAAAATAACCTACTATAAGAAAATCATTTAACAAATCCTTCATTTGAAATCATGTGATTATGCTTTTCTAGAACCCATAATTTATAAATAAACAAATGGGTATCAAAACCTTTATTTCACTATGAACTAACATATTTAAATAAATAATGGTTCAAAACATACGTGCAAATATTTATCATAAATAATAAAAAAACAATTATTATTTTAAAAAAACTATTAAAATTTCACATAATGACTAGCCTAATATAGGAATAGTTGGGATCAACTTATCTAGATTCACTTAATTTGGAATTCCATTTAATCCTTAATCTGATGATATTAATTGGATGAAAGAAAAATTTATATCATTGATATTCCCTCATAAATAATTATTCATAAAATAAATGCAATAATTCTATTCTTAAGGGAATTAGTTATGACAAATGTGATTTTATCACAGTCCTTGTTCTATTATGGTAGGACCTATATTATTTGAGATAGTTCTTATAGAACTTTTTGTATATTATTATATGCATTAAAGAGAGTTTAATGGCCATCATGTAACTTGGAATATCCTCATGTAACTCTTTGGCTTTGAGGAATAGATAAAGATAACATCATAGTAGAATTATCTTCAAATTGGACCAAACCACATGCCAAATAAGTATAACCCATATCAAAATGTCATAAAACATGTTCTAATTCCTCATGAATATGAATCATAAAAATATAGGTTTTATGTCACTACCACATCACTAAAGAATTTTAATAATTCATATAAAATATCGATAACAATTCATATCACATACCTCAATATATAAAATCGATTCTATATCCTTCATTTACCATTCTTAGTAATTCCCTCTTCCATAGATAAATTATCAGGAGAGATATCTTGAGGATAATGAGATAAAATAAATGATAATTAGATCTAAATAGCCATCCTCTTAAATTCACACACTCTCTCTATAATAAATTCTTCATGAAATCTCTCACATTATAATAGTTAGATCTTTAATTTCCATTATAATTTTCTCTTTCTCTATCTCCTCTATTAACTACATTCTTCCTCTATTAATATTCCCATGGTGGACCACCATGACTAACCTAGTGAAACTTATATTAGTTCCTCTAAATTCATACATAATCGTAATTATTTCCTAATTTCAAAATTTCTCCATATTTCCACCATATAAAATTATTCAAGTTAATATACATTTTTCTATCCCCCATAACATATAGTCATGTCTCTATTTAAATCCCATATATCTAATATTCCATTAAAAAATATTCTACCATAATAAATTCTATGGGAAACCATCATGAATCTACAAAATTTTCTAATTCAATATGGAATGCCTCATTAATAATCAAATTCACTCATTTCAAAACTAAAAAACCCACCAAATTAATTATCTAAAAATAATTCCCTAATCATACATTCTAACAAAAATATCTAAATTAGATCATACAAATTAATTCCTCAAATCAATACTTAAATCCCTTTAATTTAATGTCAACAATATACTACCAATAAATTATTTCTGTATATTGTCAATGTGATGTCACTAAATTAATTCCCACAAATTAATTATCCATGTTTATTAAAACTAAACTTCCATCAATATCACAGCAATAAAGGTTAAATACCTATCAATTAAAAATTAAAAATGTAATTTTTTTAAAAAAATCACCAATTTAAAACTAATATTTAGTAGTTATTATAATGATATAATTAAATGATTAATAAGTAATAAAAAATGATTATACAAGTATAAAATTCAGATAATTCATAAAATTGAATAATTATTATAAAAAATATTAATTTAATTAATGATTCAATAAAATATGACCGTAAAAGTTTAAAAACAATAATAAATAATAACATAAACATAAAATTAAAATATTTAATATAAAAAATTTAAATATATTTTTATTAATGAAATTATGAACAATATATAACTCATGATAGTATAAATTTAGAATAAAAATTTAGAAGTATATTTTTTTCATTTTCAAATTTAAATAAAAAATATAATATAATATATTTTTCACTATAATTTTTTAAAATATTCTTTCAATATGTATCATACTTTTAAACATAATAATAATAATAATTATTATTATTATTATTATTATTTTGGGGATCTATGTGGCATGACACTGTAATATTTCCCCATTACCAAAAATATCTTTACTAAAAAAATTCCATGCACCTTGGCTTACAGGGAAATTTTTATCATCAGATTCATGCCCAATGGGGCAATATCCACTAGGGAAATCCATTCTCTACCTCATTTCTATCCCTATATACCTGATTTAAATGTTTTGATAAACTTTCCTGGGTAAACCTTATAGTTTTTTAATTAGAGGAATGGAGTTGAGATAATTCATTAGATGAATTTAGGAAAGATATTATCTTCTCAACTACCTAAGAGTTTTATATTCTATAATTAATTGTATTGACTTTATAAATAACTATATAATAGTAAAAACACTAAATTGAAACCACATCATAATTAAATGTGGATATTTCCCAACTAATATGTATGATATAAAATAATTTTCATTTTAATGGGAATATATTAAATGAAAATCCTTATTTTATACTTATAAATCCTGATACACAGCTTAAAAAATCATTTATGTTATATATTATTAAACAAAAAACTTTATTTAATATTGGGATTTATCCTTAATAAATATAACTTTAATAGTTTTCTTGATTGGTATTAATACTTGAGAAATGTACTTAGTTATAAAAAGAAACATCATAAAGAAGTATATTTTTATAAAAATAAATATTTATATTCTAACTCATTGGTATGAGATATCATTTATATATAATATATATGTACAAGGAATCATAAATAAAAGAGTTGATTGAGGTAAATTAAAATCTCCATGTTTTATATGAAGTAAGTGTTGTTTCATTAGTGGCGGGGAAATGATAAACATATACCTAGAAGGTTGGTTTTGTAATTTAAAATTATTAATATATGTATATCATAAGTAGAAGTTTTTTTTTTACTGTTTGAAGATAAGGGGTTTTCATTCATGGTTAAGAACAAAATTTATTCAATATTCATGAATTGTATATTGTATAATGTTGGACATGTGATTAGTAGTTTATAAATTTTGAAAATATATAATATAATCTATAACATATAGAATAAGAAAGCTTGAGATTTTTTGTTATAAAATCACAAATTGAAGTTCTTTTTATTGAAAAAGATAAAAAAAATCAAACTATTAAATCCAATACATATTGATGTATATGGTTTAATAAACACATGAGTACAAAAAATAGGCTATTTACAACAAATATATTCTGTAGAAAAGGATATTTTTCTCATTGTTATAATGTATTTGTGAGAAAAACTGTCACAAATAAGTTGTCACAAAAAAAACTATATTAAAATTAACCTTGATTTTGATCAAACATCACAAATGATGTGTGGTGAAATATCATTATCAATGGAAATTAAAATACATCACAAAAAATATTTATAAATAAATAATCAAATACGAAACTAATATTCATCGTAAATAGTTTACACAATTTTATTAAAAGTGGTGGATAATGAATATCCATAACAAAATAATATAATTATTAGAAATGGACTAATCCTTCTCAATTAATAATTTAAAATAAAAAATTTGAAATATTATAAAATATAAAAATAAAATATGCATATATAAACTTTAAAAAATATTAAATTCATGCTAAGTTTATTAAATAAAAAATAACATATTAGTCTCTATGGAGTAGGGGGTAGATATAGGAGGACCATTATATATAATAGGGAACTCTATCCCTAAATCATGTGAAATTCAGCACATATACTCTAAAATTAGCTCAATTTTCTGCTACAGATGCTATTATTGTTCTTCCAACTCTCTGGTCAACCTCTATGTAGTCTTATCCTAAGATCTTAACTTCTCATCATACTTCATGATTAAAAATGATGATGACCCCATATGATTTCCCTTCAAGGTATACAATGATTACATTTTTTTAGTACCATAATATCTATCCACCATTGTTGACACCACTAAATTTGTTCCAAGCACTTTTTCATAGATGGACACATGTGATGAGCGGTTAGTTGATCATAATGTATACATATGATAATGATACTTGGGGTGTGTTCATTTTATACACAATTTAATGATTGTTATTATTATTATTATGTGTTACAAATAATAATAATTATAATGAATAAAATAAAATGAATAAAATGGAAATGTTGATATGCTTCAAACAGGAACATATCATATGAGGAATAAACATTGTAGTGTAGGGTCTTCTTAAACCTCACGATGCTAGGGTTTCAGTTTTCCTATTACAGATATAATGGACATCATGCATCATATTGAGTGAGAGATATTTACTGTATTACAATTCCTCATGCCAATACTTCTATATGAATTTCCATCATAGGAATATCGAACCACATGCCAAACCATCTCCTTCACCATGATTGATCTTGAGGGTCTCATGAACTTCTTCGGCACCATCTGTACAGCACATGTAAGTGCATAACAGATAAACCGTGAAAGAGGATAAAGCATTACTACCTCACTTTCATCCGTCTACAAAACATCCAGGGAAACAACCTCGTTGGATATAGCCCCTCACCTCTCATCAATATTTTTACTCGCCCGACTTCATCTATAATCCCACTAGTGCCAAAAAAATAGTCCATGTTCTGGATCAGAATCATTAATATAACCTACTACTTGGTGAAGAAGATATATTAATAGTATATAATTTTTAAACTCACAACATTGCATCATGTGAGGCACTAATATCCTGGGATCTGAGTAAATCATTGTGATGGATGGAAGATATTGTTTACAATACATGCCACCTTTCTCGTATGAGCATATACAGTACAATATTCCATATATAAAAACTAAATGAAGATCAAAATTTCACGTTAAATTCTACTTTAGAAAGAAATATCTCATTTTCCTCAAAAAAAGAGTGTAGTGATCCCACATATGGGTTACATGAAGGAGAATATGTGATAAATCCATCACATAATCATTATCATGAAGAGGTGAGACCCCATGATCTTCCTTCGCATAAGAACTCATGTGAAAGGTTGAAGCATCGTGTAACCAGTGGTCATTTCATAACCTATCTTGAGAAAGGATGTGGCACTATGTACGCTATCAGGTGAAGATTTAATGCACTGTGTACACTATTAGGTAGAGAGTTGATGCACCGTGTGTATATACCCCTCCTTGTGAACATGGAACCAACCAAGCACATGTCACAGTACTTCCTCCTCCCAGAAAGAGATTAAATTATCACATACCTAGTTATGTGAAGAATTTAGTACAACAACTCGGATTCTAGTTATGATCAAGTCTTAAAGAATTTATTTGATGTGCCACAAAAGATGAGTATGAATAACTTTCACTACTACAAAATTGGGTTTTCACAGCACCACCCTTTATCAGTGCTAAAAAAAGTGCTGATAGGGGGGATTTATCATCACTAAAAAAAGCACTGATAAAATGTCACTTTTAACAGTGCTTTTTAGCATTGTTAAAAGTGACCTTTATCATCGCTTTTTTTAACGCTGATAATTGCCCCACTTTATCATCGCTTTTGTTAATGCTGATAAATTCCCCACTTTATCATCACTTCTTTTAGCGTCGTTAAAGAAGACGCCTTAATCAGTTCTTTTTTTAGTAGCATTGATAAGGGGGGATTTATCAGCGCTTTTTCCTAGCACTAATAAATTTCAAAAAAATCATAGAAAATAATATATTGTCATATAATTATATTTATATTGATATAAATATAATACGTTTTTTTTAAATATGTTTTAGATGAGTATAAATAGACAATTTCATTTAACATATAAACAATTTTGTGAAAATGGATTTAAAATATTTTAAAAAATATTATTAATTAATAATTTGATAATTATCATCGATTAATAATCATTTAATAACAATTTTAAGACCCAAAAAATCAAAAAAAAATAATTAAAGATCTAAAATAAGTTGAAAATGTAACTCAAACTTCAAACGGGCATAACTTTTGATTTGGGTGTCCTTCTGATCTCTACATCATATCAAATAGAAGCTTGAGAAGATCTATAGCATCCCGTATTTTTATAACATAACTTTCATTTCATTACACGGAACTGAGGATCTTTAAGGTTTAGTGTCTTGGAAACAAGGAACATAATACATGAAAAGAACAAAAAACACTCTTCTTAAACACTTGAAAGGCTTCTCCTTAAGTTCATACTAGGTTCATTACTGCATCTCATAACCTGGGGCATACATAAAAAGAAAGGGTGAGCAGAAAGCCCAGTAAGGGAAATAAGAGAAACATTTTACATGTGAACTTGAGATACTTTAATAAGGACATGAAAAGAACTTTAAGGCATGAGAAAGAAATCATGAGATAAATCAAAATAAAAATAAAATTTTTCATACTTGAATATGTGGCTACGACATTTAATATTGACAATCGTTTCGTTTCACCAAGGTCCATCCCCAAGGTGTCGTTAAAATTTACCAAGGTTATTCACCAAGGCGTCGTTAAAATGGTGATCTCTAGAGATTAAGTATTTACCCAATGCATTGGAGCGCTATCTAGGCGCACCCTTGACATGTCTTTATAATCATGTGAGCCACATATATCATCATCAAACATTTCATAAATAACCCATATAGAATAAAATAAATGGGTTTCATTTCATAATCATAACGTTTTAAAAACTACTTTAAAGACATGATCTTTACGTTACTTTAAACCCACGGAAAGGCAAAGAGGGTTTCATGTATGTAAATCCCAAAATTTAAAATATAAAATTTTGGTATATATGTGAATAACCATGTAGAAATAAGAGCTTTGAGTATTCACTTTATAACATAAAATAATTTTGAGAAAAGAGAGAGAGGCACTTTGAGACGAAAATTCAGCAGCATAACGACTATGTTTCGGGGTTTTAGAAAACATTGAGAAGAGAGGGGACATGGGTCAAACATTCATAAATGACCCATAAAAAAGTAGAGGGACAAAATATAAGGGATTTAAGAACATTTTAATGAAATTTTAAAATATACCATATGAAATGAAGAACATGAAAGGAAGAAAAAATAAGATTTCTCTTGTGAGAATTCGGCAGCCTAACGGCGTCACTTAAACTTCAACAAAATTGAATTGACAAGGTAGAATAGGGTCTCTCATAATATGAACATAATATTCCAGTATGATAGATATAGAGATCATACCCCAACATAATAAAAAGGAACTTTTAAGACTTTACATGGAATTAGAACTTTGAAGAGGGAGAAAGGTGCAAGGACCACTTAAAAATTTAGCAGCCTAACGACGCCACTTAAACTTCAAAATACTGAATTGAAGAGATAAAATGGGGTATCTAATAATATGGTCATAAAATATCATTATGATAGATATAGAGATCCTACCCCAACATAACAAAAAGGAACTTGAAAGAATTGACATGAAAGTAGAACTTCAAAACGAGAAGGGTGAAGAACCATTTAAAAATTCGGCAGCCTAACGGCGCCACTTAAAACTTCAAAATACTGAATTGAAGAGATCAAATGGGGTCTCTCATCATATTGTCATAAAAGATCAGTATTATAGATATAGAGATCATACCCCAAGATAACAAAAAGGAACTTGAAAGAATTTACATGAAAGTAGAACTTTAAAACGAGAAGGGTGAAGAACCACTTAAAAATTCGGCAGCCTAACGGCGCCACTTAAAACTTCAAAATACTGAATTGAAGAGATCAAATGGGGTCTCTCATCATATGATCATAAAAGATCAGTATGATAAATTTAGAGATCATACCCCAACATAATAAAAAGGAACTTGAAATACTTTACATGAAAATAGATCTTGAAAATTGAGAAGGGAGAAAGAATCTGTTACAAAATTTCGGCAGCCTAACGGCGCCACTTAAAACTTCATAAAATGAAATAATGAGAGTAAGAGGGGATCTGTAATTATGTGAACATGAAAATGGAAGTAATAGGAGTATAAAAGAACACCCTTTAACCTAAGAACATGGAGCATAAAAGAAATTACATAAAAGAGATTTCTTGAAAAGAAAGAGAGAGATCGGATCTCTTACTTTAAAATGTAACTCTTAAACCTCAAAGGATGGGACCTTGAGGGCTTGGGGGCACCTTGGGAGGTAATGAGACCAGAACTTTGTTGGGGAAGAGTGGGGAGTCGAATGGATGAGAGGAGGGCTTGGTATTTATAGGGAAAGTGAGGGGACAAGGCATTAATGGCCAAGGGACACCTCACATGTGCTTTTCTCAAACCCATGTGCTCTCCCTTGGCATTTACCATGGAGTTAGGCCACATGGGGCCCCCAAAACAATAATTCATCACCATTGGCCGTCCAACCCTTAAAAATATCTCATGAAATCATCATGACACAGTTATGATGTCATTAAACATATCGAAACCCTAAAACTGCATTTTTACTATTCACTGAAAAAATTCATCTTTCTCAGAAAAATCCCAAAATTTCACCTTAACTAAATATCGATGCTCTAATTACATTTATGAACTCCATTTTATAAAAATAATTTTCTAAATATTTTTAATTTAATTTTTAAATAAAAACACGATTCATCGAGAATTCATTTTTTCCAGAAAAATCCCCAAAAATTACCATAACATAATATTGATGCTCTGAGTTCAGAAATAAAGTCATTTTTATAAAAAATAATTTCTTATTATTTTTAATTAAATTTTTTAATTAAAAAACACTATTCACCTGAAAAAAACTAATACTTGACTAATAATTTATGAAGCTGTTATTTACCCATTTTATTGAATCACATTACTTAATCTAGGTGTCTAAATTATATTAAAACTTTCTTTGAGTGAAATTACTAATCCATTTGGTCACATTACTTAATCCTAAGCGTAAAATCACTATTCACAATTTACTATTCATCAAAAATCAAGTTGGTCTTATTAGACTCTAAATTTCTTACTGGACATAATTGTAGAAGACCATTTTTTAAAAATCATTACACATTTTAAATTATTTAAGGTTTACATAAACACATTTTTTTAAAATATCCTTTTGAAAATTCATCAAAAATATGCATACTATATTTATCCGGACATTTGAAAATTCATAAACTTCATAAGAAGAAATCCCAATTTTTATTTAAAACAAAGGATTACACAAGGCAGTTATGGTCTCCTTACATAGCCCCTTATCACACCAGCATAGGAACTAAGTGTAAGGTGTGCTAAGGTGAGAGAATCTGGGGGAGGCTCGGCCAACATCACACGAGTAGTAATTTCTATTAGTTTGAACTTCTCGCAAAGGCGATTCCGTTCTAGTTTCACACGATGAAGTTCGGCTTGGGTTCGGTCCAGAGCAAATCCCAGTGGTGCTACCTCTTTCCCAAGTTCTGTTAGATGGGCTTTGATCGTTCCAAGACTACTGGGTGAGGCCATCAAATCTTCTTTCTATAACAATTAACCAAGATTACTTGTATTTAGAAACAATAATCAAAACATTTTGTTCATAGCGGTCATATTGACCGATGGTCATATAACAGTCAAAACCCAATGGTCTCATTTTAATTATAATCATGTTTATCAAATAAAACATTTTTGTTGAGTATAAAAATAAAATAAAATAACACATGAAATTAGGAAACAAGATTTATTCAAAATTTCGGGCAGTTACAATCTTCCCCCCTTAAGAAATTGTGTCCTCGCAATTTTTAAAATTGGGTTTTGAAATTTTGTTGAAAGTCCCACATCGAAAAAAGAGTCAGTAACACCATTACTTTAAAAGAAAGAAAAGGAAGTACAAAGGCCACCCGAGTTTACTCATACTAGGATTCCATGTAGTAAACATGGACATGGAGGGTAAAAAAGGGTCACATTCTAAAGGAGAGTGATAGAAAACATGATTAGGAGGAAGTTAACCACCAGAAAATCCCAAAATTATGATGTGTGTAAGAGGTCTTTGATTACCTAGTAGGAAACGTAAACCAACAACGTTTTTGTTTTACGTTCCTTTTCATAACTTTGAGGAATTCATTTACAACATAGAACAAAAACATAAGGAAATATATCTACCTTCATGTAGAGTTTCATACTTTAATAAGTTTCTACCAAAACTAATCTTTTCTTCAAACGATTAGCATTCAAAACTACTTGGTCTCATCAAAACACAAGAATCATTTTCTAGAGAATCACATAATCCACAAAAGATCAACTATCTATTTCTTCTATCTTTAAACATTATCCCAAAAATAGAAAGGGTAAGTTAAAACAACTCTTCAAAAAGAATCCCATAGGAATGGAAACTACTTTTAAATCTTCAAAGTTCCATGGTACTACCCGAAGTTCATCATAGACCATTCCGTAAATAATGGTACTTAAGATTCCTCAAAATAAACCAAACTAAGATTGAAACCCAAATACAAGAAAGATTTGATAACATAGTCTTCCAAAATAAACTTCATTGTTCATCTCCAAACAACATCAACCACTCCTAACATCTTATAACAAAAGTAGCTACCCTAAACATATTTTACCCAAGATAGGTTAATAATTCCCGTAAGTAACCTAAATTACTATAAGTCCACCTTAAATTCATCGATTCTTCAAAATATAAGTCAACCTTACTCCTCAATGAAAATACCGAAGTAATCTATTTACCTCGATCAAATATAGTTCCTAAAATAATGAACATCTTCCAAAATAATAATCATCTTTTAATCCCCTAATCATCTCTTTCATATTAATATGGAAATTGTTGCATTTCCTATCACATTGGTTATTGGGACATGTTCTTCCATCTCTCACCATTAACTAAGAAGAGAAATTATAATTAGAGGCTTAAATACTTAACCAATAATCACGAAAATGAGCTTAAAGCATATAAGGATAACTTGTAGAAGAAAAGTATACCCTAACTTGTGATCCCCTAGGTTCCAACCTAGGTTATCAATGATCATATATTATTATGTGAATCTTTGTTCCTTTAACAATGGTTCATACTAAGCTTATGAATTTACCAAAGTATATCCCCCGGGAGTTTCGTAACCAAGAGTGCAGCAAGGCCCGTTGTCGTGTACCAGTTCCCGTTTGAGTCTATCTCAAAGCGGTGTTTTCGGTTTTTACCACTATGTACATCTGTGCCAGAGCCACCTCTACCTGCTCGTATCCAGACAGAGATGTATTTGCTCAGAAACCCATTACTCAATACTCACCAAAATACCAGGAAGATTTCCTATATATAAACTTTTCTACAGGCTTCTTCCTAAAGTTTTCATATCCTAATTTCCACAAATAACTAAACCATCCTTTGATACCAACTATAGCATCCCATCTTTTTATAACATAACTTTCATTTCATTACACGGAACTGAGGATCTTTAAGGTTTAGTGTCTTGGAAACAAGGAACAAAATACATGAAAAGAACAAAAAACACTCTTCTTAAACACCTGAAAGGCTTCTCCTTAAGTTCATACTAGGTTCATTACTGCATCTCATAACCTGGGTACATACATCAAAAGAAAGGGTGAGCAGAAAGCCCAGTAAGGGAAATAAGAGAAACATTTTACATGTGAACTTGAGATACTTTAATAAGGACATGAAAAGAACTTTAAGGCATGAGAAAGAAATCATGAGATACATAATAATAAAAATAACATTTTTCATACTTGAATATGTGGCTACGAAATTTAATATTGACAATCATTTCGTTTCACCAAGGTCCATCCCCAAGGTGTCGTTAAAATTTACCAAGGTTATTCACCAAGGCGTCGTTAAAATGGTCATCTCTAGAGATTAAGTCTTTACCCAATGCATTGGAGCGCTATCTGGGCGCACCCTTGACATGTCTTTATTATCATGTGAGCCACATATATCATCATAAAACATTTCATAAATAACCCATATAGCATAAAATAAATGGGTTTTATTTCATAATCATAACGTTTTAAAAACTGCTTTAAAGACATGATCTTTACGTTACTTTAAACCCACGGAAAGGGAAAGAGGGTTTCATGTATGTAAATACCAGAATTTAAAATAGAACATTTTGGTATATATGTGAATACCCCTGTAGAAATAAGAGATTTGAGTATTCACTTTATAACATAAAATAATTTTGAGAAAAGAGAGAGAGGCACTTTGAGACGAAAATTCTGCAGCATAACGACTATGTTTCGGGGTTTTAGAAAACATTGAGAAGAGAGGGTACATGGGTCAAACATTCATAAATGACCCATAAAACAGTATAGGGACAAAATATAATGTATTTAAGAACATGTTAATGAAATTTGAAAATAAACCATATGAAATGAAGAACATGAAAGGAAGAAAAAATAAGATTTCTCTTGTGAGAATTTGGCAGCCTAACGGCGTCAGTTAAACTTCAACAAAATTGAATTGACAAGGTCGAATAGGGAATCTAATCATATGAAAATAAGAGTCTAGTATGATAGATATAGAGATCATACCCCAACATAATAAAAAGGAACTTTCAAGACTTGACATGGAATTAGAACTTTGAATAGGGAGAAAGGTGCAAGGACCACTTAAAAATTTAGTCGCCTAACGACGCCACTTAAACTTCAAAATACTGAATTGAAGAGATAAAATGGGGTCTCTCATCTTATGGTAATAAAAGATAATTATGATAGATATAGAGATCATACCCCAACATAACAAAAAGGAACTTGAAAGAATTGACATGAAAGTAGAACTTCAAAACGAGAAGGGTGAAGAACCACTTAAAAATTCGGCAGCCTAACGGCGCCACTTAAAACTTAAAAATACTGAATTGAAGAGACCAAATGGGGTCTCTCATCATATGGTCATAAAAGATCAGTATGATAGATATAGATATCATACCCCAACATAACAAAAAGGAACTTGAAATAATTGACATGAAAGTAGAACTTCAAAACGAGAAGGGTGAAGAACCACTTAAAAATTCGGCAGCCTAACGGCGCCACTTAAAACTTCAAAATACTGAATTGAAGAGATCAAATGGGGTCTCTCATCATATGATCATAAAAGATCAGTATGATAAATTTATAGATCATCCCCAAACATAATAAAAAGGAACTTGAAATACTTTACATGAAAGTAGATCTTGAAAAATGAGAAGGGAGAAAGAATTCGTTACAAAATTTCGGCAGCCTAACGGCGCCACTTAAAACTTCATAAAATGAAATAATGATAGTAAGAGGGGATATCTCATTATGTGAACATGAAAAGGGCGTTAAGAGGAGTATAAAATAACACCCTTTAACATAAGAACATGGAGCATAAAAGAAATTACATAAAAGATATTTCTTGAAAAGAAAGAGAGAGATCGGATCCCTTACTTTAAAATATAACTCTTAAACCTCAAAGGATGGGGCCTTGAGGGCTTGGGGGCACCTTGGGAGGACTCCTTGGGAGGTAATGAGACCAGAACTTCATTGGGGAAGAGTGGGGAGTCGAATGTATGAGAGTAGGGCTTGGTATTTATAGGGAAAGTGAGGGGACAAGGCATTAATGGCCAAGGGACACCTCACATGTGCTTTTCTCAAACCCATGTGCTCTCCCTTGGAATTTACCATAGAGTTAGGCCAAATGGGGCCCCCAAAACAATAATTCATCACCCTTGGCCGGCCAACCCTTAAAAATATCTCATGACATCATCATGACACAGTTATGATGTCATTAAACATACCGAAACCCTGAAACTGTATTTTTACTATTCACTGAAAAAAAATAATCTTTCTCAGAAAAATCCCAAAATTTCACCTTAACTAAATATCGATGCTCTAATTACATTTATGAGCTCCATTTTATAAAAATATTTTTCTAAATATTTTTAATTTAATTTTTAAATAAAAACACTATTCATCGAGAATTCATTTTTTCCAGAAAAATCCCCAAAAATTACCATAACATAATATCGATGCTCTGAGTTCAGAAATAAAGTCATTTTTATAAAAATAATTTTCTAATTATTTTTAAATAAATTTTTTAATTAAAAAAACTATTCACCTGAAAAAAACTAATACTTGACTAATAATTTATGAAACCGTTATTTACCCATTTTATTGAATCACATTACTTAATCTAGGTGTCTAAATTATATTAAAACTTTCTTTGAGTGAAATTACTAATCCATTTGGTCACATTACTTAATCCTAAGCGTAAAATCACTATTCACAATTTACTATTCATCAAAAATCAAGTTGGTCTTATTAGACTCTAAATTTCGTACTGGACATAATTGTAGAAGACCATTTTTTGAAAATCATTACACATTTTAAATTATTTAAGGTTTACATAAACACATTTTTTTAAAATATCCTTTTGAAAATTCATCAAAAATATGCATACTATATTTATCCGGACATTTGAAAATTCATAAACTTCATAAGAAGAAATCCCAATTTTTATTTAAAACAAAGGACTACACAGGGCAGTTATGGTCTCCTTACATAGCCCCTTATCACACCAGCATAGGACCTAAGTGTAAGGTGTGCTAAGTTGAGAGAATCTGGGGGAGGCTCGGCCAACATCGCACGAGTAGTAATTTCTATTAGTTTGAACTTCTCGAAAAGGCGATTTTGTTCTAGTTTCACACGATGAAGTTCGGCTTGGGTTCGGTCCAGAGAAAAGCCCAGTGGTGCTACCTCTTTCCCAAGTTCTGTTATATGGGCTTCGATCGGTCCAAGACTACTGGGTGAGGACATCAAATATTCTTTCTATAACAATTAAACAAGATTACTTGTATTTAGAGACAATAATCAAAACATTTTTTTCACAGCGGTCATATTGACCGATGGTCATATAACAGTCAAAACCCAATGGTCTCATTTAAATTATAATCATGTTTATCAAATAAAAAAAATTTGTTGAGTATAAAAATAAAATAAAATAACACATGAAATTAGGAAACAAGATTTATTCAAAATTTCGGGCCGTTACATGATCTCTACGTGCTAATGGAAAAAGGGAACCTTTTTCACATTTTTTTCAAGGCCCAAAAAGGCCCAGAAGTCCTTCAAAATTGAGTTTTTAGTCGGGGTTCTCCAATTTTTTAACATTCAAACAGGTATAACATCTGATTTGGATTTCTTTTAGGAATATACCACATATCATATAGAATATTGTTTCATTTTCTTCAATTTTTCTCGTTGTGGAGTTGAAACGGACTTCTGGATTAGAAGTTATGGTCGTTTTAACATTCTATGGCTTTTCAGATACACATATATATGTATTTATTCATAAATATATATGTGTGTGTGTGTGTGTGCGTGTTGTATATATGTATATATGTATTTATTTATTTATTTATAAACACACATAAAAAACATATTTGGTAAATTTATTTAAAAATAATTTTATTAATATATATATTAATATAAAAATAAATATATAGATAAAAATTTATAACTATATATATATATATATATATATATTAATATACAAATATATATATATACTAATATATGAATAAATATATATGTATAAATATAACTTAATATATTTATATTAATATGAATCTATATTAATATAGGAATAAATATAACTATATATATAGATATATAAATATTAATATATATTAATATATAAATATATATATATATATATATATTAATATATGAATAAATATATATGTATTAATATAACTAAATATATTTATATTAATATGAATCTATATTAATATACGAATAAATATAACTATATATATAAATAAATAGATATAGGTTTCTTATAGAATCTGTCTATGCAACTGCAAATTAGGTGGCCCTGAAGGCCTTGAGGTGGACCGAAGGCGCATTCACTAGAGCAGGGCTAAATAGACTTGGAATAATGAGAGGGTATTTTATTTTCCATTGGTACTGCGCCTGTGCACCTCTACACATTGACATGCTAGCCGAACAGTCATGAAAAGGTGGAGAGCTAATCACAATACAGATATTGGGAGGGGAATTTTCAAGTAGTCATAGACTGTATGATTTACTTGAGACCTACGGGTCATGTATTGTCTCCAAGCATACGGGCAATGTAATATCTAATCCTACGGGCCTTGTAAGGTTTCCCCCTCTTCCCTTGAAATGGGTTTCATAAAAAAAAAATAAAAAAGGCCTTCAGTCCATTCAACCATTAAATAGAGAAAAATACTAAATAGATCAGTGGTAAAGGTGTAGGCGCGCAAGGGGGGAGGTCTCGGGTTCGACTTCGGGTGGAATTAGGGGTGCACGTGGGCAAGTGGCAGATGTCTGGGCAAGTACAATGCATGGAGAGTGGTAGGCGGTCCACCTAGCACTGATAAAATGGTAGGTCAAGTACTGTTAAAATATCCCCTAAGTATTGTATTTTTTTCAGTTTTTTTTGACTTTTATCAGCACTAAAAAAAGCTCTGATAAAATTGGCCTTTATCAGCACTTTTTTTAGTGCTGATAAAAGGGGCCCCCTATATTTTCCTCAATTAACAGTGCTTTTCTAGAAATGTTAATTCCTTTTTCTAGCGCTGATAAAGGCTATAGTTTTAGTAGTATTTCAATACTTGATGCACCATGATGATTCGAGGGAATTCTACACTACACACATGTAATATTCATGTGTACATGAGAAAATCCATACTGTGATTGATATCATCATGCAAAAAATATAAACTTTCCATGAATGTGTATCATTGTAATGAGGAGTGAAATCATCAAGAGACTCCATCTCTTCACCTCCTGTACTCAATCACATGAGGATTTAAATGTCGTGTGATTTCCCCATCTGAACCTTTGGCTGCATAACACATTCAGGTGGCTTGGGTAATATGACATTCATATGATGGATTGAAACACTATCCATACACCCTTTTTCATGCAGCCATGATATGAAAACACTCTTGATCGTGTTATGGCATCATACATTCATGAATATGCAATACATCAAAGACAAGTGGAGCATATTTCCATGACAAAGCTAATGATCCATTGGAAGATTTAGCCCAGTTTTTTATAATCCCTTTGGTATGTTGGTTTGATCATGTGGTGCCCAGATGAAAAATTGATGGGAAAAGAACAAAAATTCTTTTAAAATAAGGAGAAAATATGAAAAATTTGGAGGCCTTTCACGATCATAATCTTCAAATGATGCGCCCATCCAGTTTGTAAGATACTACAGAGGCCTAGATGATGTGTATGTCTTGTCACGCAAGTGGCCGCTGGTATGTCCCCCTCATCCGGTAAAGGGACATGAACATATCTAGGCGCTCTTGAACTCCCCCTCCATATCCAAATAAAAACAAAAGGTTTCTTCCATTTTTATTCTCACACACCATCAAATGACCCTTTATAAGTCATGCGAAGTATCATCAATGGGGAGAGTGATTTTCTTTGACAACACTAATACAAAGTCGCGATACCCCAAGCCTTTGTTAAATAAAACAGATGAAATAAAATGGAAATAATGGGAGCTTATTGTGAGGAGAAGATACATTGATATCATGTGAAAGAGGTCATGTACCCTGAAAGATCATCATTGATCCCACTGAGTCACCCTAGACATGTCAGAATGATCTCACAGAAGCCCTTCAGAAAATCCACCTTGGTCTCGTGGAAGGTCCCATACAAAGCATATCAGATCATGTGATAGTCTTTCAACATGCATCATGAAATCACTATGGGCCCCATACATGTCGTCCAGACATTATAATATCCCCTTAAAATATCCACATGACTAGTAAATATCTATTTAGTTGTCTAAAATTCAATAGATGAGGTACCGACGGGATGATCTTGGGGTCACTGAAATCATACAACACCCCCCGAATAACCCAGGGCATTATCATTCAAAGTGTGTAACATTAAATACCTCCACTTACTCTAACAAAAATCTGTGAAATACGTTCTGCACAAATCATAGTATAATTGATGTGGAAAGGGCTACAAATCCCCCACCCTAGCATGAAAAAGAACATCTTTGGATCCACAAATCATTACACCCGGGAATCAGAGAAGACTTTTCATAGAGACCAATCTCACGATCACAATGTCTTCTACCAGGTAAAGATATGGGGTATAACCTAAGGGGTAACAAGGTATGCATAGGCATTTCATGTGATCTTTTTAGATCATATTAAAGACTTCTATAAGATTATGTGAAGGGAATCTTGTATATCTACTGAATAATGTGGAACCTAAACAAGATAAAACACTAAACAAATATAAATAACATATGAAATAAAGATAGAATAAAAGAATAAAAGATGGGAGACTCACATGAAGAACATATATGCTAATCCTTATGCACTTCACATGACTCCTCTAGGTTATGTGACACCACTGAGACACATTTCTTAAATCGTGTAACGCTCCCTTCGCATACCATTTGGATCACGTGATGCCCCTTGGGAATGTCAAGTCAAGTCACATAGTGCTCCCTAGGCATGCAACATGAGTATTTAAAAGCCCTATGGGATCACCATTTATGTCTTGTGATATCCTCTCAACATGTTTCCCAAATCATATAGGGACACCAGTGCAAGTCATCTAGACCTCTTGATGTCCTCTAGAAAAGATAGTTGGATCTTGTAGAAGCCACCAAGAATGATATTTATCTCATTTGATACCCTAAGATCATATAATATAGGTCTTATGATGTCTTCCAGACATGTTATCTAGCTCATGTGATGTAACACCCCAAGATTTCATAGTAATTTATTTTCTTTAAACTAATTCAATAGCTTGCGCTACACGCAACACCGAGTTCGAGCGCACCCTGACTTACCAAACTAGTCGTTCAAAAAAAAGTTATGAATGGTATCAAATTCATTTTAAAATTTATATTCTCCATATAATTTTAACATCCATATTATGTGTTTCTTAGACATAATATAATAACAAATTCAATTTTTCAGATAAAAGAAGTATTTTTCAAAAATTACAATTTTACCACCTTTTAATGAAGAACCCTTTTTAAATCCAATATTTGACACTTTTATATATTCAATTTGCCAAAAAAAACTTCTTATTTAGAATCAGGACATAAAAATTTAGTTTGGATAAATTTTCGGTGCTTTTTTGATAACTTTCATATTTTTATGGATAGGGAAAATACTAAATTTTAATTGAAAACAAATTTTTTAATCAAAAAAATTTAGTGTTAAATTATACATTTAAATGGTTTTGAATTGTAATTAGATATTATTTTTATCATTTAATCCGATTTTTCTCTTTAGAACTAATTTTACATTTAAATTGGACATAAACACATATCAATCTTTTGATAGTTTTTACTTCTCAAAACTCGGCTTTCTGGTTTTGACAATGGGAATATTTTTTAAAATTAATTAATACAATTTCTATGTTTTGAATTTGGTAAAATAGACATAATTTTTAAATTTGAAATATTAAAGTTATCTTTGGGTAAATTTTTGGTATTTTTCTAAAAACTTTCAATTTTTGATGAACAGTGAAAAACACTGCGTTATTGTTTATAGCTGACTTTTTATTTCAGTAATTATTTTTAATTTAAATTTATTTTAAAGTCAAAATAGATACATAATACCTATATTAGTTCAATTTAATTTATTTGAGACGTTTTATAATAAGATTATATATATATAATTTTATTGAACTTTTTACCATCTTTTACGCACCTTCAAGGCACATTTTCAAATTTGCATAAAATAAAATTTTACCACTTATGTGAATTGAATTTCAAAAATCCGAGAGAAAATATTGAAATTTTAAGTAAAATGTGGCTCAATAAGATGAAAATAATTTTTGGTGAATTGTAATTTTTGAATTTTATTTACGAGAGTTAAAAGCAAATAGGGTAATTGAAGGTAAAAATGATATTATAATACCCCCACACATTTTAAATTTTTTTTGGATAAGTGTATTTAGACCAAAATAAACCATTGGAATAAAATATTATCCTTTTTATCCACTTTAATTAGATTAGTACATTTATTATTATTTTATTTAAAGAAGAGTTAAAAGTGTTAAATTCAAAGTTTAATAACTAAACCATTTTTAATATAGGGTTATAAATGAGATAAATTCAACTATAAATATTCATGAGAAATATAAAAATATTTCCTACATCATGTTATTTTATTTATAATTTTTAGACATTAAATAATTAAATTTATTTATGACACAATGATGATGTAGTAATTTTCTTACTAATGAAGGATTAAAATAATTGATATTATAAATATGCAAATAAATGTAAATTGAGAATTTTTATGTATTAAACTAATTTTATAGGTTAATATAACATTTTAGGGTTGATATAATGTACTTTTTCGAAGTAATCAAGTTTTTTTTACTTTCACAAAAACCAAATACTAAATAGTGTCAAAATTGATATAAATGAGTATTTAAAACAAATACTATATTATTAAATGATATAATATTCTTAAAATATAAGGCTCAGCCAAAGGACTTATATAATGATATATATGTCATTAATGAACCACTTGAGGTTCTCTTTTCATTTTATAGTAATTTTATTAACAATTTAATATAAAAATACTAGAATACATGGTAAAAGTTAAACTATTTAACTAAGAATTAAATCTAAAAGATAAGGTTAATATGGTGACCTAAACTTCTCTAAAACCTATTTTTTGAGATTATTTCGACCAATACCAACCTTATACTTGAAATAAATTCATTTTTAGCCATTATAAGCCAAAAAATAGTTTATAATAAAATAATATTTCAAGATTTTCCTAAAGTGACCATCACCTCTCTTATAAAAGGCTACTTCCCCTTCTCTTAAAATAACACCCCAAAGACATTTGGCTCAGCCAACCCCTACTCCAATATCCTCCCAACTAACCTAATTGAACCTATAGTCCTTAATTTTAACAAAAAGCCAACCTAAGGAGCCCTTTTGATCAAATCAAATGGAAGCACCCAAAGAAGAGGTAATAATTTCATCACCTCTTTCAAAGTTCTTTTCTTCTTCCACTTCCTCTTTCATTATTTATTCGATACCAAAATAATAACTATAGAAAATTTTAAATATAGTGATTTTATTATAAATATTTTACAACCATATTCATTATTATATCCATCCTATGAATGACAAAGTCAACATATGTGCGTATGTACGGCTTACCGTCTCCACGTTGTGGTGTAGTTTGTTATTCAACACTTCATTATTTGGATTGGTATAATAATGAGTATAACTGATGTAAATAATAAATATGAAATTTTAATGATTCTTTATATATAATATACCATCCAATTACAAACTATTTCACCACTAATAGAATGATATTGTCACTCGTGCGTACGTACGGCTTACTGTCTCCAAGACTTGATCGGATTTCGTTTCCCATCGAAAACATTCAAGAGTAATTTTCATTTAATGATTAAAAATAAATTTTAAGAACTTAATATCATTCTTTATATGAATCAAATATATCTTATCTATAAAAAACATAACTTACATAATAAACTTTATAAAGTAAAACAAATCAGTTAACACCCAAAATAATGATACTACTGAAATATCATTAACAAAGTAATATTAGAAGATCATATATGATATCATATTTATATATGTGGTTTTTTTATAATTTAATAATAATGATTTCACCATTGTATTGGAGTTTTACCTACCCTCTACTAAGTAAAAGTACAAGGTAAGGGGTTTTTATCTCACTTTTTATTCCCATGAGATTCATGCTATATTTTCCACTATTTCCTTTTGTGTGGTGTATGTACTACCCATGATTGTATTCATTGTGTAATGTAATTTAATTAATGGGTATTTACAACTTCATTGTATGGTCCTTATTTCATGGGGTGTATGTTTTGTAAGTTACCAAATCGGTAAGGGAATTTCTAATTTCAATTTCAACTCATTGGGTTTTACGCAAACTTCATTGATTATTTACTCTAAGATTATGTGTGAAATCGCTATTTATTTATTTATGTTGTAATTTAAATTCACCTTTCTATGGATAGACTTTTGATATAAATAATCAATCCATTGATAAATTCTCAAGTGATCGACGTGAACTTGATAAGAGTAATCTTAACTCAATTTCCATTCATTGAGTTAAACATCCAAGTCATTGGTGTTGTTTTTACAATAATATGTGTGAATGTACTCTGATTTATTTACACTAAATATCTAATCATATTGACTGTATTTATATTTTTCACACATAATTGTTTCATTGATTTATCCTTAACTTAAGGATGTGGTCTTTATAGGGGATTTCATCTCAATTTACATTTCATTGAGACTTCTTTGTTGTTATGCGCCAATTCACTTTTATATGGTGCATATACTGTATTTTGACATAGTATATCATGAATCACTTTATTATCATGATATTATAATTTTTTTATTACCTAAATTATTTTTAGTCAAGCGTGTGACAATCGGGTCCCGGTGACAGCACAACCACCCCACCTTAACACGGTCGTCGGGTCCTGGCCCACCAGGTACCACCCAGTTGCCCCGTAGACATGTGGGGCCCACCCTAGGGTCCACCCACATGCCTGAACGGGTCATATGACTAATATGATAGTCCCCATAGGCCAACACATGTCCTTTCCAGTGTGCTTTATCCTCACTCACACACACCCTGGAGAACTTCCCAGGAGGTCACCCATCCTGATCACTACTCTAGGCCAAGCACGCTTAACTGTGGAGTTCTAATCAGGCAGGCTCCCGAAAATGAAGGTGCACCTTGTTGACATGAGTCATATCATTTTGTCATTTAACCCTTTATCATTTGGGGATGTTACAATCACCCCCCCCCCCTTAGGGCACAACACCCTCGTTGTGGGCCCTATATCTCAACCCAGGCAATGCAGCGCACTTAAGTCTGGGTTCCACCTCTGATACCAAATGTGACAACCGAGTCCCGGTGACAGCACAACCACCCCACCTTAACACGGCCGTCGGGTCCTGGCCCACCAGGTACCACCCAGTTGCCCCGCAGACACGTGGGGTCCACCCTAGGGTCCACCCACATGCCTGAACGGGTCATATGACTAATATGATAGTCCCCATAGGCCAACACATGTCCTTTCCAGTGTGTTTTATCCTCACTCACACACACCCTGGGGAACTTCCCAGGAGGTCACCCATCCTGATCACTACTCCAGGCCAAGCACGCTTAACTGTGGAGTTCTAATCAGGCAGGCTCCCGAAAAGGAAGGTGTACCTTGTTGACATGAGTCATATTATTTTGTAATTTAACCCTTTATCATTTGGGGATGTTACAAAGCGTCTTTCAATTGGTTAGTAACACTAGCTAAAATATCATTTTTAATGTTTTAAAGATTTATTCTTCTAAATTTTTCTCATTAATGTTCATGTTTTAAAAATGGTTTTAAGAATTTATTTATATGGACCTGAATGTTTTAAAATTAAAATTACTTTTAAAGGTTTCAAAGTGGTATGGGACACTTTGATTCAAAAATATCTTTTAAACAGATTCTTGATAAATAGTGATACTTTTAAATGTTTTCAAGAAAAAGATGATATTTCTCTCTAATAGTTTTACAGATTATTTTCATCTATGTCAATATCCTTCATTACTCTTGATTGAGGTTGATTTATTATAATACAATATTCCATATTCTGTTTAATGAGTTATGTTTGACTATGGATGTGCTGTGTTTATTCCATTCAGGGTTTGTGGTTAAAATATTGACATTTCATTTGCTAGTTTTAATAAGAATGTTTAGATTATCTTTAAACCTTGTCATAAGTGGAATGAATTGGACTTAGTAAGTAATGGGTGGAGCCTACTATAACTTCTCGATGCATCGGTAGGTCTCATGAGAAAAACTAGTATCTTGGCACAAGGCCTTGACAAAATATTATTTTTATTCTTGGCACGAGGCCTTGACTATGTGGTTATGATGTTCGGCATTATGAATTCCATCACTATGAAATTAGATATTGATATTACATGTGATTATTCGACTAGTAGAATATATATGTTAATAAGTAAATGGAATTATTTGATTTATATTTTTCATATTATATAGAAGTTTAAGTTTAAAAGGCTTGTGTTTTAGTCTAATAAATTGCCTTAAATTTTTATGCTTATTTAGGAATGTTTCCACTATATTGTTCTCCTTACTGAGCATCTAAGATCACCCCCTTTCTTATGTTTTATTTTTTTCAGGATGTGAAGAAGTATATTATGTTTCACCAGCAGGGATAGGCTAAGGGATATGAGTGTGTTCAAATGGGACGCAATGTTGTTGTTTTTTTTCATGATGTAATGTAAAACTTATTTATGTATATAGTACTTCCAAGTATACAAAACTAATAAGTATTTTGAGACTTGATATCTTGTGATCATTCCAATGTTATGTAATAATGCACCGACTCTGGGTAACTAGGGTAAGGGCATTACAGTTAGTATCAGAGGAAGTTTAGTACAAACCTTAGAATCTAGATTTAGAAAGACTGTGATTAGAAAACACTACCCTAAGAAAGAATTTGAGGATTTGTATAGAAGAACATCTAGAATTTTGGTAATGTCAATATTATATGGGTTTTACAAGTAATATATCCATGTCTGGATATGATCAGTTAGAGGTAGCTCTGGCATAGATGTACCTAGGGGTAAAACCTGAAAACACCTCTTTGATCTAGACTCGAATGGGAACTGGTGCACGACAATGATTCTTGCTGCACTCTTGGTTACAAAACTTCCGAGGGATATACTTATTATAATTCAAATTTTCTTTACAAATTTATTTGAAGGATTTAAATATAAGATGATAATAAATAACCTTGGTTAATCCTAAGGTGTTTTACATTGAAAATAAGGTGTCTTGATATTCTCTAAATTATTTTATGACTCACACTATACTTTCTAGTTTTAGTCAATGGCTGGATTCCAAGGAATTCATAGTAACATTGAACATGATGTACAAGGTGGGAATGATGGTGGAAATGAGAAACTAAATGGAATGTTGATAGGTGTAAAATAAATTGTGTTCATGCCAAATAAGGTTTACAAAAATATGATCAACAACATATACATTAACCAAATAACAAACTCAACAAAGAAGAGAAATGCATAGAATAATAAGAGCTCCAGCAGTGGAGACCACGAAGAAAACAAAGATCAATTTATATCATGAAGGAAATGTAGAAGACACCCATAAAAGTGAATCAATGGAACAAATAAATGATTTATGTGTGGGTAAAAGGACATAAAGTAAATAATTACTGATGAAAAATGAAGATTATTATGAAAGAAAATAAAAATGATCCTAAGAATCCATTTATAGTCATTTATTGTAAATGTAGGGGACCTTGGCATTACCCGAGTCAATTACCTATTGTATAGAATAACACCTAGGTTAAGGAATAACCTATGTGGAAATAAATGGATGGAGAAATTTTTAAGAGTATTAATTCTCTTTGTTGATGGGATTACTTTGGAAGACTTTTCTCGTGTAAGTGTAACTCTAAAGTTTGTTATGTGAAAATTCTATTTGAGTAAGAATTGACTTTTCTTTTGTGGATATTGTAATAAAGAACCATTTGGGTTTATATGATCCTTGAATTTGAGGGAATAACAAGTTATTAATTTTTGGGATGAAAATGTGAGGTTTGAGATAACATTTGTGGATAAATTATGTTATGATTATTTTAAGGAATTTATCTCATCTTGGGAATGTTAAAAAAATATAGTTTTTGAAAAAGTAAAACATGCAGACTGTGTGACAACCCATCACGTCGGACAAAGATACAGGAATCGAACCCACATCTAAAGTGTAACTGGGATTTATCACCTACCACTGGGCTACGTGAAGTCTCGGGTTAGTGTGACTAATTCTTTTTATTTAAATGATTTTATTGATCAATAATAAGTTGATTTGAGATCTAATGTTTTGTCAAATGGATATCCTTAGTATAGGATAATTATTTGGTGATTAAGTTAGAAATTTTATTTTAGAAGACGTTCGCTCTATTAGGAACACAATATACCTTAGGAAAATAGAATACTTTGGGATTTCATTTGAAGTGGAATGGTGTGTTTTTTTGTTTTGGAAGAATAAATGTTTTTTATAGAGATTATGGTTATTAATTTAAATGATTATCCTATCATAGAGAATATGTGATTTGGTTAATTACACTTATGTGTGAGAAATTAAGAGTAGTTGATGTTATTTGGAGATAAATGTTAAGATTTACTATGAAATACTATGTGATTAAATTCTTCTGAGTTTTGGGTTTCAATCTTAGTTTGGATTATATTTATGTATTTTAAGTACAATTGAATATTTAATAGTCTTTATTGAACTTTGAGTATTGTTTGTTTAATTTTGAAAATTAAGATTTGTATTTCTTTCAATAAAAGATTATCCATTTTTGGTATCATCTGATCCTGTACTAACCATTTGGTTTTGGTTAATCTCTAAAGATAATGGAAATATATAGTTCATCCTTCATGGATTATGTGATTCTCTATAAGTTGATTCTAGTGGTTCTGGTGTGACCAAGTCATCTTGAATACTCATCCTTTGGAGAAAAAATGAGTTAGTGGTAGAAATTTATTAAAATATGAAATTATACTTAAAAATTACGTATATATCTTTATGTTATTAGTCAATCTCATAATAAATTCCTCAACTTTATGAAATGGAACTTAAAACAAAAATGTTGTCAGTTTACTTTTCCTAATGGGAAACTAATGACCGTTTAACCCATCATAGGTTTGTGATTTTCTTATTGTTAACATTCTCTTGATCATGTTTTATATAACTCTCCATCAAAACTTGACAGCTATTTTATCTTTCATATCCATGTTTACCTACATTGAATCCTAGTATGGGTTATCTTGGGTGACCTTTGTACTTCTCTTTCTTTCTTTTAAAGTGATATTTTTATTGAATCTTTTTCAGATGTGGGACTTTCAATGAAGTTCCCAAGCCCTATTTTAAAAATTTTGAGGATAAAATCTCCAAAAGTGGGGAATATTTTAACACCCCAAGATTTTAATGTAAGTTGTTTTCTTTAAAGTAATTCAATAGCTTACGCTACACACAAAACCAAGTTCGAGTGCACCACAAATTACCAAAATATCCATTCAAAAAATAATTATGAATAGTATTAAATTTATTTGGAATTTTATATACTACATATAATTTTAACATCCATATTATGTGTTTCTTAGACATGATATAAGAACAAATTCAATTTTTCAGATAAAAGAAGTATTTTTCAAAAATTACAATTTTACCACCTTTTAATGGAAAACCCTTTTTAAATACACTATTTGAAAATTTTATATATTTAATTTGAAAAAATAAACTTCTTCTTTAGAATAAGGACATAAAGTTTTATTTTGGATAAATTTTTGGTGCTTTTCTCATAACTTTCATATTTTAATGAATAGTGAAAAATAATAAATTTTAATTAAAAACAACTTTTTAAATCAAAATTATTTATAGTGTTAAATTATACATTTAATTGGTTTTGAAGTATAATTAGATTATAATTTTATCATTTAATCCAATTTTGGTCATTGGAAGTAATTTTACATTTAAATTTGACATAAACACATATCAATCTTTTGATTGTTTTTACTTTTCAAAAACTCGTTTTCTGGTTTTGACAACAGGAATATTTTTTAAAATTATTTAACACAATTAATATGTTTTGAATTTGGTAAAATAGACATCATTTTTTAATTTTTAATATATCAAAATTATATTTGGGTTAATTTTCGGTAGTTTTCTAAAAACTTTCAATTTTTGATGAATAGTGAAAAACACTTCGTTATTATTTAAAGCTGAAATTTTATTTAAATAATTATTTTTAATTTAAATTTATTTTAAAGTCAAGATAGATACATAATACCTATATTAGTCCAATTTAATTCCTTGAAGTAATTTTATAATAAAATTAGACATATAAAATTTTATTGAACTTTTTACCGTCTTTTACCCACCTTATAGGCACATTTGAAAATTTGCATAAAACATAATTTTACTAATTCTGTAAGTTGAATTTAAAAAAATATAAGAGACACAGTTGAAATCAGTAAGTAAAATTTGGTTCAATAAGATAAAATAATTTTTGGTGAATAGTTACTTTTGAATTTTATTTACCACGGTTAAAAGTAAATAGGGTAATTAAAGGTAAGAATGATATTATAATTACCCCAAAACATGTCCTAATTCTATTGGATTAGTGTATTTTGACCAAAATCAACCTTAGGAATAAAATATGTTCCTTTTTTTCCACTTGGATTAGATTAGGACATTTATTATAATTTTATTTAAAGAAGAGTTAAAAGTGTTAAATTCAAAGTTTAATAACTAAACCATTTTTAATATTGAGTTATACATGATATAAATTATAGTATAAATATTCATTAGATATATAAAAATATTTTATAAATCATGGTATTTTATTTATAATTTTTAGACATTAAATAATTTAATTTTTTTATGACACAATGATGATGCATTAATTACCTTATTAATGAATGATTAAAATAATTGATATTTTAAATATCAAACTAAATGTAAATTGAGACTTTCGATGAATTCCACAAATTTTATAGGTTAATATGACATGTAAGTATTGATTTAATGTATTTTTCTCTAATTAATCAAGTTTCTTTGACTTTCACAAAAACCAAATACTAAATAGTGTTAAAATTGACATAAATGAGTATTTGAAACAAATTCTATATTATTAAATTATATAATATTCCCAAAAATATAAGGTTTAGAAAAAGGACTTATATAATTATATATATTTAATTAATGAACTACTTGAGGTTATCTTGGAATTTTATATTAATTTTATTAACCATGTAATATAAAAATACAAGAAGACATGGTAAAAGTGAAACTATTTAACTAAGAATTAAATCTAAAAGATAAGGTTAATATGGTGACCTAAACTTGTCTAAAACCTATTCGTTGAGATGATTTTGACCCATCCCAACCTTATTCTCTAAATAAATCCATTTGGATACATTATAAACTGAAAATTATTTTATAATAAAATAATATTTCAAGATTTTCCTAAAGGGACCCTCACCTCTCTTATAAAAGGGTACTTCACCTTCTCTCAAAATCACACCTCTAAAACCATTTAGATCGGCTAAAACCTTCTCAAATATCCTCCCAACTACCCTAAATTGAACCTAGAGGCCTTAATTTGATCATAAAGTCAACCTAAGGAGCTCTTTTGATCAAATAAAAAGGAAGAACTCGTAGAAGAGGTAATAATTCCATAACCTCTTTCAAAGTTATTTTCTTCTTCCACTTCCTCTTTCATTGCTGTTTCCATACTAAAATAATAACTCCAGTACCTTCTATATACTATGATATTATTATAAATATTTTACAACCATATTCATTGTTCTATCCATCCTATAAATGAAAAAGTCACCATACATGTGTACGTACAGCTTACCATATCCATGTCATGGTGTAGTTTGTTATTCAACACTTCATTATTTTGATGGGTATAATAATGAGTATAACTAATTTAAATAATAAATATGATATGTTAATTATTCTGCATATATAATATACCATCCAATTATATATGATTTCACCACTAATAGAATGATATTGTCCCTCGTTCGTACGTACGGCATACCGTCTCCATGACACGATAAGATTTCATTCTCCATCGTAACCATTCAAGAATAATTTTCATTTTCTAATTAAAAATAATGTATAAGAACTTAATATCAATATAGATATAAATCAAATAAATCTTATCCATAAAATACATGACTTACGTAACAAAACTTATAAAGGAAAACGAATCAGTTAACACCCAAAACAATGATACTACTAAAATATCAATAACAAAGAAATATTAAATGGTCATATATGTTATCATATTTATGTATATGGTTACTGTATAATTTAATAACAATGATTTCACCATTATACATGAGGTTAACCTGCCCCCAACTAAAGAAAAGTACAAGGTAATGGGTTTTCATCTCACTTTTTATTCCCGTGAGATTCATGCTATATTTTCCACTATTTCTTTTTATGTAGTGTATGTACTACCCATGATTGTATTTTTTGTATAATATACTTTAATTTATTGGTATTTACAAATTCATTGTATGATCCTTATTTAATGGGGTGTATATTTTGTAATTTACCTAATCGGTAAGGGATGTTCTAATTTCAATTTCCACTCATTGGGTTTTACACAAACTTCATTGATTATTTTACTCCAAGATTATGTTTGAAATCACTATTTATTTATTTATGTAGTAATTTACACTACCCTTTATATGTATATACTTTTGATACAAATAATAACACCATTTATAAATTCTCAATTCATTGATATGAACTTGAAAAGAGTAATCTTAACTCAATTTCCATTCATTGAGTTAAACATCCATGTCATTGGTGTTGTTTTTACAAGAATATGTGTGAATGTCCTCTAATTGATTTACACTAAATATCCAATCATATTGAGTGTATTTATATTTTTCACACAAAATTATTTCATTGATTTATCCTTAACTTAAGGATACTATCATTATAAGGTATTTCATCTCAATTTACATTCCATTGAGACTTCTTTGTTGTTATGCACCAGTTCACTTTTATATGGTGCATATATTGTACTTTGAAATTGTATATCATGAATCCATTTATTCTCATGTTATTATAAATTTTTTATTACCTCGATTATTTTTATTCAATCATCTCTCGTTTGGTTAGGAACTCTAACAAAAATATCATTTTAAATGTTTTAAAGATTTATTCTTCTAAATATTTCTCATTAATGTCCATGTTTTAAAAATAGTTTTTAAGGATTTATTTATATGGACATGAATGTTTAAAAATAAAAATTCCCTTCAAAAGTTTCAAAGTAGTATGGGACTCTTTGATTCAAAAATATCTTTTAAATGGCTTCTTAATAAATAGTGATACTTTTAAATGTTTTCAAGAAAAAGGGGATATTTCTCTTAAATAGTTTTACTGATTATTTTCATCTATGTAAATATCCTTCATTACTTTTGATTGAGGTTGGTTTATTATAACACAATCTTCCATATTGTATTTAATGAGTTATGTTTTACTGTGGATGTGTTATGTTTATACCATTCATGGTTTGTGGTTAAAATACTGACATTTTGTATGCTAGTTTTAATACGAATGTTTAGATTATGTTTCAACCTTTTCATATGTGGAATGATTTGGAATTAGTATGTGACAGGTGAAGCCCACTATAGCTCCTCGATGCATTGTTAGGTCTCATGATACAATATAGTGTCCTGGCATAAGGCCTTGAAAAAAATCTTATTTGTAGTCTTGGCACGAGGCCTGGACTATGTGGTTATGATATCCGGCATTATGCATTCCATCATTATGAAATTAGCTATTGATATTACATGTGATTATTATACTAATAGAATAATCATGTGAATAATTAAATGTCATTATTTGATTTATATTTTCCATATTATACTGAAGTTTAAGTTTAAAAGGCTTGTGTTTTAATCTTATACATTGCCTTAAATTTTTATGCTTATTTATGAATGTTTCTGCTATATTGTTATCCTTACTGATCATCTAAGCTCATACTATTTCTTATGTTTTATTTTACCTAGGATGTGAAGAAGTATATTATTTTTGACCGGTAGGGATGGGATAAGGGATATGAGTGTGTTCAAAGGGGACATAATGTTTTTGTCATTTTTTTACTTCATTATGTAATGTAAAACTTATTTATGTATCTAGTACTTCTAAGGCTACTAAACTAATAAGTCTTTCAAGACTTGATCTCTTGTGATCATGCCAATGTTATGTAATAATGCACTGACCCTGGGTAACTAGGTTCAGGTCGTTACATGTGACACCAAAAATGTTCTCCCTAGGCATGCCACCTGAGTCTTTCAAATACCTATAGGATCACCATCTATATCTTTTGATATCCTCTAGAAATGTTTCCTAAATCACATGGTGACAGTAGTGAAAGTCATCTAGACCTCATGATGTCGTCTAGAAAAGATAGTTGGATCTTGTAGAGCCATCCAATAATGATAGTTATCTCATGTGATACCCTCAGAGCATATAATATAGGTCTTATGATGTCTTCCAGACATTTCATCTATATCCTGCGATGTAACATCCCAAGATTTCATAGAATGTTATTTTCTTTAAAGTAATTAAATAGCTTGCGCTACACGCTACACCGAGTTCGAGCGCACAATGACTTATCAAACTAGTCATTCAAAAAACAGTTATGAATGGTATCTACTGAATTTTGAATTTTATATTCTCCATATAATATTAACATCCATATTATGTGTTTCTTAGACATAATATAAGAACAAATTCAATTTTTAAGATAAAAGAAGTATTTTTCTAAAATTGCAATTTTACCACCTTTTAATGGTAAATCCAATATTTGACTCTTTTAAATATTCAATTTGAAAAAATAAACTTCTTATTTATAATTGGGAGAAAAAAAATTTAGTTTTTATAAATTTTTGGTGCTTTTCTGATAACTTTAATATTTTGATGAATAGTGAAAAATGCTAAATTTTAATTGAAAATAAATTTTTTAATCAAAAACATTATAGTGATAAATTATACATTTGAATGGTTTTTAATTATAATTAGATTTTATTTTTATCATTTATTAAAATTTTGGTCATTGGAAATAATTTTACATTTAAATTGGACATAAACACATATCAATCTTTTGATAGTTTTTACTTCCCTAAAACCAGCTTTCTGGTTTTGGCAATGGGAATGTTTTTTTAAATTAATTAATACAATTTATATGTTTTTAATTTTTTAAAATAGACATAATTTTTGAATTTTTAATATCAAAATTATCTTGGGGTGAATTTTTGTTATTTTTCTAAAAACTTTCAATTTTTGATGAATAGTGAAAAATATTGTGTTATTGTTTAAACCCGAATTTTTATTTCAATAATCATTTTTAATTTAAATTTATTTTAAAGTAAAAATATATACATAATACCTATATTATTATAATGTAATTCATTGAATTCATTTATTGAACTTTTTACCGTCTATTAAGCACCTTCAAGGCACATTTTCCAATCTGCATAAAACAAAATTTTACCACTTCTATGAATTGAATTTAAAAAATCCTACAGACATGATTGATATCATTAAGTAAAATGTGGCTCAATAAGATGAAAATAATTTTTGGTGAATCGTAAGTTTTGAATTTTATTTACCACAGTTAAAAGTAAATATGGTAATTGAATGTAAAAATGATATTATAATTTGCCCAACACATTTTCAAATTCTATTGGATAAGTTTATTTAGAACAAAATAAAACTTATGAATAAAATATTATCCTTTTTATCAACTTGAATTAGATTATATCATTTATTACTATTTTATTATAGAAGAGTTAAAATTGTTAAATTCAAAGTTTAATAACTAAACCATTTTTAATATAGGGTTATACATGAGATAAATTCAACTATAATATTAATTAGAAAGATAAAAATATTTCATACATCATGGTATTTTATTTATAATTTTTAGACATAAAATAATTAAATTTATTTATGACACAATGATGATGTAGTAATTACCTTACTAATGAAGGATTAAAATAATTGATATTATAAATATTAAAATAAATATAAATTGAGACTTTTTATGTATTAAAATAATTTTATAGGTTAATATGAAATTTTATGGTTGATTTAATGTATTTTTTATAAGTAATCAAGTTTTTTTGACTTTCAAAAAAACCAAATACTAAATAGTGTCAAAATTGATATAAATGGGTATTTAAAACAAATACTATATTATTAAATGATATAGTATTCATAAAAATATAATGTTTGAACAAAGGACATATATAATGATATATATGTCATTAATGAACCACTTTAGGTTCTCTTGGTATTTTATTGTAAGTTTATTAACTATTTAATATAAAAATACTAGAAGACATGGTAAGAGTTAAACTATTTAACTGAGAATTAAATCTAAAAGATAAGGTTAATATGGTGACCTAAACTTGTCTAAAACCAATTTTTTGAAAGTATTTATACCCATATCTACCTTATCCTTGAAATAAATTTATTTTGAGTCATTATAAACCAAAAAGTATTTTATAATAAAATAATATTTCAAGATTTTTCAAAAGTGACCCTCACCTCTCTTATAAAAGGGTACTTACCCTTCTCTTAAAATCACACCTCCAAAGCCATTTTTCTCAACCAAATCCTACTCAAATATCCTCCCAAATATACTAAATTTAAACTAGACTCCATAATTTTATCAAAAATCCAACCTAAGGATCCCTTTTGGTCAAATAAAAAGTAAGCACCCGAAGAAGAGGTAATAATTTCATCACCTATTTCAAAGTTCTTTTCTTCTTCCACTTCCTCTTTCATTGTTTTTTCCATGCCAAAATAATAAATACAGTATATTCTACATACTTTGATGTTATTATAAATATGGTACAACCATATTCCTTATTATATCCATCTTATGAAAGACAAAGTCACTATACATGCGTACGTACGGCTTACCGTCTCCACGTCGTGGTGTTGTTTGTTATTCAACACTTCATTATTTGTATGGGTATAATAATGAGTATAACTGATGTAAATAATAAATATGATATGTTAATTATTCTTTATATATAATATACCATCCAATTACATACTATTTCACCACTAATATAATGATATTCTCGCTCGTGCGTATGTACAACTTACCGTCTCCACGACACGATGGGATTTCATTCCCCATCGTAACCATTCTAGAATAATTTTCATTTTATGATTAAAAATAATTTCTAAGAACTAAATATTATTTTGTATATGAATCAAATCCATACTATACATAACAAACATGACTTATTTAATAAAACTTATAAAGGAAAACGAATCAATTAACACCCAAAATAATGATACTACTGAAATATAATTAACAAATAAATATTAAAAGATCATATATGATATCATATTTATTTATGTAGTTCCTGTATAATTTAATAACAATTATTTCACCATTATACAGGAGGTTTACCTAACCTCTACTAAAGAAAAGTACAATTTAAGGGGTTTTCATCTCACTTTTTATTCCAGTGAGATTTATACTATATTTTCCACTATTTCCTTTTGTGTGGTGTGTGTACTACCCATGATTATATTTTTTTTTTGTAATGTAATTTAATTTATGGGTATTTAAAAACTCATTTTATGGTCCTTCTTTCATAGGGTGTATGTTTCGTAAGTTACCAAATCGGTAAGGGAATTTCTAATTTCAATTTCCACTCATTGGGTTTTATGCAAACTTCATTGATTATTTTACTCCAAGATTATGTGTGAAATCACTATTTATTAATTTATTTTGTAATTTAAACTCCCCTTTCTTTGGATATACTTTTTATAGAAATAATAAATCCATTTATAAATTCCCAAGTCATCAATATGAAATTGATAAGAGTAATCTTAACTCAATTTCCATTCATTGAGTTAAACATCCAAGTCATTGATGTTGTTTTTACAATAATATGTGTGAATGTAATCTGATTTATTTACATTGAATATCCAATCATATTGAGTGTATTTATATTTTTCACTCACAATTATGTCATTTATTTATCCTTAACTTAAGTATGCGGTCTTTATAAGGTATTTCATCTCAATTTACATTCCATTGAGACTTCTTTGTTGTTATGCGCCGATTCACTTTTGTATGGTGCATATACTATACTTTGACATAGTATATCATGAATCACTTTATTCTCATGATATTATAAAGTTTTTATTACCTAAATTATTTTTAGTCAAGCGTCTCTCATTTGGTAAGGAACTCTAGCTAAAATATCATTTTAAATTTTTTAAAGATTTATAATTCTAAATCATTCTCATTAATGTCCATGTTTTAAAATGGTTTTAAGGATTTATTTATATGGACATGAATCTTTTAAAATTAAAATTCCTTTTAAAAGTTTCAAATTGGTATGGGACACTTTTATTCAAAAATATCTTTTAAATAGATTCTTGATAAATAGTGATACTTTTAAATGTTTTCAAGAAAAAGGGGATATTTCTCTCTAATAGTTTTACTGATTAATTTTATCTATTTCAATATCCCTCATTACTCTTGATTGAGATTGATTTATTATAATACAATATTCCATATTGTATTGAATAAGTTATGTTTGACTGTCGATGTGCTATGTTTATACCATTCATGACTTGTGGTTAAAATATTGACATTTAGTATGCTAGTTTTAATACGAATGTTTTGATTATGGTTCAAAATTTTCATATATAGAATGAATTTGACTTAGTAAGTGATGGGTGTAGCCCACTATAGCTCCTCGATGCATCGGTAGGTATCATGAGAAAAACTAGTGTCTGGTACAAGGCCTTGAAAAAATATTATTTGTAGTCTTGGAACGAGGCCTTCACTACATGGTTATGATATCCAGAATTATGAATTCCATCGTTATGAAATTAGATATTGATATTACAAGTGATTATTCTACTAGTAAAATATCCATGTGAATAATTAAATAGAATTATTTGATTTATATTTTCCAAATTATACTAAAGTTTAAGTTTAAAAGGCTTGTGTTTTAGTCTAATACATTACCTTAAATGTAAATGCTTATTTATGAATTTTCCCACTATATTGTTATCATTACTAAGTATCTAAGATCACCCCCTTTATTATGTTTTCTTTTTTACAAGATGTGAAGAAGTATATTATGTTTGACCTATAGGGATAGGAGAAGAGATATGAGTGTGTTTAAAGGGGACACAATGTTGTTGTCATTTTTTTCATGATGTAATGTAAAACTTTTGTATGTATCTAGTACTTCCAAGGCTACTAAACTAATTAGTCTTTTGAGAATTGATCTCTTGTGATCATGCCAATGTTATGTAATAATGCACTGAATTTGGGTAACTAGGTTTACGACATTACAGTTAGTATTAGAGAAAGTTTAGTACAAACCTTGGAAGCTAGATTTAGAAAAACTCTGATTAGAAAACACTACCCTAAGATAGAATTTGAGGATTAGTATAGAAGAACATCCAAAATTTTGGTAATGTAAATATTAGGTGGATTTCACAAGCAATACATCTCTTTCTGGATACGATCAGGTAGAGGCAGCTTTGGCACATATGTACCAAGGGGTAAAACCTGAAAATACCTCTTTGATCTAGACTCTAATGGGAACCGGTGCATGACAATGAGCCTTGATGCACTCTTGGTTACACACTCCTGAGGGATATTCTTAGGATAATTCAAATTTTCTTTACAAACTAATTTGAATGATTTTAATATAAGATGAGAATAAATAACCTTGGTTAATCCTAAGGTGTTTTACATTGAAAATAAGGTGTCATGATATTCTCTAAATTATTTTATGACTCACACTATACTTTCTGGTTTTAGTCAATGGTTGGATTCCAAGGAAGTAATAGTAACATTGAACATGATGTAAAAGGTGGGAATGATGGTGGAAATGAGTAACTTAATAGAATGTTGATAGGTGTAAAAGATATTATGTTCATGTCGAACTAGGTTTCCAAAAATATGATCAACAACATATACTTTAACCAAATCCCAAACTCAAAAAAGAAGAGAAAGGCGGAGAATGATAAGAGCTCCAGTAGTGGAGACCATGGAGAAAAGAAAGATCAATTTCTATCTTGCAGGAAATGTGGAAGGAGAAACCCAGGAATGTTTCTTAGTGCAACAAAGAAATGTTGTATGTGTGGGAAAAGGGACATAAAGTAAAGAAATGCTTTATGTGTGGGGAAAAGGACATAAAGTAATGAATTGTCGATAAAAAATGAATAGTACTATGGAAGAAAATAAAAATGATCCTAAGAATCCATTTATATTCATTTTTTGTAAATGTAGGGGACTTTGGTATTACCATAGTCAATTCCCTATTCTATAGGATAACAACTAGGTTAAGGAATAAACTATGTGGAAATAAATGGATGGAGAAATGTTTAAAATTATTAATGCTCTTTTTTTATGGGATTACTTTGGAAGACTTTTCTCTTGTATGTATAACCCTAAAGTTTGTTATGTGAAAATTCTATTTGAGTAAGAATTATATTTTCTTTTGTGTATGTTGTTATAAAGAACCATTTGGGTTTATATGATCCTTGAATTTGAGGCAATAACAAGTTATTAATTTTTGGGATAAAAATGTGAGGTATGAGATAAAATTTGCAGTCAAATTATGTTATGTTTATTTTGAGGAATTTATCTCATTTTGGGAATAATAAAAAACAATGTTTTTGAAAAAGGAAAACACACAGACTATGTAACAACCCATCGTGTTGGACAAAGCTGCAGGAATCGAAGCCACATCCAAAGTGTGAGTAGGATTGATCGTCTACCACTAGACTACGTGAAGTCCCTGATAAGTGTGACTAATTAATTTTAGTTAAATGATTTTATTAATCAATAATAAGTTTATTTGGATCTTATGTTTTATTAAATGAATATCCTTAGTATAAGAAAATGATTTGGTGATTAAGTTAGAAATTTTATTTTGGAAGATGTTCGCTCTGTTGGGAACACTATATACCTTAAGAAAATAGAATAATATGGGATTTCATTTGAAGAGTAATGGTGTGTTTTTTTGTTTTGGAAGAATATATGTTTTTTATAGAGATTCAGGTTATTAATGTAAATGATTAACCTATCAGAGAGAATATGTGATTTGCTTAATTACACATTTGTTTGAGACATTAAGAGTAGTTGATGATATTTGGAGATAAATGTTAAGATTTAATATAAAAGACTATGTGATTAAATTCTTTTTAGTTTTGGGTTTCAATCTTAGTTTGGATTATACTTAATTATTTTAAGTACAATTGTTTGTTGAATGGTATTTATTGAACTTTGGGTATTGTTTGTTTAATTTTGAAAATTAAGATTAGTATTTTTTTTATAAAGGATTATCCATTTTGAGGATCATATGGTCCTGTACTAACCATTTGGTTTTAGTTAATCTCTAAAGACAAGGGAAATATATAGTTCATCCTTTGTGGATTATGTGATTCTCTATAAGTTGATTCTAGTGCTTCAGGTTTGATAAAGTCATCTTGAATACTCATAGTTTGGAGAAAAGATGAGTTAGTGGTGTAAATTTATTAAAAGATGAAACTCTACTTAAAAATTAATTATATCTCTTTATGTTATTATTCAATCTCAAAAATAAATTCCTCAACATTATGAAATGGAACTTAAAACAAAAACATTGTCTGTTTACTTTTCCTAATTGGAAACTAATGACTATTTAACCCATCACATGTTTGTGGTTTTATTATTGTTAACTTTCTCTTGATCATGTTTTCTATCACTCTCCATCAAAACTTGATAGTTATTGTATATTTCATATCCATGTTTACCTACATGGAATGCTAGTATGGGTTATCTCGGGCGACCTTTGTACTTCTCTTTCTTTCTTTTAAAGTGATATTTTTATTGAATCTTTTTCTGATGTGGGACTTTCAATGAAGTTCCCAAGCCCAATTTTAAAAAAAATTAGGATTCAATTTCCAAAAGGGGAGAAGAATGTAACACCCCAAGATTTCATAGTAAGTTATTTTCTTTAAAGTAATTTAATAGCTTACGCTACATGGAACACTGAGTTCGAGCGCACGACGACTTACCAAACTAGACATTCAAAAAACATTTGTGAATAGTATTAACTAAATTTTGAATTTTATATACTACATATAATTTTAAAATCCATATTATGTGTTTCTTAGACATAATATAAGAACAAATTCAATTTTTCAGATAAAAGAATTATTTTTAAAAAATTGCAATTTTACCGCCTTTTAATGGAAATCCCTTTTTATATCCAATATTTGACACTTTTATATATTTAATTTGGAAAAATAAACTTATTATTTAGAATTAGTACATAAGAATTTATTTTGGATAAATTTTTGGTGCTTTTCTGATAACTTTCATATTTTTATAAATAGTGAAAAATACTAAATTTTAATTGAAAACAACTTTTTAAATCAAAATAATTTATAGTGTTAAATTATACATTTACATGGTTTTAAAGTATAATTAGATTTTATTTTTATTATTTAATCCTATTTTTGTCATTGGAAGTAATTTTACATTTAAATTTGACATAAACACGTATCAATCTTTTGATTGTTTTCAGTTCTCAAAAACCAGCTTTCTGGTTTTGACAATGGGAATATTTTTTAAAAATTAATTAATACAATTAATATGTTTTTAATTTGGTAAAATAGACATAATTTTTGAATTTCAAATATATCAAAATTAGATTTGGGTTAATTTTTTGAAAAACTTTCAATTTTTGATGAATATTTAAAAACACTACATTATTTTTTAAAGCAGGATTTTTATTTCAATAATTATTTTAAATTTAAATTTATTTTAAATTAAAAATAGATAAACAATACCTATATTAGTCTAGTTTAATTCATTGAAGTAATTTTATAATAAAAGTAGACATATAAATTTTATTGAATTTTTACCGTCTTTTACCCACCTTATAGACACATTTGAAACTTTTCATAAAAGATAATTTTACTACTTCTTTGAATTGAATTTAAAAAATTTTGAGAGATATGGTTGACATCAGTAAGTAAAATTTGATTCAATAATATAAAATAATTTTTGGTAAATAGTAACTTTTGAATTTTATTTACCACGGTTAAAAGTAAATAGGGTAATTAAAGGTAAGAATGATATTATAATTACCCCAAAACATGTCCTAATTAAATTAGATGAGTGTATTTCGACCAAAATAAAACTTATGAATAAAATATGATCCTTTTTTATCCACTTGGATTAGATTATTTCATTTATTATAATTTTATTTAAAGAAGAGTTAAAAGTGTTAAATTTAAAGTTTAATCACTAAACCATTTTTAATATTCGGTAATACATGAGATAAATTAGAATATAAATATTCATTATAAAAATAAAAATACTTCCTAAATCATGGTATTTTATTTTTAATTTTTATACATTAAATAATTAAATTTATTTAAGACACAATGATGATGCATTAATTACCTTATTAATGAAAGACTAAAATAATTGATATTATAAATATCAAAGTAAATGTAAATTAAGACTTTTGATGCATTCCACAAATTTTATAGGTTAATATGACAAATAAGTATTTATTAAATGTATTTTTTCCAAAGTAATCAGGTTTTTTTAACTTTCACAAAAACCAAATACTAAATAGTGTCGAAATTGACATAAATGAGTATATAAAAAAATGCTATATTATTAAATTATATAATATTCCTAAAAATATAAGGTTCGGCCAAAGGAATTATATAATTATATATATATATATCATTAATAAACCACTTGAGGTTCTCTTGGAATTTTATATTAAGTTTATTGACCAAGTATTATAAAAATACAAGAAGACATGGTAAAAGTGAAACTATTTAACTAAGAATTAAATCTAAAAGATAAGGTTAATATGGTGACCTAAACTAGTATAAAACCTATTGGTTGAGATGATTTCGACCCATACCTACCTTATCCTTGAAATAAAACCATTTGGAGCTATTATAAACCTAAAATTATTTTATAATAAAATAATATTTCAAGATTTTCCTAAAGTGACCCTCACCTTTGTTATAAAAGGGTACTTCCCCTTATCTTAAAATCACACCTCTAAATCCATTTATATCAGCCAAAACCTGATAAAATATCCTCAAAAATACCCTCAATTTAACCTATAGGCCTTACTTTGATCATAAATAAAACCTAAGGATCCCTTTTTATCAAATCAAAAGGAAGAACTCGATGAAGAGGTAATAATTTCATCACCTCTTTCAAAGTTATTTTCTTTTTCCACTTCCTCTTTCATTGTTGTTTCCATACCAAAATAATAACCCTAGTGCCTTCTAAATACTGTGATATTATTATAAATATGGTACAACCATATTCATTATTCTATCCATCCTATTAATGAAAAATTATTCATACGTGTGTACGTATGCCTTACCATCTCCACGTCATGGTGTAGTTTTTCATTCAACACTTCATTATTTTGATGGGTATAATAATGAGTATAACTAATTTAAATAATAATTATGACATGTTAATTATTATGTATATATAATATACCATCAAATTACATATGATTTCACAAATAATAGAATGATATTGTCCCTCGTGCGTATGTACGGCTTACAGTCTCCACGACACGATAAGATTTCGTTCCCCATCATAACCATTCAAGAATAATTTTTATTTTATGATTAAAAATAATTTTTAAGAACTTCATATCATTCTACATATGAATCAAATACATCCTATCCCTAAAAAACATGACTTGTGTAAAAAAATTATAAAGTAAAACGAATCAGTTAACACACAAAACAATGATACTACTGAAATATCATTAATAAATAAATATTATATGATCATATAAGATATCATATTAATGTATATGGTTACTTTATAATTTAATAATAATGGTTTCAACATTATATATGAGGTTAACCTACCCCCTACTAAGGAAAATTATAAGGTAAGGGGTTTTCATCTCACTTTTTATTCCCGTGAGATTCATGCTATATTTTTTCACTATTTTTGTATGGTGTATGTTATAACCATGATTGTATTTTTTGTATAATATATATTAATTTATTTGTATTTAAAATTTCATTTTATGATCCTTCTTTCATGGGGTGTATGTTTCATAAGTTACCTAATCGGTAAGGGAAGTTCTAATTTCAATTTCCACTCATTGGGTTTTACACAAACTTCATTGATTATTTTACTCCAAGATTATGTGTGAAATCACTATTTACTTATTTATATATTAATTTCCAATACCCATTTTGTGTATATACTTTTGACACACATAATCACACAATTTATAAATTATCAATTCATCAATATGAACTTGATAATAGTAATCTTAACTCAATTTACATTGATTGAGTTTAACATCCAAGTCATTGGTGTTGTTTTTACAAGAATATGTGTGAATGTACTCTGTTTTATTTACACTTAATATCCAATCATATTGAGTGTATTTATATTTTTCACACATAATTATTTCATTTATTTATTTTTAACTTAATGATACGGTCTTTATAAGGGATTTCATCTCAATTTACATTCCATTGAGACTTCTTTGTTGTTATATTCCAATTCACTTTTATATGGTTCATATATTGTACTTTGACATAGTATATCATGAATCCATTTATTCTCATGATATTATAAAGTTTTTATTGCCACAATTATTTATATTCAAGCATCTCTCATTTGGTTAGGAACTCTAGCTAAAATATCAATTTAAATGTTTTAAATATCTATTCTTCAAATATTTCTCATTAATTTCCATTTTTTAAAAATGGTTTTATGGATATTTTTATATGGACATGAATGTTTTAAAATTAAAATTCCTTTTAAAATTTTCAAAGTGGTATGGGACTCTTTGATTCCAAAATATCTTTCAAATGTCTTCTTGATAAGTAGTGAGACTTTTAAATGTTTTCAAGAAAAAGGGGATATTTATCTTAAATAGTTTTACTGATTATTTTCATCTATGTCAATATCCTTCATTAATATTGATTGAGGTTGATTTATTATAATACAATCTTTCATATTGTATTGAATGAATTATGTTTGACTATGGATGTGCTCTGTTTATACCATTCATGGTTTGTGCTTAAAATATTGATATTTTGTATGCTTGTTTTAATACGAATGTTTTGATTATGTTTCATCCTTTTAATATGTGGAATGCATTGGACTTTGTATGTGATGGGTGAATCCCACTATAGCTACTATATGCATCAGTATTTATCATGATACAAACTAGTGTCCTGGCATAAGGCCTTGAAAAAATCTTATTTGTAGTCTTGGTACGAGGCCTTGACTATGTGGTTATGATGTCCGACATTATGCATTCCATCATTATAAAATTATCTATTGATATTACATGTGATTATTAGACAAGTAGAATAATCATGTAAATAATTAAATGGAATTATTTGATTTATATTTTCCATATTATACTGAAGTTTATGTTTAAAAGGCTTGTGTTTTAGTTTTATATATTACCTTAAATGTTTATGCTTATTTATGAATGTTTCTGCTATATGATTATCCCTACTGATCATCTGAGATCACCCTCTTTCTTATGTTTTCTTTTTCCCTAGATGTGAAGAATTATATTATGTTTTACCTTTAGGGAAAGGCTAAAGGATGTGAGTGTTTTCCAAGGTGACATAATGTTGTTGTTTTTTTCATGATGTAATGTAAAACTTATGTATTTATCTAGTACTTCCAAGGATACTAAACTAATCAGTCTTTTGAGACTTGATCTCTTGTGATCATGCCAATGTTATGTAATAATGCACTGACTCTAGGTAACTAGGTTCAGGGAGTTATGTGCGACACCCTACAAGCATGTCATCCTAGATCATGTAATGGCCTCTAGTACATGTCATCCAGATATTGCGATGTCCTTCAGACAAGATAGCTTTGATCATGAGATGGACTTTGGACATGTCATTCAGATTTTGGAACGCCCTTCCGAAAATTCAACTGGATAGTTTGATTTTCATTGGACGTATCCACAATACAACCAAACATGTCCAGACATCCTTCAACATATCAGGCAGACAGTCAAGTAGATCAGGAAGACAACCAGTCTAGGTTAAGTAGGATCTTTAGGGCATAAAAACCTTGTCCAGCCTCTATATTAGGTAAGATTTGGTGTGTAATCCCTAATTAGTGACATAATATGATATGTACCATATACCAAGGAAACCTCAATGTTTAATTCCCAATCAGCAGCATAATATGATATGTCCCACATACTAGGGCAACCTCGATGTGTAATCCCCAATCAATCGAATGATGATAACTCTAATTCCTATAATAACTAGGATATGTATGACATATTATTAAGGAATGAGCTCAAATAGGCATCCACTTTGGTATAATTTTTCCATTTTTTTACATTTCTACCATTGGGACCAAATCATTCCCAATGGATGATCATTCTACCTCATCCATCAGCAGATTGAGTTAACTGAACTACAAGAACTCTGATTCCTGCAATAACCAGGATACATAGGATGTCTTCCTATGGAACAATATCTATATTAAACATCCAAAGGGATATATGAGTACATAATCCATGCATCCATATATAGTTAGACTAATTACTTTCAATCCCTTTTTTCTCACACCAAGCATGGATCATGTGGGCTTAGGGAGTTGTAATGGTCATATCATTTGCATCATGAATATACACCAGTAAAGGAAACCTCAGTGTGTAATCCCCAATGAGTGTCATGATATGACTTCCCTCCTATAATGTAATCTACCTTAGGTATAATGATGCACACCCGTTGTGGGGAATGGAAAAAACAATTATATTTTTCCTAGTGCAGCACAGTGGCTAACCAAGGTCGTCTCTCTTGGGGAGCATTCTTAATGTACTTCACATACTTCTTTTATATCACATAGACTATCTCTTTTTGGGGGGTTTTGATTATTTAAAACAATGACATGTAAAGAAAGAATTATAAATTTATACTAAGATTCAAGTCTAAACAGAATAAAGTTAGGAAGAAAGGACTTGGTTTTGAGGTTTAGTCTTGGGTTTAATCATTATTCTCTTTTATATGTTTGATTCTAGTTTGATAACTCAAACATTAAATCTCATGTTCGAATCACTATTCTTTTCTAGAATAGAAATAGATTGAATTGCATTTCATTGGGGACCATCACCTAATCGGGGACATTTTCCTCACCCAAGCTTACTACTAAAGTCTTTCACAAATTTAGAATAAATTTTAAGGGAAATTCAAGAACACCTTAACCTCCCCCCAGGCCAAGCCTTGGGGTTAGTCTCTCATTTCCGAGAGTAAGAGATCACAATGGTGGATGTATTAGAGAGAGAAATAGATAGAGAGGGGAGAGAGGAAGAGAGTAAGATTAAATGATTTATAATGAATGTGAAAATAATAATAATAATAATAATAATAATAATAATAATAATACTTCTTATTATTATTATTAATTAAGAAAATAGTTTTTGAAAAATGTGAGAAAAATATAGTAAAATAATTTTAAATTAATATTGAGATATTATAAATAATAATTATAATAATATTAATAATAATAATAATAGTTTTAATTATTATTATTATTATTATAGAAGAAATTAAATGGTGGAAACCAAAATAAAAATGCATGTATTTATTTAAAATAAATTCAAATTACAATTTAAATTTAAACTAAAACAAAACTAAAATGAAAATAAAATAAAAAGAAGAAATGAGAGTGGAATAGGGGAGAAGTAGTGGCCCATGACCCAGTGGGATCTCTCCTTGGTTGTGGGTGTTGAGTTGATGATTTGGGAAGGAGGCGAGGGCCTCCTTTTATAGGAATATTTTTGTGCTCTGAAAATGGATGCATTTTTACCCATCAATTGGTCGATTAAAGCATGGAACCCTTCATCAAAGTTTTTCATAAATGTCTTGGCCATTAACCCTTCAAAATTCAGATTAATTGGCCATAGGATATATGAGTTATGATTTTTCATTGGCGGTTTTTTTTGGATACAGGTTCGAGGAAGCTTCCTTCAAAAATATAATATCTAATGGATACCTTAATGACTTCAAAACTACCCCAAATTTTTTAGAGTCGCACCTATGAGTCCCATTTCTTTCATAGGTGTAATCACCTTCATTGGATGTTTTTAGGCCGAGATGGGATTCCGTTATGGTGGTGGGGTCCATACTATCCGCCTAGAAAAATCTTCAACTTCATTGATTTTTTAAGGCCTCTAGATGGTCGAATATGCCTCAGTTCTAGAAGAAAAAGTTGGAGAAAATAAAATAAGGATTCTAAAAAAATAATTACTCAATTTGGAATTACATTTTTTATGAAATGACTGAAATACTCTTGATGTAAAAATCAATCAAAAAACTATAATTATGCACTTTTCACAATTTAGACTATTTTCATTATAAAATTCAAAATTACCCAATATTTTTATAAAACAATTAAATACATGGGTTTTTTCATTGAAAAAAATTAAAAAATCTTCATTATTTGATTAAAAATATGCACATAAATTTTCTTTATCATCTAGTCCCAAGACCGTGGTCGAACTACAAAGAATCTAATTCCTATCATAACTAGGATTCATAGGATTCCTCACTAAGGCTCAAGCTCAAGTAATCGATGCCTAAGTTCCTTCATATATATATATCCTTTTCACATGATGTTAAGCTGCATGGTTTTAAAAAACTACATGGGTTTTGATTATTGAAAAATAAGGATATGTAGGATGCCTCATAATGGATCGGTCCCATCCTTGTCATATTGACTGCCTCCCTACATGGCAGCACATTCCTAAGTGATTGGCGGTATAGCTTCAACATATAAGCAAATACCCAATGGGGGAATGGATAAATAACCTCAGATACATATAGTTAATCTCGCTAAAAATATTCCCCTTCAAATATAAAATAGATTTAACAAATTTTCATTTTTAGGATAAGTGGTGTTGTATCGGGATTAAGAAGAGATTCAAAAAAATATCTTAAATATATAATAGAGTCCTAGAGTAGGCAACAAGTTTCCCCCAAAAGGGTGTGATGAGGATGACTTTCATGACCCCCTCCCTCCAAAGGTACCCCTCCTTGGTTGAAAATGATGAAATGAAGATAATGACCCCTGAGTCCCACCTCCAGTAGGCCCTAGGTTGGAGACTAGCACCATGGGTATAAAAATATCATATATGGGGGAATTACCCTTTATAATAAATATAGGATTGATATATATGATTAATCATCCATAATAAACACCAATAAATAATATAAAATAAATCTAAATCATCCCACAATACATGTATAAACCAAAACTGATACATATAAAAGTCTCCAAATGGATTCCCAAAAGAATAAAAGCTAAGGTGGTGACACAACAACATCTCCAAAGTTATGAACTAGAAATGTATAGAATAGTCCATAAAGTCCTCTTGGAATCCTAAAAACATTATTTATATATGTAGGTTGGGAATATGAGTATAATTAATAAGAAAAGAAAAGTCTATCATGCATATGTGAAAAGAGCATATTAATGAACCCATGAGAAAAACAACAGAACTAAATATCACCAATACAGGTATACTAACCAAAACCCCAACCTCAATAAGGATCCCACACCCAATAACACATCCAATTATAATAATATAATATGAATCACATTGATGATAGGGTACCTTGCACCTCTTTTCCAATGATTTTCTTCTCTCACATCCCAATATCGTACTTCTTGGCACTCCCACCTCTTCGAATAACATCACATCCTGCCCACACAGACCTGGTCCATCACAACACATCACATCCTATCCGTACACACCTAGGACATCACATATCATTATATCACAACTATACAGTGGAAATTTTTACTTCCATCCATCATAACTCATGCATGTCATTATCATCTCCTCAAAGAGGATGCGGGGAAGAGCGGGTTTCCATCCATCCATATTCCCATCAGGATGTTGGAACAAACACCCACCATGTGACTATGTGGGTGTCGAAACATAGTTCTTGATGAGGGTGTGGTGCATATAGAAATAACAAGAACATAAAGTGTATAAGCATATAGAGTTATAGCGCACACACCCATCCTATGGGTTTACAATAAGAACTAACCATGTCACAAAATCAACATAATTTCAACCACCTCTAAATGAATAAAATCACACACAAAAAACACAATCCATAATTCATATTTTTAGTCTTTAATCCATTTTATAGAGTCACTTTTTATCAATAAATTCCACTTTAACATCACCTTTAATTTATGTATTCAATGATCTTTAGCATCCCATTTCAGTTAAGAAGACACCCGGTTTTATATTTCCATCCCATTGGTTTTTATAGAAACATTATACATTTAAACCATACATACAATCATCAATTAACTCATTAAACATGACCATTTAAAGTCATTATCATTCATTTAATTCCATTAATACTTGGGTAACTAGATCAAAACCAACCACACAGTACAAGCACAACACCACAACCCAGATGTTGTATCCACATAATTATATAGCCACATCCAATTTCACATCCCCATTGCATAGTCGTACTACAACCACTATCATAGTCCCACTTCACTACTCCACCATAACAACCATTGAAGCCCCACTGCATATCACATCCACTGCCCCCACACCCATCAAAAATAAATCCACCACTCATGCATCACATCATCACGACCAACCCACGAAATACAACACCATAAAAAACATATTAAAACACACATATAGTTATTTTCATTTTGGGTATAGGGTATTTGATTAAATTTTACTTATTTATTTATAGGCATTATCAAACAAGTCATAAGATCCTAATTAATTGAATTCATTACCCGGTTGTATGTGATTATCCAATTATGGTGTAAGTGTTATCAAAAATCACAAAACATGAATTATAAAATTCACATAATAACAGCACCAGAAAGGACTCCCAATGGTCAAAATTTCCTACTAGAATTAAGCCTATGTAATTCAAAATATCAAAATAATAACAAAAAAGTTGTACATTCATGCTTCACATTCCCCTACACATTTTGATTTAATTTAACCCAGTTCATCTAACTTTCTTAATCCAAAAGAAACCATATTTAATATAGATAAAAATAATAATCTCATCATGCATGATACATATAAGGAGAAATAAAGGAAATTAAACCTCTAAGAAATAATCTTTTTTCAAACTCGTTTACACCAAAACAGGGGACACACATATAGGAGGGAACTTCTTCAGGGGGAACTAGAACCAACTATGGAAACAGAGTTCTAAGACTCCTTGGTAATAAGGATTTGTATCCTCCCATCCCAAAATAAAGAATAGGTATAGTAATGGAGGAAGTATCCTAACTTTACAAATATCATATATGAAACTAATGGGATTTTAAATGGTTTAAATTGTCCATTAAAGGTGGATCTTATTAAATCCACATGGTTTGTATATTTGAAACATCTTTAGACATTTTAGAAACTGAAGATATGAATCATAACCTTTGAATAAGATTTAAAACCCCCTTAATTAAAAAATTAAACCTATTTTATTCATAAAAGATTTCAAAATGGAAAATTTTTATATTTCTAGAAAAAATGGAAAATGGTCGGAATGACCTACCATTGGAAATAATATACCATTGAAATTTGTTTAGAAAAATAGAAAACTAACAGAATGACCTACCATTATAAATTTTATGTAAAATATAAAACAAACAAAATGACCTACCATTAGAAATGACCGACTGTTGGAAATTTTATAGAAAAATAGAAAACTATCGGAATGACCAACAATTAGAAATGAACTACCATTAGAAATGACTTACATGTCTAAAAAAACCCAAAACATCCCCAGGACAAAAAAATTATCAGTTATTTTTTTTTTTGAAAACTAATAGGACAAAAGGTTTGAGTCATTATATCAGATACCTCTCAAACTATTATTACCATCAAGAATTCAAAACCAGCCAAAAAAGAATGAGAAAAATGGTCTGAAAAACCATCATTTGAGATACCTCTTAAGGATCTCATTACAAATAAATCACTACCATAAACCAAACCTATTATCCCAAATTACCATAATAACTGAACAAAACATACTTTCACAAACATATGAATCAGGTAATTTCATCCTCCTTGTCAAGATATTATCCACCCTAGGCAGCACAGACTTTCCTACACTGGTCTAATCGCATCATAGTAAAATGTGTCTCAATTAGAAATCAGGTCTTCCATTTTTCTCATGTTGGAACATTATCACACATCACAAAATACATATCACATCAAGGGGGAAAACATATCTCACAAAAAACCATGGTCCAAAAATCACATCATAAAGAAAACAGATAAGGGAACACTTAAAAAAATCTGGGTACTAGGCTCTCATCTGCGTCTCATGCTCCCAAGTACTCTTCTCCAAGACACTATTCCTTTATAACATAGGAACCACAGTAATGGTTTTTCCTAAAGAATAAAAATAGAACCAAGAAGAAAATAGAATGGTGGTTTAAAAAAACAACCCATGAGATACCTCTCAAGTTTTTTCTTGAAAACAAATTGGAACACAACAACCACTAGTGAAAAGAATTGTAGATCTACATAGTAATTTAAAAACAATATATCTATGGATATACCTCTCAAAAATAATAAGGCCACATAGATGGTCATAAAAACACATAAAGAAAAACATATTAACTAATTATGAGAAAAAAAATTCTTTTCAACTCAATTCACCATTCAATGTTTTAAACAAGTACATGCCATTCAAGATCACACTTCATTTAAAGACATTTTTTTACAACCAAAAACACTTCATCAAATCACTTTTAATTTAAGTTCTTATTATTATTATTTTCCACCCAATGTTTTCTAAGACTAAAAAAATGTTTTATTTCAAAATTACACGCCTTTTTATTTAAAAAAAACATTAAATGTTTTGTTTTTTGAAGAACCATGCCACCCATTTCATATCACCCCAATTCAAACCACAAAATATTTCACACCCTTTCCATTTTATCAATATTCTGCTTCAAAACATTATTTCAACTTAAGAACATTTTTCACGGAAATAAAAAAAATTAGTTGATGTCAAGGGTTCACATCACACACACCATGACATTTCAAATCATTTTTAAAGAGTCTCAAATTTGACATATCACATGAAATGTGATCAAAATAAATCATAATGTCAGAAAAGTCTGTTTTATGAAGATTTTAAAAAGTTATTATTATTAATATATTGTTTTTTCAAGATTTCTAACAAAATATTATTTATTAGGAGCACACTCATGTAAAAATTTTACATAACATTTATCAACAAACACAAGCACCAATATCAATATAAATAGAGTTCTTGTAAGCATACAAATAAAAGGAACCCATCCACTGCACCATGATATTATCCTCTTTGAGAGAAACTAACTCACCCATATAGTTTTAAAACATGTCATAATATAATGTGTCTTGATGCGGGAAAGAGTTTCTCTATATTCTTATGTTTGAGGTCATAAAACATTCCATAAACATAGGATCAATCACAATAATCCCAACCAACCAGATAGTAGTAAAAAATTATCATAACTTCCTTTATAAGAGATTTTGGAATGGGAGGAAATCCTATCTGAATTCATTTCATTATTTACAAAATGAAAATTTTATATTATTATCGACTTTAAGTGATTTAATATTTTATGGGAGGTGATTTATTCTATCAACATATTCACACCACAACAAAACACAATCCATCTCACTACAACAACCACAGGTCTAAACCACTGTACATCACCACCATTGAACAACACAACCACTAAACAAACTTATCAACCAATAAAAACTTCCACTATATTTTCACACAACAAAATCACCTTACCACTTTACCATATGCAAGTAATAACCACATTATATATCTCATCATCTATACTACCCCAACTAATAGTCGCCATTATCATCACACATCAATGGCCCAAGAACCAAAATCAAGGAATTCCCTCTCCAATGTCAATATATTATCCTCTTTGGGTGGCACTAACTCTCCCACATGGTTTTAATCGCATCAAATTATAATGCATATTGATTAGGGATCAGTTTTTTCCCTCTTAGTATGTTTGAAGCTTAAAATCACACATCACACAATGAAACACAACAAGAACAACCACAAATATCCACAATGTGTAATGACCCAAAATTTTATCAATGGAATTTCTCCCTTATTATAATTATTTAATATAGTATAAATCATATAAAATCACATAGAGAACAAAATAAAAACTTTATAAATTAATAATGAATTAAATATATTGATTTTTCAGAAATTAAGGAACCTATACCAGTGGAATAGTAATGTGACCATTATGAATAATAATTTGGATAATAGAATAGTAACATCACCTATAAAAGAATAAATAAAAATTAGGTATATTATATATGATAATATTATAATATTATATCATAGTATAAGTAAATAAATGTTTTAAAAATTATTAATTAAGTGTTGGTATTTTTAAGAAACATAAATGTTTATTTTCAATTTTATAAATAATATAATGATTTAAAAGAAATTTTGTTTTTATAAAATGGTTTCAATTATTAATATTTTGTTTTATTGTTATTATTAGATAATTTTTTGAGACCTTAATTAATTTTTCAAAGTGTTGTAAAATTAGTTGTAATTTTAAAATAAATTTTTGTTGAATAAATTTTGATTTTATTTAAATAAAAATTTCTCAAATTTAGAAAATTATTTTCCTAAAATTGAGTTCATTTTTTAATTATAAATGTCAAAAAATGGTTAGGGTTAATTTTTTGGATTTTTCTAAAGGTGTTTAATAAATTTATGAATTATTGAGTCATAGATGACGTATGGATGATGTAACCCAAAATCTCAAACCCTCATTCATTATTTTAATATATTTAGTGATAACACTAAAAATATTCATATTCTTGATCCAAAATAATAAAATAATTAATAAAATAATGAGAAACACCCCTCTCTTCCCCTATAAATACCACCTTTCACCACCTCTTCTCCTCGCACCTTCCAAGATTTGATCCTTATCCAATTTCTGACCAATACTATTCCCAAGACCCTTCCCCAAATCCATTAGGTTATGTTCAAAAAAAAATACCAAACCTATTTTCCTTAATAAATTTCTCAAATAGGAGAGTTCAAAAGGTAAAATCCTCTTTCTTTTTCTTTTAATTTCTTTTAATTTCTTTTTATTTTATTATTCTCTCCTCAACTCCTCTATCCAAATGTGCCTGATAACTACAGTATATTTTATATATTGGAATTATATCATGTTAATGGAATATTCATAATTAAACTCTTTTCTCTCTCTCTCTATCTCTCTTATTCTAAAAATTAAATCATCATCCATGATGTGTCATTTTACCGACATTGTGGATGATGCATTTTCATTTAACTTTAATGCCTTCAAGGCTGGTCATAAAACCATTATAATGGTTGAAACAGATTGTAAAATTTATTTAATAACCCTTTTATGATATTTAACTAACTTATGTACACAATAATAAATAATGAAACAAAAATAGTTTGTGATGCTTGAAAAAATCCCAAAAAAACCTAATGATTATCACTAACTTTTTATCTAATAATTAATAATCATACCATTTAACTAAATGATATATATAACCATATAAACCTATATATGAACATTAATAACATATAATTAAAATTATATAGAATTATACCCATTCTACATAAACTTCCATACTCATATTCAAGTGAATAGATCATGAAAACCAAGAAAATGAACACTCTAGAATGATGAAATTGAACACTATAACTCATCAAAATGACCTTAAAAAATTTAATGAATAAAAAATACATGTATAATAGATTATGGATTTATTAATTAATTTATTTTATTTTATTATCTAGTATATTAAAGTGAGTAAAGTGTTCGGGCATAAGGCAAGGGAATTCTCAAACCCAACTCTCTTTCTTTGGTTCTTCCCTATTTCACTCCATTTTTAGTATGGATGATTTTTTATTGTTCCAAAAATACCATTTCCTTTTCCTTAACTTTTATTTCTAGGATATACATGTTTCCAATCTTTTTTTAAGACAAATGAATATATTTTTTCCAAAATAACTCTTCTTTCTAAAAAAAATATCTTTCGTTTCTCTTGAGATTGTTTCTTCTTCAGGATTAATATCAAGCATCTTATTCCCTTGTTATCTTGGGAACTCCAAAGTTTATGAATCTATGATTTATTAAATGAAACCCATTCATTTCCATGAGTTATTTTATTTCCAAGATTGATATATGTTTTATGTGTCATGCATGATAATGTAAATATTATGATGCAATGGATGCACCTGAAATTGTATAAAACTCTAATGCATTGGGTAATGTGATGAATTTCAAGAGATAAAGTGAAATATATGTTAACATGATGCTATATGTTTTTACAACTATGTTTATTGGTTGACCACTATTACATTATGTTTCATTTTTATGCATTTCCACATTTCATGCCTTTATATAATGATCATTATCTTGATTGTGATGATGATCCCATGCTTATGTTATAATGATGATGATTATGCTCACCCCATGTTATATTGACCCATGTTCTTATCTATCCTATTATAGGAATTTTATAATACCCCTTTCTTTTATGTATATCCTTAAGTGATTACTTGTACTAAGGAGAACACAAGGACCACTAAGAATCTAGAGATAAAGTAATTAAATAAATGTTTATGTTTTATTTAGTAAGTGAGATGTATGGTCCTAATTTTCCCAAGACACTAAACCTTTGGATCCAAGTTGTGTAATACTTTTATTTTGTTTATCTAAAAATTATTGTAATATTTATGTAAGAAAAATGTAGGGTCACTATAAAAAGAATTCTATCTTCCATAACTATTCAATGGATTACATTATTTCACCTCATTATTTAGCATGGGTACTTTCACAAAATTTTAAATTTTCCATGGGGAATCGGTTCATTAGACATATATATTTTATTATAATTTTAATTTATGGTGAGATTAAAAAATCAGTCATATAAATGGTCTCATAATCTATAAAAATGATATAACAATCAAGGTTTCCAACAACTATTATTTTCAACATGACATATCAACACTTCAATGCAATTATAACAATGAAACCACAAACAAAACTCAAAGTATTTCCAATTTATTTCTAGTGAAATGTAATTCCTTAAATTTAAATGGATCTAACATGTATCCAAGGTAAATATGAAACTACACACATGTCTTCTCACACATAAGTTTTAATATGTTAAAAAAGACATTCTAGGTTCATCTTGTTACCAAGGAAATACACTTCCAACATCATTTGAAAAAAATTATACACGATAGGTTCTTGTGTTTAATTAAAATACTACATTATGTACACAGAATTATATCATAATCATCCAAATAAAACATGATTTATGAAAACCAAATTAAAATTGCACATGTTGTATTGCTATGTTTTGTTCTTTACCATTCTCTAACTAAACATTCTTTAATTATTTCATGGATCAAGAAAACATGCTTATATACAACAATAAATTTAGCATGATTCTTATTTTATATTTAAATACAATATATTAAATATTCTACATGCTCAAATCTCAAATAATAAGATTTATATAGTTACCACAAAAATGTTTCCAACATTAAAAATTCTTCCCTTAAAAAAGCTACTCATGACTTTAGGAAAGGTTATTTAACAATTCTTATTAGTCATAGAAAGAATAGGTTTAATCATTTAAATAGTTTTAAGTATTAAAATGTTACTACAAATCATTCTTATAATTTTCCAAAATTTATAAATAAATGTCATGAGAATTTCCACCCTAACATAGACTTACAACATATGGTTATATCAATACTGCAAAACTATAATCATTCCAAAATAAGGATCAAATTATTCTTTTTAGGGTTTCCAAATTCAAAGAAATTATCAATAATCAAGATGGAAATTTTTTTGAAATTTCATCATTTTAAATTTCTAAAGCTAAGTTTTACAACAAGACCGTAACACATGCTCATGATAAATTGCAAATGGAAAGAAACGCAAGACAGATTAACTCACATGGAAACTAGAATACTTATAAGAATGGTTTAAAAATAATTTATTTTATCATTCTAGTATGAAATCTACTTTGAGTTAACATTATTTATAAGGGTTTTCAAAATTAAATAGTTGATCAAACCAAAATTAACTAAGCATGCTTCTATAATAATTTCAAACATTAGGAAAACTGGATGGTGTGTTATATATTTTAAGGAATGAAATAAAATTTAATTCATTAAGAATCATGATATAACAAGAAAGGAACCAACACATTAAAACATAAAAAAGGTTTCAAACAAATAGATCAGGCCAGTTAACCTTCATTTTACTCTTTCCTTTTCATTATATGAATAATCGAGAAAAAAATAACAATTTATTATCAATAATAACAAGGTAAAATTCAGAGAAACATACATAAAATTTCATGACTTATTTAATTCATTCTAAATTCTCAAGATCACCCAATTAAAATAAGAACACAAGTCATCATGATACATGTACCTCTCCTAGGTATCTTCCCTACAAGTGGTGACACCTCACTTAGTCCTTTGGTGGGCTCAGAGTCCTTGAATTAGATAAAAAGGGGCCCTAAAATCTCATGTCCTAGCCAATATTCTCTAGCCTATGTCACACACCAAGATCATCTGACATTGTAGCCCTACCAACCCATGAAATACTTATCATTACTAACTTCTAACTCTATCGTATCCCTCAACCATCATCTCTAATACTATTCTGTCCAAACCCCCTCCCTCTAAAGGTACCCCTCTTGGGATAGAAATGAACAAAGGGAGAAAATGACCCTTGATCTCAGCCTCCAGTAGGCCATGGGTTGGCGACTTTCACCGAGGGTATAAAAATATCATGTATGGGTGGAATTACCCTCTATAATAAATATAAATATTAGGAGATAAGATGAATAATCCATAATAAACTCCAAGAAATAATATAAAATAAATCTAAACCATCCCAAAATTCATATATAAACCAAAACTAATACATATAAAAGTCTCAAAATGGAATCCCAAAAGAATAAAAGTTAAGGTAGTAAGACAGCAATAGCTCCAAAGGTATAAACTATAAATATCAATAATAGTCCACAAAGTCTTAACAAAATCCTAAAAATAGCTACTATATACATAGGGTGAGAATATGGGTATACTCAGTAGAGTCTCTTTTGAATATGTGAAAAGAGTATACTAATGCACCCTTGAAAAAAACATCAGAAACAAATAACACCTATATGGGAATACTAACAAAAACCCCAATCTCACCAAGTCTCCCTCAACAAATAACTCATCAAAGTATAACAATATAATATGGATGGTCAGTTCTAATTCTTCCATTAATTTTTGGTGTGGAAAATGGTGTGGTAACCCCCTGATCTCTCTGTTACCACCCAATGACATTCCTGCTGATACTAGTCAGTCCATAAAAGATATTTTTCAGTCACATAGACATGACCTCCCGGAACATATTGTGTAGACTATTGATAATTATCCCTTTTCCTCTGATGGGGACTTCCTTGTTTGGGAACCTGCTCCAAATGGTATGCTTGACTCAAAAAACTTTTATAATCATAACTTTTCTAATGAGGATTATAATTATCTTTGGGTGAGTCATTTCAATAAACCTTGGAATAAACCTTCTAGGCTCACCCTTATTTGGTGCATTTCCCATAATAGATTTCCCACTGAAATTATTCTGCAAAAGTTCGGCATTCAGCTTTGTTCTAAATGTTGCTTGTGTAATCAACACAGGGAAGACGCCGATCATATTTTTCTTTCTTTTTCCACGGCTTCTGCTTTATGGAATTATTTTTTTGAATTATTCAATTGCAGATGGATCTTAACTGACTCTATTTCTTATTTTTTTTAAAATTTTATTAGACATGAAACTTCTTCATTGGTTAAAATTATTTTTCTTGCGACTGTGGCGGAACTCCTGCATGAGATCTGGTATGCTTGAAATGATCTCATTTATAATAATCGCTCTTTTAGTCTCAATGTAGGGAAATCTCAAATTCTTATTGCAATCCATGAAGCCGCCTCAATTCAAAAGGACTGTTGCAACAACTCAGTTGGTGACTTTGAGATTCTTCGTCATCTCCGTGTTCATGGAATCTACCCTACACCCAAACGCTCCTTTAAAGTTTTCTGGCAATCGCCGATACCGGGATGGATCAAAGTGTACATTCATGGTGCTTCTAAAGGCAATCCAGGACCTTCCAGTTGTGGTGCTATCTTCAGAGACTCAGCTGGCCAATGTCAGGGTTTCTTCTATGTTGGTTGTGGTCACTCTTCATCTCTTGAGGCGGAAATGCTTGGAGTCATACACGCTGTTGAGTTTGCGCTTCAAAAAGGATGGAGAAAGCTTTGGATTGAAAGTGACTCTACCACCATCATTCATGCCATCTGGAATGGCATCATTCATCTAGCATGGCCTCTCACTACACGCTGGATGAATTGCTTGAAGAATCTCCATGGGATTGATTACATTGTTACTCATTCCTACCGTGAAGCAAATGCTGTTGTTGATGCCCTTGCTAACAAAGGAGTCCATCAAAGCATGACTTGGTTTGACACTCTGCCAGTTGACTTATCTTATCTTTTTGACAGAGATTGTAAAAAAATCTCATCTTTTCATCTCTTGTAACCTTTTTTCTTGATATATTGTTCTTTGACCTTTTTAATAAAATATAACAATATAATATGACTCACATCGATGATAGGTTACCCTTCACCTCTTTCCCACTGATTTTCCACTCTCACACCCCAATATCATACTTCCTGGAACTCCCACCTCTTCTAAATAACATCATATCACATTAAATCCTACCATCACACACCTAGTCCATCACAAAACATCACATCCCACACACACACACCTAGGCCATCACATATCATCACATCACAACTTGACAGCAGCACTTTTGACTTCTGGCCATCATAGCTCATGCATGTCCTTCTCATCTCCTAGAAGAGGGGCAAGGGAGAGCGGGTAGCCAGACATCCATCCTTCCATATGGATATTGGTAAAAACACCACCCACATGACTATGTGGGTGTCGGCACATATTACTCGATGAGGGTGGGGTGTGTATAGAAATCGCAAGAACATACAGTGTATATACATATAGATTTACAGCACACAAGACCATCCTATGGGTTTACAATAAGAACTAGACATGTCATATAATCCACACAATTATTTCCACCTCTAAATTCATAAAATCACACAAACAAAACACAGTACATAATTCATATTTTTAGCCTTTAATCAATTTTAATGATTCTCAATTTATCAATAAATTCCAATTTAATAGCACTTTTAATTTATGTATTCAGCATTCTTTAACATCCCATTTCATTTATGAAGACACACTATTTTATATTTCTATCCCATTAGTTTTTATAGAAACATTATCCATCTAAACCACGTATCCCATAATCAATTCACTCATTAAACATGCCCATTTGAAGTCATTATCATGCATTTAATTCCATTAATACCTAGGTAACCATATAAAAAACCAACCACACAGCACAAGCACAACACCACAACCCAACTTCCATATCCACATCATTTTATAGCCACATCCACTTTCGCATCCCTATTGTACACCCATACTACAACCACCATCACTGCCCCACTACACCAATCCACTATAACAAACATTATATCCCTATTGTATATCACATTACTACCCCCACACCCATCAAAATAAAACCACCACTCATGAATCACATCATCACATCCAAACCAAAAAATTACAACACCATAAAAAAACATATTATATCACACACATAGTTTTTTCTAGTTTGGGTATAGGGTATTTGATTCAATTCCATTTATTTATTTATCGTCATTATCACACAAGCCATAAGATCCTAGGGAATATAATTCATTACATGACTATATGTGATTATCTAATTATGGTTTAAATCTTCTCAATAATCCCAAAACATGAATTAAATAATTCAAATCATAATAAAACAATAAAGGACCCCTAATAATCATGTTTTTTAGATGAAATTATTCCTATAAAGTTCACAATATCAAAAAAATAACAACAAAGTTTTGAGTTCATACTTCACATTCCCCAACCCCTTTTGATTTAATTTAAATCATTTCAACTATCTTTATTAATATGGATATAGCCATCTTCACCAGATATAACAATGATAATCCCATCCTGCATCATACACATAAGATGAAATAAAGAAAGTCATACATGGAAGAAAGAAGAATTTCCTAAACTATTTGCACCAAAATAAGGGGCGTGCATGCCAGAGGAGTCTTCTTCGGGGGGACTAGAACTAACTACAACAACAAAGTTCAACAAATCCTAGGTAAGAATGATTTGGAACCTCCCATCCCAAAATAAAGAAGAGGGAAGGGAATGAAGAAAGGATCTTTGATTTAGAAAGATCGGATCTAAAACTAGTGGGATTGAAAATGGTTCAGATTGGCCATTAAATATGGATCTTATTAAATCCATGTGTTTTATACATTTGAAACATCTATGAACATTTTAGAAACTAAATATATCAATCATAACCTGTGAAACGGATTTAAAACCACCTTAATTAAAAAATTAAACACATTTTTATTCATAAAATACTTAAAATTGGAAAATCTGAAAATTTCTTAAAAAATAGAAAACTATAGAAATGACCTACCATTGGAAATGACCTACCTTTGGAAATTTTTTAGAAAATGGAAAACTATCAGAATAGCCTACTATTGGAAATAAACTACCATTGGAAAGTTTTGGGGAAAATGGAAAACTATCAGAATGACCTGCCTTTGCAGATGACCTACCATTGGATTTTTTTTGGAAAAACGGTAAACTATTAGAATGATCTACTATTTCAAATGACCTACCATTGGAAATTTTTTGAAAAAATGGAAAACTTTTGGAATGACCTATTGTTAGAAATGAACCACCATGGGATATTTTATAGAATAATGGAAAATTGTCGGAATGAATTACTATTGGAAATGACCTACCATTGGAAATGACTGACATGTCTCAGAAACACCCTAGACTTCCCTTAGAAACATCAATTATTAGATTTTTTTTTTGAAAAGTAATGGGCCAGAAGGTTCTATCCATTACACTAACCTCCCATCCTCTCGACCAATGTGAGTTCCTAAGTTTCATTAGGTCTAAAACCCCAATGGGACAGATGCCTTTAGAAACTAGTTCCATACTTAGTTATAGATATGGGAACCGTTAGGAGTTTTCGCTAACGAAAAAAATAGTTAAACCCTACATGAATAGTTGTGTAGTAAATTCAACTCCACTCACAACTACGCATCGGGTGAATAATTGTCTTAGATTTATCAAGAAACAAAAATGGTGAACCTGATATGAATCTATCAAATAAAAAATTATTGTTTAAATATACATCAAGCCATTTTGTTTGCATATTCCTATGAAAATAAAAATGGTGAACTCGATGTGAATCTCTCAAATAACATGGTAATTGGTTTTACCAAATATCAATCCATATTGTTTGTATATCCTGGGCGAGCATGTAAAACCTGGCATAAATATTATGATTGATCCTATATAAATGGGGTTCTTATGAAATAATTTCACACTCACTTTGACAATTCCACATGAGAAAAATGGCTAGATCAAGAATAAAAGGAAAATTGTGTTACCCATGCATATCTGATTGTGCACATATCATGCCTACGATGATGCACTGATCTGAAACATAGTTCCTTTTTGCCTTCATTCCTGAAGATACTAATCATGAAAACAACACCTTGATCTGAAATTTCTTCATCCAGTGATCATTCTAGAAAATCAATTGTAACATTAACCCCTATAGGCCTTAGAATGACCTCACCCACCCAAAATCTTCAGTATAGGGTGGAAAATGAAATGGTCTAGGAATACCACTAACATGGTACAATCCTGACCCTTGAGGATTCTCATGAGGATCTCTAAGTACTGAAACCGATGAATCCACATCATCCAAGGAAAGATACAGTAAATATAGTGGAACTCATCATAACTTTTAACTACTTTGGGAGGTTATCCCTAGAGCATGATAATAACCACCTTCAATGTCTAATGAAGGTGAACCATGGAGTCAACTATGAATACCTTCTAGTTCAGGGGATTCTAATGAGGGATCTTGTCAAGCACGATCACCATCACCATCCCACTGGTACCCTTTAATCGCTTACTAAGGGTACCACCCAACATGCTTCCAACTTTGATACCCATGCATGGGCAATAAGGAAGACACATCTAGCATAGACAGCTCAAGATAATCATGAGTGGACTCATATCCCCACTCCCACTGATGATGCCTATGGGCATATTCTAGAAGTAACCAATGATTTGGCTCATATCCTTGCTCCCTCGAAACAAGTATGTGGTCATATTCCTACAGTAGGCATGGGGGAGTCACATATCCCTACCCCCATTCATTAAGTTTATAGACATATTCTGGTGGAACAAGGAGGGAATAATTGGGATCATATTCCCTCTTCAATTGAAGATATATTCTAGTATATAGTTGAGACTAAAAATGTGCAGTATTACATTCATGTGCACACTTTTCTATAATTTCATTACATTTTAGCAACAACTAAAGAAATATTTTAGAATATTATGACAATTGTACAGATACAGTGATAGGTGCATATTATTATCCCTACACCCAGGTCAGTAGAGCACTCTAATTAGAATGAAAATGTGGTTTCTCCAAAGTAAGTGCACATTATTTCTCTTATCCATAAGGATAATCAACATATTTTGGTAAAGGATGAGGCACCAAACTGAGCTCATATTCTCATTCTAACCAAGGATCACCAAGTGAGAGTGCCACATGCCTCGAGATTGGGGGAAATTCCTATTGAAAAACACTGGTAGCATATTCCAAAGGCCCGTGATCATTCTCATATCCTCATTTTGGTAGGGTATCACCAAGTGAGAGAGTCACATGCCCTGAAATAGGCTCATATTCCTATCGAAGAAGAATAGTGGCATACTCTAAAGGCCTAATATTAGGCTCATATCCCTATTCTAGTCAAGGATCACTAAGTGAGAGTGGAACATGCCTCAGGATAGGCTAATAGTTTTATCAGTGAATCTTCTGGGAATATTCCAATAGATCATGGAATCCAAGATCATATCACTATTTCTGCTAATGGACGATTGCATCAGCATCCTTATGAGGCTATACACGATGAGGCTCATATCCCTTATCCCATTCCATTGGTTTTTCGGTATATTCTGACAGGGAATGAATACTTAAACTAAGCTCATATTCCCACTCTAATCAGGGATCACCAATTAAGAGTGGCACATTCCTCAAGAAAGGCTCGTATTCCTATCAAGAAAGACTAGTGGCATAGTCCAAAAGCTCATGATTGAGCTCATATCTATGTTCTAACTGAGTCACACCAAGTAAGAGAGGCACACACCTCGAGGCGGGATCATATTCTTATAAATAATGAAGAATATTATTATCATATTCTAGAATCTTCTCTGTAGTGGGATCATATTCTCGTGGCACAATATAGTTATCAACATATTCTAGAATCCTTCATGCAGTATCCTCATAAACCTGTATAGTTTAAAAATATAGGTTGGAATATTCTGTCCATGATGTATAAGGAGGATCATATCCCTAATCTGATGAATTCCAGTGACCTTGAGGTTGTTCAATACACATTTTCAACACACCAAGGGTCCTTTTACTCTTTAACTTAAGAAGAAGGTGATCATTACCATGATATTCCTTCTCATTTTAGTGTGGAGATGGATCACAAGGACTATACTCCAGACATCCACTATGTTCAGCCTCCCCACAGTGATATATCCCATGTACAAGGAAATCCTCCAATTTCCCAGACACCTCCATATATATAGGTGTTCAAAATTTAGATGTCATTATATAAAGGTTTGATCAAAAAAATCTAGGTCAATTGTACATAGTTTACAATCAACTTCTAACAACACTTTACTTTGGTCAGCAAGTAACCCTGAGAAGCATCTTCTATGGTCTAGCTAGATGGGGGTGTGTATGTATGATGAGGAGGAGTCCAGAATTGACATGTGGAGAGAGATAATTGAAAAAAAACCTCCCCACCATGCTTTGGCCCCACATCACTTCTAAATATGAGACCCCAGATGAGCTAGAAACGGAGTTCATTTCTTTTATATGAAAAAATATGTGGTATAATCATCAGTGATTAAAGGATAGAAACATCACTTATCTAGGATATGAGGGTCACCTTCAAACCATCAAGATGCTATGTTCTCAACTAGACCTTGCTATTATATCCATGGAATGGGTCCAAAAACTTGAAAATCAAAGCAATAAACTACATCATATTATCCACCATTGCTTCAAAACTCTTTGGAAGATAATCTCTAAATCCATTCCACACATCTATATTCAATGATAAGTTTCACTTAACCATACCCATGGAATAGTAAATTCTCTCAGATACGGAATTTTGTAATGTTATATCCTACAACAAAATTAGGGGATCTAGTAACGCATGAGCCAATTGGTCACTACAATAAAATCCCCCCACTTCATTGATGACAAGACATCATGAACAAAGGAATAAGATGGCCAAAAAATCTTTGAACTGGTACCCTTAAAGTAGTGAGAATTCATTTCAGACATAGAATCTAAAGTTGTGATCAACTCAATAACTTTTCATAGAAACTGACTCCCTTCATGGGTTGCCATTACACCTAGATCCTATACGGGAATAGTTGAACAACATCAAACAGGTCATAATAGCAGCTACCATAGCAGTTTCCTAGGATTGAACCCATCCCACTAGGCCAAAAGAATATCTACCACCACCTCCACCCCTCATATCGTTAGTTCCTGAGAGGATCTAGTACATGTCATCAGTAGCTACAAACAAACCCCATCTCATCGGGCTAGGTAATTTTCATCTCAATCTCCATCTCTGGGTTTATAATCTCCTAAGAGGGTGTTGGGGAAATAAATATAGGTTCCATGTCATTCCAAACTTGTTAGGCTGGGGGTAATTATATCTTAATTTTCATTCAAGGAATCATCAAATCCTTGACTAGAATCATTGGATCCTTAGCAACAGGATCAATCAATGCCAATTGTGGCCCCAAATAGTACCTAGCCTGCATAGTGAGTGTATTTTTCACCATAATCATTATCACCATAGAGGGAACTAGTATTCTCTAGTTTGGGATGTAAATATAAATAGTCGGTATCCCATCCATTCCAGCCACCATAAGATGAACCTTTTCTATTTGGGTCACATTAATAAAATAGGACTGGAAACTCCCTCAAGGTCATTGTTCATAGACCAAGATAGGAGGAATGTACAGTGAAGGAAATCAAACCCTATTGGGTTCATGATCCAAAATAGACCAATATGGAAAAGCGTTCAAGAAAAGACCCTAATGCGGGGACTGTAGAATCATCCTATTTCATTGAAAGTAATATAGTAACCACTATTTCTTGATACACCTCTATAAATGCCATCACTATCAACACAACAGATAATATGGTCAATAAGAAAATTCATAGGGTGACAATATGGAAAATTTAACCCAATAGGAGGATCTAGATGCACCCATTGAGGCTTCATGCACCTGGAACCAGAGGAGGATCCAAAATATAGCACCACTGAATATCAATTTTCCACCTATATAGATAAACACAAGAAAAGATAATGGTAAATGCATGGCTACATCCCAATAACTGCCAAAAAGAACCAAAAATCCTTCTACAGAGGAATATTTATCATGATATAAGAGTGAGATACAATATATTAGACAACTCAATAAGGAACTAATTAGGGGTAACATTCCCACTAGGTATCATATTTAGGAAAAAATAAATATTCTCCCTCCTAGAGATGATCCTCATGAAAGAGTAGCATCTGATTGTCACACTAGATATGGATCCAAGCATTCAGTCTACATAAATTAGGAACTAAAAAATGATCATGACTTCCCTCTATTATAGCGACAGCCTCTCCCTTGAATGGTTGATAATTCATTATTAGTACAAATCAATAATCAATGGGATACGAAAATAGGGCCACATCATTAGACCCCTCCCACTCTCTATTTATGAGAGACGGCTCATATTGAATTACCTTTTTAACTAATCAATGTCATCGAGTCCTTGGCTACTCGAATGAAATCCATGGAAGGAAAAAATTCACTAGTGAAGCCTGATATAAATTCATATTCCAAATGGGTGGATGAAAATTTTCCTCCATCCAAATTTAAAAATCTTACCTTATCCACCTCTGATGAAGCGGGAGACCCAGAACAGCATCTCACACACTTTTTGTCTCAATTTGATCTGATGATGGGTCCTCAAGATCAACAGGTGGAAACCAAGATGAGCTATTTTATACACTCTAGTAGGTCCAGTCTTCGTTTGGTATAGAAGCCTTCTAGTAGGATCTGTTGTAGGATGGGAAGAAATTTATCATCAATTACTTTACTAGTTCAGCTCCACACTGAGGAAAATTACAATTTTCAACCTAATAAACTACAAGAAGTTTTAAAATGAGAAGGTTTCTAGATTCATATCCATATATATGGGTTTAGCCCATTCATTCATCATCCCTCTCTCATAGGAAAAAATGATGGAACTCTATGCTAAAAATATTTGAGATGAGTTGTAGACACCTATGATCCCAATGAATTATCCATGAGGATTTTATGAGTTCACAAAAATGACACATCTTTTAGAAGACACCATTCAGTAGAACCGAGCTAAATCTTAATTCATTCCCTCAACATAGAGAAAAGTCTTAGAAAGGAATAAAATATCGCTATTACCATCAAACCAATATTAGTTCCCATTAAAACACCTAAGTAGGTCCTGAAACAAGAAACAATAAAATCACCCTCGTTCAGAAGAAAAAATAGATTAGGGTCACCTGGGATTTGAGGAATGGATGAATAAAACAAACTCTTTATACAATGACCAAGTCCCCAGTTATTTTCTTGTAGATATGGACAACAAACTGCTCAAGCTACCATAGCCCAAGAATCCCAATGAGGTCAACCTCACAGATCGTCCAGACTACTGACCTTTCCATATAAGGTCGGGTCATAACTTCTAGGATTAATTTGTATTCAAATATTTCCTCCAAGGAATGGTTGATTCCAAATAGGTGATGTTTGATAACTCTTTAGAGTCGGTGACCTACATAACCATCACCTAGTTAGAAGAAGAAGGTGATTGACAGAAAGTTCCAGCTAGGCATGGGAAAATGTTCAACAACTGAATGAATTGAAAGATAGTTGACCAAGATCATTCCACCCTAGGAGAACAAATATTTAGACCCACATAAATTCTTACACCTTAGAATATGGTGTCAGATAGGTATCCTAGAGGTGAATTTAGCCATCAAAAATAGGAAGAAATGGGATAAGAAGAGTCATTTTCAGCTCCAACGCAAGCTCTAACTCTTTCATATTTCTTCCTTGAAACATCTGAAGCATGGGAACCACCCCAAAAAATGGAACCTTCTTTAGAAATATATCTCATATTTTTCTTTTTTGATGTGATACACTTGGAATACCCCTTCTACGGTGATGAAAATGACTCTAAGTATGAGTTCTATTCACCCAATCATGGAATAGGAGGTTGCATGCATAGGAGACAAGGATATAGGGGATAGAATGGGAATGTTAAACCAAATATTTCAGTCATGTCCCCACAAAGTACATATATGCAACTGAGACCTATGGTAAAGCACAACAGCAAGAGAAAAGAAGACATGGAGGTGTCCCATAAACCTCCAGTAGTCATCTAAGCCTGGTCGCCTTACATGACATCCTAGAGAGGTTGTGATTATGTGATTATCCCATACAACGGGGAAGGATTAAATGGCCAATACCACTGTAAATAGATGAACCTCAGCCTATGAAAAAGAACTACACCCATATTCTTCGAATACCTCTTCCCCCGGTTCATATAATATGGAGCAACCCCACCTTGAGAAGTGTCAACCTCTAGCAAAAAATTATGGCATTCGGAAATAAATGGATGTTGTCATTTCTAAGATCTTAATCCTAGATGTGCTATATCTTTCAAAAGAACTCAGAGAGTCACTCGTTGAATCCCTCTATATCCCATATTAGTTTGAGAAAAAAGTAACTATAGTTTAGGTTTATCAACTGGATACAATTCCATTAGAATTAAATATCCCCATCTCATTCACAGACCAAGATTAGGAAGAGGTTAGCCAGGGAAACATCAGACCCCTATATGTTTCAAGAAGACTCAATAATGTCGATGTTCATAGGACTATGATTGATAATAGTTTTGGGATCAACCTCATCCTGGTTTAGACCCTTTGAAGTTTTGGATATAGAAAAGTAGACTTATCTCCCAAAAATATGACCATTCAAGGGTATTATAAGTGTGAGAAAATACCTATTAGAATTATCAATATCAAAGCCTAGTTTTGGGACCTCACATTCAATGCTGATTTTATGTTTATCCAGAAAGACATCACATACAATGTCCTTCTCTGAAGTCCCTGGCTCCATATCCATGTGGTGGAACCTTTAACATTTCATCAATGTTTGAAATACCCCATTGATGAACAGGTCAGAATACTACATGGTGACAATTCCACATTTTATTCTTTCAAATCCACAAATGTTAAAGCAATTTTCTACAAAAGAGAAGGTAAATAACCAATGGTGAATTAAAATATAAAAGTTTCAACCCCCAATGGATTGAGAACCTACCCTGAAAATGCCTAAAATATGATTGACAATAACTATGTGCTCCCCATAAATCTAGTTGAGGAAATAGACCTAATCTGAGATGTCCAAGAGCCTTCTGTCCCTAGTGACAGTGTAAAATAAAATCAGCTCTAGAATCTCTTTACAACAACTATAGAAGTAGGGGATGAAAATATCTCTTCTTATGGTCTCTTTCGCCTTGATAATGACAAAGATACCCCTAGAATTCTGAATTATTATAAGAATTCATCCATACACTCATAGGTGGAAGAATATGAGGATGAAGTTAGGAACTCCCCTCCTGTATTTGAGGAAGGTGTCTCCACCACCATTGATGAGCTCAGATAGGTAAATATAGAAACAGAAGAAGACCCATGGACTACACTAATTAGTTCTACCATTCCTCTCAAGGAGAAATATATGTACATTTCATTTATAAGGAAATAATGATATGTGTTCTCTTGGAACTATAAATAAATTCTCAGACTGAATCTAGATATGGCTACGAACCATCTCAGTTTACTTGAAGATCATTGAGGCTTCAAGTAGGTATCCAGGAGGATACACCCCTCTCATTCTAGCAATAAAGAGGCAGAAGTTGAAAATTTTATCAAAGCCAACTTTTTCTGAGAAGTGAAATACCCAAGATGTATTACCAACATTGTACCTATCAAGAATAGGAATGGGAAGATAAGGTTATGCATATATTTCAAAGACCATAATCGATATTTCCCAAAGGATGAATTCTCATTTCCGATCACATAACTCTTGATCAATGCAAACACTTACTTCCAGGCCCTATACTTTATGTATGGGTATTCAGGGTACAATTAAATAAATATGGGCCCTAAATATGAGGAATCAACTTCCTTCAGAGCACCTCAGGGGATATTTTTCTATCAGTTCATTCCCTTTGTCATAAAAAATGCTAGAAAACTTATCAATGTGTATCTTAAATCCTTTATTAGGAATAATATATGAATTTTATGTAAATTACCATGTGATCAAATCCTAATAGCGATGTGATCACTTCACAAATATTCAAACAGTCTTTAACAAGATGCAGTAGCATAGTCTGAAGATGAATCTGCTAAAATGAACTTTTGGGGTAACATCAGGGAATTTCATTGGATGTTTGGTACACCATCATGGCAGTGATGTTAACCCATGAAAGACTAGTTCTATTTTAAAAAATTTACCCCCTTAGAATCTCGAAGATCTATGGGTGTCCCAGGTTCACCTCACCTACATCTGGAATTTTATATCCAACTTGGCTGAAAAATCTCTCCCCTTTACCAAGATGATGAAGGGAATCACCTATCAATGGTATGTGTACTGCCAAGAAGCCTTCAAAAGTCTCAAGTAGTGCCTATTGCACCCACCAGTTCTTATTCCACCGGTGTAAGGAAATACACTCATCTTAATTGTGTCCACCATGTAATTTTCACTAGGAACCCTCCTTGTATAGAAGAATGATGTGGGGGTGATAATGGCCTTTACTACCTCATTTTAATGATTCTAGGTACTGAGACCCAATACCCGTATATCAAAAAGAACTGCCTCGCACTCATCTTCGCAGTGTGGAAGCTTAGGCATTAACTAAAGAATCATAAAGTCCACCTAGTCTCTCATGTTGATCCACTTAAGTACATACTTGGTCATCCCATGATTACTAGGTGCTTGTCCCAATGGGTGGTCATTTGTAACAATATGACATCTATTACGTATCACAAAAGTCAGTGAAACAGAAATCCTTGGACAATTTCATCACGGAACATCCCTACCCTAAAATTACACCAGTAGATACCAATATTTCAGATGAGGAGGTTTTCTAAGCTCCTAAAACTCCCCAAAAAATGGGAGATGTATTTTTATGATGCCTCCCGGAGTCTTATCAACAAGAGACTAGATAAACTGAGACGAGATTAGGTTGTCTTAGGGGTTGTATTTGTTTCTTCAGAAAAATAGGTTTTCAACTACTCTTTCTCACTATCCAAAGGCTACACAAATAATGTGACTGAGTTTCAGGAATATTCAGGAAGAAAGGGAAGGAGTCAACACTAGCCATATGACGGTAAACAAGGAGGCTCATGGTAGGGAGGGTGCCCCTGGCACGCCATCTTTCAATGCCTAGGAGCCAAGGAAATTTGGAATAAATGGGGTTTGACTCCAAATGTTTCACTAGACATTGCCTCTGAACTCCCCGATCTTTTGATGTGCTGGTGTTTCTCTCTTTCATCGTCTGATTCAAGCTCTCGTTGCACCCAGGCCTTGATCAATTGGGTTCGGCGTAACGATTCAGTTTTCCATCATGTTCATCAGCCTCCCGAGTTCTGTATTGAATGATCCACTTCATGGATTGAGGGATGGAGGGACCGCAAAGGACACTTTATGCCAGGTGTTTCCCCCTCCTGGTCCGCTCACTGGATCCCCCCAAAGGAAGAGAGTCTTAAGCTTAACATGGACGCCTCTCTCCCCAAGGATGGGCCTATTGCTCTCGGCCTCCTGGCTCGAAATCATCTGGGGAAGATCATTGCAGCAAAATATGAACCACATCATGCCTTCTGGGAACCGGCTGTTGCTGAGGCCTATTCCATACTTGCAGGGATGATGCTCATTATGGAACATGGATGGGCCGATATCATCATCGAGTCTGACTGCCTTTCAGTTATCAATGCTATTAACCACGATGACGCAGGACTCCGAGACTTTGGATTTATCGTCATAAGAATCTGCTCGTTGCGTCACGGCTTCCCTTTCTACACCTTCTCCTTTACCAAAAGGGAAGGAAACAATGCGGTCCATCAGCTGGTAGCTTCAGGCCCATTCGATGTCAACCAACTATGGCTGGACAATTTCCCCCCTTGGCTATGCTTATGTACGACTGCTGATATTCGCCATTAATATAATCCTTCTTTCCTCAAAAAAAATGTGACTGAGTACTAAACTCTCGTCATTACTTGGATCTAGACTTAAATCTTCAAATATCCTACTTAGACATCAAAGGGGATTCTAAGTTGGTGATAAAGTAGATCAATGGTGAATATGCCATAAAAAATGAATAATTAACCCCTATCAATGGCTATGTCAGGGGGATAATGGAAGAGCTCCCTTTTGATCTCGCATTGCCTCATGTTTCCTAATAAAAGAATGTTTTTGTCGATGCATTGGATAATAAATCCAAAATATTGGTCAAACCTGATTAGGAGGAAACAATATTTCGTATCATGCACCGAAGGATGGTCTCATCGATCATTGACTGTGATATGGGAGAAATCAACCAAGTCAAAACTACCCTATATCATGATGAACCAATATATACCCATGGATGTATGTAGCCCATAATCAATTATCTCTAAAATGGAATCCTCTTAACATATCAAGCCGGAAGGGAACAGATTTGATAGAGAGTAGGGAACTTTACCCTATGGGATGGTCCAAATGAGAAAAAATTCCTCTATAAGTGAGGATTTGATGGAATCATCATCAAATTCACAACATAGGTAGATATTTTTTCTTCCATGGAATAATTCCATGTAGGCTCCTATGATGTTCATTTGTCTAAGACTAGGCTCTCCCACCAAAGAATAAGGTTGGGTTACTACTGGAAACCCATGATATAAGACAATGTAGAATTCACAAAGAAATTTCATGCATGTGAGATTCATGAAAACATCATCAATCAACCCCCATAATTACTACTTATAGATAAATATTCCTAGTCATTTTCTATATGGGGAATGGATGTTGTGGGGTTATACCCTCATCCATAGCTAAGTAGTTCGAGTGCATCATTAATGATGTTGACTTATTCATAAAATGGGATGAGGAAATACCCCTCAAGGAAGATAGGACTAAGAACATCATCAAATTCATAAAATATCATAACATCACCAAGTTGGGAGTCCCTTATGAAATATTGATTGAAAAATCATCAACTTCTGTTCTACGAAGTTGAATAAAATGTACCAAGAGTACAACATCGAGTCCAATCATTCACCCCTCTATCATGTAGTGAAAAATGGAAATATAGATTCCTTTAATGAGACTCTTTAAAATATACTCCATAATATGGTGAATAAAGACAATAAATCATGGCCATACAATCTCCTTCATTATTTATGGGCCTACTGCACCAATACATGTATTGCTACACAAGAAACACCATATTCATTAGTGTATAGAACTGAGGAAGTGTTACCCATAGAAGTCCAGTTTCCTTCACTATGAATATCCATTTGTAGAAAAATCTTGGATGATGAGAAATTTCAAAAGTGTATAGATGAATTGGAGATATAGGATGAGAATAGGTTGTGAACACTATAAAATCTCAAAGTCTATTAGAATTGTATTACACAAGACTTCAATAAAAAGGTTTTCCTCTATTCATTCCTCCAAGGAGAATTGGTGTTGACTATCAGAACCCCAATGATACCAAAAAAGAAACCTACAAATCTAGAACCAAAATGGGAATTTAATTATATCATACATAAGGTATATCACAAAATAGATTACTCACTAGACACAATGGATAGGAAGCATGTCACACCCCCACCAATTCAAGGTTTCTTAATAAATACATTGCATCATTTCCATCAAGTTCCTCTGATCCGGGTTGCATGATGTTAAATTATACAAATTCATCTTGATCACATGATGTTAAACTACACAAAACCATTCCTTGAAATAATACTTTAAACTGAATAGTTTCTCTTGTCTTAACCACATGATGTTAAAACTGCACAAAATATTTCCTCACTGCATGATGTAAAAATTCACGTGAATCATCATCTCATTGACCATTCACCTCACACGAGCTAGATTTTTTCAAAATAAAGATGAAATTTCCATGTCCCTGTGTGAGATTCAGATCCACATAGGGAATATAATCATCAAAAAACTATGTGTGTGTTGATTTCTACCATCGTAGGATACGTAGTGACACTCAGACCTCTATTCCTGGGCTCAGACATAATATTAATTTCCTTCCACAGTGGGTGACTCACATCCTTACCACATGGCATTAAATTGCATGGAATACATCCTTACTACATGATGTTAAACTGTATAGTAGATGTGATAGCATGATGTTAAACGATAAGGCATATGTTCTTAACAAAAGACATAAAACATCATGGATCCCTGATATTCCCTTTTTTCATGTCTAATCACCCATGTCCTTACCACACAATGTTAAACAACACAACTAATGTCCTTATCATACGATACTAAACTGCATGAATTTTTAGAACTATGTACATATTGATTCTTATTTTAATGAGATATGTAGGGATTCTTGGATTCTATATCCTGCTCCAACCATTGCATGTTACAAAATTCCCCCTTTTATCCTCCAATTTTCTCCATGTTGTGAGGAACCTTTTTTATTCCATGTTTCTCACACCAAAAATAGCTCATGTGAGTTTAGTAATTTTGGTATAGGATCTCCCCACATAACCAATACATATCAATTCATGATACGGTGATTATGGTCATGAATGAAATGCCTTAAAAGTCACACCATGATTCCTCTCTACATGATGCTAAAACTCGTGGTTGGTGTCCTTTCCATATGACACTAAACTATATGAGTTTCCTGAACTATGTGTGGCTTGATTCCTTTCATCACAGGATATGCAGTGACACCTGGATATCCAATATTGGGACGGTCCATAACAAATAAACATAAAAATACCCCCCTCCCTATGTACAGACCAGACTTGTGTAGGGATATTTAATTCAAAGAACTACATGTGGATTGTTTCCTATCATAATAGGATATGTAGTGATACCCAGATCTCAGGTCTAGGGTCCAGTCATAATATTCCCTTTTCACATTGGGGAGACCATGTCCTTTTTTATGACATTAAACCATATGGTTCCTCAAGAACTACATGTGGCTTGATTCCTATCATAACAGGATATGTAGTGATGCCTGGATCTTCAATACTAGGCCCAAATACAATAATCAAAGAGGGACAAATCCTTAATTTGTGTATGGTTTAGACATTCGTAGATGGTTTACCATTATATAACTACGTGTGACTTGATTCTTGTCCTCATAAGATATGTAGCGACACCCAGATCTCATATTCTTGGGTCTATCCATAACAAGACAAAATATTCCCCCCATACATATGTACAAGTAAAACCTACACAGGTAACTTCCCCTAATTGTATAGGGGTTGAGTCATACAAGATCATTTTTCCTACATATGATTCAGATATGTTTATGGATTTATTGTTCACATAATACATCTTTCACAATTTTTCACATTTGTTCCAACATCCTTACCACATGATGTTAAACTATAAGAAAAAAAAATAAGTCCTTAGCATATTACATTAATCTACAAGGAAACAAATATGTACTTACCTCATGATGTTAAACTACATAGAAAATATTCTTGCTATATTACATTAAAACTGTATAAAAAATACATCCCTACTACATGACATTAAAATGTGCAGGACATCACCCATTATTATCCCTTATCAAAGGACCGCATGAGCCTTACCCTGGTCAACTAGAGTACGAGGTTCTTCTATCATATTTTAATCACCTCAGTTTATAAATTACACTTCATGTCTTGAGTTCCTTAGGTTTCCATAAACCTTTAATGGCCCTAGTAAAGGAAAATATATCACTCTGTTTGACCATGCTATCGATTTATAAGGGCTCAAACCTACCAACCAGAGACATCTTCGACCTATATAAAGATATTTATGATTCTTATGAGCCCAACGTCATCATGGTGGAACCCATCATCCAATGGTGTTCTATTCCATACCCATGTTGATGGCACTATATCATTACTCATGACCTGATAACCTTGATCCATGATTTACAACATTTTCATTTCCCACCCAAAAGGATGTTGGGGTACTCTTAACCCTAGGTATCCTAATTAAGCTCTTGTGTAACATTCCTCTCATAGTAGGCCCATGTGCTTCATGACCTTAAACTACCTACACTATTGGTCAAAACTTTATGACCTTAAACTTTATCCTATGATGGTCCAAATCCCATGACCTTAAACTGGTAGAAAAAGAGACACAAAACCTATTAGGTTAAAAATCCGAAAAGGGTGGCCTGAGAAAAATTCAGGTCTTCTCTCTCTAAAATCTTAATCTCCATAGTTTAGGAGAAATTATATCATAAATAAATGAGGAATAAAGATCATAGGGTCTCCTTTATGGCCCTATTAAAATTTGGTTCGTGCTCACTGGACACCCCAGTCTAAAAAAAAGTTAGAGTAATGGTTTTTTATATCTCCTCACTATGATAATAAGTTCCTTAATTGGTGACACAAATTTTAGGGTGCTCAAACCCTTCTTGAATATGGAATTTTTCACAAATGAAACTTCATTATTTGAGAATCTCGGGTCACCGTAAACCTTCCATGTCCCTTAGAAAGTAAAATAGATCTCTCTTTTTAACCATGTTATCGATGAATAAGGTCTCAGACCAACCAACAAGATATCTCTTTCTAATTATTGTGAGCCTAAAATCAATGTGACAAAACCCAGCACCTGAGGGTGTTCTAGGCCATCCCCAAAATGATTTTCCATACTATCCTCTTGACCCAAGTGCTTTAGACCATGATTTAAAATCCTTGTAACCAAACTATTAAAGAGGATTATATATTCTTTATGTTACATAATTGTGTTTTATACCCTTTATCATAGTAGGAATGTGATGCTCCATTATTGAACCCTTTTATGTCCCACACCTAGTGACTCAAAATCACATGGTGTAGGGCCCGAGCTTCACAATTAAAGAACTAAACTACCCTAGGGTGCCAGAAACCTTCTTGGATGGGTTTTTATTCCTACTAAACTTCATCATTTGGATGTTTGAGTCTTCACAAATCTTTTATGACCCTTATAAAAGGGTGGGGGAACCTCTATTTGACCATGATACTGGCACATAAGGGATTTGACCTACCAGATAGAGGCATCACATCCTTGTAGGAAAGGAACCATGATCCTTGTGATCCCTGGTAACACCATGGTGGAATGCAACACCTAAAATTATTGTGGTACATCCTCATTATGTCTTCCCCATTCCATATTCATTGACTCAAACTTTTGGTTTATGGCTTACATCACCCAAATTCCAACTATCCTAGTAGACTTTACTTCCCTAGTATTTATCCCTCAACCGATGTTACCACCATAAATCTTTCATCACCCCTGGAAAAGAGTGGAGACACCCCTATTTTACCATGATACCAATACATAAAGACTTTATCCTACTAATAATAGTCATATACTCCTTTTAGGAAAGGAACTCTAATCCTCATGAGGCCCGACAAAACCATGGTGGAACTCAATACCCCAGAGTGTTTTGGGTTATCCCTAGAATGTATTCCCCATATTCCATATTCAAGTCTTGTCATAAAGACTTTAAAATGTATAGAATATGAAGGTCTGAGCTAAAATACCCTAAAATACAGTGATAGATGGTCCAATCTAAAATACCCTAAATTGCAGTGATATAAGGTCTGAGATTAAAGGCCTTAAACTACAAAAATAGAAGTACTGGGATAAAATACTCTAAACTATAGTAATAGAAGGTCTAATCTAAAATACCCTAAACTACCATCCATAGAAATTCCATGCTAGAAGACCCTAAAATAAAATATAGAAACAATTTATTCAGCAAGAGTGGAAATGGTGTAAATCTTGTCAGGTCAAAAACCCATAAGGGTGCCACTGAAGAAAAATCCAAGTCCACACCTACTAAGTATACCATTATATGAAGTTTAGGAAAGAATTGGGGAAATAAAAAAAGTGATACAAAGCTTTTGAGGATAACCACACAGCCCCAGAAAAAATAAATCTATGCTCGCTAGGTCCACCAGCCTAGGTAAAGCTCATATCACCCTCTATCTGTGAGCCACACCCAGTAGGAATTCATCATCATTTAGAATTATGGAAAAGTGACACATATTTACCTTAGAATCAGATTATTTTCATTCAGAATGAATCCAATTCTAAGGGGGTGGTGGGGTTTTACACCACTAAATGGGTTTCATGCACTTTTCCAAGGATGAACACATGGTATGAGTGATTAGCTAATCATAATGCATACACATGTAATAATTATGCTTGGGGTGTGTGCATTGTTTTCAAAATTTAAAAAGTGTTATTTTTGTTATTATTATTATGTGTTAAAAATAATAATAATGATAATGAATAAAATTAAAATGTTTATTTGATTCAAATAGGTGCATATTGCATGATGGATAAACAACGCCACACAGGGTCTTCTTCAAACTTGTGGTGATAGGGTTTTGGTTTGCCTATTGTGGTTGGAATGGACATAGTGCATCAAGTAAAGTATAAAATATTTCATGTACTAGAACTCCTCATGTCCAAACTTCCATATGAATTTCAATCATAGGAATATAAAACCGCACACTGAACCATCTCTTCTTCCACGATCAATCTTGAGGGTCTCACAAACTACTTCTGTTCCATTTGTGAAGAACATGTATGTGTAACCATGAAAGAGGATAATTCACTACTACCTCACTTTCATCTGCCTATGGAACATATAGGGAATCAACCTCATTGGATATAACCCATCACCACTTTTCAAGCTTGTTTCTATCCTGACTTCATCCAGAATCCCACCGATGTCGATAAAGAGATCTTATTCTATCTTGGATGTAGTATTATTCCCTACTGCTTGGAGAATAAGATATGTGAATAGTGAAGAATTCATGAACTCGCAACACTACATAATTTGAGGCATAAATATCATCATATCTGAGTGAATTAGTATGATGTAAAAAAATAGTTTGTTTATAGGACATGCCAATTTTCTCAAATGAGCATATGTAGTATGATACCCCATCTTTAAAACTGAAGGAATATTGAAATTTCATGACGGATGCCACGCAGAAAGTAAATGTATTATTTTACTTTCAAAACAAAGTATGTAGAGCCCACATAAGGGTTACACATAGTATATTATGTGATGAATCCATTGCATAATCATCCTAACAAAGAGGTGATACCCCATGAGCTCCCTTTACAAAATCACTCATGAAAAAGGTTGATACATCACGTAACTAGTGGGAACTGTGTAACCTATCTTGAAAAATAACATGTAACCACTTATGCTATCATGTGAATATTTTATGAACCATATATATATACACCTTCATGCAAACATGGAACCAGGCACATGTCATGGTCCTACCTCCGCCTAGAAGGAGATTAAATTACCACATACCTAGTTATGTGAATAATTTAGGAAAGAAAATTAGCATCTCACTATGATCAAGTCCTAAATAATTTATTTTATATTCCATGAAATTAAATTATGAATAAAATTTAAGACTCTATGCACTGTTCTGATCTAATGGAAGTCCACACCACACACATGCAATCTTCATGTGTTCATGAGAAACTCCATGTCACAATTGATATCACCATGCGAAGAAGATAAATATTCCATGAATGTGTGTCGTGGTAATGAGGAGTGAAATATTCATGAGGATTTATTGCTTTACCTTCTTTACTCAATCACATGAGGATTTGAATGTTGTGTGATTCCCTCATGTGAAACTTCATCTGCACAACACATTCAAGTGGCTTGGGTTATGCATCATTCATGTGACATCTTACAACACTATCCATGCATCCTTTGGCATGCAACCTTTACATGAAAACAATATTTTTCATCCTATGTAATCATACATCCATGAATACATGACTCATCAAAGACAAGTGGAGCGGTTTTCCATGATAATGCTCATGTTTCATCATAAGATACAACCTAGTTTTTCAGAATCCCTTTGGTATGTCAGTTTGATTATGTGGTTCCCTAACAAAAAATTGATGGGAAAAGGATAAAAAAATTTAAAATAAGGATAAAATATTTAAAAGGAAGATTCCTTTCATGGTCATAATCTTCACGTGATGCACCCATGTAGTTCACAAGAAACCACGGAAGACCTGTTGATATGTTTGCCTTGTCACGCAAGAGCCTGTTAACATGTCACCCTCATCATGTGAAGGGACTCGGACATATACAGGAGGTCTCATTCTCCCCCTTTGACTCTAAATAAAAACATAAGGGTTTTCTATGTTAATTCTCATGCATCATCACATGACCCTCTTCTGGTCACATGATTTATGACCGATGGAGAGAGTGATTGTCTTCGACAACACTCATATAAATCCATGAGACCCCCAGCCTTTGTAAAATAAAATAAAAGGAAGTAAAAGGGAAATGATTGGAGAAGATACATTGATATCATTTGGAAGGTTTTTTTCACCTTGGGTGATCATCATTGATCCCATAGAGGCCCCCTCGACATGTCAGCATGATCCTGCAAAAGCCCTTTGAACAAGTCACATTTGTCTCGCAAAAGGTATTAGAAAAATCATATCAAATCAAGTGATAGCCTTTCAATAGGAATTTTTTTCTAATTATGGTCCCCAGAAATATGGGCTAGACATTGTAAGATCCCCTCATCATGCCCACATGATTAGGCAAGATCCATTTAATTGGCCAAAATTCAATAAATGGGGTGTTGACAGGATGATCTTGTGGTCACTGAAATCATGTAAATATAAGGAACATATGAAATAAAGCTATAATAAAATATTAAAATATGAGAAAATCACACAAAGAACATATATGTTGATCATCATGCACTTTTCATGAATCATATAGGTAATACGATATCACTAAGAAACATAGATTAAATCTTACGATTCTCCCTTAGCATACCATTTGGATCATACATTATCCCTTGGACATGTTATAGAAATTCACATGGTGCCCTCGGGCATGCCACCCGAGTCTTGTGAAGCCCTCTGGGCTCAACATCCAAGTCTTGTGATGACCTCTAGACATATCTCCAAGATCATACAGCGACACTAGTGAATGTCAGTTGGGTCTCACGATGTACTTCAGAAAAAACAAATGGATCTCATGGTACCCTCCTAGCATGATATCCAACTCATGTGACACCATTCAATAATGTCATCCAGGTCTTGTGACTTCCTCTGGATATGTCAACAAGATCATGTGACACCCTCCAAACATGTCACCTTGGATCATACGATGGACTTCAGTATATTCCAGCCAGCTCTTGTGACGTCATGTAGACAAGAAAGACTCAATCATGCGATGGTATTTAGACATGTCATTAATATTGTGAAACATCCTTTAGAAAATTCAACTGAATCATGTGATTTTCCTTATAAGTGTCCAAAATACAACCAAACGTGTTTAGAAATCCTCTGACATGTCAGGAAGACAATCAACCAGGTCTGGTAGACAACCAAGCTAAGTCAGGCAGGATTCCTAGGGTATGACAACCTTGTTCAGCCTCCATATTAGGGAAACCTGAGTGTGTAAACCCTTATTAATAGTATAATATGATATTTCCTACATATCAGGGAAACCTTAGTGTGTAATACCTGATCAGTGGCATAATATGATATGTCCCACATAGCAGGGAAACCTTAGTGTGTAATCCCCAATCAACCAAACTATGAGATCTCTGATTCATGCAATAACTAGGATAAATAAGATTCCTTCCTAAGGATAGATCTCAAATATGCATCCACTTTGGTGTAAGTCCCCCTATGTCTTTAACATTTCGACTATCGGGACCCAATCATTCCCATGAGATGATCATTCTCCCTCATCCATCAGCAGACCGAGGAGTCAACTGAACTATGGGAACTATGATTCCTAAAATAAATAGGATACATAGGATGAATTATGAAGGCCTGAGATCTATAATAAACATCCAAAGGTCTATCCCAGTACATAAGCCTCACATCCATATACAGTGACACTGATTACTTTTTATCCCTTGTTTCTCACATCGATCATGGCTCATGTGGTCTTAGGTAGTTGCAATGGTCATATCATTTGCATCATGAATCTTCACTAGATAGGGAAACCTCAGTGTGTAATCCTTGATGAGTGTCATGATATGAATTCCCCCAAATAAGGGAATCTACCTTGGGGATAGTCCCAAGAGTGTGATTAAACTATGAAGACTTTGATTCCTGCTGTAACTAGAATACATAGGATGCCTCCCTAAGGATTAATCTCAAGTACTCAGTGCCTAAATGAACTCATATATATGTCCTTTTCACATGATGTTAAATTTCACCAGTTTAACAAACTATGTGGGTTTTGATTCCTTCTATATTCAGGATACGTAGGATTCCTCATAATGGCTCAATCTCATCCTTGGCATATTGACTACCTCCCTACATGGAATCATGTTTCTAAATGATTGGAAATATGAATTCAACATATAAGAATCTACCAATTAGTGTAAATAGATAAAGAACTTTAGATACATATAGATAAACTCACAAAAAATATTCCCCTTCACATATAAAGGATATTTAACCTATGGTCATTTTTTTAGGGTAACTGGTTCCATATTGAGATTAGGAATAGATTTATAAACATATATTAAATATAAAAGAGAACCCTGAAGTAGGAAACAATTTCCCCCCAAAAGGGTGTAATGGGCATGAACTTCCATCCTCTCAATAAAGGTGAATTCTTGAGCATTATTGGGTGTAAAACCCAAAAGGAACACCTATGTTTGGAAAGTAAGTCCATACTCAGTTATGGATGTGGGAACTATTAAGATTTTCCATTAAATACAAACACAGTAAAACCCAATGTGAAGAGTTGTGCATCATATTCAACCCCCCTCACAATGAATCATTAGGTGAATGGTTGTCCCAGATTTTTCGATAAACAACCATCAATTAAAAACTAATACTGATCACATATCCTTTCTTAATACCCTTCATAGTTTCTCATAACCATGCCTACTCCTCAAATAATTATTTACATGATCCATTCACATCATTATATATACCCTTAGTCTCTTTCTGAATCTCCAACATGTGATAGGTATCTTCCTCACACATATCTTACAAAAGAGAAATTAGAAGTTAAAAAAATGTATTATGTTAATTTAAAAAAAAAATTAACCATGACCTATCGATGTCTCTATAAAAAAATTCCAATAGTATAATCAGTGTACATTGTCTTATATACATAGAATTTTATAAATGAAGGACCTATCACATACTACATAAATTTAATATATAAAGTTAGTTTTAAAATTATATATTAATTAATAATCAATGTCATTTACCATCTCTCAATGATGTATGCTAAAATTAATACTCTCAACTTTGTGTTTGACATCCTACCTCACCTGACTATATCAAACTATAGATGATATTATCATGAAATTATCACTTATAACATATGAAAAAAATCCCTCCCATACTTAAGATTGAATGTATTAGAGATGATGAGGCACTCAAGACTCATCAAATATAGTCACAAAATTTATTAAAAAAGATATCCTCTAAAATTAGGGGAAATCAATAGAAATGGGAATACATACAATCCCATAATGCCTCCCATATGGAGGGTCACATGCTTTCTTCAATAAGAGAGGATAAACCCTTAAATAATTAATATTAAGTTAGAAATTAAAAAATAAATAAATAATATTTATTTACTTATCATCTAGTTATCAAACATGTAATGATGTGTATTCCTGGAAATAAAATCCCATAATACCCATGGAGTAGAAAAATAGTTCTTTATAATCACACTATCCTAACCAAAGTTTATATGTGAAAAACTTTGAAAATATAAAAACAAATAAAAAAAATAATCAATAAAATAAATTAATAATAATTAAATAAATAAATATTTTTTAACTTAATTACTCAAATAAGGATAAAAATCAAGAGATGGATGTCACTCATGATCAGGTCCAAAAATCATCAATCAAGCAGGGATTTATCCCCACTTAGTCGATAGTGTAGTAGAAATATCCCCACTATATGGATCATATAATAGAATAGGAGGGTTCATCACCGAGTAACTCATACTTGTCCAAGATACATATTATATCATCAAAAATCATCTCTAAACATCTATAACATATAAATAATATTAAATAATAATAATTTTTATTACATGAATAAAATATTAAAAATTAATAAATAATTATTATATACTCATCATAATTGTTTTAGCATATACCACCTCATTATTGATCTGCATCTTTATATTCTTTATCATAATTGTCTTTTTCTTCTTCCTCTACATCATCAATTTCCACAAGATCTTTGATTTAATTATTTTCCATTGTTTTAAATTCATTAATAGTTACATCATTAATATTATCATCATTATTAACCCTTATTTTCAAATTTTCATCATTGATATTTGTATCTCTTCGAGTAAGATATGTATTCAATGATTTGACTTAAAAAAATTATTTATTTTTTAAATCGAGAGAAACATTATCATTCTCAATAAATTTATTTTCATGAGATTTAATTTTTATTACACTTAAACTATAACATCTTTCCCTCTTTACTGGATTGAGAATTGATGGGGTGCCACTGACCTTAGGTGGTATCCCCAATACACTAAAGGCTTGGAATAAATTCAAAGGGCGTAGGAACATGTTAGGGGACAATTTTCCTTTAAATATAAAATAGCCTATCAACACAGAATAATAAACATTCAATACTACTATATGATTCATGAGTTGAAATAATAAAACCCAAAGTAAATCCAATAAAATATAAACATCATAGTGACAATGGAAGTAAAGACAACAACAGATAAGGAAATAAAGATGACAAGACCCAAAGACAACTATGTGGTATCCTCACAAGTAAAACCCAAATCATATATAATCTCCAACTCCACCTACCATGACCATGGCATCAAGGTGAATCACTAAATAAGTATGATATCTTTCCCTTTCCTGTGTCCCAATAGATTACATCTACAAATGCAACAAAGTTCCCAAGAAGGGGGGGTATAAACTCAGTAGGATTCCCCCAAAGTATTCCCAACAATTTACACTAGGAAAAAACATGTTAGTATATTTTATATAAAAATATTTCCAATCAGTTCTACAGTTTATATCAAAACCCATAAAAAATCATGGAAACAAATAAAAAAAAGTCTTTAAAACCACTTCTTGCCATTTATAATACCCATTCCCATGTTTCCATACAAACACACACACACACACAAAAATTAATGCTAAGTGATAGATCCATACTCATGGGTGGTCTCTCATTGATCCACCAACTCTTTACAAGGTGACCAATATCTAGGTCCCCCAATGGAACATTCTCCTCCCTCAAGGTCACATATACAAATGAACTCATGCCAACCATGTATTCTAAATTCCATACAAAATTCCATTTCACATAAAACTAATTCTTTCTTACAACCATTTCACCAAAAAATATGAATTGATCAAAATAATACCATAATTTTAAAACTATAATTTTAAAATTATAAACAAAGAGGGGTTTTCAAGAGCCATAAAATTTCACAAAATTTCAAAAACATAACTAAAAATGTTTCTTTAAATAATTTCATAAGGTTTTCATAACAATTTAAATAAAAAAAATTAGCCAAAACTAATCCTTAAAGTTCTAGAATGGTGAAGATGAGAGATAATCCACCCACCACTCAATGGATAGTGAAGACAAAGAATGATACTAAGATCTTATATATCCAAACGTGGATTGTCTTTCCTTCGATGGATCCAAAAAGATATAATTGGGATATTTAAAAAGGAATATAGATCTATCCATGTTGGACTAGATCTAAAAATATGGGTGAAGGAAAATGAAATTATCTGAGGGAAAAATAAAATCATTAATTTATAGTGAATTTAGATCTACAATGCAGTTTGATTTACCCAAAAGTCACTTTAAAATCAAAAGGAATCACATTAGGAGCCAAGGGAGGGGGAAAATTTTGATATCCTGGGATATTAGGGGACCAATGAAGCTTTTGGACCTTAATTTAGATTAAAACCAAAAATTTAGGGGTGTCAACTATACTTCACATGGTTAGGTCACACAGTTTATCAAATCATACACCAACCATGCATGTGCTACTAGAAAATACAAGTATTCACCCGGTTTGTAAAATCATGCAATAACTGGATGGTGCTAATGTCTTAAGACCATAACCGACACTGTTGGCTTACAGGATTATAAAAACTGTGTGCTAACTCTTATTTTTTCTTTATTTTCCTTTTCATGATTTCCCCTAGCCACTCACATTTATTTTAAAAGGTAGTGTTCTGGTCAACGACCAAAACACAAATTTTATTGACAAAAACAAATGGTTACACATGTCTAAAATATGTAATTTTGTTTACATCCCTAACATAAAGTGGAAGTAACTCGGGAGGAAGATCATCCCTCCAAAGAATATCATGAGCAACACCCATATTAGCAATCCCATCAGCGATCCTGTTTTCTTCACGATACGTATGTGTGACGATGAAATTGATATCTGAAAGAGAGTTCAGGAAGTCTATCCAGCGCACAGTGAGCATCCAATAAAGATGAATGGTACCATTCTAGATGGCTTGGACAATAGTAGTGAAGTCACTCTCAATCCAGATATTGTTCCAGTTGTGTAGCTTGGATAACAAGATAGCATGGATAATTCTCATCATCTCAGCTTCTAAAGAGGAAGAAAAACCCTAAGATCCATAGAAGCAATCGAGCGTCTAGTCAAGGTAATTTATGAAGATGAATCCACAAACTGCTAGGCTAGGGTTGCCTTTAGAGGCACCATCCACATTGATTTTAATCCAACATGGGGGAGGGGATACCAAAAAACTTCAAAAGTAGATCTAGGTTGAGGGTAATTCTCATCAACCCCAATACGCCTAAGAATCCCAAGGTCATAAACCGAGTTGTTGCAAAGATCCTTTTTAATAGAAGCCGCCTCTTGTATCATGGTGAGAATTATTATTTTACCTGCATTAATCTTTAATGAGTTGTTACGAAAAGTAAGATAATTTATAATATACTAGATCACATGAATAAGCTCTGCTACAGCTATGACAAAAATATTCTTGATCTGTTGGGAGTTAGGTAGGTCCATACACCGCTGTAGTTGCAAGGTTATAGAACTAAAAAACAACCATCAGCACTCAAAAATGTCAAAAATATAATTCCAGAGATCTGTTTCTGTATCACAAGAAAGAAAAAGTTTATTAATGTCTTCTCGATGTTGGTTACACATACGGAATTTAGAATAAAGATTAATCCCAAAAGCGTGTAAGCAGGTATCTGTGGGGATTCTACCATGGGAAATATGCCAAACTAGAGTGAATCTTTAGGGTTTTAACCAGGATTTATTGAAGTTTTTTAACCAGGTTAAATTGTTGTCATCATTTTTGAACAAGTGATTGTAGTAATTTTTAGATTCAAACACCCCATTATGAGAAGTTTCCCAAATAAGAAAGTCATCCCTATTAGTGAAGGGATAGATGTCAACAATTTGTTTGATATCCTTACGTAAACAAGGGTTTTGAAAATGCATGACATTATTTATGGTGTCATTGGTGTGGAACGAAGGATGGTTATTGGGAATTAAAGAGATCAGGGGAGCGCCAGTCCAGTTATTCAACCAAAAGTTTAAATTTGAATCTTTTCAATCCATCTATCTAGAATTTGTCATAATGGAAGTGAAGGTGTTTTTAATGGAGGCCCATATAGAGGACGTGAGAAAGTGAGAATGATTATTTCTAAGTTTGTTAAGGAATCGATCCCTAACAAAATACTTGTAAGGAGAGTTATTTTGAATGAGGTTCCACGTGAGCTTGGCTTGAAGAGCTTCATTAAAATTAGAAAGGTTTTTAATACCAATACCCCCTTTATCAATCGTTTTGCAACAAGTGGCCCAAGGGACAGTAACCAGTTTTCTCTCCAGAGTACTCCCAGTCCAAACAAAGTTCTTAATAACAACATTAATGCACTTTAGGAGACTCTTCTTCCATTTTTAAATCACCATATAGTAAACCAATTTGGAGACAACAGTGGATTTAACAAGAAAAATTCTCCCATCCATTGAGAGGTTCTTACCCTTACAAGAAGAAAGGTGTTGAAGTGTTTGATCAATGATGGGGGATAAGTAAGTTTCTTTGAGTCTACCCCAGAAGATGGGAACACCAAGATAAGTGAAGGGTAATAATCCCTCCTTAACACCTAAGGTATTGGTGATGTTGAGTTTCCTATAGTAGGGAAAGTCTTTACCAAAGTAAATGTAATATTTGTTCTAGTTGATGTATTGACTAGACAGTTATTGGTAGTGAATAAGGATGGATTTAAAATTATTAACATTTATTTTTTCCCCTTGAATAAAAAATAATAATTTCATCAGTATATAGAAGGTTTGAGGGTTCATTCACATTTCTAGAGGCAGAGATAGGTTTGATGTTACCTTTTTCTATAGATTGAGTAAGTAGTCTACTTAAGTAGTCTTTGGAAATTGAGAAAACAATATCCGAGAGAGGGTCACCTTGTCTAACTCTCTTGGAACAATTAAAATCACCTTTAGGGGAGCCATTAATGAGGATGGAAATATGGGCCGAATTCAAAAGGGTTTTGATTCTGTTTATAAATTTATCATTGAAGCAAAAATGCATAAGAAATTTATATATAAAATTCTAATTGATGGTATCAAAATCCTTCGCAATGTCAAGTTTAATGGAAACATTACCTCCTCGATTTTTTTTGTTTAAGATATTTTTGGATTCAGAGGCAAGATAAATATAGTTTTAAATAGATCTTCCTTTTATAAAGCCAAATTGATTCCAGGAGACAATTTATTGCTAATAGCAGTAATTCTATTGGAAATTAATTTGGTGATAATCTTGAAGAGAGATTTTATGAGAGCAATGGTCCTGAAGAGGTGTAATTCATCTGCATTCTCAGTTTTAGGGATAAGGACTAGGAATTTAGAATTTAATCCATGAGGAAGAATGCATATGGAAAATAAAGTTTTCACCATGCAACATACATCATCCTGAATCACATCCCAGTGTTTTTGATAAAACGCATTATTAAAACCATCTGGCCCAGGATCACCGTCTGGGTTTAGGCTGAATACCATGTCTTTAATTTCTTGTTCAAAAGTAATGTTGTTAATCAAAGAGTTATCTTAATCAGTAACTAGCATGGGAATGACATCTGGTATAAGATCTTTATCAATCACAGTTCCATTGAAGATATTATGAAAGTAAGATATCACATGATTGGCAATGCTTTCCTCGGTGTTAAGAATCTGCCCCCCTATCTAAGATATACAAGAGGCCTATAGGATTTTCTAACTCTATGGAGGGCATTGTAGAATTTAGTATTCCAATCCCCATCATTAAGCCATTTTACTTTAAAGATTTTTTTTAGGTTATCCTTAAAGTTGAGCAGAGTGATTAGTTTAGAGGAAATGTTGCTTTTATGTTGGGAGTCATGAGAAAAGTTAGAGGAGGTTCTATCCTTTTGAATTTGAGTAAGTTCTTTTTCTAGAAGGGTTATATTATTGTCTATTTCATTTTTTTCACCAGTTTTTTAGGACTTGCTTAAGCATTGTCAATTTCACTGGGAAAGCAAACGCATCATTATGACTATGCATATTAGCCCAGGAGTTTTTTATGATATTCATACAGTCTGAGTCAGAGGACCAAGTAGTATTATATCTAAAAGGGTCCTAGGTTTTATAGTTTTATGGGTAAATCTAACTAATATGGGATGGTGATCAGAAGCAGTCTATGTAAGAGTGATACTATAAATTTTGTCCCATTTATCCAGGTCATTGTCATTAGTTAAAGCCCTTTCAAGTTTATTAGCCATCATCCTATTATATTTTTTCTATACCAGGTGAATTTATCACCCATTAGATTAACCTCTGTAAAGTTATTAAGTTAAATGCAAGTTATAAAATCCCTAGTGGAGATGGAGGGATGTGGAGGGCCTACTTTATCACTAGGAGCTAAAATAGTATTAAAGTCCCCAACTATAAACCAAGGATTATGGATAGTGTTACTAAGTTGGGTAATATCATTTTAAAGAGATCTCATATTTCGGTATCTATTACAAGCATAAACAAAAGTAGTGTAAATATGAGCATGCTCAAAAATATAATCACAGGTAATAGCTTGATTCGATCTATTGTATACACTAAAATTCTGCATAGAAGAGTGAGAAAATAACCATAAAGATTCAGTAGATATACCATTACTGCAAGCCCCTAGAGGTGATGCACGGTTTCTACTAATTTTGAAAAAAACTTTGAACCTCTAGAAACACCTCTAAAACATGAAAAAAAACCTTTATAAACCACCCCAAAATCAACCCAATAATTATATAGTAATAAAAAAGACAAAAAATTGTAAAATACCTAAAACTAGGGGTGTCACATTCTCCCTTAATTTGATCTTTCCATCCCCAAAAATTAGAAAATTGGTGTTATTCTAAAATTTATTAGGATATTGTTCTAACCTATCCTTTTCACACTCCCATGTTTATTCCTAAATCTGAACATGCTACCATAAAACCTATATTAAACCGATGATTTTCCCACAAAATATCTTCTCTTGACTATCTATAATTTTTTTCATCACATAAGTAAATGTAACATCTGACTCGAGATCAATATGTTCCCATAAAATCACATGGTCAGTATTAGGTTGTTACTTCTTCAATTGAGATATATGAAACACATTATGCATAGAACTAAACCTTGGTGGAAAATTCAACGAGTAAGACACATCACCCACTTTTTTAGGTATCTTAAAAGGTATAATTTATTTAGGAGACATGTAGAGACTCGAAGCTTGACGTACATGGACATTACATTACTTTTGCGGAATACTTAGTACATAACAAAAACACACACACAAGGATCGTAATAGTTTAGTGTCTTTGAAAACTCAGAATATAATCTTCTAATCATGGTAAAAGATCTTTAACATCTCCCATAAAGATCTTCCTTTTTATTACCTAAAACCTTTCTTTATATCCTGCGGAAAAGAAAACATAAAAGGGTGAGCTCAAATGCTCAGTAAGGGTAAACAAAAGAAATATCAATCACATCATTTTCATAAGAACATAACATTTTGGAAATCTTAACCTACAAAAGAGAGCATAATTTCATAACATGGGATAAATCATAGTAGTGAAATGAAATCCCAATAATCATAACTTAAAACATGAAACTTTGTGCCATACACACATAATCATATAGAATCATTTCTTATTAGTCAAGACTCATTGCCAAGACTATCTTAGTGGACAAAGTCCCTTTCTGAACCGAGTTCACTCCTCATTTCAGTCCTGTTTCACTGAACCGGTATAACCTACCATTCCAGCCATGTCTATCTCATGAGATATAAAATCTTTAACCAATGAATTGGAGGGAGATATAGTTCCCACCCATCTCATAATGATACCATTCTTATGTGTACCACAAAATCATAAACCATACATCATAGCATAACCCGTGTAATAAAAATGGGATTCTTAAACAACATGACATCATAAAACAATTCATATAAGATAAAGGAATTCATAAAAATATTTCCATCACAACATAATCAAATCCATGTAATAATAGGGATAGAAACAGAACCCAATATTATCTTAGATGGAAAATAATTTTGATAAAACACTTGAACTCCATTCTTGAGGAAAATATCCTTTCTACTTCAAAAACACTTTTCATTTCTTAATATGTCATAAAATTATAACTAAAAGAAGTTGATTAAAAATAAAATTGAAAAATTTTAAAGGAAGCTTTTTGGAAATAATTTTTTAAAAATCCATTCATTCCGTATAAGTTAAAAAAACATTCTTTGTACTTTTGTCGGAAAAGTCAAAAAGTACCTCGTACGAAAAACGACAAAAGATTCCTTTCATATCTTTTACTAAAAACTCACCGAAGGGTAAAATTGGATATAAACTATTTTATAAGGATATAAATATTACATATTGAGGAAACATGGATGTGGATGATAAAATACACCCCAGTAAATACCAAATTATAAACAATCTCGGATAAAAATGAGATTGTGATATTTTCCCTTACCTTTGGTCCGATTTGCTTCGTAAGTGTCCGAACCTCCTGTATAATGATTTAAATAATGTCATTGACTTATTCCGGAATCATATTCATTGTTAGGATATCATATATGGTTCACTTATTACTTTATATTACCCGTTCTTTTGTAAATTCCATGTTAAAGAGCGTTTTGGGTAAAATTGTTTCATTTGTCGTCCGTGTTTTGACTTGTAATTATTCATATGATTACTTAGATGATTATTACTTAATTCCAAAATATAAAACATGATTTATATATAATATATATTCATAATATACATATATATAATAAATCAGTAAATAGAAAGAAATACACCGTTCATGGAGACGGTAGGTCGTACGTACGCATGAATGCTGTTTTCGTTTCCTTATTGAGTTGAATGGAATTAAGTAGATGAAATACATATATATACACATAAATCCAGTATCATTATTTTTTCATATATTTCATTATTACTTATTATATGTACTTTATAATCATTCATGAATGTTTAAAGTGGAGAATGAATCTCATCACGTCGTGGAGACGATAGTCCGTACGTATGCACGAGCGATGATATCGTTCTCATGATCATGGGACTGTATTGGAGTGTATGTATACTATTTCAGAATCAATATCACTTTAAAATAATCATATATAGTTATTATTTACACCATTATACCCATCCAAGTAAGGTGGTGGTGGAAAATAGATTTCACCGCGGCGTGGAGACGGTATTCCGTACGTACGCACGTGCGGTGATTTCATTTTCCGTAGGATGGATAGATGGTGAAATAGGGTTGTTTAATACTCATAATAACATATAATTATATGAGTGATACTTATTTTAGTACATCATAATGAAACAACCTAATAAGAAGAAGTGGAAGAAGAAATAAAGATAAAAGAATCGGTAATAGACATTACCTCTTCTTTGAAGTGCCTCTTTGATTCCTCCTATTAGGGTACTAAAATTGGTCTTTGAAGAAAACCAGGACCTCTAGGATGTTTCTAGGGAAGTGGAGAAGAGAATTTGGCAGGGTTTGGCCGAGCTTGAATGCTCAAAGTGGTGTTAAAAAGAGGGGGAGGAGGTGCCCTTTTATAAGGAAGGAGAGGGCCACCTTTGGAATAACTAAAAATATTATTTTATTATAAAGTCAAATTCGGTTTTAATAGCTCCAATTTGATTTATTTCGAAGATAAGGTGTGGATGGGTCGAAATCCTCTCATCCAATAGAATTTAGACAAGTTTAGGTTCCTATTTTAACCTTATAATTTATATTTAACTTTAAGTTAGATAATTTTAATTTTACCGTGTCTTTTTGTGTTCTTACCCTATAAGGTTAATAAACTTACTATAATAAGCCAAACGAACCCAAAGTTGTTTATTATTAATATATATAACCTTATCTAAGTCATTTGTCCGAACATTCGATTTTTAGGAATAAAATAACAATTAATAATATAATATTTGTTTTAAAAACTATTATATGTCAATTTTGACGTTATTTAGTAATTGATTTTTTTGAAAATTATAACAGAATTATTAGTTCGAAAAAAGTTAATTAAATCAATAATAACATGTCATATTAACCTATAAAATTATTTTAATTCATAAAAAGTCTCAAATTACATTTATTTGGGTATTTATAACATCAGTTATGTCAATATTTCATTAATAAGATAATTACTGCATCATCGTTGTGTCATAAATAAATTAAATTATTTAATGTCTAAAAATTACAAATAAAATACCATTATGTATGAAATATTTTTATCTTTATAATAAATATTTATAGTCGAATTTATCGTATGTATAACCCCATATTAAAAATGATTTACTTATTAAACATTGATTTTAACTATTTTAACCCTTCTTTGAATAAATTAATAATAAATGTCCTAATCTAATACAAGTGGGCCTAAATGGTCATATTTTATTCCTAAGGTTGTTTTTGGTCGAATTACACTTATCCAATAGAATTAGGACATGTTTTAGGGTAATAATAATATCATTTTTACCCTTAATTACCCTATTTACTTTTAACCATGGTAAAAAAAAGTAAAAAGTTACTATTCACCAAAAATTATTTTCATCTAATTGAACCACATTTTACTTACTGACATCAACCTTGTCTCTTGGATTTTTGAAATTTCACTCACAGAAGTAGTAAAATTAAGTTTTATGAAGAATTCATTTTTTTTTAACTACCACTTATTGGTTTCACTATTCATCAAAAAATGAAAGTTTCCAGAAAAATACCAAAAATTAGGCCTAAGTTATATTTGATATTATAAACTCAAAAATGATATCTATTTTACAAAATTCAAAACATATTAGTTGCATTAATTAATTTAAAAATTAATTCCCATCGTCAAAACAAATAGCGTGTTTTTAAGAGATAATAACCATCAAAAGATTGACACTTGTTTATGTCTGGTTTAAATGTATAATTACATCCAATGACCAGCATTGTATTAAATTGTAAAAATAGATTCTAAATATACTTTAAAACCACTCAAATTAATAATTTATCACTATTAATTATTTCTATTAAAAAAGTTCTTTTTAATTAAAATTTAGTAATTTTCACTATTCATCAGAATATGAAAGTTATCCGAAAAGTACCAAAATTTCACCCTAGGCTAATTTCGATATTCCGAATCCAAAAATGAAGTCCATTTTGAAAAATAAAATTTACAAAATTTCAAAAAGTGGTTATTACTATTCATAACGGCTAGTTTTAATAATATTTTAATAGCATATCGTTGTTTAGTGAAACTCGGTATTGCATACTACACACGCTATCGAGGAAGGTCGTGATTGCGTGTAATGCAAGGCAAGTCAAGGATGCGTTTTGAGTAATCTCCTTTTGGTGTAGCATACAACACAAGAAATTAATGAAATTAAAAAGAATAATTTTCATAAAATCTCGGGGTGTTACATTCTACACCCCTTAAAATGAATTTCGCCCTCGAAATTCGTCGGGGTTATAAATGGTTTACTATTCGAAAGTTTCTTTGATAGAAACCCACATCGTAAAAAGGAATACCAAAACCAATCTTTAAAAAGAAAAGTATGAAACTTAACGGTTACCCAAATAAACTAATCACTGGGTTTCCACATAGGTGAAAATATGGATATGGAAAAGAAATCTAACCATCATGTTCTGATGGAGAGTGGTAGAGAACATAACTGTGAAAAAGCCAGCAATCACAAGGCCATAAATTTGTGACGATCTAAGGTACCATCTAATTCATCAAATATAAGAGCACTAGGACAACATTTTTGGTTTTCAAGATCATTTCCCTAAAGTTGATGAAATTGGAATTAGAAGAAATACTTTCGTGATTTTGGTATTGTGTCACCGTTGGTCATTCTTTGTAAAATTTCCACTTCATCTCTTAAAGACATGAAGTTGGATTTGTCATTCGTGAAGTGTTAGCAGATCATGTGATAGAATGATGGGTCATTCCATCTGTCTCAAACAAAAGGTTACAAAAGTTATCAAAAATACATAAGACCATCTATGGTGAAGTTAATCGTATACGATTCCAAAAATGAACTTATACTTCATATATCACACCGCGTAATAAAATAAAACTAGTTTCTACTAACCAGGGACTTCCTGTAGGCCAGTGGTAGGCGATAAAGGCCAGTCGCACTTCGGTTGTGGGTTCGATTCCCACAGCCTTGTCCGACGCGATGGGCTGTCGCTCGTCCTGCAGGTTGTCCTTTTTCTAAAACTACATTACTATAACATCACATAAATAATATCAAAAAAAGTTTTATCCTTAAACAATACTAACTTATGGTTAACATAATCCATTCCAATATTTAGGCTTATCTAAAATAAATCGGTCCAAGCTCATAGTATAAAGAAAACGAGTACTTGAAATGTCATCAACCAAGCATGTGAATACCATCATTTATCCCCCATATATCTTGTTGGTCACATTCCAATCATGTGAATACCTTAATGATGTATTCTCTTGAAAAATGAATACCCATTAAACCTTAGTGAAAAAATGAATGCTATCAAAAGTTAACTCTTTCCACATACCAAAATCCAAAAATTCTATATACTCAAACCATGATATAACCTTCTCCTTATATCAGTCATGAGCTCATGAATACTATCAAACATTTAGTTTTCTCCTTATCCCTTCATTATGCGCATATCATCTGATTTCCAAAAATATCTGAATAACCTTTCATGGTTACTGGTACCATTAATCATACACTTTCAAAACTCAAGGAAAGACAACAGTGTAACAATCCTTAGATGTCTCTTCATTCCATAGTACCATGAGATTACTTATACAACATTACACATGATAAACATGTAATCATTCCACTACATTCTTAAACCATTGACCGAGCTTCAACAATTCTTTCATCTCACATATCATTTGTAGTCTCTTCATCATCATCCACATAAATACTACCCATACGACCATACTTATTCTCTTCATGAGACTTTCCCTTAGGGCATTGGTTTGAATAATGCCCATACATTCCACATTTAAAACATTTAACCATTGTTGATGTCGTAGCAATACCATTATCCTCATCCCTGGTGTTAATTGAAACTTTTCCTTTGCACTTACTGGCTTTGTGTCCTTCTTTTCCACACCCAAAGCATCTTCCAGTTCCTTTGAAAAATTCTCCTTGATGCCTCTTCCCACATGATTTACATAGGGGAAATTGAACTTTCTTTCCTCTATGATCATCATGAAACTCCATCTTTCTCGTATTAGCCGAGTCAGGAAACTTACCAAATTTTACTTTATTGATCATATTATGAGATTACTGATTCGGCATAATAATGATGTTTGGACTTCCAAATCCTATTTCATTTGGTTTCTTATGAAGAATATCATTCCATTGTCCATCATATCCTCCATTATCGTGAATCATCTTGTTTCCAGCCATTTTCTAAAACCCCAAAAGAATAGTGTGAGAGGAAAAAATCATAATAAATGGGGAGTAACTTCAATATCTAGCATCTTTGGTTTAATCTAATATCGTTACCATAGTTCTAGGACTATATCCTATACGTATACTTATCCTTAGGGACATCCCTAGACATACCTTAGAAATACCTCTAGGGATCTCACTAACGTTTTCGCATCCTAGTTTCCAAAGGTTGACTAAAATTTTCCTCTGATACCAACTTTAGAGACCCGAATCTTGACGTACATGGACATTACATTACTTTTGCAGAATACTTAGTACATAACAAAAACACACACAAAAGGATCGTAATAGTTTAGTGTCTTTGGAAACTCGGAATATAATCTTCTAATCGTGGTGAAAGATCTTCAATATCTCCCATAAAGATCTTCCTTTTTTTACCTAAAACCTTTATTTATATCCTGGGGAAAATAAAACATAAAAGGTTGAGCTCAAATTCTCAGTAAGGGTAAACAAAAGAAATATCAATCACATCATTTTCATAAGAACATAACATTTTGGAAATCTTAACCTGCAAAAGAGAGCATAATTTCATATCATGGGATAAATCATAGTAGTGAAATGAAATCCCAATTATCATAACTTAAAACATGAAACTTTGTGGCATGCACACATAATCATAGAGAATCATTTCTTATTAGTCAAGACTCATTACCAATACTATCTTAGTGGACAGTCCCTTTCTGAACCGAGTTCACTCCTCGTTTCAGTCCTGTTTCACTGAACCGGTATAACCTACCATTCCAGCCATGTCTATCTCATGAGATATAAAATCTTTACCCAATTCATTGGAGGGAGATATAGGTCCCACCCATCTCATAATGATACCATTCTTATGTGTGCCACAAAATCATAAACCATACATCATAACATAACCCATGTAATAAAAATGGGATTCTTAAACAACATGACATCATAAAACAATTCATATAAGATAAAGGAATTCATAAAAATATTTCCATCACAACATAATAAAATCCATGTAATAATAGGGATATAAACAGAACCCAATATTATCTTAGATGGAAAATAATTTTGATAAAACACTTGAACTCCATTCTTGAGGAAAATATCCTTTCTACTTCAAAAACACTTTTCATTTCTTAATATGTCATACAATTATAACTAAAAGAAGTTGATTAAAAATAAACTTGAAAACTTGTAAAGTAATCTTATTGGAAATAATGTTTTAAAAATCCATTCATGTCGTATAAGTTAAAAAAACATTCTTCGTACTTTTGTCGGAAAATTCAAAAAGTACCTCGTATGAAAAACGACAAAAGATTCCTTTCATATCTTTTACTAAAAACTCACCGAAGGGTAAAATTGGATATAAACTATTGTATAAGGATATAAATATTACATATTGAGTAAACATGGATGTGTATTATAAAATACACCCCAGTAAATACCAAAGTATAAACAATCTCGGATAAAAATGAGATTGTGATATTTTCCCTTACCTTAGGTCCGATTTGCTTCGTAAGTGTCCTAACCTTCTGTATAATGATTTAAATAATGTCATTGACTTATTCCAGAATCATACTCATTGTTATTATATCATATATGGTTCACTTATTACTTTATATTACCCGTTCTTTTGTAAATTCCATGTTAAAGAGTGTTTTGGGTAAAATTGTTTCATTTGTCGTCCGTGTTTTGACATGTAATTATTCATATGATTACTTAGATCATGATTACTTAATTCCAGAATATAAATAATGATTTATATATAATATATATTCAGAATATACATATATATAATAAATCAGTAAATGGAAAGAAATACACCGTTCATGGAGACGGTAGGCCGTACATACGCATGAACGCTGTTTTCGTTTCCTTATTGAGTTGAATGGAATTAAGTAGATGAAATACATATATATACACATAAATACAGTATCATTATTATGTCATATATTTCATGATTACTTATTATATGTAGTTTATAATCATTCATGAATGGTTAAAGTAGAGAATGAATCTCATCGCGTCGTGGAGACGGTAGTCCGTACGTACGCACGAGTGATGATATCGTTCTCATGATCGTGGGACTGTATTGGAGTGTATGTATGATATTTCAGATTCAATATCACTTTAAAATAATCATATATAGTTATTATTTACACCATTATACCCATCCAAGTAAGGTGGTGGTGGAAAATAGATTTCACTACGGCGTGGAGACGGTATTCCGTACGTACGCACGTGCGGTGATTTCGTTTTCCGTATGATGGATAGATGGTGAAATAGGGTTGTTTCATACTCATAATAACATATCAGTATATTATTTATACTAATGTTATTACTTCATAATGAAACAACCTAATAAGAAGAAGTGGAAGAAGAAATAAAGATAAAAGAATCGGTAATAGACATTACCTCTTCTTTGAAGTGCCTCTTTGAGTCCTCCTCTTAGGGTACTAAAATTGGTCTTTTAAGAAGACCAGGACCTCTAGGATGTTTCTAGTGAAGTGGAGAAGAGAATTTTTCAGGGGTTGGACGAGCTTGAAGGCTCAAAGTGGTGTGAGAAAGAGGGGAGGAGGTGCCCTTTTATAAGGGAGGAGAGGGGCACCTTTGGAATAACTAAAAATATTATTTTATTATAAAGTCAAATTAGGATTTAAATAGATCCAAATTGATTTATTTAGAATCTAAGGTGGGGATGGGTCTAAATACTCTCATCCAATATAATTTAGACAAGTTTAGGTTCCTATTTTAACCTTATCATTTATATTTAACTTTAAGTTAGATAATTTTAATTTTACCGTGTCTTTTTGTGTTCTTACCCTATAAGGTTAATAAAATTACTATAAGAAGAAAAAAGAACCCCAAGTTGTTTATTATTAATATATATAACCTTATATAAGTCATTTGGCCGAACCATAGATTTTTAGGAATAAAATAACAATTAATAATATAATATTTGTTTTAAAACCTATTATATGTCAATTTTGACACTATTTAGTAATTGATTTTTGTAAAATTCATAACAGAATTATTAGTTCGAAAAAAGTTAATTACATAAATACTAACATTTCATATTAACCTATAAAATTATTGTAATTCATAAAAAGTCTCAAATTACATTTATTTGGGTATTTATAACATCAGTTATGTCAATATTTCATTAATAAGATAATTACTATATCATCGTTGTGTCATAAATAAATTAAATTATTTAATGTCTAAAAATTACAAATAAAATACCATTATGTAGGAAATAGTTTTATATTTCTAATGAATATTTATAGTCGAATTTATCTTATGTATAACCCCATATTAAAAATGATTTACTTATTAAACTTTGATTTTATCTATTTTAACCCTTCTTTAAATAAATTAATAATAAATGTCCTAATCTAATCCAAGTGGGCATAAATGGTCATATTTTATTCCTAAGGTTGTTTTTGGTCGAATTACACTTATCCAATAGAATTAGGACATGTGTTAGGATAATAATAATATCATTTTTACCCTTAATTACCCTATTTACTTTTAACCGTGGTAAAAAAAAGTAAAAAGTTATTATTCACCAAAAATTATTTTCATCTCATTGAACCAAATTTTACTTACTAACATCAACCGTGTCTCTTGGATTTTTGAAATTTCACTCACATAAGCGGTAAAATTAAGTTTTATGAAGAATTCATTTTTTTTAACTACCACTTAGTGGTTTCGCTATTCATCAGAAAATAAAAGTTTCCAGAAAAATACCAAAAATTAGGCCTAAGCTATTTTTGATATTATGAACTCAAAAATGATGTCTATTTTACCAAATTCAAAACATATTAGTTTCATTAATTAATTTAAAAATTAATTCCCGTCGTCAAAACAAATAGCGTGTTTTTAAGAGATAATAACCATCAAAAGATTGACACTTGTTTATGTCTGGTTTAAATGTAGAATTACATACAATGACCAACATTGTATTAAATTGTAAAAATATATTCTAAATATACTTTAAAACCACTCAAATTAATAATTTATCAATATTAATTATTTCTATTAAAAAAGTTCTTTTTAATTAAAATTTAGTAATTTTCACTATTCATCAGAATATGAAAGTTATCCGAAAAGTACCAAAATTTCACCCTAGGCTAATTTTGATATTCAGAATCCAAAAATGAAGTCCATTTTGAAAAATAAAATTTACAAAATTTCAAAAAGTGGTTATTACTATTCATAACGGCTAGTTTTAATAATATTTTAAAGCATATCGTTGTTTAGTAAAACTCGGTATTGCGTACTACACATGCTATCGAGGAAGGTCGTGATTGATTTTAATGCAAGGCAAGTCAAGGATGCGTGTTGAGCAAGCTCCTTTTGGTGTAGCGTACAACACAAGACATTAATGAAATTAAAAAGAATATTTTTCATAAAATCTCGGGGTGTTACAAGACAACTTTCCTTACTTACCAAAATTATGATTCCCAAAACTTATATATATTCTTAAGAAAACATTATTAATAACCTAAAAGGATAATGGTCAAATATGGTGATCCACATTTTATTTCTGATGACTCTGATTCATAACCATTCTATTTCTAATCAACTTAATCTTCTCTACTATTTTTTAGACAAGGTTAGGCCCAATGAGTGAAGTATCGCCTGTTTCCACCCAAAAAAAGTAGAGAATGAAAAGGATGGAAATAAAATGAGTTAAAATAACTCATATGTATTGAGACCTGATAACTGTTATTGTATGATAATTCCACTAACAGTATATGCTCTTCCCATGATCATTAAAAATCCAACACATAATCCCTATGCATGTTTTCCAATGTTTGGATATTCCTCTAAGATTTTATATCCATTTTAGGATAATATGTTGTGATCATGGTTAACTGGGTTCCAAGGGATTACTATAAGGATTTCCAAAACCAAGATGTGAACCTGGGGTTTTAGTTAGACATTATCGAAACTAAAACCCCATGAATCTTTACCAATTTCTGAATTTAAAGTTTGTAAAAAAAATTCCACCTTATTGGATTCATGAATAGGGATGAAGTGATATGAATTCTTGAGTTGATCTATAATCATCCATATAGAACCATATTTCCAACCCATTCTTGGAAAATCTATCACAAAATCCATCATTATTTTCTCCCATTTTCATATGGGAATTGGTAAATAGTGCCACATACCATCTGGTCATTGATGATCTTACTTGACCTTCTAATAGGTGAGACATCTTGAAACAAACACTACCACTACTCTTTTCATACCAACCCACCAAAACTATGCTTTCATTGATTTATGCATATTTTATATTCTAGGATGAATATCTCGTCTTGAAGGGTGGTAGGGTAAAGGAATTTTTTTCTAATAGGTTAGTGGAACCACAATCTAGTCTCTAAATCATAGCACAGATCTCCCATTAAGCTTTCACCCCTCAATGGTGTCCCCACCATTGATTTTTGACCTCATAGTAACACATTTAGGATCAGATTTATAATCCTTCCTAACTTTTTTCAACCAAATCAAGAACCCAAGATACTGAAAATAAAATTGAAACATCACCTTTCTCAGCACAATCCAGATGCATTTCTACTATAACTGAAATTAGTTTCCATTGATCCAAACCCTTTTTATCCAACTCATTATATATATCAATTCTAAGTTAAACATCTAAAGATATTATATCTATCTTCATTTCCTTATATTTAAATCCATTTGTGAGAAAATTTATTTCAAAATCTTATAATAACCTTTTTAAAATTTTCACCAAAAAGATAATGATTCTAAGATTTTAAGGAATGAACTAGAATTTCCAATTCCAAATCATATGTTGGATATTTCTTCTCATGCACCTATAACTATATTGCACTATAGGCAATGATATGATCTCCCTGCATGAGAAAAAAACTCAACCCAGGTCCTGATTCATCATAATCGACCACATAACCATGTCCTTAATCAAGAAATGTAAGGATAGGTGCTAACATAAGGTGAGCCTTAAGTTAATGAAAATATTTTCAGCAATCATCACTTCATTGGTATGAAATACCTTTCCATGTTAAAGATATAATTGGTGAGTCAAGACATGAAAAATCATGAATGATGCATCTAGTGTACTACTAAGACAAGGAAACTGCATATCTCAAAAACCCTCTTTAGTGATTTCTAAGAGATAAATGCCTCTATCTTTTCAGGATATACTGAAACTCATTTTTTCAGAACTGACATGGCCAAGGAAACATACCTCCTATATCTAGAAATCACACTATGAAATTTTAGCATAAAAGTGATTTTCTTGTAAGATTTCCACAATTATAGCCAAGTGTTCCTCATGATCCACTTTAGTCCTAGAATATACCAGAATATCATCAATGAACACCACTATAAAGGAAACAAGATACCTCTGAAATATTTTATTCATTAATTCCATGAATACTTATGGTGAACTTTTAAGGAAAAAGGGAATTACCCCATATTCATAGGGACCATAACAACCACACAAATATGTTTTTGGAATATCCTTCTCCTGAACTTGTAATTAGTGATAGCCTGATCGTAGGTCAATTTTAGAGAACTAATGTACTCCCCTAAATTGATCAAATAGTTCATTAATTAATGGAATAATATATTTATTCTTTATCATAATTTTGTTAAGCTTGTGATAATCTAAATAAATCCTAATAGTTTCATCCACCTTCTTTATAAAAGGAATTGGAACTTCTTATAGGGGCATACTCGGTCGAATGAAACATTTACATTCTAACTCTTCTAGTTTGTTTTTTATCTTTCTAAATTATTTTAGTTTTATCCTATAATATAGAAGGGAAATATTACAAGTACCTATAAATGGATCACTCAGAAAATCACCTTATATTTTGGTTGGAAACCCCAAGAATTTTTTAGGAAAAACATTGGAAAACTGGTCAACTATGGTTATAAAATCTCTTTTTATGAACTCATCTACCAATTATAAATTAATCACTTATAACTTGTAAGATATAGTCCCAACCACTGGTACCAAAGTTTCTACTCTAGTCTTATTTTCATTTCATTCTCCCTTAAAGAGTTGTATATCTCCTTACGAATAAATGAAACTTTTTTACAAGCATAATAATCGATATGGGATTTGGATTTTATCAACCAATCCATACCCAAAATCAAGTCATAGTTGTCCATATCAATATTAGAGAAGTCCCAAACCAATTTAGTTTCATCTATAGTCATCATACATGCTAAAAACTTAAAATTTCTACACTCTAATTTTCCAAGATGTGTTTTTAGTTTCAAAATATAAGGTATCATCTCAATATTAAAAAACATAAGATCAAAAAAATGATAATAAATAGAAGGGTTAGATTCTCCTATATCAACAAAGTCTAGAATAATGGTAGAATTCATAATAATCATATCAAACTTCATTAAAATACTAGATTTATTGTCTTTGATTATCTTCTCAGCACTATAAAAAAATTTATTTTCTATATCTTTCTCTTTTTTTCTATGTTGAAATTGCATAGCATGAGGAGTCATTATTTTTCTAGAATAACCTTGGTGTGTTTGGCTCTAAGGATGAGATTTATTATAGTGATATATCCCTATCAAATCATAATATGTACAAGATACATAATATGTATTCCTAGTACCATGATTTGGAATGATACAACAATAAAACTTGATATTTCCCATCTAGTTAGATTTGTAACATGATCTAGGTGGTGTCAAATAATCTCTCTTGATATACTTGAAGGAACCACAATAGAAATATCCCTTATTACTTTTTGGTTAAGTAGGGAAGTTTACTAATCCAATGGTGTGATTTTGAGACAAACCACCACTTTAGAAATAGGTGTCCCTCTTCCATTTATTCCTAGAATTAAAGTTCCCAAATATTCATGTGGATATCAACATGATCCCTCTATAGTTTCTCTATTTATCATCTTTTTATATTCTATTATATAAAGGATAAAATATATTTGAGTAAATTTATGATCATATCCTCAACTAAAAAATACATGTATTCAAGGATATACTTATAGATAATTTTGTTGCAAAGTGAGATAAGTTCATAAACTTATCCACTTACTCTATCACTAATATATTCTCTTACTTTAGTCTGAATAAATATGTTTTTATAATGATCTAAAAGGTGTGTAGAAAGAATTTATTCTTAAAAAATTATTCAAATTCCTCCCATATAATTCATTGGTCAAATTTATCCAGAACATATAAATACCACCATTGGAATGTAATATCATCAATCATGTACATTTCTAACTTAAATTTCTTCTCATCTAGTGTTCCCAAGAATTAAAATATTCTATTCATCAAATTCATCTACACCTTTATTTTTTTGAGCTCATAATCCCCATAAAATATGGGTGAATTCTTCTTTTGAAATTGAACCAAGTGTTCCACATATTGATGTCCATCATTTATATTTCCTATTTATATATCTTTAAAATCCTAAATGGTGATTTGGAATGATGGTTTGCTCAACAGTGGATCAGGTGTAACCATATTTTCAGATTCCTCTTCTAATTGATTCCTATGATGTCTACTCAGCACTATTTTCTTAAACTAGAGAAAAATCCATTTTATCATCACTCAAATAACAACTTAAAGATTAGAAAAAACTTAAAAATTACCATATAAAAAATAACACAAACATTATATTTAAAATCCATCCATTATAATTATTTTAAACATTTTTCATAAATCATAAAACTGAAGATAATCAATACAGTCCAAATGGGAAGTCTCACTACCAATCCATGATATGGAATTCTCATTGGCTAAACCCATGATGATGAGATGAAAACTCACCTAAAAGTGTCTTCAAAAAATTATGCACCCAAACAACCCTGGTATACAAATTTCATCATAAAAAGGTTATTTATGAATTTTTAAGATATAAATTTCAAGTTTTTATATTCATATCTCCTTACTACCATCCCAAAAAGATAGATGGACTGACCATGACGGATACCATTTTTAACAGCCTTCTCCCTCCTCATTGGATTGAGAAGTGATGGGGTAGCACTGGCCTTAGGTGACATCCCCAAGATACCAAAGTTTTCAATTCATTCTAATGGAATTGGATCATTTTGGGGATGATTTTCCCTTTAAAGTTAAAAAACCAGTCAACATTGAACAATAAACATCTAATCCTTCTATATAATGCATGAGTTGAAATTATATAACCCAAATTAAATCCAATAAAATAGTAACATCAGAATGAAAATCGAAATAAAGACAATAACTTACAAGGAATGAAATATGACAAGAACCAAAGACACCCATGTGGAATCCTCATAATTAAATCCCAAATCAGCTCCATGCTTCAACTCCACATTCCCTTCCCATGATATCAAGGTGCATCACTAGAGAATTACAATATAATTCCCTTTATTGTGTCATGATTTATGACATCTACAAATTAACTTATTTTCTCAATAATAGGGTGAGTATAAACTAAGTAGGATTTCCCCAAATTCATCCCAAAACTCGCCACTAGTACAAAAAAAATTCAATACATTTGATATAAAATAATTTAGTAGTAGTTTAACAGTTTATATCAAAACCATAAACAATTTTCATAGAAAAAATAAAGAAGTCTTTAAACCCATTTTTCATCATTTGGAATACACATTCTTATGTTTCCACACACACACACATAAATTCCAAGTGACAATTCTATACTCATTGAGTGGTATCTCTTGGATCCAACAACTAATCATAAGGTGACCAATATCTAGGTTACCTAACGGTACATTCCCCTTCCTGAGGGTCATGTCTATAAATAAACCCATGACAACCATATATGATAAATTCCATCCAAAATTCCATTTCAAATAAAACAAATTATTTCTTGAAAACATTTCATTGAACAACTTTTGTGAATCAAAACAATTCCATAAATATAAAACCATCATTTTAGAATTATAAACAAAGGGGATTTTCTGAGAGCCATCCAATTTCCCATAATTACAAATCCAGAACCAAAAGGGGTTTCCTTGAAAAATAAAACAAGGTTTTAATATAAATTTATAGAAAAAAAATTAATAAAAACTATTCCTTAAAGTTATGGAATGGTGTAGATGAGTGGGAATTCACCTAACACTCAACATATGGTGAAAACAAAGAATAGTACTAAGATCTTCTAGATGTGTCCTTATATATTCTTTCCTTAAATATCTCCAACAATATATCATAAATATATTCAATAAGGAATGTATATCTATCAATGGAGGACTAGATCTAACAATCTGGGTGAGGTAAAACAAGAGGATCCAAGGAGAGATAGAGAAAATTAGGAATTATCGGTGAATCCAGATCTCCAACACACTTTGATTCATCCAAAATTTACTTATTAATTGAAAGGAATCACCTTGGGAGCCTGGGTAGGGAGATGAATTAGAGATCCTAGTATATTAGGGGACTAATGAGTCTTTTGAGACTTAATTTTTATTAAAACCATAAATTTTTAGGTGATAATTATACGTCACATAGTTTGGTCACACTGTTTTTCAAACTGTTCACTAACCATCCACATGCAATTGGAAAATTCAATCAACTACACAGTTTCGGCCACAATGTTTGGAAAACCATAGGATAACCATGTGGTGATAAAGTCTTAATCACACACCCCTACATGATTGACTGACAAGATTAGACAAAATATTTTCCAACCATGATCTTACCTCATTTTTCCTTTTTAGGGTTTCCCTTGGGCACTCACATAATTTGACCAAACTGTGCACCAACCGTCCACCTTCCCAATGATCCCAAAAACATATTATAAAATTTTATATAGGTTGTGTATAGTTTCTAATAATCATGAAAAAACCATGAACCTCTATAAACACCTCCAAAACATTCCAAAACCATCCTGAACCGCCCACAACTCAACCCAATCATTATATAGACTCAAAAACAAAAAAATGTAAAGTACCTAAAACCTAGGGTTTCATAATCATTTAAATGTCTATTTAAAGTATAATAATTTGTTTAATGAATATGATATTCTTTATGTGAAAACAAAAATATCCCTTTTTCTACAATATGATGGTTATACATAATGTCAATAACTTCATGTTATGGATGAATACACAACCATCAATCAATATAAAATAAATAACATTCATATATTATTACATAGTTTAGTCTTAGATAAAATAACTCAAATATTTCATCCACTGTGAAATAAAATTTAATTTCACTTTCTCTTTGATGGATTTATTTTAAACAAATACCACTAATAGTTGATTTTTTTTACTCTTCATATGAACATTCATAAAATTGAAATCCATTAACCACATAAGCATTATAAGATTTTACCAATTTATGTAATGATATACTCAGTGAAGATAATAAAATATTGAATATATTTCCATATTATAATATTAGAAAATTTTTATATTAATTATTATAATAATTATTATTATATTAATTTCATATGTATGGTGGTAAAAAAATTATCTTACTAGTCTTTGAAACTGAATAAGAAGAATATGTTTTTAAATTTATTTAAGAGTAGTAGGGATAATTTTTTTGAGTTTTATTTTTATATGATCATAATATAATCTATAAAATAATTATTAAAAAATTCAAAATAATTAATAAATAAAAAATAAGTAACAAATAGAACTTATTGTATGGATCATAAATGATTTTCACAATTATGTATAGTATTTTTAAGAGATCTTTGTTGTTTATCATTTAAAAACCATCATTCATGTTCATCATTAAAACCAAGTCTATATTGATTAAATATTTCTATTTGATTATTTGTATCTTCATCTATATTTTCACATTATGAATCATTTTATTTATTTAGAATCATATTTAGATGGAAAATAATAAGAGAAGAAATTTGAAATTTACAGTTATAAGTGTGGCTATTTTATTAACCCTTCAACTGATTCTTTATTAAATGCCATTTTCATCAAATTTTTATACATCTATAAAATGGGTACAACCACTAAAATTGAATTGTAACTCCATATTTTTATTCATATAAAAATTTAATATTAAATATTACTTTGAATCAATGAAGGCCAGTGGAAATATTTTTCTAATTTATATAAACTTCCAATAATATCTTATTAAACCATACTCAATGTATCATAGTATGATGTATAAATATAAATGATATATAAAAAAATATTATATTTTAGTAAACACATCCCAAATTAATTAATTCAAGAACTTTTAAAGACCAATAGGATGTAGTATTTACTTTATGACATAAAAATAATGGATTTTAAGCCTATAATATTACCATTTCTAATGAAACATGCTAAATTAGATGAATAAATATATGGTGACCTCAAATATATAATCCAATATCATAATAATAAATGGTTTTATATTGAAATTTTATAATAATTTTTTGATTAATTAATTTTTTTGAAATTTTATTTTCAAATAACTCGAGTTCAGGAAACCAGCAAATTTGGGAAAGATATAATTGTGCCTTTATGGTATATTTTATCTTATCTGGTATGTATAAAACTATATAAAATACTTTATCAAAATATTTATTGAAAATATTCATTACATATATTATGTTACAGATCAAAAAATCAAACCAATATGCTAAATTTGAAAAAAACATTTCTTTATCTATTTCTGATCTCTCACAAAACCACATATTTTTATTAGTATATAGTGGGTCTAAAAGTAATAGGAGGTAATGAATACATAATATTTGTCACCAAAATACCTAAGATAATTTTCTTAGGGATATCTCTTTCAATTATTTCTTTCATAAAATTATTTTTATTTCTTCCAAAAGGATGATCAATAAGAAGAAATCTATGATGATAGTCAAAAAACAAAATTGTCTTACATTTAAAAGAATAAATGTTTTATTATCACCCATGAATCATATAATATAATTAGTGACATTAAAAATCCAACCAAATAACATACCAAACACTATTAAATCACTAATTATAAACAATAGTGTTATTCTCAGTGTAAAATTCTAATATGAAACTATATCATATATAGTTATACCATCACTTCATAATAAATTTAACTCATCAATAAATGGTTTAGCATAAATATTTATATTATTATTTGGATGATCTGGAAATTAAAAAATCTAAATATATATATGTTTCCTTCATCATCATCCAAATAGGTAAGTTTTATAGAGTTATGAAAATTGGATAATAGGAATATTGACTACCATAAGAACCAAAAGTAAAAAACCATTTGTGGAAATACCTAATCAGACATTACAAGTTTCTAAAGAAAAATGTGGATGGAAATGATTGATTTTTTTCCTTGAATCACCATCATAAATAATATTTAAGATTATATTTATAGAAATATTGGATTTCTACCATGATAGGAATAAAGGTGTGTTGTTAGATAGAAAAGTGATTGTAATCTTGGAGTAAACAAAAAAATACCTCAAAAATATTATTGGAAAAAAGTATATATATTTTTGTTGAATGTATTTATAAATATATTATACACATATTAGACAGTTAACTATAGATTAATAATCCACATAGTATAAGATTTAATCATTTAAACCTATAAGAATATTCTAATAACTAAGACCAAAATTATGGATCATATTTTATACTTTCATAAAAAAATATTACAAGAATATTTCTCTTAGGTAAAAAATATTTAACCATAAAAAGTATTCTATAAAAATAACTATTATATATTCAAAAATATGATTTAATATTCATAAATTTCATAATATATTATAATTTAATTATCTTAGATTCAGTATAAAAGGACTACTTAGTAGATTTCAACAATCTATAAAATTTATATCGATCTATTTAAGAATTTTAATAATAATTCTTGGTTATTATTTATGGAAAATATGGTCAAATAGTCTCATGTACTAAATTTTCAAATTTTGATGAATCAGGACCCAAAAAATATGAATTTTCCTCGGAATTTCATTCACTATATTGATACTAAAAAATAATCTAATCAAAACCCAAAATGTAATAGATAAACTTCAATGGAATCAAATATTTAATACCTAATAAGATTTGAATTTATTACAATAAAACATAATTATTCCTTGTAATTTTTTTATCTGATGATGTAAATATAATAAATGTTTCAACACCCTCGATATTGATAGGATTTATACCAAAATAATCTGAATATTTTTAAAAACTTTTCTAATCACTGGTTCAGGTGTTTTAATTTCCATATTACCATGGACCTAATTTATTAAGGTGGGTGATAATTGAGATGAATTAAAGGCTATTCAAATTTCATATGCCAAAACTGATAAGATGGTAAGTTGGCACATCTCACAAAGTATATTTTTTTAATTCTAGAAAGATTTATATGTGTGTGTGTGTGTGTGTGTGTGTGTGTGTATGTTCAATAATTCCTTCCTATAAATAATTCCATTTTATTTTATATCACCTTTAATCATAGAAGGGGTAATACCTATTGGAAATGGATTAATTGATCATTGGATTGATGTTGATTAAGTATAAATCCTCCTAAAGTAAGGTATATGATGAACATTGAAAAAGTTAGGTGAGGGTTTACTGCATAGTTTAAAGTTGTATATGAAGGTTTTTTATGGTTTAATTCCATCCAAGGAGGTTTTTAATGAAGTGTTTTTTAATTAAGGCCAAGTGATATAGAATGGAGGGTTATGTTGAAGTTTCTCACACTCTAGGAAGGCTTGAGGTTACTTGGGATTTAAGGTCTCCTGAGAGGAATTAAGGGTATTTTAGACTTTCATTCCATCCAGAGAGTCTCAAAATCATATGTAGGGATTTAATGTCACCCAAGAATACTGAAGGATATGTTGGAGTTTCATGTCATCCAAGAAGTATTAAAAGGGTACATTAGAATTCTAGGTCTCTAGGGAGGAAATAATGGATATGTTGGAGTTTTGTAAAATCCAGGAATGCTTAAGGGTGTGTTGGTATTTAAGGCCACCTGGGAGGACTTAATGTGCATGCTATAGTTTTATGAATACCAGTTATGCTTAAGGTATATTGGATTTTTGTGCCATCTAAGAAGGATTAATGGGTATACTGAGATTTAAGGTCTCCCAATATGACTTAAGGGGTATATTAGAGTTTCATAGCATCTTGGAAGGATTAAGGGTAAAATTAGGTTTAAGGTATCCTAAGAGGAATTAATGGGTATGTTGTAGTTTCATTCCATCCAAAAAAAAATTAAATTTATGATAGGATTTAAGGTCTCCTAGGAGTAATTAAGGGTATGTTATAGTTTTAGGTCATCCATAAAGACTTAATTGTATGATGATATTTAAGGTATCTCAAGAGGACTTAACTAGTATAATGGAGTTTTGTTCCATCTAAGATGTCTTAAATGTACACTAGTATTTAAGGTCTCCTGGTTTCTCCCAAATTTACCCTACAGGTATGTGGTCGTTGTAGTACAGGTAGGATTCGAATCCATAGGGACCGAAGAAGAAACCTAAAGACACTCTGATTTTGGAAAGATTTGGATATGGAGTGTCCAACTATTTGGATTTATTTGATTTAAAAATAGTGATTTAATTTAAATAAAAAATAAAAAAAACATACAATTACTTAGTCTAAAACAATTAATGGAGATGAGTTGATCCTAAGTTGTTACTAGGGTTAGATTGGATGTATTTATTTTCTTATAATGTTTCAATTCACTAATTCAAGACGTATCCACAAAATTATATAATTCCCAAAAATCATTCACCAATTTTATCCTTACACAATTCCAAGGCAAATCATCAATGCACTTATATGATCAATTTAATGATAACCCCAAGGAATTGGATCGTACTCGCACTCAAAATGTGTCATTGTTAAAGTTGGCGAAGATGAAGAAAAAAATAATCATCAAATGGAAATCTTAAATTAATGAAATGATTACAGAATTTTAGATCATAAAATAACATCCAATATTACCCATGCAACTCTCTAGGTCTAACCCATAAGGTTTTATCCCTCCATTTATTATATGATCTCAAAAGAAGCGGAAAGTAGACTCATAAGGGCGGAATTGAAGAAGAAAAATAAAACAATGAAATGAGAACTCCACCGTTGTGTGAATAAATTCACAAGTGTTGGTGTGAATAAGATCACACCTTGAGGAAACATTATCAATGTGAAAAAAAAAAAGTGGAAATGATGAACTTTTATAAATAACTAATGTAATTAAAAAAACTTACATGAAAATGAAGAACGATTACAACATCAAATTTACGGCATAACATTACAATGAAACAAATCACCAAAGATCCCTAAATCATCGACAAATACTGCCTTAAATAAGAAAAAAAGAAGATTTGGGTCAAGACACCACTCTCCAAGTCTCTTTAATTAATTTTGGGAGGCCAAAGTGGGTGGACATTTAATGTAGAGGAGACTTTTCAACTCTTGCCTTGAAGTGGGATCCAGCTTACGTCCACCGAACAGAAGCACCTAAATAATCATATATAAGGCTGATATTAAGTGTTACATAGAATAATTAAATTAATCCCCGGATACCCCCTAATATCCTATAAAGTTTCAGCCCAAAATACTATGTGGTTTTAGAGATATGATTTAAATGGTGGGCTATTTTTCTGGGCCGCGGAATTAGGCCCAGAATTGCATCTTCAACTTGGGCCACCTGGAACTCCATTAAAAAATTAGAATTATCTTTGTATACTTTTTTATGAAATGTTACCCATGATTTCTTCTATGTGAATTTAAATTTTGAGACTCTTTGGGATTTAATCCTGGCCGCTACAGTAGGATTATTGGGCTGTTGTCCAGCTTACTTCGGCCAGAATGTGGTTGGTTCAAAGCCCACTTTGGTGGTCTTCCAAATTGAATCTCCAAGTGCTCCAAAAGAATTAATTTTTCCTTATATCATGGGAGACATGAAAATAAAATATAAAAATAAAATCAATAACATTTGGTGTTTTATGAGATGTTCAAGAATGTACCATGTAATAGTGCATTTTAGGAAAGAATTGCAATCATGATGTGAAATGATGTTCAAAGTGTAAAATGCACTAAAATGGTATTTATTAATAACAAATCACATGAAAACTATATAAATTAATAATGAATATTAGCCTCTTTCAGTGTATAATAATCTCATTGGATAACTCAAGGGTGTGCTAGAGTTTTCTATCATCCATGAAGGATTAAAAGGGTTTTGTGAAGGGGGTTTAAGTAGTGTTGGAGTTGGGATTATTCCTATGATAGGGGATACCTAAATAACCATATGAAGGGAATAAAAATCCATGTAGTTTAATTCCATTTAATTAGGTAGGTCTTACTATTTAAATTCATGTGAAAAAGACTAGTATGGTTCCTTTTTTGGTCATGCATCTATAACTAATGATGTTCATTTTAAGGTCATGCATCTAGGACCATTGTGTCTTGAATTTTAATTTCATACAAAAATGAGATTTTCTAATTATTTTAGGGTCATTTAGAATGGTATTCTATGTGAAAGTTAATAATAATTGGTTTATTATAGGACTTATATATGAGTGGCTCATTAGGTTTGTATCAAAAGGTATCTATGTTGATAGATGGTTATTGGAAGTAAAGGGAGTTACACTATGTTGGAGTCCCATGATGTATTCATCTCTCTAAAAAACTCAAATAAGGGTGTGAATATATTTCTCTAGAATTTTATAAAATATATGAGTCATCCCTTATCCATTCATAACTAAGTAGGTGGAGATGACTAAATACCTAGGAGTTGTAAAGAAGTGTGAGAAAAGTTGGGATTATTCCTGATTGGCGCCAAAATGATGCAAAGTATATATGATTTCTATGGATAAAAGTATTGTTACTCCTGTAAATGAATGTTTTTCATATCCTAGGTCCTTGAGAGAAAAATAGAATTATATATCTTATTTAGAATTACAGCCCGAAAAAATAAACTATCATACCCAATATTCACATTGTGATATATGCTAAAAAATGTGTCATGACACTCACCTATAAGTATTCTCATTATGAAAGTGATGAAGAATTTACCAAACCATGGGATCCAGTGAGATTAGAAGGACTGTTATGGGTGTTACCTTTAGAACATGTTAGAGTATCCTTTATAAGAGGTATATAAAATCGCATTGGATATTCAGAGGTGATGATGGATTTTGAATCTACAAAGAATGCACATTATGCATCAGTGTCTTCTCCAGCTCTCTTGAATGTTGCTCAGGCTTTGGAATCTTCCCTGCTTCCTTCAGTCACATTTATTCCCTATGAGCCTTCCAATTTTAGTCCTCTGCCTTCCCCTTCATTCAAATACTCTCTCTATTGGAATCCCTTAAACTATAATTGTTTTGAGGCTTTTTCGGAGGATTATTAGGGTTTTGTTTCTCGCTTAGAATATGGCCTCTTGGATCTTGATATTTTTTCTACTAATTTTTGTGGAGATTTTTATTAAATGTAATGGACCCTGGTAGTGAGTTTTTGGGTTGACAATACTTGGTTTCCTATCTTCCAATGCTTCTTCATATCATGGAGGTTGGAGTCTTCACCTAGGGTTTCGGTGATAAAACTAAAATCATTTTTCATTGTGATGTCTTTTTATAAATATTTCATCTCATCATGGTGTTTTGGTCCCCATTCTATTGGATATTGGAGGTTCTCCCATTTCCATTGGTCAACGGATTCCCATCTGGGTAAATACTACTCTTTGATTGTGGTGTGGATATCCCTTATTGGTTTACCTCTTCCTTTCATGAACTTTGGATTCTTAAATGGTATTGGTAATTACCTGGGTTCCTTTTTTTGTTTCGATGATAGGACCCTCCATCTAGAAGATGTGATGATATCTTTTATTTGTGTGGAGATAGATCTAGTGCTCCATCTTCTGTATAAGTTCTGGCTCAGTGTTGAAGGTATGCCAGACTGGTCTCGGTCTTTGATTTATCCTTCCCCACTGCTCTTATACTCAAGATTCCACTTCCAAGGCCATTCTTCCTCCAAATTTCATAAATATAATCATCCAAATATTTCTCATGATCAGGAAAATATCCCCAGCAATTTCATGGGATCTTCTATGGAACCTAAGGCCTTTCCTTCTAGGTTTCTTCTGGGTCCTCAAGATCATGGGAAGGGAGTGTTTCTATCATATTCTCCCTCAGATCCAGAATATTATTCTTCTATCTTGAATTCTTGGTCAGTGGTGTTGGCCCCTCCAATTCTATATTAGGTTTCACTCAACTGTCAAAGAGATTTCTTATTTATGGATTATGGTTTTCTAAGTCCCTTACAGTTGATATCTTCCTCACTTGGGGAGATTAGTATATAATCACATGCTTCTCCCTCCCTGCAACATCTCACTATCAGTGAGCTGGATCTTGAAGTTAATCCCGACTCTCTTATAAAGGTTTCTTCACCAGTTATAATCTCTCCTTCCTCAAAAATTGTTATGAGCTTCTCTGACCCCCCCCCCCCCCCCTCCTATGGATAGCCTCCCTACTACACCAAAAAAGTCAGTGGCTAAATCTCATTCTCCCACTTCACTGACCCACATCCTCTTAGGTTGAGTTAGGACCAGATCACAGTCGAAATATCAATCCAAAAATATATCTTCAAATAATTTATAGTTCCATGATTATGGGGTCAATTTTATATTTCTATTTCATCAATGATTAATCTCATCATCTAGAATTCATGGGATTGGTCACTTGGGTAAAATCATATTTCATATCCAATGATTTTTGTATTAACTCTATCTCAATGGTTGTAGTGCTTGAACCCAAACAGGACCCTTCCAAAGTCAAGGATTTTTCTCATCGCCTTATATTTTAGAGATTCATTAATGGTTTCCCCACTAATTCACACATTTTTTATTTTGGAAAGATAGAATTTCAGTTGACTTTATTCCTTCATAGGATCAATTTAAGTACCAAATTATCAGTGGGGTATATTATGATCATTCTATCAGTGTTTTATTCCAAATGTGATGCTCAAGATAGAGAGTCTCTCTAGGATGACTTGAGATCTCCCAACCTAGGTGATTTTCCTTGGCTGGTTTGAGGATAATTCAACATTGTGTCCATCCTAGGGGATAAAAAAGGTATTTGTCCCTTTCTTTAAAGAAAAATTCAAGCCTTCGTGACATTCATGTCACACAATAGACTCATGGATTTTGTCTTCTCAAGAGATCTGTTCACTTGGTGTAATAACTAGTGTGGAAATTAGTGCACATGGAGTCATCTCAATCGATGTATTGTGAATGGGGTGGCTCTTTCTTCCTTACCTGATATCAAATTCACTCACCTGGTTTGAGGTATCTTGAACTATTATCCTATTATCACTGTCTTGAAGTCTAGAAGTGTTAATAATGACTTCTTCCATTTATCCTCCTCATGGGTTGATAACCCAGAGTTCCTGGATATAGTGAGGAATTCCAGATACCACTCTTTTATATGTAAGCCCTAGATTTCTCTTCATAATAATTTAAGGAATTTCAAAGGTCAACTTTTCTCATGGGTTAAAAGTCTTCCCTTAGGTGATCAAGAATGGGAGACACTTAATAGGGACATCCAACGGTTAGATTAGATCCTGGATAATGTTTGGGATGACGATGTTTATTCTAATTTGAGATGCAAGAAATACTCTTTGGATGATTGTTTTATTAAATCATGAATTTAATGCTTCTAAAAATTCAAGAGTGAAATGGATTCAATAAGGATAAATAAACACTGGGTATTTCCATGCTTGTATTAAAAAAATGAAGACACATGAATCCCAACTTGATTGTGGAGGATGGATCTTATACTAATAACAAGTATGTTTTTGTAAATATAGAATATAGCTATTAAAAGTCTTTATTGAAATATCCTAACCCAATAAGGGAAGGTTGTTATCTAAGTGGATCATATGATCTTGTTGATAAAATTACTTGTTCAGTGTCTAAATAAGTGAATAGAAGGATGAAGGAAATACCATATGAGGAAGAAATTCAAGAGGGGGTTTGGTAAATAAATTCTAACAGTGCATCTGGATGGATTCTTTCCCATCTTCCTTATACAAGACCACATGGGATATTGTGAAAAGGAGTATGATCGATACAGTGCAGGACTATTTCCAAGGTGGTAATATCCCTTGAGTGTCCTGTGCAACTAAATTTTTTTTAGTTCCCAAGGTCAAAGATCTCCAATCTTTGAATCATTATTATCTTATTATATTTTTCAATGTACCCTACAAATTCCTTGTTGGAATTCTCAAAAAAAAAAGGATTTCTCCCTTCCTTACAAGTTGGGTGGATGAGGAGAAACATGGGTTTATGAAAGGTAGATTAATTCAAGGGGATATTTCCTTGGCCAATGAAGTGATCTGTGACATCAACATGAATTCATCTGGTAGCAATGTGGAAATCAAACTAGATATGAACAAAGCCTTTCATAGAGTTGAATGGAGTTTTATCAATAGGTTCTTTACTCATATGGGGTTTTTTTTGTGGTTCATTGACATCATCTGTCATTGTTTTAGCTATCCATGGTTGTATACTACATTTATAGAAAAAAATTTGGTTTTACAAAGAAGATTGAGGATTGAGGTAGGGATATCCCCTATCCCTCTCCCTTTTTTTCATTGCTCAAGATTTCCTTAGTCGGTTCATAAATAATTGCATTACTGCTGGAAAGGTTGTCCCTTTCTGTAATAAACAATTGGTTGTGGGTATCTCCCATTTTATGTTTTAAATATGACACCATTCTCTTCATTAATGGTAGTATAAGGTTTATTCATGGGGTTAATGAGGCTTTAGAGGTTTATTGTTCTTGGAGTGGTCAAGTTTTCAACCGTGAGAAGAGTAACTTCTTTGTTCCTGATAAATGCTCATAGAAGATGATAAGGTCTTTGGAAATCAATATCGGCATTCTTAAAGGCTCCATCCCTATGAACTACCTGGGTTCCCCAGTGTCCCCTAATACCCTTCTCATCAAACACTTTGATAAGGTTATCGATAAAATCATGGGTCTCATTCTCAACTATAAAAATAGGTTTTTATTTTTTGAAGGGATAATCACTTTGATCAATTAAGTCATATATAACATCCTTCCTTTTATCACATAAACTTTCATTACATTATACAAAACAGAGGATCTATAAGGTTTAGTGTCTTGGAAACCAGGAACTTAATACATGACAACATAAAAAAATCTTCTTAAACACTTGAAAGGATTATTCATTTGTTCATCCTAAGTTCATTACTACATATCATACCCTAGAAACATACATCAAAGGAAAGGGTGAGTAGAAGACCCAGTAAGGGAAACAAGAGAAACATTTTACATGTGAACTTGAGATACATTAATAAAGTCATGATAAATAACTTTAAGGCATGAGAAAGAGATAATGAGGCATATCATAATAAAAATAATGTGTTTCATAACATGAAGATGTGGCTAAAACATTTAACTTAGACAATCATTTCTGTATCACCAAGTTCCATCTGCAAGGTGTCATAAAAAATTACCAAGGTTATTCACTAAGGTATCGTTAAAATGGTCATCTCTAGAGATGAAGCCTTTACCCAATGCATTGGAGCGCTATCAGGGCGCACCCTTAATTTGTCTTTATTATCATGTGAGCAAAATGTATCATCATCAATCATTTCATAAAAAACACATATAGCATAAAAAATGGGTTTCATTTCATATTCATAACATTTTAAAAATACTTTAAATACGTGATCTTTATATCACTTTAAACCCACATAATGGAAAGCGGGTCTCATGTATGTGAATCCCAGAATTTAAAATAGAAAATTTTTATATATATGTGAATACCCCTATAGAATAAAGAGTTTTGAGTATTCACTTAATAAAATAAAATAATTTGAGAAAAAGATAGAGACATTTTGAGACGAAAATTCGGCAGCATAACGGCTATGTTGTAGGGTTTTTGAAAACATTGAAAAGAGAGGGGAAATAGGTCACCCACTCATAAATGATCTATAAAATAGTAGAGGGAAATAATATAAATTATATAATTACATTCTAATGAAATTTTAAGGACATACCATATGAAATGAAAAGCTTTAAATGAATACAAAAATAAGATTTATCTTATGAAAAATTTGGCATCCTAACGACGTCACTAAAAACATAAAAAAATGAATTGATGAGATTAAATAGGGTATCTCAACATGTGAACATAAAAGGATAGTATTATGAATATAGAGATCATACCCCAACATGTAAAAAAATAACTTGAAAGACTTGACATGAAAATTGAACTTTGAAAGTGAGAAGGGTGAAAGAACCCCTTACAAAATTTTCAGCAGCCTAACGGCGCCACTTAAAAATTATTAAAAAGAATTTATGAGAGTAAGTGGGGGTATCTCATCATATGAACATAAAAATTAAAGTATGGTTAATATAAAAGAATATCCTCCAACATAATAACATGGAGCATAAAAGAAATGTCATAAAAGAGAGTACTTGAAAAGAAAGAGAGAGGTAGGATCCCTTACCTTGAAGAGTAACTTCAAAAGCCTGAAAGTCAGGACCTTGGGAGGATTGAGGGGACCTTGGGAGGACTTTGTGGAAGTTAAAGAGAGTATAAATTCGTTGGGTAGGATTTTTAAATGAAATTAATGAGGGAAAGTCTTGGTATTTATAGGAGAAGTGAGGGGACAAAGCATTAATGGCCAAGGGACACCTCATCGGTGGTATTGGAAAAACCATGGGCTTGCCCATGGTATTTTCCCATGGTATTGGCCACATGGGACACCTAATACCTTATCTTATGATTCATAAGTTTACTAGAATTATTTCATAATTATTACATCCTTAATGATGTCATTAAACACCCGAAACTCAAAAACTGTATTTTCACTATTCACTGAAAATTCAACTTTCTCAGAAAAATCCCAAAAATTCACCTTAACCAAATATTGATGCTGTGATTTCAAAAATAAACTCCATTTTATGAAAATAATTTTCTAAATATTTTTAATTTAATTTTTAAATAAAAACACTATTCACTGAAAATTTAACTTTCACAGAAAAATCCCAAAAATTCACCTTAACCAAATATCGATGCTCTGATTTCAAAAATGAACTCAATTTTATGAAAATAATTTTCTAAATATTTTTAATTTAATTTTTAAATAAAAACACTATTCACCCAAAAAAAACTAATACTTAACCAATAATTTCTGAAACAATTATTTATCTATTTTATTGAATCACATTATTTAATCAAGGTGCCTAAATTATATTACTACTTTCGTAAGTGAAGTTACTTAATCTATTTGGTCACATTACTAATCATAAGCACAAAATCACTATTCATAATTTATTATTCACCAAAAATTATGTTGATCTTATTAGACTCTAAATTTCATGCTGAACACAGCTGTAGAAGACTATTTTTTGAAAATAATGACACGTTATTAATTATTTAAGGTTTACATAAATATTTCAAAAAAATATCTTTTTTTCTAGAATTCATCAATAATATGCATACTATAATTATCCGTACATTTTAAAATTCAGAAACTTCAGTATAAGAAGACGTCACAATTTTTATTTAAATCAAAGGATTTCCCAAGGCAGTTATGGTCTTGTTACATAACCCCTTATAACACTAGCATAGGACCTAGGAGTAAGATGTGATAGGGTGATAGAATCTTGGGGTGACTTAGGCAACATTCCCCGAGTAGTGATTTCTATCAACTTTAACTTCTCATGAAGGCGATTCTGTTCCATCTTCACACGATGAAGTTTGGCTTGGGTTTCATCCCAAGCAAAGCCCAAAGATGCTACCTCCTTTCCGAGTTCCTTCAGATGGGCTTTGATCGGCCCGAGACTACTGGATGGGGCCATCAAATCTTCTTTCTATATTAATTAATCAAGATCACTTTTATTTATAGATAATAATCGTAACATTTAGTTTCCCATGGTCTTATTGACCAACATTTATATAACAGTCGAAACCCAACGGTCTTATTTTAATTATACTCATTTTATTAAATGAAATAGTTTTTTTGAGTATAAAATAAAATAACACACAAAGTTAGGAAACAAAATTTATTCAAAATTTAGGGTCATTACAATCGTCCCCCCTTAAGAAATTGCATCCTCACAATTTTAAAAAAAATGGGCGTGGAAATTTCATTGAAAGTCCCACATCAGAAAAGAGTCAGTAAAACTATTACTTTAAAAGAAAGAAAGGGGGTAAAAAGATCACCTAAGTTTACCCATACTAGGATTCCAGGTAAGAAAACATGGATATAGAAGAGAAAAAAAAGGTTCAAGTTCTGATGAAGAGTGATAGAAAACATGATTAGGAGAAAATTTACCACAGGAAGATCACAAACTTAGGATGTGTTAAACGGTCTTTAATTACCCAGTAGGAAACGTAAACCAACAACATTTTTGTTTTACATTCCTTTTTATAATTTTGAGGAATTCATTTACTACATAGAATAAAAACATAAGGAAATATATTCACCTTCAAGTAGAGTTTCATCCCTTAATAAGTTTCCACCAAGACTAGTCTTTTCTCCAAACAATGAGTATTCAAAAAGACTTGGTCTCATCAAAATCACAAGAATCATCTTCTAGAGAATCACATAATCCACAAAAGATTAACTATCTATTTCTTCTATCTTTAAACATCATCCCAAAAATAGAAAGGGTAAGATAAAACAACTCTTCAAAAAGAAAGAACCCCATAAGAAGGGAAACTACTTTTAATCTTCAAAACTCCACGGTACTACCCAAATTTCATCATAGACCATTCCATAAATAACTATACTTAAGATTCCTCAAAATAAACCAAACTAAGATTGAAACCTAAATATAAGAATGATTTGATAACATAGTCTTCCAAGATAAACTTTATCGTTCATCTCCAAACAACAATAACCACTCTTAACGTCTTATAACAAAAGTAACTAACCTAATAACATTTTCCCCAAGATAGGTTAATAATTTCCATAAGTAACCTAAATTACCATAATTTCACCTTAAATTCATTTATTCTTCAAAATATAATTCAACCTTTACTTCTTAAAGAAAATACCGTAGTAATCTATTTACCTTGATCATATAGGGTTCCAAAATTAGTGAACGTCTTCCAAAATAATATTCATCTTTTAATCCCCTAATCATTTTTTTTTCAAGAAGAACAGCTTCACAACATCAACATGTGATACATAACAATAGATATTTTCCTTAATGATATAAAACCATCTTAGGTAGTGACTCAATGTTCTTAGAAAACATTAAAGATATGCTCATAGAGCAGGAACTAAAATACAAAATGACATGTACAATTATTGCGAACAAGTTACGTGTACTTCAGTCATCATGATCCATCTCAGCATAGGACTTGCATTGTTCCCTTGTCCTTGAAGATTGTTGATGCTCGTCATGCTTCTCATCCCTTCCAAGAGAGCATTGACTTGGATAATGTCCAACTTATACACACTTATGATATTGAATAGTATATGGTACATTAGATTGAACCTTATCTCCATTCATCACATTATCCATTTTTTTAAAGCAATTGGATACTTTATGCCCTATCATCCCACACTTAAAACATCTCCCGGTTCCTTTGTGACATTTTCCTTGGTGCCTCTTTCGAAACTTTTTTCACAAAGGAAATTGAGTCTTCTTTCCCTTATCACCTTTATCAGATGAACATCCTTGAGACTTCATCTTCTTCTTCTTGGATGAATTTGGGCATACAACTAGGTAACAATTATTAATTATGATTTTTGATAGCTGGTTTGGCATAATCACAATATGTTCAACTTTATCTCTCGTCATCTCTGTCATATTAATAGGGAAATCATCACATTTCTTGTCACAATGGTTGTTGGGACATGTTCTTCTATTTCCCATCATTAACTAAGAAAAAAACACTACTGTAAAATGGGTATATACCCATGTTTTTGCAAAAAAAACCATGGGTATAGATATAGTGTGTGAACTTATACCCACGGTTTTGGAAAACTGTGGGTATAGGCCGTCTATACCCATGGTTGTGCCAAAAACCATGAGCATAGTTTTCTTTTAAGACCTATACCCACGGTTTTGGAGAAAACCATGGGTATAGGGTATTTTCCGAATACCTATACCGATGGTTCATCAAAACCGTGGGTATTGGGTTTTTTTTGAAGACCTATACCCACGGTTCTGAAGAACCCTAGGTATAGCTTATGGCGGGGAAAGAAAATTAGGTGGGACACGAAAAAAAATTGGCAGGAAGAAATTTATTCACGGTTTAGATTAATATATTTACATAAATATAAATATATATTTTCAAAAATTCTATAGCTTGGTTAGTAAACGCTTCTCGGTACTTGTTGTAGGTCACGTGTTTGATTTCTGTCGTTAGAATTTTTTCAAAATGTGGACGATATTAATATATATACGTTGATGTATGTACGTATGACAAATTAAATTGTTAGCCCAGTTGGTCCCTTGGTGAAGCGCTAGGTTGAGGCAAGTTGTCAGGCGCGGTTCAAATCCTGCTGTCTACAAAATTTTCCACAACGTGGTTTATTTTAATTTTTGAAACACAGTGTATATTAATATATATACGTAGATATATTATATATAACAAATAAAATGGGCAGCTCGGGTGGTTCACTAGTGAGGCGTGGCGAGGAGGCGCTCTGTGAGGCACGGGTTCAAGTCTCCCCAACGTCGGATTTTTGGAATTTAAATACCCCATAGTTTGAAAACTGTGGGGTCTACTGTGTGCCACGCTAGAACAGCATGGTCTACCATTTTACAAGCTTATACCCACGGTTTCCAAAACCGTAGGTATAGGCTGATACCCCTATACTGACGCCATTCCATCCCACGGTTCCCAAAACCGTGGGTATAGGCTATACCCATAGTTTTGGGGGCTATACCCACAGTTTTGAACCGTGGGTATAGGTCGTTTTTTCAGTAGTAAAAGTATAATTAGGGGGATTAAATACTTATCCAATAATCATGAAAAGGAAACTTTAAGTATAGAAGGATAAACTTGTAGAAGAAAAGTATATCCTAACTTGTGATCCCCTAGGTTCCAATCTAGGTTATCCATGATCATATATTCTAATGTGAATCTTTATTTTATTTTATCTTTGTTCCTTTAATAATGGTTCATACTAATCTTATGAATTTACCAAAGCTTATCCCCCGGGAGTGTCAAACCAAGAGTGTAGACAGGCCCGTTGTCGTAGACCAGGTTACCCTGGGTCAAGCCCAAAACACCTTGTCAGAGTTTTCACTCCTAGGTACATCTATGCCAGATCCACCTCTACTTGTTCGTATCCAGACAGGGATTTATTTGTTTTGACACCACTTACTCAATACTTCACCAAAATACCAGGATGTTTCCTATATTTAATATTTTCATTAATAAACCTTGTAAAGTTTTCAAATACTAATTTCCACAAATAACTAAACCATCTTTTGATACCAACTATAACATCCTGCCTTTTTATCACATAAACTTTCATTACATTATACAAAACTGAGGATCTTTAAGATTTAGTGTCTTGGAAACTAGGAACTTAATACATGACAACATAAAAATATATTCTTAAACACTTTAAAGGCTTATTAATTTGTTTATACTAAGTTCATTACTACATCTCATACCCTAGGAACATACATCAAAGGAAAGGGTGAGCAGAAGGCCCAGTAAGGGAAACAAAAGAAACATTTTACATGTGAACTTGAGATACATCAATAAAGTCATGATAAATAACTTTAAGGAATGAGAAAGAGATCATGAGGCATATCATAATAAAAATAACGTGTTTTATAACTTGAATATTTGGCTACAAAATTTAACTTAGATAATCATTTCCATACCACCAAGGTCAATCCCTAAGGTGTCATAAAAAATTACCAAGTTTATTCACAAAGGTATCATTAAAATGCTCATCTCTAAAGACTAAGTCTTTACCCAATGCATTGCAGCGCTATCAGGATGCACCCTTAATTTGTATTTATTATCATGTGAGCCACATCTATAGTCATCAATCATTTCATAAATAACCCATATAGAATAAAATAAATGGGTTTCATTTCATAGTCATAACATTTTAAAACTGCTTTAAAGACGTGATATTTATGTAACTTTAAACACATGGAAAGGAAAGCGGGTCTCATGTATGTAAATCCCAGAATTTAAAATAGAAAATTTTGATATATATTTGAATAACCCTATAGAATAAATATTTTTGAGTATTCACTTAATAAAATAAAATAATTTGAGAAAAAGAGAGATACATTTTGTGACAAAAATTCAGCACCATAACGGCTATGTTGTAGGGTTTTAGAAAACATTGAAATGAGATGGGAAATGGGTCACCCACTCATAAATGATCCATAAAATAGAAGAGGGACATAATATAAAGTATATAAGAACATGGTAATGAAATTTTAAGGACATACCACGTAAAGACTCGGAAATTTCAAGGGAAATTTTTTCTAAATTTTCTTTGGGATTTTACAAGAATGCAGTTTCTGACGGCGCCTGATTCCGAGGTCCGGTGCGCCTGGAATAATTTTACGAAGTTTAGCTCAGGTACGTTCAGTGAACGAATGAGCGGGTTTTTCTAACTTTTGAACTGGTGCTCGGAATTGAATTCTGAGGGCACAGATGGAATCATAGTGCCGGTATTTTCTTATAAACGCCTTTTCCGGAGTTGCGTTTTCTCGGGTGTGGTTTTTAATTTTTGGGGTTAAGTTAAGAAATAAAATAAAGTGGTGCGACAACTTTATTTTATTTCACTTAAAGCCACTTAAAAGCCACTTAAGCTAAGTTAAGCGGATAGGATGGAACCCAAAATATCCTACCCACTTGGTAAGATATTTGTGAGGTGGGGGCCGCACGAGCCAAACCGTTTCTTTCCTTCTAAGTAACGCACTCGCAACCCCCCTCTTTAATGAAAGTCAACCATGTGTTTTTCTGGTTAAGAAACGCCTCATTAATTGGGCAGTTAAATCGTTACAATTAATTCATTGAATTAATTGTTCGTTTCTTTTCTTTTGAAATTAAAACTTGTCATGTGCATTAATAAAATAAGATAACTCTTATTTTATTTATGTTGGAACTTGTGGCGTGGAGAGGATTTGGAGGAAAGTGTTCTTCTTCGATGAAGAATGTGAAGAACGCTCCAACCTCCGACGAAGAACGCCAAACCCTCGGAGATCTACGACGCGACGTCGTGTACCGCGACGTCAACGACGTTTCTTCCGTGATAATCCTTCTCTTCCGCGATGATCCTCTTCTTCCGCGATGGTTAATTCCACGACGAACTCGCGTTCGACGAAAACGCTTGAGGTAGGGAATTATGTTTTAAGAATGATTTTATTCCCTTGTTTATTTATTTCTAAAGAAAACAAAGAACGCAGATCAACTAATTACCTAGTTGATCCGCGAACGTTTTCCTTGTGGGTTGGGAATAATCTGTTGCGGGGAAAAACTGTTTGGGTTGTTTCTCTTTTGTTCATTAAATTTCCTTGTTTTTCTTCGTCTTTTGGGCCACTTGTTACCAACTTAACGGGAGGAGGTCAGACCGCACGAACATGGCCGACTCTCCTCCCCCTTTGTTGTTTTGATTCGTTGCGGCACGAACAAAGGAGGCATAGTGCAACGGCACCGTGCGGACACGAGAAAGAACGTGTAGAAGAAGCGTGGCGCCATCGCGCCGCGCTGTTGGGGCCGAACGAAACCATGGGCGGAGTCGGGGCCGAGAAGGTGATTTGAAGACCCCGTGTTTTGTTGACGAAGTGCGGATCGACGGACAATGGTGAGGCGGGCCGTGAAGGCGTTTTGAAGGCTTGCAGTGAAGGTCAGGTTCCGGGATGATCTCTGGCGAAGACCACAGGTGAATTGGACCACCAGAGTGCGTCCGGTGGTCTGCGGAAGCCCCTGCCGGCGCGCCTCGCCGGCGCGGCGGCGCCGGCGGTCAGGGGCGGCGGCGCCCGGCGCGCCGACTGAAGAATCCATCGTGGCTGAAGATGCGGAGGCGAGCACTGGTCCCACAGTCGCGCGGGACCGCGGGGAAGGGACGCGGCCTTACGCCGCGTCCGGTGTCATGGAGTGGCCCCCGCGTGGGGGGGGGGGGCGGTTCCTTTGGCGCGACCGCTTGGCCAGCGCCGAGCCGCCCGGCCGGACCGCGCCCAGACCGGGCTAGACCACGCCGGCCAGGCCGGGGCGCGCCCAGCCGGGTCGGACCAGGACCCAGGTCGGGTCGACCCGGTTCGGGTCGACCCAGGGGGGTTGGGCCGGGTCGGTCCGGGCCCACACCCCCCGTTTCCGGAACCCTCACGGTTTTTTGCTCATATCTTGAGTTGTAAACCTCCGATCGACGCTCCGTCAGCGGAAATGCGACCCTTGGATCAATATGGTCATTTAGGTATATTACACTCAAGGTTTCGGAATACTTTGGGTTCGGCCGGGTTGGTTCGTACACGAAACCAACCGGGCCCTCGGAGCGGAAACGCTTGTAACTTGAGCTCCGGATGTCCGATTGACGTTTCGTCGACTTTTTTGGATTCCTCTTGATGAGACGGAACTTTTGGCTTAATCCGATCAAGGTTTGGACACCGTCGGAGTACGGTCGGGTTGGTTCGCTCACAAAACCAATCGGGCCCCCGGAACGAAAAAGCCAATCACTCACAGACCGGGCGTCCGATTGACGCGCCGTCTGTATAGTTGATTTCCTCTTGATGAGACGAAACTTTTTGGAATACTTCACCCGAGTATTGATTGTTGTTGGATAGTGGCCAAGTTGGATTGTACCCGAAATCCAACCGGGCCCCTAGAACGGAACAACTGATATCTTTCAGACCGGACGTCCGTTTGACGAACCATCAGTGGCGTTAGTGATCACGTTGAGAAACGGTCCCTTTGAGTATACCCTATGAGAGTTCAGGGTACAGTTGAGATACGACCGGGTTTGTTCTCTCACGAAACCAACCGGGTCTCTGGGACGAAAAGCCTAATAACTCACAGACCGGGCGTCCGATTGACGCGTCGTCTATTGCGTTGAGACCCCTATGACGAGGCGGTCCGTTGAGATAATTCTTCATGGGACTTTGAGATACTTGGAGTATCGACCTATAGCTCATGGAGCGGACCCTCCCAGATATGAGCGTGCGGAGTACGGAGACCGTGTAGCCGACTGAGACCTGACGACTGCTTGACCGACTCGACTTGGAGTGAGTCGACTAGCCCAGTGGATGGAGCGCCCGGTATTTGGCGGTAGACCCATGGTGGAAGGAGCGCCTGGTAGTTGGCAGCAGACTCACGGTACTCGACCAGAGGAGTACCTCTGTAGGCTATTAGGGGGTGTGCCCGGTATTTGGCGGTAGACCCACAGCGGACGGAACGCCCAGTATTTGGCAGCAGACCCGCGATACTCGACAGGAGGAGTACCTCAGAGACTTGGATTAGTGAGCAGTACCTCGGAGTCGTGACAGGACCACTGTACACTCCAGAGACAGGGCTCTTCAGCAGTTACAGTTTCGATAATGAAAATCCTGGTTTGAGCTGAGTCTATGACCTTTGTGTTACCTCTTGATTGAGATGGGTTACTTGATAACTTTGGTATATGTATGGGCATATACCTAAGTAGAGGTTATTTGTTGAGAACTTCCTTGTGGTTATCCTTGTTGGTTTTAGTGAGACCTTGAGGGTCTCGGGGTCCCTACTGAGTATCGTTATACTCACCCCTGCACGGGCTATGCCCGCACCTTGTTGTGTTGGTTGCAGACGACGGCCAGTGCTGACGGAGGCTGAGTGTTCGAGGACTGGATGGTACTCGGAGGTGGACTACACGACGAGTCAGGATCCGGAGGTGGACTTCACGGAGAGATGACACACTGAGGAGGTTAACGAGCGAGAGCATTATGGAGGCTATCTGTACCTACCCTTCAGGTAGGATCTGTGGTGGACGATCCAAGAACTATGCCATCTATACCTACCCTTCAGGTAGTATTCAAGGAGGACGGCCTAGGAGCCACTTCCATTCTTCTAGCTATTGTCTTTTTCTATTGTACTTTTGTTCAGTTTTAGTTGTACTTTCAGTTGGGTTTGTATTCTGGCCCATTTACTTTTCATCACTTCTCTTTGTAGATAGTGTTTTACTTCCGCTTGTACTCTGTGGTGTTTTGTTTACTTTTATAAAGGCAATGCCTTCCCCGTTATCAGTATTTATGCCTTTGGTGCTAGTCGCCATCCCCTGGCCTATGGAAGGCGGGCTTGGGGTAGTCACGGCACGGGACCCGAGGACGGGTCGTGACAAATTGGTATCAGAGGAGTCGGTTCTACCGAAGACCTTATAACTCTGATATTTTCTTTCTGTGAAGAAATAGTGTTAAGAGTACCGAGTGTGGTTTTCAGTTCAGGGAGTCCAGTGTTGGTGCGGGCGGACGACATATCCATACACCAAGACCCTGATAACTGATTTCCGACTTTGTGCACGAAAACACTGATTGCATGTGTGTTTCCAGAAGTTTTTAAATGTCAGCTCAAACCAGGTCAGCTCACCAGGTATAATAGTTTGATCGTGTCACGTTGTTTCTTTCAGGATTCCTTTTCACGGACGACCAGCTAGAGCCCAGAGGGATGTGCGTACTGACATCCTGCCAAGCGACGAGGCTTCGGTACAGGGCCCTCTTGCAGTTGAGGCACCAGCGGTACTACCATACGTTGGACCATTGATGCCACCAGCCCCAGCAGTAGGCGAAGCACGCCACTTGAGTGCACTGCATGAGTTCCAGCGCCAGAGGCCACCCAGGTTCTGGGGAGAGATGGACCCGCAGGCGGCTGAGGATTGGCTGGAGGCTGTGGTGAGAGTCTTCAGGCTAGTGGGGACGCCAGCAGACTTCATGGTGATCTTTGCTTCCATCCTTCTTCAAGAAGCAGAAGGCAGGTGGTGGAGCCACTTGTTCCAGTTTTGCGATGATATGGCCTTCAATGGGAAGACTTTGAGACCTTCTTCAGGGTGGAGTTTGTTCCAGTAGCTCTGCACCCCCAGCATGTTCAGGAGCTGCTACCATTGTAGTAGGATTTTCGATCAGTAGCTGAGTCATCTGTGGGTAGTAGATAGATGATGCAGAGGTCCAAGAGGACTAGATCCAGCCGTACGAGAAGCATGAAGTGTTATGAATGCGGCAGGAAGGGTCACCTGGCACATGACTGTCCGACCATCCGCACTGTCGATCCACAGGTGTTGGAGGAGCCACCAAGGCAGAAGCAGCAACGAGTGCTTGAGCAACAGCCGAGCAGTGGACAAGGCAGTAGAGCTCCGGGAGCATGTGGACAGGAGCGGAACTAGTGGATACGTCCCTTGTACTTCTAGTTCCATGTTTCTGTTGTATTCGTGTCTTTGTACTATGAGTTGCAATAATAAAAAGACACTTATCTTTGTGATGTTTTCTTTCCTGTCCTTTTTTTTGGTTGATACTGAGAGGTCCTGGTTAAAACTGTTGACTTGACCCTCACTTTCGAGATTTCTAATGGAGGAGACCCAGTGACCTCACACTAATGCCGACAGCGTGACTCGACCCTTGGAGGTAATAGTGACAGTTGGATCTCTTGGTAGTTACGTCAAGGCCTTACGACGTCATCCATGGCATGAATGCATCATTCATGTCAGGATTGACTGTATTAGGCAATGGACGTGGTTCATCCAAGGGATGGGACCTAGTTTCTCTTTTCAACAAAGGAGAAATTTTAGCAGCTCTTTCAGATCATAGGCAAAGAAGGTGCAGATCATCCAGGAGCGGATGAAGACTGCACAGTGCAATAGGAAACAAGAAACTGGCGCCAGTCTTAGAGACACGAGTGTGTTAAATGTTTCCATAAGAGGAATATTAAAGGAGAGATGAGTCTGCGAAGTATCAGATGTGGAGGCAGAGCTAAGAGAGCATCATGAGGTGGTGTACATCTTAACATAATACAACCACCCACCTTAGTTATCCCCACCAGGCTCAGGGAGCTAAAGGGCGGAGGAAGAGAGTAGCTGCATGCGGTTAGGGAGAGTGACCCAATGGCTCTAAGAATAATTCAAGGGATTATCTGTATCCACTACTATCTACTGTAGTAACAGACGTCGATATGAATCATTCCTTGATTTCACAAATCTTGTCCCAGACCTAGAGTTTCTCGTAAGCCGTGGACTTGACCCTCACGTCTGAAGATACCTTGGGAGGAGACTTGATAATCACACTTATGCCGATAGTGTGGTCAGACCCTCGAGGTGAGAGTTTCGGTTAGAATCTCTTGGTGGCAGCGTCGAGGCCTTACGAATTTAGTTTGAGTATGGACTGGGCAATCGCAGTTCATACACAGAATGATGGTATTAGGCAAAAAGGTTGTGGTTAAACTACGACGTCGGGATGGGTTTTCCTTGGTCGGAAAAAAGGAAACTCCGGGCAGCACAGGAGGGTGCGACCGATCACTCTTTAGTCGGTCAACCTTACCCTCATGGAAGTAGTCGTTTTAATTCCAGTTCTAACAGGAATTGGAGACCTCTGGAGTTCGAGGATGACGATCACGTCCTTTTACGGGTCTCACCTCGATGGGGTTTACGGAGATGTGGCCAAGGCAGCAAGTTATCTCCGAGGTTCAACGGACCTTTCTAGGTCCTTAGCTGGGTAGGCGAGGTGGTTTATCACTTGACCCATCCACCTCAGTTGCACCAAGTGCACGACGACTTCCACGTATCTCAACATAGGAGATACGTGCTCGACCCTTTGCATATCATTGACCATGGAGAGCTGGACGATGGCGATGGGGTGACTTTCATGGAGGTTCTAGTGGGGATCGAGGATCGACAGGGGTGGATCCTACGATAATGGTCTATTCCTCGGGTGCGCTTCCATTGGCAGTACGGGTACCTCCAGGTGAGCATATGAGAGCGGGAGGCTCAAATGCGTGCTCTGTACCACTTTTGTGACCCTAGTTTGTGTTAAAGCTTTACGAGGACATAAAGCCCTAAGGTGGGAGTAATGTAAAGACCCAGAAATTTCAAGGGAAATTTTTTCTCAATTTTCTTTGGGATTTTACAAGAACGCAGTTTCTAAAGGTGCCTAATTCTGAGGCCCGGTGCGCCCAGAATAATTTTCCAAAGTTCAGCTCGGGTACATTCAGTGAACGAATGAGCGGGTTTTTCTAACTTTTGAACCGGTGCTCGGAATCAAATTCTGAGGGCACCGATGGAATCGCAGCGCCGGTATTTTCTTAGAAACGCCTTTTCTGGAGTTGTGTTTATTCGGGTGTGGTTTTTAATTTTTGGGGTTAAGTTAAGAAATAAAATAAAGTGGTGCGATAGCTTTATTTTATTTCACTTAAAGCCACTTAAAAACCACTTAAGCTAAGTTAAGCGGATATGGTGGAACCCAAAATATCCTACCCACTTGGTAGGATATTTGTGAGGTGGGGGCCGCACGATCCCCACCGTTTCTTTCCTTCTAAGTAACGCACCCGCAACCCCCCTCTTTAATCAAAGTCAACCGTGCATTTTTATGGTTAAGAAACACCTCATTAATTGGGCAGTTAAATCATTACAATTAATTCATTGAATTAATTGTTCGTTTCTTTTCTTTTGAAATTCAAACTTTTCATGTGCGTTAATAAAATAAGATAACTCTTATTTTATTTCTGTTGGAACTTGTGGCGTGGAGAGGATTTGGAGGAAAGCGTTCTTCTTCGACGAAGAACGCTCTGACCTCCGACGAAGAACGCCAAACCCTCGGAGATCGACGACGTGACGCCGTGTACCGCGACGTCAACGACGTTTCTTCCATGACGATCCTTCTCTTCCGCAACAATCCTCTTCTTCTGTGACGGTTAATTCCGTGACAAACTCGCGTTCGACGACAATGCTTGAGGTAGGGAATTATGTTTTAAGAATGATTTTATTCCCTTGTTTCTTTCTTTCTAAAGAAAACAAAGAACGCGGATCAACTTATTACCTAGTTGATTTGTGAACGTTTTCCATGCGGGTTGGGAATAATCTATTGCGGGGAAAAACTGTTTGGGTTATTTCTCTTTTGTTCGTGAAATTTCCTTGTTGTTCTTCGTATTTTGGGCCGCTTGTTACAAACTTAATGGGACGAGGTTGGACCGCACGAACATGGCCGACTCTCCTCCCCCATTTTTGTTTTGATTCGTTTCGGCATGAACAAAGGAGGCACAGTGCAACGACACCGTGCAGACACGAGAAAGAACGCGGAGAAGAAGTGTGGCGCCATCGCTCCGCGCCGTTGGGGCCGAACAAAACCGCGGGCGGAGTCGGGGCCGAGGAGGCGATTTGAAGACCCCGCGTTTTGTTGACAAAGTGTGGATCGACGGACAATGGTGAGGTGGGACGCGAAGGAGTTTTGAAGGCATGCAGCGAAGGTCAGGTCCCGGGATGATCTCTGGCGAAGACCACAGGCGAATCGGACCACCGGAGCGCGTCTGGTGGTCCGCGGAAGCCCCCACCGGCGCGCCTCGCCAGCGCAGCGGCGCCGGCGGTCGGGGGCGGCGGCGCCCGGCGCGCCGCCGGAAGAACCCGCCGCCGCTAAAGTCGCGGCGGCGAGCGCCAGTCCCACAGCCGCGCGGGACCGTGGGGAAGGGACGCAGCCTTGCACCGCGTCCGGTGTCACGGAGCGGCCCCCGCGCTGGGGGGGGCCGCGGTTCCTTTGGCGCGGCCGCTCGGCCAGCGCCGAGCCGCCCGGCCGGACCGCCAGGCTGGTTTACGCCCAGACTGGGCCGGACCGCACCGTCCGGGCCGGGTTGCACCCAGCCGGGTCAGACCCGAACCCGGGTCGGGTCGACCCAGGGGGGTTGGGCCGGGTCGGTCTGGGCCCAGACCCCCCGTTTTCGGACCCCTCACGGTTTTTTGCTCATATCTTGAGCTGTAGACCTCAAATCGATGCACCGTCAGCAGCGATGCGACCCTTGGATCGAGATGTTCATTTGGGTATATTACACTCAAGGTTTCGGAATACTTTGGGTTCGGCCGAGTTGGTTCGTACACAAAACCAACCGGGCCCTCGGAGCGGAAACGCTCGTAACTTGAGCTCTGGATGTCCGATTGACGTGTCATCGACTTTTTTGGATTCCTCTTGATGAGACGGAAATTTTGGCTTACTCCGCTCTAGGTTTTGACATCTTCGGAGTGCGATCGGGTTGGTTCACTCACAAAACCAACCGGGCCCCCGGAACGAAAAAGCCAATAACTCACAGACCGGGCGTCCGATTGACGCGCCGTCTGTCTCATTGATTTCCTCTTGATGAGACAAAACTTTTGGCATACCTCGCCCGAGTTTTCATTGTTTTTGGATAGCAGCCAGGTTGGATTGTACCCGAAATCCAACCAGGCCCCTGGAATGGAACAACTGATATCTTTCAGACCGGACGTCCGTTTGACGAACCGTCAGCGGCATTAGTGATCACGTTGAGAAACGGTTCCTTTGAGTATACCCTATGAGAGTTCGGGGTGCAGTTGAGATACGACCGGGTTGGTTCACTCACGAAACCAACCGAGCCTTTGGGACAAAAAGGCTAATAACTCACAGACCGGGCGTCCGATTGACGCGCCGTCTGTTGCGTTGAGACCCCTATGACGAAGAGGTCCTTTGAGATACTTCTTCATGGTACTTTGAGATACTTGGAGTATCGACCTGTAGCTCGTGGAGAGGACCCTCCCAGAGATGAGCGTGTGGAGTACGGAGACCGTGTAGCCGACTGAGACCTGACGACTGCTTGACCGACTCGACTTGGAGTGAGTCAACTAGCCCAGTGGAAGGAGCGCCCGGTATTTGGCGGGAGACCCACGGCGGACGGAGCGCCTGGTAGTTGGCAGCACACCCGCGGTACTCGACTGGAGGAGTACCTCTGTAGGCTATTAGGGGGAGCACCCAGTATTTGGCGGCAGACCCACAGCGGACAGAGAGCCCAGTATTTGGCAGCAGACCCGTGGTACACGACAGGAGGAGTACTTCAGACACTTGGATTAGTGAGCAGTAACTCGGAGTCGTGACAGGACCACTGTACACTCCAGAGACGGGGCTCTTCAGCAGTTACGGTTTCGATAATGAAAATCCTAGTTTGAGCTGAGTCTATGACCTTTGTTTTACCTCTTGATTGAGATGTGTTACTTGATAACTTAGGTATATGTATGGGCATATACCGAAGTAGAGGTTATCTGTTGAGAACTTCCTTGTAGTTATACTTGTTGGTTTTAGTGATACCTTGAGGGTATCGGGGTCCCTACTGAGTATTGTTATACTCACCCCTGCACGGGCTATGCCCGCACCTCGTTGTGTTGGTTGCAGACGACAAGCAGTGCTGACAGAGGCCGAGTGTTCGAGGACTGGACGGTACCCGGAGGTGGACTACACGACGAGTCAGAATCCAGAGGTGGACTTCACGGTGAGACGACACATGGAGGAGATTAACGGGCGAGAGCGTTGTGGAGGCTATATGTACCTACCCTTCGGGTAGGATCCGTGGTGGATGATCCAGAAACTGCGCCATCTGTACCTACCCTTCAGGTAGGATTCGAGGAGGATGACCTAGGAGCCACTTCCATTCTTCCAGCTGTTGTCTTTTTCTGTTGTACTTTTGTTCAGTTGTAGTTGTACTTTCAGTTGGGTTTGTATTATGGCCCATTTACTTTTCAGCACTTCTCTTTGTACTTAGTGTTTTACTTTCGCTTGTACTCTGTGGTGTTTTGTTTACTTTTATAAAGGCAATGCCTTCCCAGTTATCAAGATTTACGCCTTTGGTGATAGTTACTAGTGTCTGGCCTATGGAAGGCGGGCTTCGGGTAGTCACCGCACGGGCCCCAAGGACGGGTCGTGACATACCATATGAAATGAAAATCTTTAAAGGAAGACAAAAATAAGATTTCTCTTTTGAAAAATTCGGCAGCCTAACGATGTCACATAAAACATCAAAAAAGTGAATTGATGAGATTAAATAGGGTCTCTCATCATGTGAAAATAAAAGGAAGGTATGAATAATATAGATATCATAACCCCAAAATGGAAAAAAATAACTTTAAAGACTTTACATGAAAATAATACTTTGAAAATGAGAAGGGTGAAAGAATCCCTTACAAAAATTTCAGCAGCCTAACGGCGCCACTTAAAAATTCTTAAAATGAATTGATGAGAGTAATAGGGGGTATCTCATAATATGAACATAAAAATTTCAGTATGTTGAATATAAAAGAACATCCTCTAACATAAGAACATGGATCATAAAATAAATGACATAAAAGAGAGTACTTGAAAAGAAAGAGAGAGGTGGGATCCCTTACCTTGAAGAGTAACTTCGAATGCTTGAAGGTCGGGACCTTGGGAGACTTGAGGGAACCTTGGGAGGACTCCTTGGAAGGTAAAGAAACCAGAACTTTGTTGGGGAGGACTTTGAAATGAAATTAAGGAGGGAAAGGGTTGGTATTTATAGGAGAAGTGAGGGGACAAAGCATTAATAGCCAAGGGACACCTCATCAGTGGTATTGGAAAAACCATGGGTTTGACCATGGTATTTGCCCATGGTATTGGACAATTGGGACACCTCATACCTTATCTTACTATTCATAAGTCAACCAAAATTATTTCATAATTATTACATCTTTAATGATGTCATTAAACACCCGAAACTCAAAAACTGTATTTTCACTATTCACCAAAAATTCAACTTTCTCAGAAAAATCCCAAAAATTCACCTTAACCAAATATCTATGCTCTGATTTCAAAAATGAACTCCATTTTATGAAAATAATTTTCTAAATATTTTTAATTTTTTTAAATAAAAACACTATTCACTGAAAATTTAACTTTCTCAGAAAAATCCCAAAAAAAATCACCTTAACCAAATATCAATGCTCTAATTTCAAAAATAAACTCCATTTTATGAAAATAATTTTCTAAATATTTTTAATTTAATTTTTAAATAAAAACACTATTCACCAAAAAAAACTAATACTTGACCAATAATTTCTAAAACAGTTATTTACCTATTTTATTTAATCACATTACTTAATCAAGGTGACTAAATTATATTAATACTTTCTTAAGTGAAGTTACTTAATCCATTTGGTCACATTACTAATCATAAGCACAAAATCACTATTCATAATTTACTATTCACTAAAAATTAAGTTGATATTATTAGACTCTAAATTTCATACAGAACACAACTGTAGAAGACCATTTTTTGAAAATCATTACACATTATTAATTATTTAAGGTTTACATAAATATTTTAAAAAAATATCTTTTTTTCTAGAATTCATCAATAATATGCATACTATAATTATTCATACATTTGAAAATTCAGAAACTTCACCATAAGAAGACATCACAATTTTTATTTAAATCAAAGGATTTACCAAGGCAGTTATGGTCTTGTTACATAACCCCTTATAACACTAGCATAGGACCTAAGAGTAAGGTGTGCTAGGGTGATAGAATCTTGGGCGGCTTAGCCAACATTGCTCGAGTAGTGATTTCTATCAGCTTGAACTTCTCGCGAAGGCAATTCCGTTCCAACTTCACATGATAAAGTTCAGCTTGTGTTTCATCTAGAGCAAAGCCCAAAGGTGCTACCTTCTTCCCAAGTTCCATCAGATGGGCTTCGTTCAGCCTGAGACTACTGGATGGGGGCATCGAATCTTTTTTCTATATTAATTAATCAAGATCACTGGTATTTATAGACAATAATTGTAACATTTAGTTTCCCATAGTTTTATTGACCAACAGTCATATAACAGTCAAAACCCAATGGTCTTATTTTAATTATACTCATTTTATTAAATGAAATAGTTTTTTTGAGTATAAAATAAAATAAAACACAAAGTTAGGAAACAAAATTTATTCAACATTTTGGGTTGTTACATCATATCCTTTATACCCATGCATATCTTGTCCACCCTGAATGTCCTAAGGAAGGAGATTTCTAACATTGATAGAACTCTAATATCCTTTCTATGGGACTACCACTTGGAAGGTATGTTCCATTGGTCCTCCTAAAACAAGCATGCTAAACCTATTATAGGAGGGGGTATCGACTTAAAGAGAAATTCTAGAACCCTAAATGGTATTCATGCCAAAATTTCATAGGAGGTAATAGAGGGAAATTACTTTTGGGGTAAACACATGCAATGTACTTATAGAAATGGAGAGAGATTACCTAGAGTTAAACCCTCCAAAATTTATAAGACGATCCATCCTTGTATTCTAATCCTTCAACAACATACTCGTTGGTTAATTGGTAGGGGATATTAGCTACTAGAACCATAACTAGACCTAAATTTCTTGGTTTCTTAAGCTACCAAACACTGTATATCATCTTCAGGGAGGCTAGTGATCATCCAAACTTCATTTTTTCCACCTTGGATGATAATCAAAGGAGTATATTTGACAAAATCTTGATGTCTAATGATATGAAAAAATGTGTTTTCATTGTCTCTATGGATGGTACTTTCAATATTAGATATTTTCAAAAAACACAATTTGTGACCTCTCCTCAAGATCATTGGTGAGAAATATTATTGTGCAAGGAGCTTCCTTAAAAGTTGTATTTCCTGATATGGTGTGTCTAGAACAATTCTCTACCAACTGATGAGAGTATCCAGCAGTAAGGGATTAGTCTTTCAACCAAATTATTCTACTGGAGGGATCCAAGATCCGATTCCACGGATCACTTTTTTTCAACAGTGAATGTGAGAAGTTGGTTTGGGGTGCATTTGGCCAATTTACAGTGTGGTCTGATCAAAATTTTTCATTGGAGTCCTTCAACTAGCAATGGTTTCATGGTGTCGATAGACCTGGTTATGAGAGGAAGGGAAAGTACTAGATCTTAAATATAGGTTGTTGGATTCTTTGGTCATCCAAAAATGAAAATGGCATCAGTATTCAATGGTAACCATTACAGGTATTATCTTAAAGATTAGAAACTTAATTCTAAACTTGTATAGGTTATGCAAAAATCTGGGGAATGCCCCTTCTCTCATGCCTCTGGTTCCCCAAAATTCATCCCTCAACAATGACACTAAAGTCCAAGGAAATGGATCAAATGTATTCATACCTTAATGGGAAACAATTTAAACACATACGGTTATTACTATATAGGATCTATGCAAGGCGGTGGAGTGGTCAGAAACCCCAAAGGTTTGGTTATTTCATCTTTCTCAACTTTCATTGGGAATACTGATTCTCTTCAAGTAGAACCCCATGCAATCCTCACAGTCCTACTCTTATATAATCAAAGGGACATTTCTATCAGGGAGATTGATACTAATTCTTTAGAAATATATAATGTAATATCAGGTAAAGAACTTACTCCTTGTTCCATTGAATACTCCATCAAAAGATGCAAGCATCTAATGGAAAACTACATGACCATTCTTTATACTTGGTGCAAGGGTAATCTTTTGGTAGACTACCTTACTTATAATGTGTCTTAGAACAAAATTCTCTTGGTCTTTTCTAGCCTTGGTTCCTTTCCCGCTGAGAGTAATGACATTTTTTGGGATGATTATCTTGGTCACCATTATTATAGACCCATGTAATTGTCTCTTTTGGGATATTCATCCCTTTATCCATTTTATAAAATAAAAAAAGTCTTTTGGCATGGCATTGGTCATTCAGAGGATTCAAGTGTATCTCACATGAAGAGGATATTTTCTTAGGGGGGTGAACTTATAAGTATTTGGAAACAAGGTTACATGGTTCATAGGAGTGTAAAACACACAAAATTCATTATAAGAAAATGTAATCACTAGTATTTTCCTATTGGATGTGCAGCTTGTGAATGGTTCCCATATAGGTTTCACAATTCATGTATGGAACCATAGGAGGGAAAATGGTTTGTGAATACTTTTCTATTGTGTGAGGAATTCACATGTATGGTACCACCCATGGGAATATATCTCATAGATAATACCATTATAGGATGTAAGTTTCATGCATGACCTTAACATTGGATGAGTTCTCTAGATAAATTCTCTATTATCCCTCAAAAAAGGGGTTGGGGATGCATAGTTTGTGAATTATAATCCTTAAAGATTTTTTTGTTGAATTAACACTATATTACATTCTTAGAAATCCATTTTTCATGGGTTTATGGAAATTATGTGTTGGGGACTGATAATGATGATTCATTCATGTTACCTCAATCAATAATTTATCCCCTTATAAATGTAGTACAATTGTGATCATAGGGTTGTCTCATGATGAGGTTGTAGGATAATTTCAAACTATCACTTTGGTTAATTTGTTCTTGATACGTTAGAGTTAAAAATAATGGTTTTTAATTTTAGAAAAAGTTAATAAAACATAAAAATTAAGAAATTGATATTGGAAATTAGATATCGGATAGGCTAAAAATAGATGAGATAGTAGTAATAGACAAGATTTAATCCTTGAATACCCCATTAATCCTTATTTAATTGAATTGTCAAATTATATTTCCTAATTATCACTCAAATACCTACAATTAAATAACTATATTTCCTAGAAACTATATCAAAAAGTAAAATATGGGTTTTTATCCCCGTATGAAAGTGATTATATTTCCCAAAGACCTTTGAGAAACTGAAACTAATTGAACTTGTTGTTCTCAATGGGTAGACCTCACCCAAAGAATTTCAAACAAGAAAATTATTTTACAATCACAATCTAGTAAAAATATAGAAAAAATAGAATAAATTTGATTAAATAGAGAAAATATACCCCCTTCAATCATGAAAATAGTTTCCAAAAAAATATAATAACAATGCATTGAAGTAAATAACTTAAAAGGGGATAATCCTAAGATCTTTTCTACCACCACCTCTTGGAGTTTATCCATTCATGGATATATTACAATATTTAAACTCTTATCTCCTCTAGAATGATCATCTTGCACATCCATAGCCTCCCTATCTAACCATCCTTTAATATTTAAATGTAGAGTGTAATTTATAATGAAAAGGTGGGGCTAATTTTCCTTCTAGAATATATCCATAAAATTTTGATTCCATTTTGACTAAATAAATATAAAAATATTAGAAGGGTTTATTATTGAAAGTTTTCCCCCTATATATTTCTCATTCATCCTCCAAATATTATATTTCTTCGACATGTTTAGCTAAATTTATGAATTTTTAATTTGTAAAATATTTTTCAATGAAAATACTATTCAGATTCCTTGAATTTGATGCATGAAACGACTACATTAATAAACACAATTTTACTTGAAATTTAAATTAAATTTTTAACTCTAAATCCTATATCTATAAAAATGATAATCACCACATTTTGAGTTGTGTATCTATACATATTCTTCATTTATTAAGGTATGGTCAAATCTGTCTGATAAAAGAGTTTCCAAGTTATATGAATTATTTAGGCCTTATCCATTTCAAATCATCAATTGGTCTAGTTAATGAAATTGAATACCACTAAACATATAATCCTAAAAAAGAATTTTTTAATTTTTATTAGTAGGGAAAATGTAATTTTCAAAATATCAAAGTTATAAAAAACTATTAAACCCCTAAAATTAATCCATTTCATATTTAAACTCTAAATTTACCAAGAATTCCAAAAATGATGTAATTTAACTTAAAAATAAAAATTGGTGGGTATTAAATCATTTAAATTAATATCAAAAGTATTTAGAATGTAATAACTATTAGGGATTTGTGAATTATGCATCCCCCCTAAGTATCCTCCCGCGGACTTACTTAAGGGAAAAGGGGGAGACTGAAAAAGGTATTCACAATTCATGATGGTGTTGAACCACTCTAAATTATCTACAAAACTTTTGAATCCTAAAAATTAGGGAATAATTTTGTTATTTATAATCAAATTGATCATAGATGTCCCTGGAAAGGATTCACTATACATAACTAATCTATGGTAGGGTGCACAATTCATGACTCCATTAGGGAGGATGTATGTCCATGGATCCATCTAGGGGATATGTGTAATGAATTAGCCTAGGTTAACCAAACATGTCACCTAACCAGACTCACTACAAGTCCCAAAGAGATTTTTCAGTCACCATGGGCTGTAAATAAAGAATTAGGGTATCAAGATACAAGCATTGGGAATGATTTCACACTCATAATCCAAATAACCATGATATGAATTCTCCCCAAAAATTCAACATATGAAATATCTATACATTGGAAATCCTTACAAAAAATAAATAGTTCCATATAATATAAATAAATAAGAATAGTAAAACATAGCATGGACTATAACCAAACAACCAACATCCTTTTTTAACAAAAATAAAAGTAATAAAACAACAACATAATATCACATAAATCCAAAAAATGTAACTAAGGATGATGTGTCCAATACATAATGAAAATAAAAAGGTAACAATATATATTAATCATAATTATCCAATAGATCTATCTCCATGTGACCTACGATCACTACCAATACCAAATAAAGAAGGGTTATGAAGGTGTTAATAAGTGCTATAATATGATTTGTATCCTTTTACTTTACCTATATTGGTCATAATAAAATATCTTTACACTAAAAGGCATATGCATGGTGTGAAAAAAATACCAAAAGGATACCACTATGAATCTAAAAATCATCTTTTAAATATTGATCCATTATTTCTAGTTTGAAACAATTTATTATGAAAACCCACTTTATTTTTTAAAATGTTTTATAGAAAACATTCTAGAAATCCTTTAGTTTTATTTAAAACATACCAAGTCCAACAACACATGAACAAGGAAAAATTATAATGTAACAGAGGGCATAAATAATAATCAAAATCAAAACATCCATATAAAGGGAACAGTGGTATAAAAACTAACAAGTATAAACAAGCACAAAATACACACATGGGGCTCTAACAAAAGGCCTAATGAAACTAGGACTCTCTCAAGAAACAAAAACTAGAATAAGTGAACCTAAAAATTTTAGGATCTCTAACAATCTCAGTAATTATATCAATCCCTTTCACTCTCAAGTTAATTTATTCACATTCTCTATCTAGCACAAAAACTACATTAGGTAAGAACTCATCCATGTCACCCATAACACCCATGGTCTCCCATGGGCCACACCCTATAAGAAACTCAAGAAGTAAAAAGATATATTTAATCATATAATCAATATTCCCATTTTTGTATCATCCAAGTAAGATCAAAACCAACTCACTTTACTTTTTAAAACTTCTTTAAAAATTCATTTGGAAGCAAATGTTCTTTTTAAAACATTTTTTAAAACACATTATAGTCATAAATCTAGTTTTAATTCAAAACCCATGTGAAACCATTAATTTATAGAATACTATAAATAATAAAAATGAATGAATATAAATAATACCTCAAAAATAATTCTAAGAATATTTAATCAATAAAAGCCAAAAAAATCTAAAACTATAGGTATTCCAAAGGAAATATGGTTTATATAGAGAAATTCCCTTAAATTTGTTGAAATCATAAGATGGGTGTTAATCCACCACTAAGAGATAATTTCAATCAAAAATTCAATCATAAAAATCATTGTATCCCTAAATTAAAACATCAAAATCATATATAAATAAATTAATACAAAATACTTCATCACTTATGAAAACAAACATAGGTCTTTCCTTCCTCTCATCGAGACTAATTCAATGTCATCAAGGACTCATCATTCTGATAAATATTCAGGTATATATTGAATAGAAAAGTTGAATAATTTAAAATAGAGATGGAAGAATGGGAGGGAGGGATGGATAACTGAGAGAGCTATATTCTGTAACACATCCAGTTTCAAAAACATAAAGCCTCTTCCCTTATCTTTTATGTTTTTTTATTTTATTTTATTTTATTATATTTTTTTATTATTTTTCCCTATCTTATTTTTCTTTTTCTCTATTTTTTTCTTATTTTTATGGTTCACACTACCCATCCCTTCATGTTTTATTATTTATTTAGTTTTCATTTCCCTTTTTTTAATTTCAAAAAAATTATAATAAAACATAATAAATATCAAAAAAATATCAATTTAAGAGAATTAAACAAAAAAGCAATAATTAAAATAGTAAAAGAAACCCAAAAAATATTCAAACAACCACTTATATTAAATTCAAATAATAAAAAAATTATTAATTACACACTTTTTTTATTTATAAAAAATAATAATATCTCCATTATTATTTTTAACCTCACAACAAGTATTCACCCATGATTAAATATCATTACAAATTAAATGAATCCTAAATTATTTAATAAATTTATTCACAAACATATTTTCCCTCTTTTAATAAAAATATTAAACTGAAATATAAAAAATAATGACACAGTTCATTACTATATCCCCGGTATAGTGCTTCTCATCCTTAAAAAGCTTCTTTGGTCATTAAACTACTATTTCCCACACAAAATAAAGAATTTTCACACATAACCCATCGTACTCCCCACCATAAGAGTTTCCATATTAAAATTAAAACATGAAAACCAACCTTGGAACTCAACAAATTTTAAACAATTCATGTCATATAAAACTATTTTTTTACCCAATTATTATTATATAATCACCCCCTTTAATCAAATCAATATCCACTTATAATATTTATTGGTTCCAAGTATATTCCAATCCCTTTTTTAATTAAAAACTAATATCTATTTAAAGATTTTTAAAATTTATCACCAACCAAACAAGGGATGATGCATAATTAATGTATTTTACACACAATGTATGTGTTATAATCTCATATACAACAAATTATAAAAAATAATTCAAATAAAAAAACAACAACTCATTAAAAAATATTAACCTTAATTTTATAGAATCCAAACAAATATTTCACATTAATAACAAATACTAAAAACATTTATGAAACCCCCTTTAATTTTTTCATGGAATAATTAAACCTTTTTTAAAATAATTTCAACAAAAATAAAATGAGTCCTTATTATCCCAATAAAAACTTCAAGCACTTTAATCCAAGTAAAACATAATCAACACTAACAAAAATAACAAGTTAATGGGATTTAATTTTACATAAATAATAATCTAAATAATCAACTTTATTTCATGTTAGGAACATTCCATAGTATATACACCCAAAAATACATTCCCATAAAAATAATTTTTTTAAATTATAATCTATACACTCTAATTCCATAAAAACCACTTTTAGTGAAACTTATTGAACTTACTTTATCAAATATAGAAAATAAAAAAAATCAATTTCTTCATTCTTTATCATACCATTTTCTATAAACAAAATAAATAACACCCATAATTTTTAATATCACCACTAGCACATTTCATAGTTTCCCTTTTAAACTAAAACATAATTTATAATAATAAAATTAACCCAAGTTGTAATAAACTATTACTAAAAATAATCCATTTCATTTTAACTATCTTTATTAAAAAAATATTATTTCACTTATTTATTTCCAATACTTTTCCTACTTATCATAGAATATGTTACCAAGAAAAAAACATACTCAGTATAAAAAGAAAATGGAACTTTAAAAAACATACTTAATCCACATATAACTTTTTATTTCAACATACTATTTAACACATCAATAATAATAGGTTTAACATAATAAATTCAACACAATTCAAAATGAATTAAATACCCAATTAAATTTTCATATTTACCCACTCAACACTCAATTTCCACTTCAATCAATAATAAGTTCATTAATATTATTACCTTTTTTAAAGAACATATTTAATTTAAAAAAACTCTCATAACCAAAACATTTCCCCTTTCTTAAAATCCCATAACTTATAATATTCCCCACAAAACTTCCATGGAATAAATTTTAAACAAATAATTTTCATAGAATCATCATTATACTCATAATATAGAAACCAAACCTAGTTCAACATCATGGATGTAACCCCAAGAATTATCACACTCTTCTTTATCATGATTTGAAATCCATGTCATTATGATCATGCTTTCAAAATAATCACAACAAGGCATAGAATTTAACAAACTTGTCAAAAATAAATTTAATTTAAAATAACATGATCATATTAATAACAATAAATAATTTAAAAATAAGTTAAACATCATTATATAATTTCATTTAAGCATGATATTTAAAATATTTAAACAAATTCAACACTATTTACCATGTTCAAATTAATCACTTTATTTCAATGTGTTTTTTTAGACTATCATATCATTTTAATTAACACTTCATCACCAAAAAAACTATAGGAATAACACATGCTATATATTTAAAATAAATTACCACATGACTTCATTCTAATGAAACATCAACATGGTTCAACCAATTAAGCCTCAAATCCCCCACATTTCCCTTTAAACAATACCTGATATTTTTCATTTCCATCATGCTCAAAACTGCTATTAATCATTTGATCAAAAAAATAAAACTTTTAACATATTCCATAATATCTCATGTTACCTCTACTTCATGCTTAGTATAAATATTACTTTACAAGTTATTTTATTTAATACATTAAACTCACTTTTATACCCATATTTATCTTCACATGAATCTTTTATAAAAAATTATATTTCTAATAATGCTAAAATTAATACATGAAATTCATACCATCAACCATTAAATGATTTATCAAAATCACAAAACAATAAAAACAAAATTCCACACAATCAAAATGTCATCCAATTTACTTAAAATATCATTTAAGAATTCATCAAACATTTACTAATCACTTTATCATTTTAATCACTCACCAACATGTTGTATTTTTATTTATTTATTTATTTATATTTTTTTAACAAAAAAATAAATATAATTCATTTTAATTCAACATAAAATATACACATAAATCCATAATATTAATAGAAACATTGAGAGTAATTTAAAAATGGAAAACACAATAAGACCACACCCTTCTAAAATACAATACTTGTGTGCACGGTCTGCATCCCATACACCCTGACCATGAAACTCATATGTTCACCTTATAACTTACTTAAATATATAAGTGTGATCATATATTATGGATAAATACAACCTAAAAAATTACATATTCTCATAATCCCCTGGTAACTCATGGTTTGAAACTAAAAGTTTTTTCTAGAAAATTATTCATATATACCTCTTAAGTTCTAACGATCCTATATCCATACAACTATACTTCCCCAAATAACATGAGGGTGATTTGATATGATCCTTTAATGAACCATCATGAATTTACCTAACACATCACCCAACCCATATTTCCATAAGGTCTAAGCACATTCTTAATCACCACATGATAGAGACAAGCATTGGGGTATCAAAATACAAACATTGGGTATGATTTCACCCTCAAAAACTAATTAACCACAACATAGATTCCACTAAAAAATCCAACATAACTTATCCAAACATTATACATCAATGAAAAAAATAAATATTTCTAGATAATATAAATAACCAAGTAGAGTATAAAGTGGAATAGACAACAACCAAACATACAACATCACTTTATAACCAAAATAAAACTAATAAACCAATGTTATAATATCACATAAATCCAAAAAAATAACTAAGGATGATGTGATTAATAAATAACCAAAATATGGATCTAAAAATTGAGAATTTTTCAAATTATCCAATCAAGATATCTCCATATGACATGTGGTCACCACCAATCCCAAACCAAGGAGGAGTATGAGGGCATCAAGAAGCGTTGGAATATGATCTCACTCCTTTTACATTACTTTTATTAGTCATAATCAAATCTACATACACACAAATGTATATGTATGGTGTGAGTAAAATCTCATAATGATACTACCATGAATCTACATAACATCTTTCACATTACAAACTGTTTATTTTGAAAACCCACTTTATTTTATTAAAACAATGTACAATAAAACATTCTATAAATCATTTTGTTTTATTTAAAACCTTCCAAATCCAAAAACACATAATCAGGGAAAAAATATAATGAAATATAGTTCATAAATCATAACCAACATCACATCATCCAAATTAATTAAACGGTGGAAGAAAAAATAATATGGCTAAGAAAGAACAACATCCGCACATGGGGTTCTATCCTTAGTCCAAATGTAACTATGAATCACTCAAGGAACATTATCTAACATATATGAACCTAAAAATTCTGAGATATATCATGTTATCATCAGGTCAAAAGTATTGATCCCTTTCACTCTCAAGATACTCAGTCCAAATACCCTATCTAACACACTATCTACACTAGGGAATCACTCTTCCATGTCACCCATACACACCCAAGGTCTCACATGTGCCACTCTATATAAGAAACTCAAAAAGAAAAAAAAACATTTATTTAATTATATAATTAATATGACCCTTTTTATATTATCTATGTAATATCAAAACCAAATAACTTTAATTTTTAAAGCAGCTTTCAAAATTTATTTCGAAACAAATGGTCTCTCTAAAAAAATTTCTCAAAAAATCATAGTAAAAAAAATTAAGTCAAATCCCATGTGAAACCATCAATTTATCCAATAAAACCAATAACAATAATGAATAAATATAAATAATCCCTTCAAAAAACATTCAAATCAGATTTAATCAATTAAAACCAAATAAAACCCAAGAACTCTAGGTATGTCAAAGGAAATATGGGTTACATTGATACACCTATCTTAAATTTATTGAACTCAAAGTATGGGTATTAATAAATAACTAAAATTAAATGTTAATATAAGCTTCAATCATAAGAATAAATACTTAAAAAATTTAAACACAAAAATTATATTTAACTAAATCTTGAAAAAATACTTCATCATTTTTTTTTAAAAACTTCTGGCTTACCTTTGTCTCATCATGAATAATAAAACACCATAAAATACACATAATTATGATCAATATCAAGAGATATATTGAAGAGATAATGTTTAATAATTTAAGAGAGAGAGAGATAGAGAAGAATAGTGGAGTGAGAGAGAAGTAAGAGAGATGTGTTCCACAGTGCATCCAGTTTTTACAACATGCTACTTCTTCTCCCTAATTTCATGTTTTATTAATTATTATTATTTTATTTTATTTTTTACTTTTTTATCTCATGTTTATTGAATGTTACGCACATTCCCCCCTGTATATTACCCCCATGCCCCACAATGCATTTTACTCTCTTTTTTTCCTTTTTTTCTTCTTTCAATGAGTCACATTACCCATCCCTTAATCTTATCTTATTTATTCTTTTTCATTTATCTTACTTTTAATTCAAATAAAAAAATGACAATAACAAACAAAAAATATCAAAAAAGATATAAATTTAAGCAAATCAAATAAAAAAATAATTACAATAGTAATAAAAAACCAAAAACTATTAAAAAAACCACTTTCATTAAATTCAAAAAAAATACTAATAAAAAATCCATTTATTTATCAAAAATAATAATATCAACATTATTATTTTTAACCTCACAAAAAATATTCACCCATAATGAAATATTTTTATAAATTATACAAACCCTAAATTATTTAACAATTTCCTCCTTTTAATAAATCCATTAATGAAAATTTTAAAAACTAATGACATGGGTCTTTAAAATATGTATAGTTTGAACTTTTGGTTGTGTAGTATATGTGGTCATGTGTATCACTGGTCAAGGGTTTGTGGCTAAAAATGCATGATTCACATGGGAAACCCTTCCATTTAACTAATGTTTCTTTCTTTCTTAGAAAATTTCAAAACTTATTCTTGGAATCATTGATAATGAAGGGTATACTTTTTGGGTGATAAAAAATACACCCCTCCCTAGAATTTTATTTTTTCATAATGTTATGTTTTGGATTTTGAGTGTAGAAATTGATTTTGAGATTTGACATATGTGATTAATGGATATTTTGTACAGATGGTTTGGTCATGTCTATAAATAGTGGAGGGGTTTATTAGATTTATACTTTTTTACAAAGTTTTTATTTAATTCATGGGTATTCTATTTTTATGTTTTCCTAATTCCATCAATTAACATCAATACTTAACATTTTTTACATAAGTTATGTCATGCTTATCCCAAGTATTAAATGAGTATCACATGGCATGCGTGATTCGTGCTTAGCATGCACAAATTCTATGCCTTTGTCAAATTTTTTAATTTTTTTAAAGTTAGAAAATATAGGACTTCTTTATTTTATAGTATTAATGGATTTTAGATCTACCAAACTCTCTATTTCAATAAATATAGTAGAAAGGAGGGAATCCATTACTATAAATACAAAGGATAAACCAAGATATCACATCGCATCTCTAAATAGGGATCTCATGGGGATAAAAGAATTTAAGCTCTTACATTATATATTGTATTATAGGTTATCATTTCTAAAATTTAGGCTTTGTAAAAATATATTAATCCATGAATCAGTTCATAAATTTCCATTGGGATGGTTTGAGACTTACCTCGAGAATTTTTGTGTGAATATCTCTCCCAAATGTCAAACTGTCTCGTAGAAACATCAATAGAGAGAACATATATTGAACATTCCTTATTAAACCTGGATTATCAAAATTAACATCACCATATTATATCTTTGGACCACTCAATCAATATTACTACTTTTTTTAATGGACCTAGTGGGAGATGGAGTTCACAATGGGATCTTCACCCTGGAGGCAACATATCTGATAAATAGCCTTAGGATATCTAGGTTAATCAGGGTTTTACTAAGTTTTTTAGGAATTTTTAGGTAGTTAATATATAACAAGAAATCTGGGGTTCACAATTTATGGTTTATCAGAAAAAAACTTCTTTCTGATCTAATAACCTTATGGTTTTTAGATTTAATAACTTTTCATATGCCACATGGGGAGGTGAGTTTATCTTGTGTAATATATACGAAATCGACGATCTATCCATTCTAGGATAAATTAATGATAAATTTATTTTATGACACAAATTTTTGGATGAAATTGATAAAAACCTCCTCTAATGAAGTATTTTTTGATAGAAGCTGAAATATGGCTAGAAAAAGAGCTTTGTCTTCACTCGATCATTTATTTCAATGAATTATGGGGTATATTCCTACAAACAAGAAGATCAAATCAAAATGTGAGGTAGTTGAAGAATTTTAATTATCAATAAACTCATAATATTGAGGGATCATATTGGGTTATTTTGGAGAGGGTAAAATACACCACTTTGGTATATGAAACCAAACACAAGATGCCTATGAACTTCTAATCAGTAGATTTTTTGGCTATTTTTTTTAATGGGTACCTATTTACTATAGGAGATTACCATCTAGGAATTTGAGTATGTACTTTAATGATGATGTATTATTTCTCTAAGGATGACCCATAAACCATACCATGTTAGTAATTTCATGGATCAATTATATTTTAGGACACACATAGTTCCTAGACAGTTAGTTGCTAGAAAAAATTGATTATTATGTGTTTTTTTAAATACCAGAAAAGTCCCCTATTTAGTATCTCATCCAAGGATAATCAACATTTCTGGTGTTTGTATAGTCTCCTTTGGAACTAACAAGGTTGATAATAGATTGATAAAATATTATAGTTTCACTTTTATTCATATAAAGAAACTTATGATATTATTATTGATAATGTTTAAAGTACTTTTATTAAACATGTCTCTATATTTTCATTTCAAGAAAAATACTTGGTGTCCCAGGTTAATTAAGTGATCATCTATAAACTCTATGTTCTATAATAGTTTGTGTGACTATTCAAGTGTTTGAAAAAGATCTCATTACTACCTTATAATGGGGTTTATAGTGAATAACACCTGGTAGTCATATGCCAATTATGGATGATGTTAATGCATGAAGCTATAGGAACCCAAATTATGTTGTTTATTAGGGATTCCCCAATGATCCTACCATGGGATTTTTTATTTCTTATATTTAAAATTATTCTAATGTGATACTAGGGAATCTATTTTTATGGGTATACAAACCATTCACTTCTCAAAACCAAAAATTGTAAGTTGTTTTTGAAAAAAATATTCAAATTGGATGATCATCCATCCAAACATACCAAAAAATAAGGGGAGTCCACACATTAAGTATCCCCTTCCCACACTAAAGGGAGAATATAAATAGAGGGTGTGGTTGAAGTTATCAACCATACAACCAATTTTTCAACAAAAGTATATATGGTGGGTAGTTTTCTATAGTAGGCTCCTCCTGTAGAATATACCCTTAAATATAATCAAGGTGTAGTTAATGAAGTCCCCACTTCCTATATCCTACAGGCTAGTATAAGTGACTCCATGGTGTACTTGATTCCGAACTATGTTCTTGTGATGGTTTATGTCTTGGTCTTGGATCTCAATAATTATGTTAGGAACTGGATGGTTAGGAGATGAGATTGGAACAATATTTATTCCATAATCACTAAGACCCATTTTTAAGAAATTAGTATCAAATTTTATTCCCTTCATCAACTATTACAAGGTCTAGTCATATGAATCATAGACTAAAAATCACTTCATCCCACCATAAAGAATATGAACATGGTCAAAGAGTAGTTGGAAGCTATATTAGCTAATATCTTTAGGTAAAAATATAATAATGAGTGGGATACACTTTTATCTTAGGTTGAATAAAGGTTTTATTGGAAGGAATTGAGTAGGGTTCAACCTCATGATAAGGATGATATTCATAGGCATAAGATAAAATGAATTGAGATATAACTATCTTTAGTTAAGGAGGTGTTTTTTACAATCATGTCTAGAGTAGAAGAATTCCAGTAGGGACCAAAAAAGTTTTCCTTGGAAATTGAACACTTATGTGTAGATAAGAAGTTTAAAGATGTTGGGAAGGCATCCCTACACTATAAATTTGATTTTTCTTAATGATTTCTCAATAATATGAGGTAACCTTATAAAGGGATCTCATGATAATAACTTTTTCATTTTTTTTCTTTAATTTACCATGGTATTTCTTGTTTAAGAAGAGTCTCAAATTGTATGTGCCCATTTATTTTCTTATCGTAATAAAAAGGTACTTTTATATCAATTTCTTTTCATCACACCAACATAAACATTCATTCATTTACATTTATTAGGGGAATTTTATTTTTTTTATGGAATAAAAATGAATCATGTGTCTATTTTATATTTTTATTTTATTTCAGTGAAATAAGGCATATTTGTTTAGTGTATAGGTTTCACCTTTAATGGATTTTGAAGGGTGGAATGGAAGTAATTTTAGTAATATCTGAAACTATCTTTATTATAAAGAGGTGAGTTTTGTAAGTCATGATTTAACATTCTTGAGAAGGAAATGGGGTTTTTTCAGCCAATTATATTTCAAATGTGTATACTCAAATGAATATAAGTGGGTCATATATGGGCACATATTCTATCACCATAATTTGAGAATATTTTGTTAGATAATATAATGAAAGTTTAACTTCCTCTCAGATATTTTCACTTGGAAATGTATAGGTGGGATGATAGAGGGGGGAAGTTCCACCGCCTTAAACCAAGGTTGATCTACTTGGATATGAGAGGGGATAAATTCCAATGGGATATGTGAACTTGTATGAGTATGGTTAGTCCATGTATGGGGCTCATGTGACCTCATAGTAAGACAATATAGGATACTTAGATATAGAGAAGATTTAATGATAAAGGTGGTTGAAGTCATGAAGTGTGTTTCACAGGAAGAAAGGCCCGATCAATAGGGATTCAGGTACCCTAAAATAGAATCATTTTTTCCCTTTTAATTCTTCCATGATAAAAAATATAGATAATAAATGAGTGATATATCCTTTTCTAAGATTTGTGGATCTAGAGAACATGGATTTTATTTTAATGGGGTAAATTCCAACCACATAGGATTTATGTATCTTTATTTTTACATTAAATTTTTCCCAATACACTTAATTTATCTCAATGAGAGATCGTGACATTTTTTTAGGTCTTCCTTTATAGGTTTTACACTTATAAAGATTTGTGTCTCTTCAACTCTCTATTTGTGGCATTAACTTTTAGTACCAATGGTGAATTTTAGTTTATGTTCTTACTATTAAAACTAAATTATGGATAAAATTTAAGGTTATACAGATTTTACAAGAATATATCTAGAGTTTAAGGTCATAAAATATTAACCAGAATATAGCTGGAGTTTATGGGGATACAAATTTGAGCAAAATATGGAATGAGGTTACTTATCTGGTGAAAGGGAAGAAATAACATGACTTGAAGTGATAAAATACAAATTCCATTATTATTAAACTAATGGTGGATATTGTTCACATAATTTAAATTTATAGTTATCAGACTAATTCATAGGGAGGTATAATGGAAGTTTCTACATCTGGGGACCAAGATGGAGAATTTGGGCATCACTGCATATCATAAAATGAAGGGAATCAAGTAATATAGATTAATATAGAATACCTATATGTATATTTAGTTCATATATATAATAAAATTGAATAATATAGATTTTTGGAAAGAAATGGATTCCCTGATGATAGAGGAAAAGAAGAAACCTAACATGGATTGCTAAGAGTTTCATCATCAGGGTAAAGTAAAGGATATGGAATAAATGGAAAACTGTTATTGGTCCTAGGCTGGAAAATTGGAATGTCACTACATATCCCATGTTAATGGGAATCGAGTCACACATAGTTCTGAGAAATATCTCTGAGTAGATCTGGTTCTTGTATAAGAGAAAATAGAACGATATAGATTCCTTAGTGGGGGATAAGGAAGAATATATGGAATTAATTGGTGAGAGTCGTATTACTAAGGTAAAATTTGGGTTATTATATAAATAAATGATTTTTTTTTGTTCTTTTTGATATCCTTGGGTGACACTATATATCTTAGGATAATGGGAATCAATCTGCATATAGTTCTAGGTTAAAGGGGAACTTTTATCCTAGTGAAATTTTTTGGATTGGGAAACCATACACTATGAACTCTTACATGGATTAGGAACTCATTTAAATAAGTTTGGTCATGTAATATGGATCACTTCAAGAATTTTATTTCTCATGCAGGGTGGAATTTATATCATGTAGTTTTAGGTCTTGTGACAAGAACTTTATTACATGCAGTTTATATTCATATGAAAGGGAATTTATGTTGTGCATTTTATATTCATGTGATAAAGAATTTATTCCATGCAATTTATATTCATATGAGAAGGGATTTATGTCATGCTATTTATATTTATCTGATAAGGACTTTATGTCATTCAATTTATATTCATGATATTAGTACATGATTTTCTAATGTAAACCTATGTGAAATATTTATTTAAAAACTTCACATTAATGAGTGGCATGATACTACATCCATCCACTATGATAAAATAATAGGTACCATTGGGGTAGACCTTATGAATGATGTAAATCCCTTTTAATTTTTGTGTTTTTTCCCATGGTATGATTTATTTCCTCAGAGCTAGTATTATCTCCCTTTGAATGAATTATTGAAGGCAGGACTTCTTATTGAATACTCGATTAACCCGAGTATGGTGGACCTCATAGTTATATAAGGTTTGAAGCCTCTTATTATTCAGGGTATATAATTCATTGAGATGGATTGGAAATATCTATTCTTTGGTTAAATAGTTATATTATCCCTTCGGAGTTAGAAAGTTGGATATCAATAGGAAACACCACTTCAATACCATCTCCCAAAGAATATGGGGTCTCCTGAGTAGTTTGTAGTGGTGAAATAAACCTTCGATGCATAAAGAATCCTATATAGATATGATCTATTATCCTTATTCACCATATTATGTATAATTTTTAATATAGTTGTGTTAAAATCCTATATTTTTTTATTTTCAACCTCATAGTAATGGGAAGAGTAGTTAGAATAGATTTTATGCTTCAGATATGGCTTTCACAACCCATGTGCCTAGAAATTCATACCATTATCCATGAGTATGTTATGGGGGTGTCTGAATATATTAATGATGTTGGAATTGGTGAAAGAAATTATGTTACTTATCCTGACCTCCTTTGAGAGCACCACTTTAGCTTGCATATATAAGAAATCAATGGTAATAGGGATTAACTTAATCTATTGAGTTGTCACTGGAGGATACGAGCCCATGATATGAATCCCCTAAATTGTAAATAGCTTGAAGTGCTTTGTGTAATATAAAATCTATAACTTTTGTTGAATGAAATTATCATGGATTTGAAATTCATGGTATTTCTTATTTAAGTCCATGTAGGTGTGAATCATTGAGAGCAACGAGTACCCAAGTCTCTTAATTTGATGAGATAGCTTCATTAATATTTGATGGGAACCACATGTGTCCATGTGAAATTCCTTTATGAATTCAAGTGTGTCTCCTTGTTTAATAAACCTAATAATAACCACATAAAATCTATGATTTTAGAGTATTTTTATAGAATCTATATCTTTTCAAAGGTTAAATTTTATTACTCGTCTATGGGTTTTCTCTTTTCTAGCCATATCTTGTGTGAGAGTATCAAACTAGATATAGTTTATGATTAGGAGAATATAATAAACTATCTAGTATATATTAGTATATATATATATTTCACTTGATACATGGTAGGAATAAATTCATCAACTTCTATTATATCTCCATTGATAAAGTGGTGAATACTCTCTAATGCACAACACAGATGACTATTTCATCATTATCTAGGTTGGAAAGAGTATACTTTAAATTATCCAGTACATCTGAAAGAGAATTTTATTTTTATGGGAAGTAATATAGAACTAACTTAGTATTTAATTATTCCATAAACTCCCATGCATGATCAATTAGGGGAATTAGTTCTTCCTTATTGATAACATTCTCTCTATTAACTTGTTGGATTATTAACTTTGAATCTCCTTTAACATTAAGGTGAGTGACTAAGATCTTCAGGTCTAATTCTATACTCATGATCAAGACCTATACTATGATTCATTATTGGTGTATCCCTCTAAAAGGAGTAAAGAGTATATAAGGAGAAAATTTGTAGGGGAAATAAGTATAAATCCAAGGTCAGCCCTATTTAGATTAATATTGTCAATATTTTTTCTAGTTGGGATTTTGGATTCACTATCAAAATATATCATCCATGATTGGGGAGTATTATTAATGGAGAATACCTCTTCAGTTGGAAGTTCCTAATTAAGAGGTGATTCTTTTAGAATTTTATGGGCTCCTATTATAAGGACTCGACCTTAAAAATAACATAATCTTGAGTTTTATTCAAGAATTCAATTTATTTCACTTAGAGGATATTTTCGATTTTAGAGTTTTAGAGAATTATTTTATATCTCATACATTACAAAATAATATAATGAAAAGTGAACACTTCTAATTAGAATCAATTTTGTCTATAATATAAAACTTTTAAAATAAAGAATGATTTATTTTCATGGAAAATCTTCACAAATTTCAAGTTAACTTATTCTATTACCTTACCCATCATTAAACCCTATGAAAAAAAATTAAAATGTGGGATGAGAAAAAAACTCAATAAGGGATATAAAAATAAAAAAAAACTAGTATTCCAGTGAAAAACATGAAAACTCATGTAACTTTTACCTTTATCTTCAAAGTTCTATGAGTGTATGAAATAAAACATTTTCAGATTAAAAAAACACACAATTTTTCTCAAAAGAATCATTTAAAACCCATATCAATAAATTAAAAAACCCTTTCATAAACTTAGAGAATCATATTCATAAAACCCTTTAAAACCCCTTTAAATTGGAATAACCATATGGTCAACTTCTAATATAATCATTACCCAATGCATTGGATAGGTATAATGGGTTTTACCCTTCATATAAGCTATATTGGGCTCACCCGTGACATATAATGGGTACCAAATAATTGTATAATCTATATAAATCTCACTCATTTTTCATGATCTATAATGGGACTCAACCCATTATATAAGCTATATCAGTTTCACCCATGATCTATAGTGGGGATCAACCCGTTGTATAAGCCATATCAGGCTCACTCATTTTTTATATAATGTTGAAGTACCATATCATGAAAAAAACATTTTATGGTTGCACATTTTCATCATAAAACACCTCAAAAACCACTTTTTAACCCATATAAAAAACCCTTTTAGATATCAAAATACACATTTCTATTAAAAACTCATTTTCAATACCATAATACCTAGAAAAAGGGAAAGATTTTTTTTCATTAAAGAAAACATGAAAACTTCAAAAGGAATATATAAATCAAATAATGGTCATGGGGGAGGAATAATTTATTATCTTTTTATATGTTAAAAATATAACATTCCTTTTATCACTTGTCAAAACATTCCGTATAAAACATGTAAAAATATTCCTTTTGAAAACCTTTGAAATAAAGTAAAAAGTGGCATAAAATTCACTTTATAAATATTTTATGTCCATATAAAAACTTTCATAAAATAATTTTAAAAACATGAACATGGAAGATAAATATTTGGAAGTAAAACTTTAAAAGATTTTTTTTAAAAGAAAGTACTTTATCACTTCAACAACATTTGAATCGTAAACCACATGAAAGAATAACATTAAATGAAAATTTTAAATATCATGAGAATAAAGTAATGCATGATATAAAATGCCTAAGTTATATATATACACCTCATAGAATGATATAGTTATATAACACAAAAATATTCCTCAATAAAAAGAGATTGAGATAAAGTCCCTCACCTCGAGTCTGACTTGTCACGTACGCTCTTTATCTTACTCTTCTTCCAAAAAACTCCTTAGTTAAGTACCAAGAGAATTATTAGGATGTATTTATAATCAAACCAAGGATTATAAGATTAGTTTAGGGAACTAAGGAATATATTTGGGAAGTTATTATTTCATATAAATTGATTTTAAGGTGTGAAGTGGAAATGAGAGTGTGTGGCCTTTTATAAGTGAGGTGAGTGGAAAACTTTTAATTTTGAAAATAAAAAGGTGTACCCATGTTTTTTACCTCTCAAAAGGATCTAAAATAGACCATTATAAATCTTTATACATGATAAGGTAGAAATATTTCTATCCAATATATTTTATAAAATTTATTAGGTCATTTTAACACTTATATTTTTAGTTTAATCCCCTGGTAAATCAAATTTTATCTTAACCGTGGTAATTAATTTTTACTATGTTCACTATTAATACTGATATAAAATTAAGTATAACTTATTATATAATATAAATTATAATAACTAAAAATATTTAATCCATTTTACCAAATTCAATTAACATTATTGGAAAATTTTGATTTAAAATAAAACCTGCAAACGCGACAAAAAAATGATTTTCAAGAAGTGTATTTTTTGAGAAAAAGATGATTTTATATTAAATTTATGACTAAGAATAATCATTGTATTAATATCAATTAATATTTATCAATATATCATCCATAAATTTAATTAAAAAAATTCCTCATTATTTATTAATTTAATTAATTAAAATCTATAAACACTATGCACTTTAAAACAATTTTCATAAAAACATCTTTTTCAAACCCAAAAACAAACTTATACTAAAATAAAATATAAAATTTATTTAAAAGAATTTAAGTAAATTAAATATAAAAAAAATCTTATGTTACTTTAAATAATATTCAAAACATATTGGGAGTTTTAAATTACTTGATTTATAGAAAAGAAAACACATTTTCACAGAAATTGGTATTTTACACTATTCGCTAAAAAATCAATATTTTCTGAAAAATACAAAAAATTAACCCTAAGTTAATTTTGATATTTTCAATTCAAAAATGAAATTAATTTTTTAAAATTAAAATTTATAAATTTATAAATTAATCTTTTAAATAAAACCTTTTAATAAAATATTTTATTATAAACTAGTTCATTTTTTATTTAAAAATTACTTAATATTTTTATAATGAATAAAAACATGAAAGTGATTTATTCAATCATTAAATAGGTTCTTACATTCTTCCCCCATTTTTTAAATTTAATCCTTGTAATTTTATTCACTTATTAAACAAGTGTGGATATCTTTCCCTTATATCATTTTCACATTCATGGGTTGCCTCTTCAACAGTATGGTTTTTCCATAAAACCTTAACATGGTGAATAACCTTATTCTAAAACACTTGATCTCTATGATCAAGAATCTAAACATAATATTTCTTATAATAAATTTTCTCTTCTAACTGAACTAATTCAACGCTCAAAACATAATATGAATCTGGAAAATATTTTCTTAACATCGATACCTGAAACATATTGTATTCTTGGGATAAACTCAAATGCAAGGATAATTAGTTGGAAACTATTAAAAAAATTATCCAAGATTTAATATAGTCCAATGAACTATGGAATTATATTTATTTATTTACCAAAACTCATAACCTTTTTCTATGGAGATAATTTTAGAAATACATCATCACCTACCACGAAAGAAAGATCTTTCCTCAGGTTATTTGTATAACTTTTATTCCATCTATAAGACTTCATACTATATTGTTGAATCTGCTACACCATCTAAGACATTTCCTCTACCAAATCTGGTCCCATAAACTTCCTTTTTCCTAATTTATCCAAAAAAGTTTTCATCTAACTCCATTTTCTATAAAATTCCTCAAATAGTTCCATATGTATATTAGAATGAAAATAATTGTTATAAGAAAACTTAATCAAATAAATATATTGATCCCAAATTCCCTATTAATCCATTAAATAAGAATAAAGCATATCTTCCATAGTCTAAATTTTTTTATCATATTATCCATCAAATTGAGGATGAAAATCTGTAGTAAATTTTAATAATGTATCTAATGTCTTCTGAATTCCTTTCCAAAAATTAGGTTTGAGCCTAGGACCATGGTCTAATATAATAGAGAGAGGAACTCCATATAAGTTGATTATATTCTTTAGATGCATTTTATAAATATGATCTAAATACATAATATCTCAAATGGGAAGTAAATTCATATATTTAGTTAATTGAACAATAATAAGCCAAATATCATTTTTCACTCAAGAAATATTTGGTAATATCACCATGAGATCCATTGATATATTTTCCTATTTTCACTCTAGTGTTGGAAAAGGTTAAAGCATTCACTTCAGAAATTATCATTATTATTTAATCTACTAACAAGTAAAACACTTAATGGTAAAGATAGAAATATCTCTTTCCATTATATACCATTAGTAATACTCTTGAAGGTATCTATACATCTTAGTGTTTCTTGGATGAATAGAAAATAGAGAATTGTGAGCTTTACTTAATAACTCTTTATTTAAATAGGATTCAAAAGGCACACATAATCTTTTTCCAAATCATAAAACACCTTAATCATCAATAAAAAAATTAGTAAAACTATCATTATTTATGGATTCTACCTTTTCCTACAAATCATAATCCTCCATCTAAGATTTCATAATTGTTTTGGAAAATTTTGACTGAACAGAAACCTGAAACAAAATAGAGGATATCCATGCATCTGCAACTTCCAGGATAAAATTTACCAAATAATTAACTAAAAGGTTACATTTCATGTGTAACATGGTTAATGTAAAATTATTTTTTTTACTAAAATCATTGTACACTTTTTTTCTTTACTCTATGTAGGGTAATTTTACTAGTGAGATATTAATTAATGTGGAGCATAATAAATTGCCTAATCATTCTGTATTAGGATACAACTAAGTCCTTTTAATTAATAATCATTATAGATGACTAATTTTACATTTCTATAAGGCATATCAAAAAATAAAGAATTCACTAATCTTGTTTTTAGTTTTTAAAAACAATCATCACATTATTTTATCTAGATTAATTTAACTACTTTCTGAGTTAACTTAGTTGTGGGGTAGAAAACCAAGAAAAGTTTTTAAAAAAAACTACTAGTAGTAACCTGCTAATATAAGAAAACTATGAATATATATGATAATTTTAGATCTTTACCATTCTTAAAAAAATTATTTTTAGTAGGTTCAATAGTTATGCCATATTTAAAAACAATGTTTCCAAGGAAAGAAATTTGTTGCAACCAAAATTTATAATTACTGAATTTCTCATATATTTTATTTTATTTTAAGGTTTTAAAAACAATCCTTATGTGCCTTTAATATTCATATTTACTTTTATAATATACCAAAATTTAATCAATAAAAACAACCATAAACTTATCCAAGAACTAATGGAAAACTCTATTCATGAGGTCCATAAATACAGCAATAACATTGGATAACCCAAAGTGCATAACTACAAAATAATAATTCCCATATATATTATGAAACTTTGTCTTTGGAATTTCATACTCTTTCACCTTCAATTGATGTTACATAGACCTCAGATAATCCTTTAAAAAAATTGATCTCCCTAGAGCTGATCGAATAAATCATCAATATGAGGCAGTGGATACTTTTTCTTAACAATGATGTTATTCAAGGATCTATAATCAACAAAAAGTCTCATTGAACTATATTTCTTTCTAACAAACAAAATATTTGAACCCCATGGTGAATTTATAGTTCAAATGAAACCTTTATCTAGAAACTCCTATAATTTATTTTTCAATTCTAAAAGTTCTAATTGAGCCATTTGATAAAGGGGTTTTGAAAAAGGCTTAGCATCATGAATTGAGTTAATAGTAAACTCAACCTCAAGATCGGGAATTACACCATAAAAATCATCAATAAATACATCCACAAATTCATTCACTACAGAAAAATCATTAATTTGAAAATTTTCATTCATTTAAACAATATGAGCTAGGTAACCTTCACTACCATATGTAATTAGTTTATTAGCTTCTTTTTAAGTTATTAATGGAATGAAATCATTGAATATAACTTTCTTATCTCTACGATCTATCTTAGCATGATAAACTAAAATCCAATCCATACCAAGAATAACATCAATTTCCATTATGGAAAATCAAACCATATTTTTAGGAAATACCATTCTACTAATAATAGTATGAAGATTCATATAAATCTTGGTTTCTTTAATATTTACTCCTGAAGTTTTCACCAGTAGTTTTATCATAATTTCATGATGTGATATTCCTAGTATTCTTTAAAAATTCTCATTAATGAATAAATTTGAAGTTCCATATTAAGATAAGTTATTGGAATAATTTTAATAAACAAGTAACATACTTGTCACCACATAATTAGATGGCCCAACATCAACCATAGTAGTAGGAAATATTTTTCTCAGACCTTTCCATTTCAAATCATGATGATTTCAACCCCGAGTAAGTAACTTTATATATGTTATCATAATTTCCCAACTCATTATATCTAAAACATATCACTATTAACTATAGATCTATTGCCTAATTATTTGATTATTTAAGACTCTTTTTATTATAGTCATGATCCCTGTGACCATACTTACCACATTAGTGTTAATTTCTAGATCCTGAAAAACATACCTCGCATGTTGGGTTCTTACATCTAGACTTATTAGTTGGTTTCTTCTATATTGTATTCAAACTTTACTGTTTCTTTCTTTTGCATATCTGGGATCATAATTGTCAGCAAACTCCATCTCAACTTTCTCATACCTTTTAAATTCTCATGTGGGAAATTCTCTTTATAAACTTGGTTTCAACCCTGAGTAAAATCTATTAATTTTACTATCAGTGTCCCAAATAAAATATGGAACATACCTAGAAAATATTGTGAAATTTTATTCATATGAAGCTAAAAAATAATCAACTTTTTACCGCAATTCTAGGAATTGTTTTTCCCATTCGAAGTTAAACAACCAAAGGGAGATATTTCTCAAGGAAAAGATTTATAAATTCTTCCCATTCTATGGAGTCAAGATAATCTTTCTCTCTTGTATTCTTAACCAAATACCACCATCATCAACTTCACCTTCAAAAAAATAAATGGTAAGGGTTTCCTTTTTATGTTTTGAACATCCCATGACTTCAAATATCTTATTCAGGGTGTTTATATGTCATTTGGTTACCACATGGTCAGATGATCCACTGAATTATGGTGGATGTTGTCTCATAAAATGATCTATTATCTTCATGTTCCTCTAGGGTAGATATTTATACCCTCTATAATGGATACAAACACTATTGATAGCTTATTTCAATTAAGATATCATAGAAAAAAACTACTTAGTTCTGATTCCAACCATCTCGGGATACTGATTTGGAAGGATATTTTTTTCTCAGTGTATTATAACTATAGCTTCCCCGTTTATTTGATGGAAAAATTTTTTGAACAAACATAGTATAGATTAAGAAACATGTTAATCTTCAAATGATATATAATTTTAACTTAAATATAATGTAATTCAATGAAATTTTATTATCATTATCTTAAACTCTAAAGTTATCTAAATTAACCTCTAATAACAACTATAAGGAACCAACCTTAAACATAACATAATCTTAATTTTTAGTTAATAATTCACTTTCTTTTACTTTGGGGATCTTTTAATGTTTAGAGTTTTACAGAATATGGTCATAACTCATACATTACAAAACCATATAATACAAAGTGGACACTTTCAATTAGTGTCCATTTTTTATATAATATAAAACTTTTAAAATAAACCATGATTTCTTTTCATAGAAAATATTCACAACTTTCAACTTGGATTCTTAATTTCCCTTACACATCCTTAAACCCTATAAAAATATTTTAAATAATTTCATAATCACAAAAAACTCATTAAGGGATGTAGAAATAAATAAAATCATTATTCTTGTAAAAAAATGAAAACTCGTTCAATGTTTAACTTTTTCTTCAAATTTATTTGAGTGTATCAGATAAAAAAATCACATAAAAACACACACATTTTTTCTCAAATGAGGACTTTAAACCCCATTACAAGAAATTAAAATCCCTTTTTATTAACTTCGAGCATCATATTCATAAAACCCATTCAAAACACTTTTAATTGGAATAACCAAATGGATGACTTCTAATATAATCATTACCTAATAAATTAGAGAGCTAAAATGGGGCTCACCCATCATATAAGTTATATCAGGATCATACGAGAGCTATAATGGGGTTCAACCCATAATATAAGTTGTATCAGGCTCACCCATTTTTAATGATCCATAATGGGGCTCAAACCTTCATATAAGCAATATTGTGTTCATCTGTGAGCTATAATGGGGATCGACCCATCGTATAAGTTGTATCAAGCTCAACCATTTTTTATAAAATGACCAAGTACCATATCATGAATAATCCATTTTATGTTTTCACCTTTTATCATAAAACCCTTTTAAAAACACTTTTTAACCCCTATAAAAAACCTTTTTGATCAAAATACACTTTTTTTATTAAAACCCATTTTCAATACCAAAATACCTAGAAAAAAGGAAATAGGTTTTTTCATTCAATAAAACATGAAATATTGAAAATTAATCTAGAAATAAAATAATGATAATGGTGGAGAAAATAGTCATTGTCATCATATGTGTTAAAAATATAACATTCTTTTTTTTCAAAATGTTCTGTATAAAAAGCATAAAAAGATTCATTTTTAAAACCCTTTAAATAAAGTAAAAAAAGACATAAAATGTACATTAAAAAATTATGTCCACCTAAAAACTTTAAAAAAATAATTTTAAAAACGTGGACATGGAATTGAAATATTTGGAAGGAAATATTTAAAAGATTATTTTTTAAAATAAAGTCCCTTGGTATTTTAACAGCATTTGAATCTTAATCCCCATGAAATAATAACATTAAAAAACCTTTAAATATCATTGGAATAAAATAATTAATGATATAAACAGTCAAATGGGATGTATATACACTCTATATAAAGATATAGGCACATAATATAAAAAATTCCTTAACAAAATGAGATTGTGAAGAATTCCCTTACCTTAAGTCTGACTTGTCGTATATGTTCTTTATCTTCCCCTTCTTTAGAAAACCTCCTTAGGTAAGCACCAAAATCATTATTATGATGGATTTATGATCAAAAAATTGATCATAGGATATAGGGAGGGAAGTAAAAATGATATTTTTACAAATATTTTTCTATCCAAAGGGGTTTAAATGTTTGAAGAGGATAAGATAGTGGTGTCCATTTATAAGTGAGGTGAGTGCCACACATGTAATTTTTGAAAATAAAAATGTGTACCCACACTTTTAACATCCCATAAGGTTCCAAAATGAACCATTATTGATCCTTATACATGATAAGTTATAAATATGTTCAGAAGATAGATTTTATAAAAGTTTTTTGTTCATTTTAACCCTTATCTTTTTAGTTTATCTCCCTGGTAAATATATTTTTCCCTTAATAGTGGTAACTAATTTTTAATATTTTTACTATTAATTATGGTCAAAAATTATGTTGAACTTGTCATATAATATAAATTATTCTGATCCCAAATATGTAATTCATTTTAATAATCTAATTCATAGAATTATAAAATTTTAATTTAAAACAAAACTTGTAGACGTGATGAAAAGGTGGGTTTTCAAGAAATGTATTTATTGAGTAAAAGATGATTTTATATTAACTATATGAGTTATAATAATAATTGTATGAATATAAATTAATATTAATAGATATATAATCTATAAATTTAATTTAAAAATTTCCTCATTAAGGATTATTTTTATTAAATTAAAATTTAGAAACATTATACACTTTAAAACAGTTTTTAGAAAAATACCGTTTTTTAAAACCAAAAATGTAACACCCCGAGCTTCCACGATACGCCTCTCTTTCAATAATGCAATAGCTTGCATTGTACGCAAGTTCGAGTTCTAAAACACCGCGACTAATCAAAGTAGCCGTTATGAATAGTAATAACCACCTTTTAAAATTATAGAAATTTTATATTTCAAAATGGACTTCATTTTTGTATTCGTAATATCGAAATTAGCCTATGTTGAATTTTTGGTATTTTTCTGAGAACTTCTAATTTTTTATGAATAGTGAAAATTACTTAAAAACAACTTTTTTAATCAAAATAATTTATAGTGATAAATTATACTCTTTAGTGGTTTTAAAGTATAATTAGAATATATTTTTACCATTTTATCCAATGGTGGTCATTAGAATTAATTTAACATTGAAATTGGACATAAACAATTGCCAATCTTTTGATATAAATTGTTTCTTAAAAACATGCTATTTGTTGTGACAGCGGGAATTAATTATAAAATTAATTAATGCAAATTATATGTTTGGAATTTTTTAAAATAGAAATAATTTTTGAATTTGAAATATCAATTATAGCTTAGGGTGAAATTTTGGCATTGTTCTGAAAAACTTCAATTTTTGATGAATAGTGAAACCACTAAGTGGTAGTTAAATAACTGATTTTTCATTTAAATGAAATATTACCACTTCTGTGATTTGATTTTCAAAAATCCGACATACATGGTTGTCATTAAGAAGTAAAATGTGGTTTAATGAGATTAAAATAATTTTTTGGTGAATAGTAACTTTTAAGTTCTTAATCGCGATTAGAGGTAATTAGTGTAGTTTAAGGTACAAATAATGTTATAATAATATGAGATGAGCATGAAACTTGTCCTACTCCTATTGGATGAGTCATGGCCGACCAAGACAACCCATGGGTCAACTTGGGGACCCCATGGAGCCACTTTAGTTGGAAAATGACATTAATATATATTTATTTAATGTTAAAATTAAATTGACACAAACATGAGTTGTTTTACTAAAATAGTTTTTAAGTGGGGTTACACAAGTCCAAATTTTGATTATAAATATTAATTAGAAATATAAAAAGATTTCATACATCATAGTATTTTTTTTATAATTTTTAGACATTAAATAAATTAAATTATTTATGACATCATGATGATGCAGCGATGACCTCATTATTTAACGATTTAAATAAAATGGGAAGATAATGCAAAATACAAGGCTTACACTTGTCCAAATCCAATTGGATGAAGATATTTCGAACCCTTATCACCTTATCCTCTAATTATATAAGTGTGGGACCTTTAGAATCCGAAAAGCATTGTGTAATAATGTAACATTTCAATATTTCCAAAAGAGCCCCTCCTCTCCTCTTATAAAAGGCCCCCACCTCTCCCACCTCATTTACAATTTCAAGCCATTTGGCTCGGACAACCTCTGCCCAAATACTCTCCCAACATCCCTCTATTACTCCTAGAAGCCTCACTTTGGGAATAACTCTTCCCAAGGAAGCCTTTGGCTCAAATCAAAAAGAGTTACCCGATTTTGAGGTAATGTCTTCTCTAATGTTGTTTTGTTTTATTTTTCTTCTCCAACCCCCTAAACTCTTTTTATTCATTTCTTTTGTAACAACACCATTATCCTCAATATACTAGGATGTTGTTATAAGAAGGATTCGAGATACACTTACACACACCTACATCTAATGGTTAAAGGACATACGGTTTCTGTGGATGGCGAATTTCTGCCTCACGAAATGATGATTGTTCAACACTCATATAACACCTTAAAAGGTGGCCATTAAGATGTCACTATTTTTATATATGATATATAATATGTTTATGTTTTACTTATGCTTCTGTATTTCTCATTTATGGCATACTTTATGATTTCCATTATGGGTAAAACGCGATAATTTCATTTTAGGAAGTGCGGACTACCGCCCCCTCAAAGTGATTTGAATCGTTAATGCCATATGTGGGATGTATAAAGGATGGAGTAAATGGTATTATACACTATATTATACTGTAATTATATTATACATTTATATCATTATGATTTTGTTCCATTAAATACGAAATAGAAATGAAAGTAGCGTTCATGCGTACGTACGGCTTACCGTCTCCATGAACGGTGCATTTCATTTCTTACCTCTAAATGTTACGTAATATTATAAATGAATGTATATACTGGATATATATGATATATATGACATATAAATCATGAATATAATTCTGGAGATAATGGATATTCTACCACATAAACAACTTGTAATTATAAGAAGTTTATTGTTGACTCAAGTACCAAAGATCGACAAAACGACCGTTATTAACTTAAATAATTACATAATGTTCATAACATTGTAATAAGTAGGATAATGAAATTAAAAATGGTTCTTAATAAGGTATATATTAACTCTAGTTTATTATTCAGGAGGTTAAATAACGGTTGAGTCAAGTCAGACACGAGGTAAGGGAACTTCTTAACCCAACTTCCATTCTTTGGGTTAATCTCCTACTTTCCGATTATGTCATGATATTATTATGTATTATTTTGTATTTTTACTTTCTTTATGTGTACCTATAGTGAATACACATAATAGATCTATTTTATTCTAAAAATTATCTTTTTAAGGACTTCTTCTCAATCACCATCCATTGAGACATATTTTGTTTTATACACAAATTTCTTTTATACGGTGTATAAACCCCTTTGACTTTTACGTCTATTCAAAAGGAATTTTTTTTATACGAAGCGTTTTGCTAAACGACAAAAGGGAATGTTTTTCTTTCAGTACTTATACGGCGACAAAGACTTCTCCGCCGCCGTGACCATTATTTGAGTTTCGGCTTCCCCTACAAGCCATCATTTTTTTTAATGAAAAATAAATACAAAGTTTTAACTTTCTTCTATTTTGGTATTGAAAATGGTTTTGAAATCTTTTTTATTATATCAATGTGTTGTATTGATATCTTGTGATTGAAATGTAGAAATTTTATGTTTCCTTTATGCATGTTTTATGTGATACGATTATGTTATGGTTTATGATATGTTTAAACCTATTCATATGAGGAATGCATTGGACTTAACAAGTGACGGGTGGAGCCCGCTATAGCTCCTCGATGCATCGGTAGGTCTCATGAGACAACTAGACGTGGAATTGGCCGAGGCCCTTTCCCAATTTGATTTATGGTTTTGGCCGAGGCCTTAATCATTTTAAACGTCTTGGCCGAGGCCTTGACAAAATGTTTCAGAATGTCCGGCATTATACATCCCCTAATTATGAAAGTGGTTATTGATATTGCATGTGATTATTCGACCAGTAGAATATCCATGTGAAGAAGTGAATGGAATTATCTCATTTTACTTTTTCCATATTATGTTGATGTTCAAGTTTAAAAGGCTTTTGTTTTAGTTATACATTGCCTTAAATTTTTATGTTTATTTATGAAAGCTTCCGCAATATTGTTATCCTTACTGAGCATCTGAGCTCACCCCTTTCAATTTTTTAATATTTTCCAGGATGTGAAGAAGTATTTTATGAATGACCTGCAGGGATAGTCAGAAGAGGATATGAGTGTGGACTATGAAGACTTTGTTATTAGTTTTTCACTTTATGATGTAATGTAAGATTTATGAATGTATCTAGTGTTTTCCAAGGCTACTAAACTAATCGGTCTTTCGAGACTTGATCTTTTGTGATCATGCCAATGTTACGAAGTAATGCACCGACTCTGGGTAGCTGGGGTCGGGGCGTTACAGTTGGTATCAGAGGAAGTTTAGTACTAACCTTGGAAGCTAGATTTAGACAAACTCTGATTAGAGCACGTAGACCTAAGATGATCTTTGAGGATTAGTATAGAATAACTTCCTAAAAATTTTGGTATTGTATAAATTTTGTGAGTTTTCCGAGCAATACATCCCTGTCTGGATACGAGCAGGTAGAGGCAGCTCTGGCACAGATGTACCTAGGGGTAAAACCCGAAAACACCGCTTTGAGCTAGACTCGAACGGGAACTGGTGCATGACAACGGGCCTTGCTGCACTCTTGGTTACGACACTCCCAGGGGATATGCTTAGGATAATTCTCATTTTATTTATAAACCACTATGAAAGTTTATGAGTATATACTTCCTCAAAGAAAACATTTCTTTTTATGATTATGGATTATATCCATAAATAGTTCAATTTATGTTAAGTGTTTTATAAGTATGGGATTATGTATTTTGATTCATAAACTAATCTAGTTTATGCCATTGTTTAGAAATGGCACCTAGTGGAAGGAATGGAAACCGTATCAATGCACGAACTCCGTGTAGGGATTTCCCTCCTACTCAAGATAATTATTGTGGATCTGGAGATACAACTGGTGCTGATCAACTTAATATCATACTGGGACAACTCACTCAGGTTATGAATAATAACCTTGCTCGTATGGAGCACCCTGATCCGCAATGTGGAGGATCAATGCTAGACCGTTTCATGAGGCAACAACCACCAACCTTCAATGGGAGTACAAATCCTGTAGTAGCTGAGCAATGGATAAATTCCTTAGAGAAAATATTCCATGCCTTGGGGAGTAGTGAAAGGGAGAAAGTTTTCATGGTAGTTTACCGCCTCACTGGAGATGTCGATCAGTGGTGGTCGCTGATTCAAAACACAAAGGAAGATGATGACGTATCAAATATGGAATGGAGGGAGTTCAAAGAGATTTTCTTAGAAAAATACTTTCCTCGTGACCATCGAGCAGATATGGAAAGGCAATTTCTGAGTCTGAGGCAGAAGGAGGATGAGAATGTCACAAAGTATGAGGCTAACTTTACAAGGTTAGTGAGGGATGCTTCCGATTATATACGTAACCCAAGAAGTAAGATTGATCGTTTCTTTGATGGGTTAAAACCATTTCTCCGTCGAGCTTTAATATCACAAACCTTCTCATCATACGAAGATATTGTCTCGTGTGCTATCAAGACAGAAAAGGAATTCTCTAAGTCTTATGACAACAAAGTAAAGCAAGATAAGAAGAGAACGGTGGAACAAGAGATAGATAAAGGGAAAAGGGGAAAGAAGGATTTTCCATTATGTGATAATTGTGGGAAGAATCACCCTGGTACTTGCCTAAAAGGAATGGGAGTTTGTTATAAATGTGGAGAAAAGGGTCACCAGGCTCGTGATTTCAAGGGAAAGAAAGAGGCTATCAAAGTTGAATGCTATAATTGTAGATAAATGGGTCATTATGCAAATGAATGTCCTAAGCATCAGGGAAACTTACCTCAGAAAAGGCCAAGGGATCAAGGACAATCTTATGTTGTTACTACAGTTGAAGCAGAATAACTAATGTATTGGTGCTTTTGGACTGATGGATTATATTTCGGTTATTAGAATAATGTGATATATATATATAAGGATTGTACTGCAGTAATTGTTGATTTCAGTAAGGTTTTAATATGATGAAGGTAATCATATTTTTAGTATGTGACAATAAGAGAAACTTTACTTTGTTTGGGGAATCTGATAAATTGATTTTGGAATTAAGAGACCTTTTAGAGAAAGTCTGGACAGAGGTATTTTGGATAACTATAAAGGTTGGAGTGGATTAAGTTGATCTTTGGATAGTATTGTTTAAGGTTAAAACATTTATGAAGATTATTTTTGGAATAGTATAGTACTATATTTTTAGGAAAAGGACAACCTTCAGGGTGGGGCATAACCCGTCGCGTCGGACAAAGCTGCAGGAATCGAACCCACAACCATAGTGCGACAGGCCTTTATTTCCTACCACTAGCCTACAGGAAGTCCCTGGTTATTAGAAAATAATTTTACTAATCTGAATTGTATGTGTTAACATTTGGAACCTTATACAATTAGGAAAAGTATAATATTTTTGGGTTCTATTATCTTTTTGAGTGAAAGGTGAGTTGAAGGTTGAAACTCTAATTGTCAGGCATAAATATATATATACCTATCTGTTATTCAATGAATAAATTAATTCTTAAACTTTATTAAAGGGATATTAAAACGAAAAAATGCGTTATCCTAATACCTTATGTCTTGTTGAACTGATGATATTTTAAATCAACATAGATTGAAGGCTTTGAGGCCCTCAATTTGACAGTTGATTGTGATTGATGACCTCAATCACTCCCTACGAATATTTACGTTTTTCCTCCAATTATATGTCTCTAATTTCCACCAATGTTCTCCTAATCAAGATCATAATTGGGTGGTGACTTTTTCATTTCCCTTTCCCTCTTATTAAGGCTAAATTTTATTAACCTTATTTCCGATGTGGGTTTTCCACAAAGGTATTTTCTATTTTCAACCTTTTATTTTCAAATAAAAATATCAAATTGAGAGGACGAAATTTATTGAAGGAGGGGAGAATGTAACACCCCGAGCTTCCACGATACGCCTCTCTTTCAATAATGCAATAGCTTGTATTGTACGCAAGTTCGAGTTCTAAAACACAGCGACTAATCAAAGTAGCCGTTATGAATAGTAATAACCACCTCTTAAAATTATAGAAATTTTATATTTCAAAATGGACTTCATTTTTGTATTCGTAATATCGAAATTAGCCTATGTTGAATTTTTGGTATTTTTCTGAGAACTTCTAATTTTTTATGAATAGTGAAAATTACTTAAAAACAACTTTTTTAATAAAAATAATTTATAGTGATAAATTATACTATTTAGTGGTTTTAAAGTATAATTAGAATATATTTTTACCATTTTATCCAATGGTGGTCATTAGAATTAATTTAACATTGAAATTGGACATAAACAATTGCCAATCTTTTGATATAAATTGTTTCTTAAAAACACGCTATTTGTTGTGACAGCGGGAATTAATTATAAAATTAATTAATGCAACTTATATGTTTGGAATTTTGTAAAATAGACATCATTTTTGAATTCGGAATATCAATTATATCTTAGGGTGAAATTTTGGCATTGTTCTGAAAAACTTCAATTTTTGATGAATAGTGAAACCACTAAGTGGTAGTTAAATAACTGATTTTTCGTTTAAATGAAATATTACCACTTCTGTGATTTGATTTTCAAAAATCCGACATACATGGTTGTCATTAAGAAGTAAAATGTGGTTCAATGAGATTAAAATAATTTTTTGGTGAATAGTAACTTTTAAGTTCTTAATCGCGATTAGAGGTAATTAGTGTAGTTTAAGGTACAAATAATGTTATAATAATATGAGATGAGAATGACACTTGTCCTACTCCTATTGGATGAGGCATGGCCGACCAAGACAACCCATGGGTAAACTTGGGGACCCCATGGAGCCACTTTAGTTGGAAAATGACATTAATATATATTTATTTAATGTTAAAATTAAATTGACACAAACATTAGTTGTTTTACTAAAATAGTTTTTAAGTGGGGTTACACAAGTCCAAATTTTGATTATAAAACTTCATTAGAAAGATAAAAAGATTTCCTACATCATAGTATTTTTTTTATAATTTTTATACATTAAATAAATTAAATTATTTATGACATCATGATGATGCAGCGATGACCTCATTATTTAACGATTTAAATAAAATGGGAAGATAATGAAAAATACAAGGCTTACACTTGTCCAAAGCCAATTGGATGAAGAGATTTAGAACCCTTATCACCTTATCCTCGAATTATATAAGTGTGGGACCTTTAGAATCCGAAAAGCATTGTGTAATAATGTAACATTTCAATATTTCCAAAAGAGCCCCTCCTCTCCTCTTATAAAAGGCCCCCACCTCTCCCACCTCATTTACACTTTCAAGCCATTTGGCTCAGACAACCTCTGCCCAAATACTCTCCCAACATCCCTCTATTACTTCTAGAAGCCTCACTTTGGGAAGAACTCTTCCCAAGGAAGCCTTTGGCTCAAATCAAAAAGAGTTACCCGATTTTGAGGTAATGTCTTCTCTAATGTTGTTTTGTTTTATTTTTATTCTCCAACCCCCTAAACTCTTTTTATTCATTTCTTTTGTAAAAACACCAGTATCCTCAATATACTAGGATGTTGTTATAATAAGGATTCGATCTACACTTACACACACCTACATCTAATGGTTAAAGGACATACGGTTTCTCTGGATGGCGAATTTCTACCTCACGAAATGATGATTGTTCAACACTCATATAACACCTTCAAAGGTGGCCATTAAGATGTCACTATTTTTATATATGATATATAATATGTTTATGTTTTACTTATGCTTCTGTATTTCTCATTTATGGCATACTTTATGATTTCCATTATGGGTAAAACGCGATAATTTCATTTTAGGAAGTGCGGACTACCGCCCCCTCAAAGTGATTTGAATCGTTAATGCCATATGTGGGATGTATAAAGGATGGAGTAAATGGTATTATACACTATATTATACTGGAATTATATTATACATTTATATCATTATGATTTTGTTCCATTAAATACGAAATAGAAATGAAAGTAGCGTTCATGCGTACGTACGGCTTACCGTCTCCATGAACGGTGCATTTCATTTCTTACCTCTAAATGTTACGTAATATTATAAATGAATGTATATACTGGATATATATGATATATATGACATCTAAATCATGAATATAATTCTGGAGATAATGGATATTCTACCACATAAACAACTTGTAATTATAAGAAGTTTATTGTTGACTCAAGTACCAAAGATCGACAAAACGACCGTTATTAACTTAAATAATTACATAATGTTCATAACATTGTAATAAGTAGGATAATGAAATTAAAAATGGTTCTTAATAAGGTATATATTAACTCTAGTTTATTATTTAGGAGGTTAAAGAACGGTTGAGTCAAGTCAGACATGAGGTAAGGGAACTTCTTAACCCAACTTCCATTCTTTGGGTTAATCTCCTACTTTCCGATTATGTCATGATATTATTATGTATTATTTTCTATTTTTACTTTCTTTATGTGTACCTATAGTGAATACACATAATAGATCTATTTTATTCTAAAAATGATCTTTTTAAGGACTTCGTCTCAATCACCATCCATTGAGACATATTTTGTTTTACACACAAATTTCTTTTATACGGTGTATAAACCCCTTTGACTTTTACGTCTATTCAAAAGGAATTTTTTTTTATACGAAGCGTTTTTCTAAACAACAAAAGGGAATTTTTTTCTTTCCGTACTTATGCGGCGACAATGACTTCTTCGCCGCCGTGACCATTATTTGAGTTTCGGTTTCCCCTACAAGCCATCATTTTTTTTAATGAAAAATAAATACAAAGTTTTAACTTTCTTCTATTTTGGTATTGAAAATGGTTTTGAAATATTTTTTATTATATCAATGTGTTGTATTGATATCTTGTGATTGAAATTTGGAAATTTTATGTTTCCTTTATTCATGTTTTATGTGATACGATCATGTTATGGTTTATGATATGTTTAAACCTATTCATATGAGGAATGCATTGGACTTAACAAGTGACGGGTGGAGCCCGCTATAGCTCCTCGATGCATCGGTAGGTCTCATGAGACAACTAGACGTGGAATTGGCCGAGGCCCTTTCCCAATTTGATTTATGGTTTTGGCCGAGGCCTTAATCATTTTAGACGTCTTGGCCGAGGCCTTGACAAAATGTTTCAGAATGTCCGGCATTATACATCCCCTCATTATGAAAGTGGTTATTGATATTGCATGTGATTATTCGACCAGTAGAATATCCATGTGAAGAAGTGAATGGAATTATCTCATTTTACTTTTGCCATATTATGTTGATGTTCAAGTTTAAAAGGCTTTTCTTTTAGTTATACATTGCCTTAAATTTTTATGTTTATTTATGAAAGCTTCCGCAATATTGTTATCCTTACTGAGCATCTGAGCTCACCCCTTTCAATGTTTTAATATTTTCCAGGATGTGAAGAAGTATTTTATGAATGACCTGCAGGGATAGTCAGAAGAGGATATGAGTGTGGACTATGAAGACTTTGTTATTAGTTTTTCACTTTATGATATAATGTAAGATTTATGAATGTATCTAGTGTTTTCCAAGGCTACTAAACTAATCGGTCTTTCGAGACTTGATCTTTTGTGATCATGCCAATGTTACGAAGTAATGCACCGACTCTGGGTAGCTGGGGTCGGGGCGTTACAAAAAACAAACTTATACTAAAATACAATATAAATCATATTAAAAATAGTTTCAGTTTATTAAATATAAAAAAATAATAATTATGTTACTTTAAATAATATTAAAATAATATTTTAACTTTTAAATTTCTTAATTTATTGAAAAGAAAAATTTTCACAGAAATCGGTATTTTACACTATTCACTAAAAATAAATATTTTCTAAAAAATATTAAGATTTCACCCTAATTTAATTTTTATATTATTATTTAAAAAATTAAATTAATTTTTTCAAATTAAAATTATAAACTTTATAAAGTAATATTTTAAATAAAACCTTATCATAAAAGAGTTCATTTAAAACTATTTCCTTTTTTATTTAAAAATTACTTGATATTTTTATGATGAATAAAAACATAAAGGGGAGTTATTATATCATTACCCAGAATGTTACACCAAGAAATTAAGTTATTTACTTTTTTTATCACATTTTTATAGTCGAATAAATTATCAAACTATTGTAATAAAACAACCAATCTATACAAAAACCTAGTTGGTATGGAGAGCTTGAGGATGTACTAGAGGGGATCCACACAGGATACCCATGGACCTTGTGATTTTGATGGTAATAACATGGATTTTACACTATCAATATTAGGTTGATGGAGTTATTATCATCCATTTTAAACATACTCTCAACCTTAAACATGATTTTACTAAGGTAGTGTAAGATATTTTCTTTTCCTTTATCATTATTCTAAGTAAGAAGAGTGTCAAGAGATCACTCAAGAGCTACTATGTATAGGATTAGGGGATTATATTCTATGAATTTCATCAAGACTGTAAGGGGAGAGAAATATTTTTTTGGTTGTTAAATGTGCTTTATAAATTTTTATCTCATTGGTAGGTATTTCCTTTCTTCATCAATTTGGTAAAGGAAAAATACTTACTAGATAGATTTTTAATAAAAATCATAGTATAATTAAGGAATCCTTGAAGGGATCTCAACTCCTATGTATTATAAGGAGGGTTAATTTTAATTATTTCCCTAATCTCTTCAAGATCAACCTCAATGACTCAATGGTGAACCATGACTCTAAGAAACATTTTAAAAGTGACTCTGGATGCACATTTATATAGGTTCATTTTCAAGCTATCTTGTTAAATTTTAGTGAACACCATATCAATGTCAATGAAATGTTCATGGTGATAGAAATATTTTACTACAAGGTTGTCTACACAACACTATATTTTCCTCCTAAGGAGAAACTTAAAAATACAGTGCATATCATGCTAATAGGTTTCTTTGACATTCTTTAAATCAAAGGAAATTAACTAATAAAAGTATACTCCCTAAGGTTATCTGAAATTGGTTTCCCCATAATATTTTTGGGGCTATCTAGATTTTATTTTATCTATAGTATACATCAATATAAGAGATCTTAAAAACCATCCATTTCATCGATCAATAATTCTATGATAGGGACTAGAAAGTCATTCTTCGAGAAAATTCAGTTAAGTTTATAGAAGTTGATACATAATATTATATTTTTATTATTATTCTTGATAAAGATAATAATTTCTATACATTTAGGATATTTAACCTCTTTAATAAATCAAGCCTTGATAAAATTTTCCACCTTGGCATCTACCATGGAATCATGAGATGGGTGAATTCTCTTCACATCTTATTTTTTACCATGATGACTGGATGGGAGACCAAGGAAGTGAACATACAATTATGGATTTAATCCCATAACTTCTATGTAATTATATATAAACAAATATTTATTTTTCTTAAGTAACTCAATATACTAATCCTTCTCCTCAAGTAATATGAACACACTAATTAGTGTGGGTCATGGATATTCTTTAGTTCCCAAGTTTAATCAGATGAGTGTGATAATGGTCATTAAAACATATTCTTCAAAGGTAGGATTAGAATCATTAATATTGTTTTTATTAAGACAAGGTTATTCTTATGATTGATCTACCTTTGTATATTCATATGAAGGTGTTGTCTTTATACTTTATTTATTAGGGGTATTGTATTCAGGGGAATTATTATTAGAAATTGGAAAATAGTCTTTTATATCCATTGATACCATGTTGATGGTAGAAAATAAATCCAAGTTTTAAAACTTATTTTGGTGGCGTGACCTTGAATCATCAATGATCCTTATCCCATCAATTTGGTTGATATAGAGTGGGAATATTTCCTTTAAATCATTCTAGGGGATGGCTAGTGTAGCACCTAACCTCTTAGGAACATCTATTTATAAAGGACCATTAGTATGAACCCAATTTCCTTATATTTTATAGTTCGAAACATAGATATACCATTTAATATATAGATAATTTTAAAGATAAAGACTATGTTTGATAACATTCAAGATACGCAACAATGACCTTAAAAAAACAAATAATTATTATCATTTAAATATAACCACTATAACCTAGCCATTAAATTAGTGAGAATGAATAGTATTATCCACAATATTAAATATATATAATTTTCCTAATCATTTCTAATATAATAATTAACATTTTTTAAATAATAGTTTGATTTTTTTAGTAAACCTATTTTATTCTTCAAAAATACATTTTCTTCACAAATGGATTTTCCAGCTTTTTATGAGTGAATATTATAAATATTTTTTGGAAAATTTAGAAGATTTATTTTAAAAAATTAATTTAATTTTTAAATTTAATGGATAAAAATTATCTTAGGATTAATTTTTGATAATTTTCTGAAAAGACTCATTTTTTAATGAATAGCGAAAATGTTGATTTTTATTAAAAAATGTATTTTCTTTTTAAGTATTTAAAAATTAAAATTATATTTTGGATTAGTTTTAAAATTTAATTAGTTTATTATTATTTAATATAATCTAATTATGGTTTTTTAAATGGATTTTATCCTTTAATTTAGTCTAAAAAATTTATATTTAAAAAGGGGATTTTTCATAAAAAACGTTTTTCATTGTGTTTTTATGGTTTAATTTTAAATTAAATTTTGCCACTTATATGTTTTAAATTTTGAAAAATTTATTCCATATCTATAATTAGTTGGTCAAAATTTTTTAAATATTTCCCTTTTATTTTTTGGTCAATATAAATAGCATCCTTAGTAATTTTTATTACCACATTAAAGGGTAAAACAGGTAATTAAAGTTAAAAATAAAATGATAAAGACTGTAAAATGATCAAAACACATGCCTTAATTTTATTGTATGATTCAATTTCTTCCATCATCATTCTAGATTCTTTTATATTAATTTTTTTTCCTATTTAGATAAGATTATGGCTTTTATAATATTTTATTTAAATAAAATTCAAAAATGTCACACTCTTGTTTTTAATAATAATAATACTTTTAACATAGGGATAACAAGAGTATATGTTTATTTAAAAATAATATTTTTAAATATAAAAGTTTTATATTTGTTAACATAATTTATTTTTAAATTTTAGTGAAGGAATAATTACCTAAAATGTTTACACAATGTTGATACCATAATTATTTAATTAATGGAAAAATAAAATAAACAATTTTAAAAATATTAAATGTATTATAATTTGATATAATTAATATTATCTATAAATTTTATATATTTCCATGACATTTTTAGTATTTTTTAAAATAATTGGTTCAAATTCTAAGTGTTGTCTTGATATTATTAAAGTCAAAGTAATAAATACTTCTGAAAATTGAAATTATTGATATTTTATTAAATGATATAAAATTTATAAAAATATTATATTCAGACAAGTGATTATTATATGATTTATAATATCAAACATGGTATATTTATGGGATGTTTTTCTATTTATATTAATTATTTGACCCTCAAAGAGTAAAAATCCTTATTGTCATGGTGAGTTTTAAAAGGGTTAATGAGGGGTTAAAACCAAAAGATAAGGATAAAAAATAGAAAAAATTATATGATTTTTATTAAATGAGATTATTTTGACCCATTATCATCCTATATTCAAAATAAATTATTTTTGAGCCATTTGGAATTGAAATTTTTTTTATATTTATTTAATATTTTGAGAAATTCCATGAGTGCCCCCTCCCCTTCCTTATAAAAGGGGATCACTTATTCTATTTACCTAACACATAAATAACCATTTAATTCATCCATAAAAAACATAAATACCTTTCTATAATCCATACACTAATTATATGGTAATTTTTTAGGTATAATATCAATCTTATAGGTTTTAAGGTGTTAAGAAAAAGAGGTTTTCTAAAGAAGTGGTATAGTTTTCAACTACATGTTTTAGTTTTTTTCTTCTTACAACTCCTTAAAATATTATCCAACCATGATAAAATAGTAACACCAATATAATACATACACTGATATGTTATTATTTTAATTTAATAAGCTATATCCATCTCCAACCTCTGTCAAATGGGAGAGGAATTCATTGTTCATATGTACAGTGGACTACCGCCTCGCGAACTGATATAATTTTTCTCCATTATCATCTCTCAATACTGGTTATAATGACGAAATTAATGTTTATATATTATATTAATGAAATATTTATCATTCTAAAAAGATAATATATCATTTAATTTTTACCTTTATATGCATAGAAAATTGATAAAATCGTTTGAGCGTACGTGTGGACTACCACCTCCATGAAGCGATGTGATCCTTTTTTCATCACCACATCACATGGATGAAATATATAAGTATATTTAAAGAATTAATATGATATTTATGATATTATTATAATTATATAAAGATAAAATTATACTTACCTTCTTTCCATAATGATCTTTGAAAACCAGAAATGTTACTCATGCATAAGTACGGTTTACCGTCTCCATGATTGTAATGTAGCTCATTTGTAATAACCATGTGTAATACTTGAATTTAAAAATTATAAATGATGTATAAAAATGATAATTATTCCATTATTATTATTGTATATGATATATAATGTTTACCTTTTTTACCATAGTCAACTTACCAAATCCATTTTGGACTTATGAAATGAATATAGTCAAAACATCGAATATCAAAACATCTAACATGAATTTAATTAATTTAATAATTAAATATATCATGGTTATAGATAAAATAAAAGGAATAATAAACTTAAAAAATTTCTTAAGTAAGTAAATAATTAACATAATTTTATTATTCTGGAAGATAATGAACGTACATGGTGAGTCAAACTTAAGTTAAGGGACTTTCTTTTAAAAATTATATTTTAGAGTTTCCCATAAAACTATGTTTTTCTTCTATATCAATGTTTTATAAAAATGTTTTAAATAAGGTTTTTAATACTCTACTATGATTTTTTAAAGTCATTTTTACCTATGTTTGACTTTCTATAAAATGGTTTTAAAGAAATCTTTTGTTCATTTTCCAAATGAGGTGCTTTGTGACTTTTCCAATAAAAGTATGGAAGTAATGTTTTTTTTAATTATATGGTATGAGAATATTTTCCCTCCATCATGAATAATATTTTCTTTAAATATTCCTTTATAATTTTACAAGGAACTTTTCAAAGAAAATTTTTTCATTTATAATTTCATAGATTTTTAAATAAGTGATTTCAAAATGGAAAAGTTATTTTCCTCAAAAAAAAATTATGATGCAAGCTTTTATGAATCATGTTATGGTTCTTGAAAATTTTTATGATGATGACTGGTTTCATTATAAATCAAAGATGTGTGGGTCCATAATAGCACTCTAATACATTGTGTATCGAATTCAACCATATTGTTATTACAAATATGGGACAGGTTTAACTGATTAGGTTTCTTCTGATAGATAATGGGAATATACTGTAATGGTTATTCAAATATTAATTATAATGGGTAATCCCTGATTATCCATGATGGTTAATCTAAGTTAATATTCATAAGTTAACAGTGAATTTCTTCCATGATTATATATGATGGTTACTCCAAATTTAACCATGATGGTTATTCCATATGTAAGAGTGAAAATTATAACTTTGTGAAAAAAATCATGTGATATTTCATTAGCACCTCCTTATTTTAATGATTACAAATCATGTTTTTTATGTTTCTAAAAAGTTTAATGTTTTATGATAGTAAATAAATTTCTAGTAAAATTGTGAGAAAAAATTGGATAGGTGCTGATCTGTAGTTAGTTAAATGGATCTACTGCTAGAAAAGATCTACCTTCAAGACATATATACTTCCAGAATAGATCTACCATTGAAAAAATATACTTCTAGAATAGATCTATTGCTGGAAAAATCTATCACTAGAATAAATATACTGTTGGACACATCTACCTCTATAATAGATATATCGTTGTAAAGTTCTACTACTAAACTAATCTTCTATTAGGATGATCTACCACTAGTATGTGCTATCATTCAGGGATTTTATTTTTAAAATTTAATCTCTCTTATGGTTTGTTTATGGAATTAAATGCATTCATACACATGTGGATTTAAGATATTTATTATTTTTAAACCACTCCATGGATTCATTAAATAAAAATTCATACTTTTTTGATTTTTTTCTAGGTATTAGGATTTAGGTTATATTATCATTATTCTCTAATGAATAATTAGACCTAGAGTGATATAAATTCATAAGAACTCCCTCATGTGTGATGTATTTATACATGCACATAGATAAATAACCTACATACACTAAATGAAGAAGAATCTTTAATACACATGCATGTGGAAGGACTCTGGACATCTACATACTAAAATTTGAGGGATTTTTCAAACCTTCACAACACTCTTTTTTTATGTACATTTTGTGGAAGCCATTAAATCTTCTTACAAATACAGGTTCTAGGACCTCTGAAGATTTGAAGCTATTCATATCAAGCAGTATCACTTTTTCCTATCTCTAATCACTTACTCTTTTTTTTATTCTTTATATTTTATCTATGTTTAGTTTTACTCTATTTATCTATAAAAAATAGTCCCATATACTTAACTAGAGAGTGATCAACACTCTCACTAAAATTTATTCATTTTTAAACCCACAAAAACTATGGAAGAGGTCATGTGTGTCTTGTACTTGTTTTTATCCAAGGTATAACCATGGAAGAGTCTTTGTTCCTAGACATCCTTGTGTGCTTTGATCTGTAAAACCTAATTCAGGTTATGGATAAATTTTATTGTTTAATAAACTACTTGGAAGTGGGTTATTTTCAAGTGTATGAGATTAAGTCTCGATTTGAGACTAGACCCCATTTTTAAATACCACTATGTGTTTTATCAGTTTTTTTCTATATTTAAAAGTTTAAAACTGTATCTATTTTAAAATATGTATCAAAAATTTACTTTGATATTTAATATTAAATTGTGTTCTATATAGAGTATTTTATCAAGTTATTTAATTTTAAATGTTAAAGTGATTTCAATTATTATTTTAATTGATCATTGATTCCTCCTAGAGAAACTATTTAAAAAATAAAATTATATATTTATACAGTTTTGATTGACTGAGTGTTTTTATCAAATTGGGTGATTTAAGTTTTAAATTATTTTAAATATAAATTTTATTTGAAACTCAATTCACCCCCCCCCCCCCGCCCCTTGAGTTTTCCTATGGGTCCAACATTTGGTATTAGAATGTTTTAAAAATATCTTTTTATTATGATATAGTTGCAAATTAAAGATCTTAAATTTCTATTTATTATAAATTTATATCTTTATATATAATAATATAAAATAGGGTACTAATACTAATTGGCCTCATTATTTTAATGTTACTAATTATTCTCAATGGAAGATTAAAATGAAAATTCATATTGAAAGTATGGGATTTGAAATTTGGATTGTCATTGAGGATAAATCTGAATTACCCAAAAGAGCTAGCACTGTATGGATTGGTCCTACTAAATAAGCTTATAATAATAACTATAATTCTATTAATTATTTGTATTTTTATGTATGAGATGAATATTTTAATAGAATATGTGAATGTACCACTATATTTGAGATTTGGGATACCTTAATTGTTTCTCATGAAGGAACTTTAAATGTCAAAGAAATGTGTTTGAATACTTATACTATTAAATACGATACCTTTAAGGTGGAATTTGATGATAAAAAAATTGATATTTATCTCATGTTCAATTATATTGTGAATTTGATTCATTCAATTAGAAAACTAATTACTGAAAAATATCAAGTGATACACCTACTAAGAAGTTTACCAGACAGATAGAGAGGAACTTCAGTTTCAATTTGAGATTCATATGATATAAGTAAGTTTCATATTAAAAATATAATAGTCTAGATCATGATGTATGAAGAGGAACTTAAATTTAATAGAGAATAAAAATATGAATAAAATATAATGTCATTAGCTTTCATGACTTATGACTCAAAACAAAAAAAAGGAAGATTATATAATACAGCTCATGTGATAGAGAATCATCTTCTGACAGTTATGAAGAAATGTATCACCTAGCAAAATGATTCAATAAATTTTACAAAATTAATAAATTATTCAAGAAGTAAAACTACAATGTCAAGTATGATAATAGAGGTAACTAGAGAAAAAAAATGTAAAAAGGACGATTCTACAAATGAAATAACATGATATGAATGGAAGAGAAAAGTTCATATCATAGTAGACTATCCTAAGTTAAAGTACAAGAAAAAGTTTATGTACATGTATAAGTTATATAATAAGGCTATGAAATCAACCTAGATTGCTTCAAAATATAGTTTAAGTGATTCGGACTCAAGCAGATAGGATAAGCATGATAGATCTAATATGTGTTTTATGCTAAAAACATATGATGTATCTAATGGTTTTTTCATCTCTAGTTCATAATTTCAACCTTTATGACAATGAAAATAGTGAATAAAACATGTACAATTAATAAATGTTTGAATATTTTAATATTCTAGTGGACACATTCAATTATCTAAAAGATAAATAAAAAGTTAAAAGAAACATCATGCCTTGTCTGATCACCATAAAACATATCTCAGTGTAGAAAAAGGATAAAAATTCTCAACTTATAAAATAAAATAATGAGGTAAAATTATCTAATGAAAAATTAAAAAAGGATCTAGGAATATTCACAAATTGAAGAAATACTTTAACCTGGATTCTTGGAATTAAAATTTCACCTAAGTATAACACAGAAATTTTATACCAACCTGTAGAGAGAAATATCAATAAGACTAAATTTAATTCTAGTTCTAGTTTTACTAATACTATTAATACTTCTTATTATTACCAAACTAATAATTTTTTTATTTATAAAAGTATCAAATATGCCTATAATAATCCTATTAAAAATTATGGATTCATAAATCCCTTATTATTAACATCTATCGGTACAGAAAAATATGGGTACAAAAATTATTTCTTGTTAAATTTTTATAGGAATCCTTGTTGAAAATTTCTAGTAAGGACTTATAGTATCTGTACAGTGGCTGCTCCAAACACATGACTGGGGATTATTCAAGATTCAACAATCTAATCAAATTTTATTGTGTACATGTCACCTTAGGTGACAATTTAAAAGGAAAAATAATTGGTCTTGGTCAAATCGGTAACTCTAATACTATTTTAATTTTCAAAGTTTTATTTTTAGATGGATTAAAGTATAATATTCCTATAATCTCATAGTATTTTGATGATGGTTTCCATGTTAAGTTTGAAAATAATTCCTATAAATTTTTAAATTATGAAAATAATTTAGTTTTCACTACTTTGATAAATGATAATGTATATATTGTTAATTTAGATTCCTTGTTTTCTGAAAACATTTAATATCTAAGATCCTTTAAAAAATATTTTTGGATCTAGCATAGGATACTAAGACACTGAAACATTCATTAAATTATAAATATAACTAGGAAAGGGGTAGTCAAGGATCTGGATAAATTGGATTTCAAAAATGAAAAAGTCTGCAACCCTTGTCAAAAAGGGAAAAAACACAAAATCTCTTTCAACCCAAAGAAATATGTTTCAACTTATCAACCCCTAGTTTTAGTTCACATAGATTTTTTTAGACCCTCTAGATTTTCTAGATTAAATGGTAAGCACTATTTTTATGTTCTATAAGATGACTTTTTTAGATACATTTTGGTATTATTTCTAGCTCAAAAAAATGAATCTTTTCCTATTTTCCTAAGTATTCTAACTCTTTAGAAAATATTAGTGGATTTAGAATTAATACCTTAATAATTGATCACAGTTGTGAGTTTTAAAATCAATATTTTGAATCATTATTCCCACAACATGTCTATAATCATAAATTTTCTTCTCCTAGAATCCCATAGAATAACTGTGTAATATAAAGTAGAAATATAACCCTTCAAGAAATTTCTCGTACCATTCTCAATGAGTATGATTTACTTATTTATTTTTTTGGTAAAAAGATATGAATACAGCCTTCTATATAATCAATTTATTTCTTACAAATCCTCTTTTAAATAAAACACCATATGAATTATGGAATGGAGTAAAACTAAAGGTTGATTACTTTAGAGTTTTTGGTTGTAATGTATTTATTCCCAATACAAAGGATAATTTAGAAAAAAATTCATCCAAGAGTGATGAAATAATTTTACTTGGATATTTTATTACTAGTAATTAATATATGGTATTTAATAAATGTACTAATATTATAAAAGAATCTATACATGTAAAGTTTGATGAAACAGGTCCACATGAGTCTAAGACTCATTTATAAACCTTAAAGATGATATATCTAATATAAATAAAAATGTTAAACTTTTTGATAGTTCGATAAAACATGTAGAAATATCTTCTAGTTCTATTGAATAACCTAAACCTACAACTATATAGGATAATGAAATATCCAATACTTATTTTCCTAGAATTTTTAGGAATCGTAAATATCATTACTTATATATTTTAGTTAGAGACCTAAATAGAGTAACAAAAACTAGATCTTATATTAGAAATCAGGTTGAACATAAAGTTTTATTATCACATCTTGAACCTAAAAACATCAATGATGCAATTAATGATGAATTCTGGGTAATGAAAATTCAATAAGAACTCAATCGATTTCAAAGAAATAAAGTATAGTAACTAGTGGATATACCTAAAGGAATTATAACCAATAGCACTAAATGGGTGTTTAGAAACAAGGTTGATGAGTCATTCACAATATTTAGAAACAAATATAGATTGGTTTCACAAGGATATAGTCAATAGGAAAGTATTGACAATGAGGAAACCTTTACACTAATAGCTAGACTTGAATCTATTAGAATGATTATTTATTATGCAACACATTTTAATTTCAGACTATATCATATGGATATTAAGAGTTCATTTCTAAATGGTTATATAATTGAGGATTTTTTTTTGTTGAACAACCCCATAGATTCCAAAATCCTCATTTTCCAAATCAAGTTTTTAAATTAACAAAAAACTTATATGGTTTAAAATAAGCTCTTAATATTGGTATGATAGGCTCAAATAATTTTTTATTTATAAAGGTTTTACTAAAGGAATATATGATCCTCCATTATTTATAAAAAATTCAAAATATGTTTTAGTGGTTCAAATTTATATTTATGATATAATTTTTGGATCTTCTATAAATTATTTGTGTACCTATTTTTCAAAAATGATTAAAAGTGAATTTGAAATGAGTTTAATGAGTGAGTTAAAATTATTTCTTTGTTTTAAAATTATTCAAAATAAATATGGAATTATTTTAAATCAAATTAAATACACGAAATATCTTTTAAAAAGTTTTGGTATGGATAGAACAAAGAGTAGCGATACTCCTATGAGTAAAACCTGTAAACCGGATCTTAATGAAACTGGAAAAAAAGTTAATCAAACCAATTATAGAAGAATGATTAGAAGCTTTATATATTTAACTATTATCTGACTAGATATTCTATTTAGTATATTTATGTGTTCCCATTTTCAAGCTAATCCTAAATAATCGCATTTATTTACTTTCAAAAGAATTATTAAGTACCTAAAGTATACAACCAACTTAGGATAATTTTATCCTATAGTACAAGTATTTGATCTAGTAATTTATTCAAATGAAAATTTTGGTAGTTTTAATTTAGATAGAAAAATAACCTCTGGAACATGACATCTTTTGGGAAAGTCACTAGTTTCTTGGTGTATTAAAAAACAGAATTTTGTTGCACTATCTAATATTGAAGCTGAGTACATAGTTGCGGGAAATTTTTGTGCAAAGATTATGTGGATAAAACAAACTATACTGGACTATGGATATCAATTTTTACATGTACCTATAAATTTTGATAATGTAATTATGATAAATATATCTAATAATCTCTTATCTTGTTCTAGGAAAAACATATTGATATAAGACATCACTTTTGAGAGATCATTTTTAAAAATGTGGTATAACTCTTGAATTCATTGGAAATGAACATCATCTTGCTGATACATTTATAAATCCTTTTAATTATAAGAGATTAAGTAATATCATACATGAACTAGGAATGATAAAATTTGATTAGTTATTTATCTTCAGATTTACTTTTTAGAAAACTTCTACCAATGGTAATCCACCATTGGTGATCTAATATTGGTGATCCACCATTAGTAATCTAATATTGGTGATCCATTGTTGGTGAAATAATGTTGGTAATCCACCATTGGTGATATAACATTGGTGATCCACCATTGGTGATCGACAGTTGGTGATCCACCATTGGTGTTCTATTCTCTGAGTGCTTCTAATTGAATTCCATCATTCATGTTTCTTTTAAGAGATTAAATTTTTATTAGGTTTATTTTTATATATTTTTTATATTTTTCAATTATAAATCCCTAAATGATAAAATAAACTTGAAATTGAAATTTTATAACCCTATCTCTCATGCCTCCTTTGAACCTACCCTTCTCCTTTCTCTCTCGATCTACAACCCGCCTTTCATTCACCCTTCTTCATTCAAACTAGTGTAAAGATGTTGAGAGTCATACATGTTGTTGTTTAGACTCCTAAATAATTGAATCTCTCAAATAAATCATGGGGTAAATCTATTCACACCAACTTTGTTGATCCAAAGAACCCCCAACTCTCATCCTGAGTTGTTGTTGAAAAGGAAATAAATGTTGAATGGTTAATTTCAAGAAAGTCACTAGTGATAAAAGTGATATATAATCAATAATGGATCGAATGGTTTTCTAGGAATGACTGACCATTATATCCTAGGTTGTTTAACTAATTTTATCAATTTGTATAGTATTATTTTTATGAAAATACATATGTTATTAGGACTATGATTAATAGAAAATAAGTGAGATTTTCATCAAAATAGTGGTCTGGATTCCTTAATGTACCTCATAAAGGTATATCTAATTATTTTCAGGGATCTATTACCAAAAATAGTGATTTTTCATGTATGAGGATTCCTTATTAGAGTTAATTAGAAATTTTGATGCATGAAGGCCTATAGTTTTAGATATTGATGGTTAATGCAGTCATTTGTTTTAGTTTATCCAACATATGCTTTATCCTAGGAAGGGGGACTTTAGCACTATAGGGTACCGAGATTTATTTTTCTTATTTATTATGAAAAGAAGATATAAGATAAACTATTGAAGATAATTGATGGTTCATATAATGGAAATGATAAAGACTTTATGTAGATATAATTCTTTGATCTACCCCAAGTTCATTTCAGCTATGTTGGAACCCAAAAGTTTAGTCCCTAAAGATAAATAAACTAAAATTAGATGTGGAGGATATTGTCTAAGTTATTTTACCTAAAATATAATAAAGGTTAATTAGAACCCTTGGCTGAGTAAATGGGTGGCTAATGATGATAAAATTTATGATAGTTTTAATCCTATGTTTCACCCTTTTAGGTATAGATAACTAGTTGATTCTAGCTTAGAGCTAGATAAAGTTTTGGTATTTTCCTCTGATGATGAAGTTGAGGTTTATGTTGAAGAAGAAGAAGCTATAGATAGATAAGAAAACTCAGTACCAATTTTAGTATAGGAATTAAGAAATTATAATGTGGTTAGAATCCATAATGTTTCTTATGAACCTGGTAGTCCATCTCTTCCTCTTCCTGCTAGAGAAATATTACTATATAAAGGAGAATATTCTGAAGAAACTAAAGTCTCAAATGAAAAATAGTTTGAGAGATATTATTCTAAGAGATCAAGGTATATTTTTGAAGTGTATTATGATTTTAAGGATATAAATAGTGATGAGTTTCAGGATTCTAAAAGGTAATATGGGAATGTTTTTTGTGATAGAGGTGAGGATAGAAAACCTTATAAGGGGGATAAATACATGGGATCTTCTCAACTAGGGATTAACTATTCAAAGTTAGATAATGATGATGATGATGATGATGACCATGTAATACCACCTGATCATGGTGAAATTGTCATCTCTATTTCTAAAAAATATCCTAAGTGGTCTCTAATTGAATAGATTGATGAGGTAGGACAATTAGAAACTTTTCCTTCTGGTGTTCCAACAGTTGGGACTGGATATGAGGAAGTTTACCAGCCTAGCCAAGAAAGGATTCCATCTCATCCTATTTATCCTTATCTTCCTTATAGTTATGTGACTAAATAGGAATTGGATGCATTTAGAGTAATACTTTTATCATATATAAGTGGGATTCTTAGATCCACACCTCCTCAAGAGACCAAAATCGGTGAAGTTGATACCATATGGATATTCAGATTAGTCATCTCTCATATACAACCTAAGATGATTATGAAAATTCAAGAACTAGAAATTGAGAACAAGAAGTAGGATAATATGGTGGAAGAAGTTAGATCCATAATTCAGGATATGAGAGGGAGAATTTTTGAAAGTCTGTTATCTATTTTGGAGATATTTAAGTCTCTACCTATAGCTGGTGCTTTCACTTTTATTGATCCACCTACTTATCCTCCTTCATTTTATATAGATATGATTGATCCATTTTTAGAGAGTAACTACATGTTATCATGGGTGATCTTTCTATCTATCATCAAGAGGAACTTCATCAGATAAAGTCACATGGTGGTCATATTTATAAGTTGGTTAGATAATGATTTAATGGGGCTATGAGTGATAGAGAGACTATCACTGAAGCTATTAATTATTACCTTTCAAGGATTTATACAAATCATTAGCTAAATTATCACTTTTGGTTTCTTAATGAGAATATAATTATGCTTCCTATGACTAGGGAATTAAAATATAAATTAAATCAACTAATTTTTTTGGCCCCTCTACTCAAGATTTTCATGGAATAGAATAAGGATTTATTCAATGTAATGGAGTATGGTGGAATCATTATCATGGATTTTATTTAGTTAATGAGACTGTTTTATTCCTCTATGATTGAAATAGTGGAACCTTAGGCTATAATTTCCTCTACTATCACTTATTCTCCCTCTTCATCACCCCTTCCTATATATTTTCAACCTTTTTACATGACTCTAGTTTAGGCACTTCAGTATGTCATGCCTATCATGATCGGGGAACCTCCTCCACCTACTCTTAAACCCTCTGCCTCAACCTATGTACCACCAGTTACTGACAAAGGTAAGGATCCAGTGGTTCCTTTTTCTCATCGAGAATAGATTGGTTAAAATTCCAATTATTTTTTGATAGGTATTTTATTTTCCTTTTATTATTTTTGGGATGTAACATTTCACATTTTTATCTAATTCTAATTGTATGTTGTTCATATCTACATATTTTATTTTATTTTATTTTATTTTGATAACCCTAGAAGTGGGAGTATACATGAATGGAATTTAAGATGGTACTTATCACATCAATGATTTTAAATTTTAAGCATAAAATTATTTATACTCATATATACTTATCTTTGAATCAGTTTTTATATACACGTTTATAAATTCCATGATTTGTGATCATCAAAATGGGGGATAATGTTAGCAGCTTGTTATTTTAATGATCACCAATCATTTTTGTTATGTTTCTAAAAAATTTATTATTTTATTATTGTAAATAATTTTATAGTAAAATTGTTAACAAATTTGAATAAGTGCTGATATATTGTTTGTTCAATGGATATACTACAAGAACAAATCTAACATCATGACATATCTACCGCCAGAACAGATCTACCACTGGAAACATCTATCATTAGAATATATCTACCACTGGACATATTTATCACTGGAATATATCTAATACTAGACTCGTATTCCACTAGAATAGATATATCATTAGACAGTGCTACCACCAGGCTTATATACCACTGGGATGATCTACTACTAATCTATGCTACTGTTTAGTAATGCTACCTCCAGAGTGATACTATTGCCATCCATATTTCCTTTTATAAATTTAATATATCCAATGAATAGTTTAAGAAATTAAATATAGTAAAAAATATGTGGATTTAAGAATCATTATTCTTAAACCACTCCATGGATGTATTGAAGAAAAGGTCAATCTTTCCTAATTTTGTGCTTAGTACAAGGAATCAGGTTATATTTTCATTATTCTCTAATGGATAATTTGACCTAGAGTGATATAAATTCATAATAATTCCCTTGAATGTGTTGGATTCATACATGAATATATAACTCTAACCTTCATACACTTAATCAAGAATAATATTTAACACACCTGTGTGTAGAAGGACTCTAGACATCTACATACTGAAAGTAGAAGGCTTTTCCAAAACTTCACAACACTTTGTTTTTATATACATTTTGTGGAACCTGTTTTAAATTATTAAAAAGACATATTCAAGGACCTATAAATATATGAATCTATTTAGATTGATCAGAATCATTTTTTCCTATATCTAATCACTTTCTAATTTTGTTTATTCATTATATTTGAGTTTTGTTTAGTTTTACTCTGTTTATATTTAAAAATAATTCTCTTATACTTAATTGGATAGTTCTTGACACTCTCTCACAAATTTATTCATTTTTATACCCATGATAACTATGGAAGAGGTCTTGTTTGAATTTTACTTGTTTTTATCCCACATATAACTATGGAAGTGGATTTTTTTAGATATTCGTATATGTTGTTGTCTGTAAAACCTGGTCCATGTTTTGGATAAAGTTTATTATTTAATAAACTTATTATAAATATTTGATTTATAAGTGGAGGTGATTAAGTCTCAACTTGAGACTGAACCCCTTATTTAAATTTCATTGTGTATTTTATTAGGTCTTTTTTTCCATATTTAAAATTTTAAAAATGTATCTATTTTAAAATCTATATCAAAACATTACTCTAATTGTTAATCTTAATTTGTGTTATATATAGAGTATTTGATCAAGTAATTTAGTTCGAAAAGTTAAAGTGATTTCAAAGTTTATTTTAATTGATCATTGATCTCTCTTTGAGAATATATTCAGAAGATTTTGACAGATTTTTGAGTATTCAAATCACCTACAAAAAACTGTTTGACTTATGTAACACCTTTTTATTTATCTAAAAATTATATGGTTCAAGTTATATTTTCATTTGATTTTAAAATATTGACTCTACCAACACTCTTGAAAAAGTAAATTTCACAAAGGACCTGACCATTTACTTTCTTGAAGTTAGTAATCATGTTGGAAGATAAAGGGGATATAAAATAAATCCTGATGTTTGGATTTAAGGTATGAATTATTTTTTTATTTTATAAATATGAAACATTTTTGTGTTTATATTGATGAATCATAAGGATATAATTCATATATTTTATTATAGTAATGATTTATTAAGGAATAAGATGATGAATCATAGTTAAAGTTTTAAGAAGGAAGTTGATGGAAGGATGTGTTTATGTATAAAGTTTTAAAAATTGTGATATGGTGGTATTTTATCAATATTATGGGAATCATGAAAAACCTAAGGATTTTTTTCTATAGTATGTTTTGTTTTCAAAAATTTGAAACATATGTTATATGTAATCAATACAATTGAAAATAGGGTAGTGAAAAGGTTATAATTTTTTGAGATATTTATTTAATTTCGATAAATGTTTGAGTTATATGTAACCCTTAAGTTTAGAATATGAAAAATTTTATTTGAGGAAGAATTCATTTACTTTTTTGGGATATATGTTTAAAATTATGGATAGACTTTAGGGTTTATATGACCTTTGTTTTTTATGTAATTATCGATTATTATAATTTAGGGGATGAAAAGTGAAAGGTATGAGATAATCTTTGAGGTTAAAACATTTCTTAAATTTTGAATATATAAAAGTTATTTTTATTATGGTTATAAAATTTCTATGAATATTATAAGAATTATATTAATATAGTTGTAGAAAAAGTACAACTCATAGGTTGAGTGACCACCCATCATAATAGGTAAGGCTGCAAGGCTTGAACCCAAAACCAAAAAGCAATATGGGTGAATCAACTACCACTAGCCTACATGATGTCCTAGTTAGTGTGAAATTGTTTTCCTTTAATTAAACAATCTGATATAAAAAGTTTGGATTCATTTTGGGAACATATTTTTTATCGTATAGATGACTAGGGGATTGGAAATTTATTTGGTGATTAAGTGATTAATGTTATTTTAAAATAAGTTCACTATTTTGGGAACCTTATATGGTTAATATTAATAGAATATTATGGGATTTTATTTAAAGAATAAAGTTTGGATTATATTTTGGAAGAATATATTATCTTAATATGGCTTTATCATTATTTGGGTTATTTATAGAAATTGTTAGCATATCTTAGAGATTATATGATTAGCGAAATTATATTTTTGGTATGATACATTAATAGTGATTGATGTTATTAGAAGATAAATGTTAAATTAATCTTGAAAGATTATTTGATTAAATCCTTCTAATTTTTCAGTTTCAATATTAGTCTGTAATATTTGATAAATTTAATGATATTTATTTATTAAATGATCTAATTTAAACTTTCGGTATTGTTAATTATTTATATGTTTTATCGAGACGGTTGGGTGTGTGTGTACAAGTACTTAAGCAAAGGCCTCCCATTTTAGTTATGTATTTCGATGCTTATCGCCAACCTCTAGACTATAGAGGTGGGATTGGGGTAGTTGTGGTTCAGCCTTCCATCGGCCATGTGGGCTCCAGTGGGTCGATTCATGATAGAATTAAAGTAGTTTTTCTTCATATTAAGGTTTATTAATTTTTGTAATTATCTTATCTTGTCATAACCATTGGTTTTGGATAATTTACAAAGATGATAGGAATATATTTTTAACCTTTTTTGGATTATTTGATCTATTATAAGTTGATTATAGTGCTTCAAGGAAAAAAAATCATCTTTAATACTCTTTATTTAGAGAAAAAAGATGAGATCATGTTGGGAATTGATTAAAGAGTGAAATTATACTTGTCAAGTAAGTATATTTACTTATGTTCTTATTCTATGAAATAAAAAAATTCCTCAACTTTAAGAAAAAATTGAATAAAAAACATTATCCATTTACTTTTATTATCGATAAATCAATGGCCTTTTAACCTATCACCGATTTACGATTTTGTGATAGTTAACTTTCTCATGATCATGTTCTTTATTACACTCTATCAGTTATTTGAAGTTATTTTATTCTTTAATATCCATATTTTCACCTCCCAATTATTTTCTCCTACTTGAAATACTATTATTTGTTATTCCAAATGAACTTTATACTTCTCTTTCCCTTTTTTCAAGAGGAATTTTTAATAAACCTTTTTACGTTGTGGGTTTTTAACAAAGGTATTTTGAAAAGTAAAACCATGGTTACTAAATTAGAGTTCAAATTGTGAGGACTCAGTTTATTAAATGGGGGAATGTAATATCTAAAAATTTAAAAAAAAAATACTATGTTTGATAGCATACAATATATGCAACACCAAGCCTAAACAAATAACAAATTATTATTATTTAAATGTGACTATTATAACCTAGCCATTAAATTTTTTTGAATAAATAACATTATCCATATTATGAAATACATATAATGGTTCTACTCATTAATAATTTCTTAATTAATTTTTTGTAAATAATCACTTGAATTTTTTAGTAAATTCATTTTATTATTCAAAAATGGGTTTTCTTAGTTTTTATGAGTGGATACTATAATTATTTTTTAAAAAAATTTAAAAATTTATTTGAAAATTTTAATTTAATTTTTTAATTTATCTTGTTAAAATTATATTAGGATGATTTTTTGTGAATTTTCTAAAATGATTCATTTTTTAATGAATAGTGAAAAAAACAAATTTTTATTAAAAATTGTATTTTATTTTTAAGTATTTATAAAGTAAAATTATATTTTGGATTATTATTTAAATTAAATTAGTTTATTATGATTTAAAATAATCAAATTATTTCGTTTAAAATGGATTATAATATTTTTAATTTAGTATCAAAACATTTTATATTTAAAAGGGAAGTTTTTCTAAAAACTTGTTTTTCATTGTGCTTTACCGATTTAATTTTAAATTAAATTCTTCCACTTATGTTTTTTGAATTTTTAAGAATTGATTCCATACTTGGAATAATTGGGTCTAAAATTTGTAAATATTTTCCATTTATTTTTTATCAATGTGAACAGTAACCTTAGTAATTTGTGTTGCCACAGTAAAGGGTAAAACGAGTAATTAAAGTCAAAAATAAAATGATAAGGACTATAAAATGACCAAAACACTTTAATTAATTTTATTTTATGATTAAATTTCATCCATACTCATCCTGTATTCGGTTATATGTAATTTTTTGACCATTTTGATGAGATTATGACTTTTATAATATTTTATTTATGGAAAAGTTAAAAATGTCACACTCTTGTTTTTAATAATAATAATATTTTCAACATAGGGATAACCAAAGGATATGTTTGATTATAAATATTACTCTGAAATATAAAATTTTTATATTCATCAAGGTAATTTATTTTTAACTTTTATTAAAAAAATAATTACCATAAATGTTTTCACAACATTGATGAAGTAATTATTTAATTAATGGAAAAATAAAATAAAAGATATTAAAAATAGTATGAGTATTATAATCTAATATAATTAATGTGATACAAGAATATTATAGGTTACCATTAAATTTTTATGATGTGTTAAAATAATTCTTTCTAATTCTAAGTGTTTTCTTGATATTATTAAATTCAAAGTAATAAATAGTTCTAAGAATTCACATTTTTTTATATTTTTATAATATATAATATTTTATTAAATGATGTTAAATTTCTAAAAATTATAGATTAATCCATGTGATTAGGATATGGTTTATAATATCAACCATGGTCTATTTATGGGTTGTTTTTTATTTATAGTAATTATATTGATCCTTAAATAGTAAAAATCCTTATTGTCATGGTAAGTTTCAAAGGGGTTAATAAGGGGTTAAAACCAAAACATAAGAATAAAAACATAAAAAATATATATAATTTTTATTTTATGAGATTATTTTGATCCATACTCATCCTATATAATAAATAAATCAGTTTTGAGTATTTGTAATTGAAAATTAATTTATATTAATTTAATATTTTGTGAAATTCCATGAGTACATCTCCCCTCTATTAAAAAATGGAATCTATTCTTCTATTTACTTCACACTTAAGGAAACTTTTTTCATCCAATAAGTACATAAATACCTTTATAGATCCTATCCTCTCATTATAGTGTCCTTTTTTAGTCATAATACCAATCTTAGAGGTCTTAAGGTGTTAAGCGTAGGAGGTTTTCTAAAGAAGAGGTATAGTTTTCAACTGCATGTTTTAGTTTTGTTTATTCATACACATCCTAAAAATACTCTTAAACCATGATAAAATAATAAAAATATCATCCTAAATATAATTAAATATTATTATGTTAATTTAATAACCTATATTCATCTCAAACCTCCATCAAATAAGAGACGAATTCATCATTCTTGAGTATGGTGGACAACCGCCTCATGAACCGATGTAATTTTTTCCATAAAATCATCTCAAAAATGGTTATAATGATAGAATTAATGTGTCTATATGATATTAATTAAATGTTAATCATTTTAAAAAGATACTATATCATTTAATTTCTTACCTTTCCATTCACTGAAAAATGATAACGTCGTTCGTGTGTGCGTGTGGACTACCACCTCCACGAAGTAATGTGATTCATTTTTCATCACCACATCACATGGATGATATGTATAAGTATATTTAAATAATTAATATTATATTTATCATATTATGATAATTATTTAAATATAAAATAATACTTACATTCTTTCTAAAATGATCATTGAAAAATGGAAATGTTACTCATGCATACGTACGGCCAACAGTCTCCAGGATTGTAATGTAGTTTTTTTTTCATAGCCATATTTAATGGTTGAATTTAAAAGTATAATTTATAAAGAAAATGCTAATTATTCCATGATTATTATTTGATATATGATTTAATTCTGACCTTTTTTACCATATTTGACTTACTAAATCCATTTTGGACTTATGAAATAAATATTGTCAAAACATCTTACATCAAAACATCTCACATGAATTTAATTAATTAAATAATTAAATATAGCATGCTAAGAGATAAAATAAAAGGGATAATAAATTTAAAAAATTTCTTTAGTAATCAAATAATTAACCTAAGTTTATTATTCGGGAAGATAAATAACGTACATGACATGTCAAACTCAAGCTAAGGGACTTTCTTTTAAAAAATATCTTATAAAGTTTCACTTAAAACTCTATTTTTCTTCTATATCCACATTTTCTAAAAAAATTAAATAATTTTTTTAATATTATTCTATGATTATTTAAATTCATTTTTACTCATGTTTGACTTTTTAAAAAAATGGTTTGAAAGGAAACTTTTTGTCATTTTCCAAATGAGGTACTTTGTGAAATTTATAAAAAAGGTATGCAAGGAATTTTTTTTAACATATATGACATGAGAAGATTTTAATATCATCATGAATAACCCTTTCTTATAAGATTCCATTAAAATTGCATAAGTATCTTTTCAAGGTAAATTTTTTCCTTTATAATTTCATAGATTTTTAAATAAGTTATTTCAAAATGGAAAAGTTATTTTCCTTAAGAAACTTTTTTATGATGCGGGATTTTATACATCATGTTATGGTTCTTGGAAATTTTTTATTATGATGGGTGGTTACATTATAAACCAAATATGGGTGGTTCTATGATATCCATCTAATTCATTGGGTATGTAAGTTTACTATATCATTATTCTAAATATGGGATAAAATTAACCAATTAGGTTTCTCCTAAGAGATAATGGGAATATACTTTGATGGTTATTACAATATTAAATTTGATGGTTAATCCATGGTTATCTATGATAGTTACTCTGAGTTAATGTTCAAAAATATATTGTGAATGTCTTCCATGATTATCTGTGATGTCTACTCTAAATTTAACTATGGCGTTTATTCCATATGTAAGAGTGAGAAGTGTAACTTTGTGAAAAAGTTTTCATGTGATTTTAAAATTTGAAGAAAAACCTTCATGAGTTTATTTTGTCTTAAATATTTCTAATGAAATTTTTTATGAAATTTTTTTGACAAAGATTATTATCTCCTGGGTAAAAAAATGGTTTATTTTGAGCCCAAATTTTATTTTTAAAAGGAAAATTTTAATAATTATTCATGGACTAATGGTTTATTTCTTTATTTTTATGTATCTTACTAAGATTTTTGTGCTCATGCCACAGTTAAAAATGTTTTTCATAGGTTTTAATGATGGTAAAGGTAAATTAATAAGTAAATTTAAAAGTTTTGAAGATTTTTCATGAAAAGAAATCATGTTTTATTTTAAAAAAAATACTTTTTGAAAAAAAAATGGATACTAAATAAATGTGTCCACTTTATATATATATATATGGGATTTTTATATAATATTTATGACCTAAATCTATAAAACCATAATCCTAAAATATATTTTATAATTAAATAGAATTAAATTTATTCTAAATACACTAGATTAACTAATGTTTAAGGTTGGGTCCTCACATACCATGTACCATGATGAAAAAAGGGGGAATCGTTATCATGAAGCACTCTTAAATGCTCATTGATAGGGTATTACAGGAACTGATGGTAATAGAAAAAATAGACACATGTGAGTGTTTCTAGGGTCAGCCAAGAAAATAATTGAATGTATTGTCTTGGTCAATAACTATGAATTCATTATTTTAATCAAGCTCACCAAATTATATTTTCAGGTTGATCTTCCCTAAGGGATTTTATACACTCTTATTGTAGCTCTGAATGGTCAATCCTAAGGGGGTTAAATAAATATTCTTGAGTCTAAGACAACGAAGGGTCTAAGAAGAAATGAGGTTAATCCTATAACCATTATCTATAAAAACTCAGTGTATGAACGCATCATTGAGGTGTTAGTAAATATATAGGTGTTGGTGTGTCCTTGGACCACTGCCTCATGGTCTTGATCTATAAAAGAGATCATGGTGTGACACTAACAGATCATGTTCATCATAATAATACATGTCTAAAACCACCACCATATCATATTATTTTGAACTTTTTAATGCCTCTATGAGGTATTCTCTTATTTCTATGGATAGAAAAAGCATCCAAGATCAAGATTTGTGCTAGAATTATGTAAAAATGAATTAATACATCATATTTCAAGGAAAATTTCTTGGGTTTATTATTCTATAACTGCTCTAAATTCTAGGGTGTCAGGGTCTGAGGTGTTTGTGGTAGTGGTAACACTAGAACATTTTATAGAGGATACTTTATGGTGGGAGAATTAGAATAACCTAGAATCATGGTAATTTTAGATTAAATACAAGGTGGCACTCTATATAAATGATCCACCAACCAAATCAAATATGGGAATACAATGGAGGTCCTAAAACCATGCCATTTCACCTGCTAATATCTCTAGATTATCATCGTCCTTATTTCACTAAGATGAATAGTATTTTCTAGAGTAACTTTGGGACTCCTGGTCATACCTCGATTTTGACTTCTTCCTCAGTGAACCCTTCCATGGGTGTAGTTATAGGTATTTGTTTTATATGACTCCTCTCTACCATTACATGGATTTTTAGTCATACAATATTAATGGAGGGAAAAAAAGGATTCTTCCTCAGAGGAGGGTTCCATTTAGTGGGGTGATTTCCATTATCTCAATTTCAATGGAATGAAGTCCATAAGAGTCTATAAAGATTTTGGGATTCCTGGGGTATCCTCTTCTAGTTCCTTATTCTTTTAGTTTCTATTGTTCCTAATTTTGGAGGTTTTATGGTAGAGTGTTCCATAATCAGAGTTTCATAGGTAATTAGGGTCACAAATGGTTAATTTAGTCATGTATTTATGATATATTGCACGTAGACAATAGACTTACGGGCGATCCGGTCATTGAATTTTCATTTCTTTTTCAAATACCTCTATCTATTCCCCAAATTCCTCAAATGGGGTTATATCCACATGGTCCACATCTGAATTATCATTATTGAGTTCCACCATCCCTCTAGTAACCATCCTTTAGAGAAGATGTTTAAATATAGAGTGGTCTTGGATGGTATGTCCCAACATTTATTGATAGGGAAAATAATTGGGATGATCCTCAAGACTCGCATAACTGGGATTATTGGCCTCTAGTGGAGTTATCATATTCCGTTCAAGGATACAAACTAAGTACCCATGGAATTGTTCATATTAGAAGAAAATATAAGACTTACTCTTTCTGGTCTCAAATCCATGATAAGTTTGGTCTTCTTTATTAATCTCATAAGGGTATTAGGTGAGAGATACACTAAGAGGGGGGAAATCAAGGTATGAGAACTATTTACAATTATTTCTTAACCCAAACCCACCACTTATGTATTATAGAATATGAATAATTCATGTAGTAAATAATGATTTTATTTGGTTCACCCACACTAGGAAAATTCAAGTAGCATGGAATCAGTGATGTGTCAATGCACTAGAATCGAGTAATATCACTGATGTGGTTGTAAGTTTAGGATATGTTTGGGGTAACTCCCATTACGATATTTAGCGTAGGGTCATCACCACCCAAGTAACACTTCCTTCACCTTCACTCACTAAAATAGGATATGTTTTACTACATTTTCATATAGGCCAACACTAAACAACCACATTGTTTTTGTTTCACTAATTATAGATGAGTGCCTTTGAACTCCACATTTATATTTCAAAGGTTGTCAATAAATACCTCCTTGAATTGAACAATCAAATTCCCATGAGCTAACATGGAAAATCCATCTTATTATCCTTTGGAAATATGCCTAATGGGTGTCACACTATCCTCAATCTTCCTTTTAGTATAGAATTAAATCTTCCTCACCTACTAATATAGTATCTGATATATCAATGATGTTTTTCCTCTCTTTATCAGATTCGGATGTATCAATTGAATTACTCATTATCTTCTCCTCTCTATTTCTAATATAGCTATGTGTTCTCTCTCATTATTCACACTTTGGATCTCCAACAATAATAAGGAAAGATATATCCATAATTCTAGATTTATTACCTCCAATTTAAGATATATTCTTCTCTTTTCCCCACATGAAAATCTCCAAGTATTCATGAGTATTATGGGAAATTTTTTCATTTTATATTCTATGGAAACATAGTAAAAACAATATAAATATCTCAATTATCTTCAACTAAATATATTTCATAATCCCCTTTCAAAAATATAGAATGTTTAGCTCTGGGATTATATTGACTAGATACCTTCATGGCATAAAAATACTCTTCACATCATGACATGAATTAATTTGAGTTCCTTCATGATGTGGTACTCCTATTCATAGTGTGATTCCTGGTCAAAGAATATACCCCAAAAAATAATCAAATATATCATATTTAACCCTTTGAGATTCACTGTGTGGACCTTAAATTCATCTGCATATTATAGCATAGATCTTAAAATCCATTTTGATCCTCAAACTGGTCTTGGCGTGACGCTCTCATTTATAGCACAAACCTTACCAGAATAGAATCACTAAAATATACCTAAATTTATTCATGTCATGATCCTCAATATCATGGTGTGGCCACCTATAGCCCAAAACAAAAAATTCTTATAGTTGGACTCTCCTGGTATAGATTTTCCTTCCATGGAATGACCTTTAGATAGATTGTACCATTGAAATCCGCTTCAATATTCTTCTTGTGATGATAACTGTTATAGTGTGATCACAAGAACCCCCAAATCTTGAAAATGATGTAACCCTATAAATATTTCCGTTAAAATTTTGAAATTCAATCATAATGTGACTTTCATATTTATTGAATGGGATATTATTTCGTATGATATATTATGGAACAATCATTTTATTCACAACATGGACACCTATAATTTGAATTATATCAGATAGATTTAAATTGTTGCTTCTTATTTGCAATGTGAAGGGTCTTTTCATATAAAAATGTAAAAGGGATTAACCTTAAAAATTCTATATTCCAACATTATGAATCTGCCCTCACATAACATCATTTAATGTTGTGGTGTGTAATGAACTCTATGTAAATAAGGGAATTTTCCATTTACTTATACTTCATATGCTTCACTACATGACCTATATAGTCATGATGTGAGTTGTATCTACTATATGGAACATGAACTTCATCTACTAGCTTCTTCCAAAACTCTCTTTTGGTTTTCTTCTTGATGATAACTCAAATATTAATGACTAATAAATTCAAAAATTCTAACATCCAACTCTACTATCAGGATTCCATCAATATTTCCCTTATGAATCAATATGTTTTCATAGAATCTAAGACTTTAACTCCAATATAGTCACCTCTAATGGGTTAATAAAAAATCCAAAACTATCCAATTAACAATCCTATATTGAATATTAACAATCTCCCCATTTTATTATTTGTAAACACCTCTAAATATAAATCCATTACCTTTTCTACTGTAGAAAATGCCTCCCCCTTTTAATCCAATTCATATATAAGTAACCACAATGCTTTCTTATCCTTTTTAAGGGTTAGGAAAACTTCTTCTATGCTTTTGTGTGAGCTTCTTCTCAGTATTTATGGATTAATTGTGGACCCATGATTCTTTTTTTCCCATTTAATATTAAATCTAATGACTTATACTTGATCCATTATAATATTTTTAAATACTACCATAGATTATATTCTTGTGAGATAATTTCAATAATTTTGATACACCTCTATCTCCTAATTCCAAATAGATAAATCTCTAATTATTATTTCATTTGAAAGATTCATTGAGAAAAACACTTGTGATGATGCAACTTAAGAGGATGTGGCAATGGAATGATCATAAATAACTATTCTCCCCCAACATTAATACAATAATGAGCACCCAAAACTTCTAAATCTAATCATTTGATTCAACTTTGAACACCCTTAGCTAGAATTATTATTTGGGGACATCATTTGATACTAATTGGCATGATACCAACAAGTAATCACTATTAAATCTTTTCCCCCTAACTCAAAATAGTGCTTACATAAAATTCAAAGAGACTAGGCTCCCCCTATTGTAAGACACTTTAAGGATATAAACTTTATAGCTCTATCTATAATGGATACCAATTTTTTGATATCAATAGTTAATGCAACTTCATATTTGACTTTAAAGCTCTAAAAACATCTCAACTTTGGTTGAATTGTTAGATTATTTTAGCCAGTAATATTTTCACTTGGAAATGAGGCTTCAAAAAAAATTCTGATACTACTAAGTCAAAACTTGATATAGGAAAAAATATATTAATCTAGTAAAATAATTTTTTCCCATTACACTTATCTTACTTCCATAAGATACAAATAGTTGTAATTTTCAGCTTATAATAGGAAATTTTTTATATTAACACAAACACACTTTAACAAAATTATTAGTGAATAAATATAAATTACATCATGTGTGATTCATACCAGAATTATCCTTTGAAAATTATCATTGATAGCTAAAATTGATACCAATTATTGAAAATGATACCAATTATTACCACAGATTTCTTCCTTTATTCACCATCTGTCTTTAATTGGTTGATAAGGATACCACCTTTGGACCTTAATCTCTAAACTAACCATGAATATTAGATCTATCATTGTATATAGAAAATGTATCTAGCTTTAGGTTTATCCATTAATAGCATCCTTTAATATCTTAAAAACCATCAATTGATATCACATATTAGCATAAAATAGATAAAGTGTGAATATCATTTTGTTGTTGCTACTCTCTCAAGATACCTTATTCTATATTAAATGCCTGATGCTAATTAATGATAAGTGTTTTTTACACCTATTCCTCAATCATATCATTAGTACCACTTGTTATTCCATATACTATTACTCTAGTTATTCATATTACACCATGTACTTGTATTCTAACTTGAACAATATTACACTTGTTCTGCCTTCAATCATCAATATTAACTTTAGTGCATATCACAACACCACTTAAATCTCTTGATGTAACTTAACCATGGATTGTATCTCCCTAAAATATTGAAATAATATATCAATATTTAATATCATTTAAATTCATGGGGATAGGAAATTTTTCTACTTTACTCAAGTTAAGGAAGATGTTTGGTGTTTTTAGACCAATCATTTTCCTTTATCCTTTAGTTTAGAATCCATTTTCAAATATGAAAAGTTTTTCATAGAGTTTAATTTCTCTTCATTTTCCTTGGTCTTGATCTCCAATTATCGGCTCAAATCATAAGCACTTCTCTCTTGAGTAGTCATACCAGTGAGGATCTCTTGAAATTTCATAATTTGGACTTCAATTTTCCAAAATTTCTTACTACTTAGTTTATCTTAAAAATATTCATTAGGTTTCTAAATATATACCTTTCTTTAGGATACTTATTTTACCTAGGATTTAAAATTTTTAGAAACATGTAAACTTATATGTCTTTTTTAAACCCTTTATTATCTTTCCAATGCACTCTTTATTTGATAGTAGATTTGGAATTTTTTTCCAAGATACATTTAGAATTATTTTTTTCTTCATCCACCCCCTAAAATATATTTCTCAAAGGAAAATATTTATCATTATGCATGCATTAGGGTTCTATTTTCTCACCAATTGAACTCCCCTATAAATTTCCACTAGATTCATGGCTATAATAATTTTTATACCTTATTTTCTATACCTAATGACTTATTTTTGAAAAAATATTATCATCATCATGATAATTAATATATTTTAATGATTCAAAACAAAAACTGAAAATATGATCATGCATACCAAAATAGAAGTGAATGTCTCTATACTTTCTTTTGGAACTCATATGGTTGTCCTTACTTCTTATAGAGACATTCTTGAGTGTATTTATATCACCTATAAACTTTTCTATTTTCTTGGAAATTTATCTTTCCTTGGAGAAGTTTCATCATAGAAAAGACCATATTTTTCCATGGAATATGGTCTTCATGGCATGAAAATATTTTCATGTTTCCCCTTTAAAATAGTATACTTTTTATTTATTTCATTATCTTCTACTAAAGGATAATCAAATAGTGTATATAAATCATATTTAATAACTAGATTACCCTTGGAACTTAATTATTCCCCTTGATTTTTGGAAAAGATTATCTCCTCTTCTAATTATTGGATCTTTTTTCTTTTATTCTCAATTTGAGCCTCCATACCTTTATTTAGTGTATTCCCACTAGAAATATCATATTCCAATGTATATGGTATTTTATCTAACATGTTACTTTATTGCTTCATCTTGGTGTTCATATGAGAAACAGTGTCTTTAAGGATTAACTTCTCTTATTATATCATTTACTTCTCCTTGACTAATTCGGATAGGTGCACAGTAATCTATTCCTTCTTAGTACTTAATTTATAAATTTATTTTAAATTAGGGTTCTTTTCTTGGAATTAGATTACATATTTTTCACCTTGGAATACATCACTTACAGTTCCTCATCCAAGAATTCATTTTTTTCCCTCATTTTAATAACCACTTCAACTAGTATCTTATTAAAGTTCTTTAAATTTTCAACTTCAATCTTTATCACTTTGATATGAATATCTTGATAATTTTCCCCCTATATAAAATTCATGCTTTTCATTTAGGAACTAATCTAACTACTTTTATATATGGAAACTTATTTATTTAACTTCCTCAGGATATCCATATCATTGCTAGATTCAACTTCAATTGGTGTGCTTAGTTCCTCAAATAACCCTACAACATCATTTTATAAGTTAATAGTTTTACACTTAGAAATAATCATACCTTCCCTTTGAAAATGGATGGATTCTTCCATCTGAATAAACTTTTTCCATACACTATTCCACAAAATTGAATTCCTTTATACTCTAACATCTTCTTCAATGCCTTCCATTTTTCTATATCACTAAATGAATATGAGAGAAGACTAAAAAACTAAACTCCAAAAATTAATCAAATCAATTCAGAGAAAAAAAACAACAAATATAACATATTATATGATGCCACTCATTTTGAACATAAGGTAATTAGGTGAGAAATTCCTTAATAGGGGTTTAAATTAGGGTATGAAAACTCTTTCCAATTTAAAAAATTTTCCTTAAACTCCCATAACCCTAATGGATCTTGACCTCATGTTTAATAGGGTCATATGATTTTCTCTTCTTTATATGGTGATCTGATTACTATCTCTCTTGAATTATTTGTTAACAAGTTTGATCAATTATTACTTAACCCACGCTCACTAATTATGTCTTGTAAAATATGAAACACGCATGTAAGACATAATGATTTTACTTGGTTCACCTCTACTAGCCTAATCTAAGGAGTATGCAATCAGTGATGTGTCAATCCACTGGAATATACTAATGTCACTAATATAGTAATAAGTTAAGGTTATTCCTAGGGTTACTCCCCTTACAATATTTAGGTTAGGATCACTACCACCCATATAATGCTTCCTTAACTCCCCACACCTTCTATCATTATAATAGGGTAGGGATTTCCACATTATCATGAAAGACAACACTGAACAACCGCATTTTTTTATTTCATTGATTATGGAGGGATTTCTTTTAACACTACATTTTTCTTCATAGTTTGGTTGTTAATACCTCCATGAATAGCACAATAATCATCCAATTATTTTTCATGTAAAATATGTATTAATATCTTTTTGAAAGATGCTCAATGGGTTCCAAACTCTCCTCAATATTCCTTTCAGCATAGAATTGAAATCTTCTCCACATTCATCTGTATTATTAGATACATTAATTGTATTCCTACTTTTATTCTTCTTTATGTTTCTAATATATCAATTTTTTCTATAAAATTATATATATTATGGGTCCTTAACATTTATAGAAAATGTTTCCTCCACAATTCCATCTTTATTCTCTCCAATTTAAGAGAGATTCTCCTATTTTCCTCTCAAAAAAATCCCTAAGTCTTCATGCGTATGATGGGAAATCACATACTTCAATATTATTTTAAAAATGAGTTAAAATTTTCTAAATATCTCTATTATATTTGAGTTAAGATATTAAAAAAATACCTTCCTGAAATATTGGAATTTTAGTTATGGAATTATACTAACTAGACACATTCGAGGCATGAAAATATTCTATATGATGTGAAATAAATTGATTTTATTTCCTTATTGAATGGTACTACTCTTCACAGTGTGATGTTTGGTAAAGGACCAAATCCAAAAAATCTTTCAAATATCATCATACTTAATCCTCTTGGAATCACAGTGTGGAGCTTCAATTCATATGAATATCATGGTGTATATCTCCAAACCTATTTCTATCCTCAAATAAAATGAGTTGTAAACCTATGATTTATAGTGTAAAACTTACATAAATAGAATCACTTAAATTTAAAAAACAGTCATGATGTGATCCTCATCTTCATATCATGGACACTTGATCGCACTGTGATTTACTATTTCATTTTCATCTTTACACCACTATAATAAACTAGTTTTGTATTGAAAATTATAAAAATAATAAATAAATTAACTTTATTTTTAATTCAATTTTTTTTATTACTGTTAAAAATTTCAATGATACTTCTTTTGATAATTTCATTGAAGGTGGAGGTGATTTAGAGGGCCCATGATGATGTCCAAGAAAAATGGTCCAAACTGTGCAAGATCCATGCACACTAGTGGACTCAACCACATACTTATACTAAAAATTGAATCCAAATGGGCTGAAATTTTTTGATCTAGTACTAAATTCAATGGGATACATTTAATATTAAGAAACCTAAAGATAATTCAGTCATCTGGTGGCCCATCTGGACTGATCTGTCCAACACATTGAAACTGCACGAAGTCAAAAGTGGTGTGTGATGTTCTGTCAATATCTTGAGATTTTATTTCTAAAATGGCACCATAATTTTGGTGGAGATATTTAGGTGGTGGGGATACAACTTTTTAGTTTTTAAAAAAGTGATATAAGAATGTATGTACACCAAAAACCATGAACCAATTGGTTTATTGAAATCAGGATGCTCAAAACCACCATCCAATTTTCCTATAAAATGGAACCTTGGGCTCCCCATTTTTAATTTTGAACCAGAAGCAAAGATATACCATTTTGTAGTCCTATAATAGTCTCATAATCATCCTATAAGTTCTAGAGGCCCTTATCCTCGTAGGGGGGTCAATAATGAAGAAGGAGTTTCACCCGAGCTTCCTCCTCTTCCTGATGTTGAGCTAAGCGGTGGGTGATCATTGCGAGGGAGATACACACTTGAAGAGGGAGTTTCGGAACATAATTATATACTAGTTTGGTGTATATTGTGGTTTTAATTGTTCCTCCATATGTATATTAATTTTTTTATTCATTTAATTGAAACACTTTTTATTTCGTAACCTATTGGTGTGTGATTTTAAGTGTGTGTCTTGTGTTGTTCCGATTGGAAAACATAAGAACCCATTTCTTTCCCAAAAATTTGAGATTTCAATGTTCCTTTACAAACCTTATGGAATGATAAGGGGCTGTAACTTGACTATATGATTGTTATGTCAAGTTTTATTTCTAATCGCATCATTTTAAGAGTCTTGTGGGTACCGAAGATCTTGGTTAACCCTCAACTAAAGGATTACACCCAAAACCTAATAATCAATTAATAATAATGAAATATTCAAGTTATGTAGTAACTTAGAAATGATCACTTATTTATCTCATATTTTTTACAATCCACTTGGTCTTTCAACTTTATAACTCTTTCAATTAAGTTACTTTCTTGAAACTATTTTCAAAACCACCCCTTCTTTTATGAATTTTTATTAAAAATACACACTCAAAACCTATCAATGCTCTTTCATAAATGACCTAGGGTCTTCCCTAGAATACAAAATCTTTTTTAAATAGCTATCAATTTGACATGTCAGGACAACACGATCAAATTTTGGCATCATTTTCAGTGAGTGATTTTTTTTTTAGTGCGTGTTTTTTATAATATTTTTGTAAATTTTATGAATATTTATTTATTTTATATTATTTATTTACCTATATTTTTGTGTTCTTATTTATTTAAAGTGTGGGTTTTGTGCATGATGCATTCTACTCCAGGAGATTTACCACCTTTAGAATCCAAACCAGATAGGATGTTATGTCAGTAACCTCGAGATGCACAAGACAACCCTTTAAAGGAGGACACACCACAACTTGAGACTTTTCTAAACCCCTCTTCTTCTGGAACCAAATTAGAACCTAAAATTAACGTGTTTAAAATGGAAGGAAACAATCGAACACTAAAATAACTAACCCTTACTGATATTGATATCCAACCCACCTATATTCAAATACAAGGCAAGGAAACTAATTTTGAACTAAAATCTGGTCTAATTCATCTATTACCAAGATTCCATGGAATTCTTGGAGAGGATCTGCATAAGAATTTAAAATAATTTCATAATGTGTGTTATACATTAAAACCTAAAAATTTGGATGAAGAACAAGTAAATCTTAGGGTATTTCCTTTTTCATTATAAGACACTAAAAAATACTGGATTTATTATGTTAATTCCTCAATAAGAGGTTGGGAGGACATGAAACACATTTTTCCTAAAAAATATTTCCCAGCCTCTCAAACTTCAACAATAAGGAAATAAATATGTGGTATAAGAAAATATTAATTGGAAACACTTCATGTATATTGGGAAAGATTTAAAAGATTATGTTCAGGTTTCCCACACCACCAAATAAGCGATCAACTTTTAATATAGTATTTTTATAAAGGATAAATTCTAATTGATCGTAACATGATTGATGTTACTGCAGGTGGTTTACTAGTAGATAAAACCCCAATCGATTCAATAACCCTAATTGATAACATGATTCAAAACACACAGCAATTCGGTTCACAGTCTACTGTACCCATTCAAGGTGTCCATGAGGTGTGAAGTACTGAATTTGAGAAAAATGTGGATGTAAAGTTTGAAGAAGTAAGTACCCTTCTTCCAAAAATCACTCTTTCCTAAGGAAAATCCCAATCTCCTTCTCCCATCCATTTTGGTATATGATCTTCGGATACGCACTACTCTAACCAATTTCCTCAATTTAGTGAAACTTATGAGAGTTGTGAGGCAATATTTCTAAGACACCCTTTTAACCAAACCTTTAAGCAATAACCTTACTATCCATAAAACCTTGGGTGAAAAAAACCAAGCTTATAGGTAGGGGTATTCAAACCAACCTCAACAACAATGGAACCAACAGGGTCAGAGTAGTCACCCACCGCCACCACCCAAAAATCCTCATCCACCCTAAAAGCATTTCCATCAAACCCTCTAAAACCCAAGACTATATTAGAAGATATGATGAAACAAATGGCTACCAAAAATATCAAATTCCAATAAACCACTCAAGAATCCATACAAAACCTCAAAACTAAATTAGTCCAACTAGCTAACTCAGTGGGGGAAATTCAAATTCATGGGTCTAGTAAACTATAATCTCAACCATTAGTAAACCTTAGAGATAAAGTAAATGTTAGTTCCATCACCCTTAGGAGTGAAAAAACTACAAAGTCAAATGAATCCTCTATTAGAGTCATTCCCACCTGAGGAAACCTCCATCCCAAAAATTAAAAATGTTCCAAATGTTGAAAACCATGTCCTAAGAGAATCCCTTCCAAAGGAAAGAGTGTTTATATTTATGATTATCCTAGAAAACTCATTCCTCTTCCATTTAACCAAAGGTCCACCCAACCTAGAAAACAAAAGGAAGCCCAACTCAATAAGGAAATTTTGGAGACTTTCAAAAAAGTGCAGGTAAACATCCCCTTGATTGATGTTGTGAAACAAATTCCAAGATATGAAAAGTTTTTAAAGGATATGTTTACACATCGAAAGAGACTTCGTGGTGATGATAAGGTAAGCTTGGGGAGGAATTTCTCAGTATTGATATAACCATCACTACCTACCAAATTCAATGATCATGGAACCTTCTCGATTCCATGCACCATAGGGGAGTATTCATTTTCCAATTATATGCTTGATTTAGGTGATTATATAAATGTGATGCTTCACTCCATTTACTCTTCATTGTAGGTTGGAGAATTAAAGAAAACTGGGATAGTCGTTCAGCTAGAAAATCAGAGTACATCACACCCTTCTGGTGTGTTAGAGGATGTTCTTATGAGGGTTCAAAATTTAATTTTTCCTGATAATTTTTATGTGCTTAAAATGGAAGATGATAGGATAAATGGACATGCCCCAATTATATTGGGGATAACTTTCTTGAAAACATCCAAAACCATAATTAATGTTCATAATGGAACATTATCTATGGATTTTGGTGGTGACATTGTCCACTTCAACATCATTGATTCCGTGAAGCACCCCTCATAAGAACGTTCCTCTCTCTCTATTAATTCAATTGATGTACACCCATCCTCTAAAAAACTTCTTTTCATTCCCATAATCCACTTTATTATTTTTAATCATTAGTTGAAATGTTAGGTAATGAATCATGTATTAAATGTTGTTCCAATCTAGAAAATTTTCATGCATTTTTGTTAATTAATGATTTATTGAACACTGAGGATCACATGACCATCGATGATATTGATAATCTTGTAAAATATCATTCCTCATCCGAGGATGATACCATTGAGAAGTTATATGAGATTAGTGACCTCTCACTTTCACACACACTCCCATAAATCCAAAATCCCCCTAAACTAGAACTAAAACAACTACTTCAAGATTTAAAATAATCATATATTAAGAATGGAAACAAGTTTCCTATCATCATTGTTATTTCACTCCCTTCTGAGCATGAATTGTGACTGCTTAAACTTTTTAGGGAGTGTAAGAAATATTTGGGATGGAAACTTGCTGACATTCCTGGTATTATCCCATCAATTTCCAAACATGATATATTTTTAAATGATGAGGATAAACTAGTAAGGCAGTCACAATGTCAACTAAACCCAGACCTACTAAATGTTGTGAAAATGGAGGTAACAAAATTATTGGCTGCTGGAATCATTTATTCTATCTCTAATAGCCAATGGGTCAGTCTCATTCAAGTAGATCGTAAAAATTTTCCTTATAGTAATCAAAAATGAAAAAAATGAATTGGTTCCAACTCATGTGTAAAATAGTTGGAATCTCTGCATATACTATCACTGACTAAATCAACAAACTAGGAAGGACCATTTCCCATTTCCATTCATTGAACAAATTCTTGAGTGGTTATCAAGTTAAATCCCATTACTATTTTCTTGATTGTTATTCTAGATATTTTTAAATTCATATTTCCCATGAAGATCAGGAAAATACAACCTTCACTTACCCCTTTGGCACATTTTCATATAGGAGGATTCCATTTGGTTTGTGCAATGCTCGGGGTACGTTACAGTGATGCATGGTTAGAATTTTTTAGATTACCTAGATAATTTCATGGAAGTTTTCATGGATGATTTCACTGTGTATGGCTCCTATTTTGATGAATGTTTGAGTAGTATTTCTTCAATATTATATAATTTTATTGAAAATAATCTTGTATTAAATTATGAGAAAGGCCATTTCATGGTGTGATAATGTATAGTTTTGGGACATGTAATTTATGGGGATGGTATCCAAGTAGATAAATCAAAAGTGGATGTCATTTATTCCCTAACATTCCCTAAAAATGTATGGGATGTGCGGTATTTCCTAGTTTATGCTGAATTTTACCATTATTTCATTCATGAATTTAGTACGATTGCACTCCCCCTGTCCTAGTTACTCCAAAAAAAGGAATTTTTTTTATAATGAATGTGATGAATCTTTTAATAAGTTAAAGTGGAGTATAATGTCAACCCCAGTAATCTAATGACCTCAGTAGTATTTACCATTTGAGCTCATGTGTGACGCCTCTAACTATACAGTTGGGGCAGTCTTTTCAAAAAGGGTTGATTGAGCTCCACATGTCATTGACTATGCCTCACATAATTTGAAACCTACCCAAGAAAACTACACCACAACTGAAAAATAATTCCTTGACATTGTGTTTGTTGTGGAAAAAATCAGGTCATACCTTTTGGGGTCCAAAGTCATTATGTTCTCAGATCATGCAGCCCTTCGGTATCTCCTTAAGAAACCAAAATCCAAACCACATATCATTCACTGGATACTCCTACTTTAGTAATTAAATTTATAAATTATAGAAAAAAAGGAGAAGAGAATATGGTGGATGACCATATCAGTAGGATCCACACATCCTCAGACATTGACTCATCCCCATGTATTCCCATAAATGACATGTTTCTTAATTAGATTTTGTACCGGGTGCAAGATGTTATTCCTTGTTATTCTGAAATTTTAAATTATTTGGTAGAATCTTGAATTCCTATTGATTTCAAAAAAAACCAGGTTAGTCGTCTAAAATATAAGACCCATTGGTACATTTGGGATGAATCCTACCTTTGGCTCACCTGTAGTGATCAAGTCCTTAGGCATTGTGTTCCTGATTATGAGTTTCAGTCCATCCTTAGGTTCTTCGATACTCTTGCTTGTGGGGGCAACTTTGGTCCCCAATAGACAGATCTCAAGGTCCTCGATTCTAGTCTCTTTTGGCCCACATTGTTTCAAGATTCTCATGAATTTTGTAAATCTAGTCCTTGCTGTCAAATAATGGGGAATGTCACTAAAAGAAATGAGATGCCATAAAAATCATTTCTCTTCCATGACATTTTCTATGTTTGGGACATTGAATTTATGGGACCATTCCCCAATTAATTTTGTAACCTGTACATTCTTTTGGTAGTGTATTATGTTTTAAAATGGGTAGAGGCACAAGCTACAAGGACTGATGATTCTAAGGAAATTGTAGAATTTTTGAGAACCCAAATATTCTATAGGTTTGGCTTACCAGGTTCATTATCAGTGACCAGGGTTCTCATTTCTTCAACTGAACAATGCAATCTATTTTGCATCGGTATGGGGTCAGGCATAGAGTGTCTACTACTTATCACCCACAAACCAATGGTCAAGCTGAAGTGTCAAATAGAGTAGTAAAATAGATTCTTGAAAAAACAATTCAACCTAATATAAAATATTAGAGTCTTAAACTCAATGATTCCTTATGGGCTTACCGTACTACTTTCAAAATTCCCATTTTCATGTCACCATATCAGCTAGTGTTTGGAAAGATTTCTCACCTCCCTATTGAGATTGAGCACCAGGCCTACTAGGAAATCAAACAATGAAATTATAATCTTTCTGGTGTAGGTGATCAAAGGAAGTTGTAGATTTAGGAGATAGAGGAAATGAGAAAAGATGCATATAAGAAGTCTAGGATTTATAAGGAGTGAACCAAGGCCGTCCATGACAATCTCATCTTTCATCATCAGTTTCAAATTGGGAAGAAGGTCCTACTTTACAATGCAAGGTTGAAGTTTCATCCAGGTAAGCTTTTTTCTCACTATTTTAGACTATAAAATGTTACTAATGTCTCTCCATTTGGTGTTTTCTAGGTTTAAAATGAAGAAACCAAGAAAACCTTCACTGTCAATGGGTAGAGGCTGAAGCACTTCCACGAAGCCCTTCCAGATTCCCTGATGGAGGAACTCCAAGTTTAAGAATCAGTCTATGAATGACACCCATCAAGTTTTATCCTTCCTTCCCACATTCTATTTTATTACAGTGAGGAAACTTCACACTCTGGGTGTGGGGGGGATAGGTATATTCTTGCTTCGGTTAGGAATTTTCATCATCTTTCTTCTTTTTCTCTTTTTCTCTTATTAAATTGTATTGTTACTTTCCCCCCTTTCCCCCAAGTTCCCCCCCCCCTCACTTTTGTGCCAAAATGTTAATTTTTTTATGCCCACTTTATCATGGAAAATTATTCCCATTTAATCATGGAAGTAATTGAAAATTCATTTGAAATTTCTGTATCTCATGTTGTTTAAACTTTCAAAAAAATATGATGGAATGTGAATTTCTATAAGAATTAAATACTATGGTGTGACTTTCTTTTGAAATTTTGTTGTTTGTCAATGATATAAATGGTTGTATCATTTTTAAACCTTTGAGAAGAATGGTGCCCTATTTGTGAATATTTTAACGTAAAATTGTGTCACTTAATTTCTCCACACAACTTTCCACCAAACCATGAAGTGTGAAAAATTTTACTTAATAAAAGGTAAATATAAGTTAGGTTTATTTTTATCAACTTTACTAAATCAGGTTTCCATTTGTTCATTCCTTATCCAATCTATTTCATTAATATACCAAATTGACCTATGCTTGTGTACCTGTTATCTGACTATTGTACGCCCTCAAAAAAAATTGTATATTACTTAGGTCAAAAACCACCCTTATTCTACCTTTTATCTTTTTATAACTATTACAATTAGTGTCGTGAGGAGATCAAACATGATTTGGTAGAAGAGTGTGAGATTTGTTCCAAGTACAACTTTTGGAAAAAAAATGAGGGGAGTGATGAAATTTGCAACATATGAGGATATCTAGGTCTAAAGCTTATGGCTTGCCTTCTGGGAATGCTTAAGTGAGTGGGTCTTGGAATTTGATTTCAAAGGATATAGGTAAGGTTTGGTGGAAAGGACCATATAATTAAACCATTTTTTAAATAACTTATATTTACTCGATATAAAGTGGAAAGAATATCATGGAATGGTTTTCACACACACATGTGGAGAATTAGTGAAATGGTTATCTTTTGAACTATTTTCTCAAATTTTTATCATTAAACTCCTAGAATTTCATGCTGATGTAATTTTTGAGACATCTTTTTGTTTGATCATTGAGAATAACTCATCGATGTGATTTTTTCTTTCATCATATTTCTATCAGGAATTAAATTTTAATTGAATGTTAAATATTTATGAATTTGGAAATATCTACATGTATAATCTCTGAAAATATGAACTTTCCTAGGAATGAAAATGTTTAGGTGTGGGGGTGTGATCGCACTATGATTCACTATTTCCTTTTCACCCTTACACCACTATGCTAAACTAGTTTTGTATTGAAAATTATAAAAAAAATCACTCAAAGTTTGATTCAATTATTTTGTGTTTATTATTTTTATAAAGGTAATTGATACTTTTTTTGATAATTTCATTGAATTTGAAGGTGATTTGAAGGGGCCATGATGATGTCCAAGAAAAATGGGCCAAACTGCATAGGATCCATGCACACCAGTGGACTCAACCACATACTTATACTAAACCATGAATCCAAATGGGATGAAATTTTGTGTTTTAGTCATAAATTCAATGGGATACATTTAATATGAAGAAACCCAAAGCTAATTCAATCATCTATTGGACCATATAGATCGATCTATCCAGCACACCGAATATGCACGAAATCAAAAGTAGTGTGCGGTGTTCTATCAATATCTCAAGATGTGATTTTCCAAATGGCACAAAAATATTGGTGGAGATATTCAAGAGGTGGGGATAAAGTTTTTAGTTTTTTCAAAAGTGAGATAAGATTGTATATCCATCTAAAACCATGAACCAAGTGGTTTCTCTAAATCAGGATGCTCAAAATCACCTTCCAATTTTCCTATAAAATGTCACCTTGGGCTCCCCATTTGAAATTTTGAACCAGAAGAAAATATCTGACATTTTGGAGTCCTAGAAGAGTCTCATCCTCATTCTATAAGTTCTAGAGGCCCCTATCCTTGTAGGGGGTCAAGAATGAATAAAGAGTTCCACATGAGCTCCATCCTCCTGATGTTGAGCTAAGCGGTGGGTGATCATTGTGAGGGAGCTACACACTTGAAGAGGGAGTTTCAGCACATAATTCTCTACTGTTTTGGTGTATATTGTGGTTTTAATTGTTCTTCCATATGTATGTTAACTTTTTTTATTCATTTAATTGAAACACTTTTTATTTCATAACCTATTGATGTCTGATTTTAAGTGTGTGTCTTGTGTTGTTTTGATTGGACAACATAAGAACCCTTTTATTTCCCAAACATTTGAGATTTCAATGTTCCTTTACAAACCTTAAAGAATGATAGGGGATGTAACTTGACTAAATAATTTTTATGTCAATTTTTATTTCTAATTGCATCATTTTAAGAGTCTTGTGGGTACCCAAGATCATGGTTAACCCTCAACTAAAGTATTACACCCAAAACCTAATAATCAATTAAGAATAAGGAACTCTTCAAGTTATGTAGTAACTTAGCAATGATCACTTATTTATCTCATATTTTTCACAATCCACTTGATCTTTCAACTTTATAACTCTTTAAATTAAGTTACTTTCTTGAAACTGTTTTCAAAACCAACCCCTGTTTTAGTAATTTTTATTAAAAATACACACTCAAAACCTATAAATGATCCTTGAAAGATGACCTAGGTTCTACCCTAGACTACAAAATCTTTTTTAAATCACTATCAAGTTGGTTTGTCATGAAAACTAAGTCACCACCTATAGGATATAACTATCAAATACTTCAATTGGACTCTTGTGGTGTGGTGCTTCCTTTTTCTATGTGACCTTAATATGGATAGTGTCACTGAAATCTACTTTAATCTCCATTTTAGTGTGATGATTGTGTTGTATCATGATAACTTGAATTTATAAATCTTAAAAAGTAAGTAAACCTTTGAATATTTCATTTACCCTTGTGAAACCCAATCAGGGAGTGACCCTTATCCTTTTGGATTAAGCTATTGTTGCATAAGATATATTGAGGCACAATAATATTTTTTTTAGTGTTTACACCTTCCATTAAGTGATGAAATTGATGACTCACTCATTATCTCATTATTTACAACATGAGAGGTTGTAAATTATTTTCTTTCTCAAAATTCAACTGAAATAATATAATAAATTCTTATGGGAATATTCCCAATTAGAAATTAATCCTGTTTCTAGGTTATTATACCAAACAAAAGAGGGAACTTTTGGGGTTTAGAAAAAACATTAGAGTTTTATTATTGTTGGTTGGATTTTATACTCAATAGGGGGGTGAATTGAGTTCCAATTAAAATTTTTGTTAAAAATATTTCTCTTAAAATCCCCCTATTTAAAAACAAAGTTAAACTGTAGTGAATTTATACAGAGTGTAAATGTTCAATTAGTTTCTCAAAGATTGATTAGGTCTCAATTAATTTAATCTAAAGATTAAATTGACTTTTGAAACTAACTTACTGGTTTACAATAAGTATAAACACTTGCTAATTTAACTATCAAAGTAACTTTAAAATAGTTTTGTATTTCAAATTAATAGTAGCAGAATATGAAATATATATATATATATAGTATACTTATGACTTAAACTAAAATAAACATCACATGTAACCAAGATGTTCAGTCTCAAGCTGAGACTTAGTCCTCTCAAACAATTTATATAAATTGATCCACACCCTAGATTGGGGTAAACAATAGTGAACACACTTTCTAGGTACAAAGAACTATACCATAGTTCTACATGGGAAAACAAACAACAGCTCACAACTTTCCAGGTCTTACTCGACCTCTACAACTATCCACAATGGGATACAAGGGAGTTATAAAGTTTTCATGAGGATTTAAGAATCCTCCATCTTAGCTCAGGAGACAGTGTGTGTGTAAATTAAATAGGGTACACACACTGCTTGAAATGTAAATGAAAGAATCACTAAAGAAAGTATGAATGAGTTTAGAAAATCTTTAGTGATTGGAAGTGTAGCTCTGGACTCATTTGATTTTTCAGAAAATCTTCTGAGTCCTTCTCTAGTTTTTGTTCTGAAAAATAGAGTGTCGTTTTCTTCCTTAGTTCAGCTTATCAGCCAGAGTGCATGAAGTCTTTGTTGTAGTTCTTCACTCAGAATGCAGCTTGTGTTCTCCTCTAGAATGAGTAGCTTCATGTATGTCCAGTTTTCTTGGAGTATGGATATATCCTTGTGTGAATTCACCACATTTGAATGTTGTTGAGACTTTTTCTTTTTCACCCTTCGTGTGCCTTCTTAGTTCCTCGATTCTCGCTATATGCACACCCCATGTTCTCTTATTTCATTAAATATCTGTTTTCACTTATTTTATTCAATCTATGTGTTCACTTATTTTATATCATCTTCATCTAGGTCTTTATCTTCCATTTTATAGCTTTCAACTTCGACAAAAAGGAATGATTACTTTTTGCATTGGTACTAGGTACGGTTCCCTGACATGCCAATAGATATCATTAAATAACATTAACTACATTAAAAACATCAAATGTAACCGTTAGCTTAATAAATAAATATTATTCAGAGTATAGAGTTTGACTGGTTGTTCAATCATTAGTATCTTCCTGTTGGTAGAAGTGTATGGTGGATTTTGTGTAAAAGTGACCTTCCATCGGTATCTCTTTGAACCTATATCAGTAGCTCTTTGAACTTGTATCAGTAGCTCTTGATATCGGTAGCTCTTGATATCGGTAGCTATTACTTTGTATTGGTATACTTACTATATTGGTAGCTCGGTAGACTTGTTCTATCAGTAGCTCAATTCTGTCAATAACTGTCTGTATCAATAGCTCTTGGTCTATCGGTAGCTCTGGTCTATCGGTAGCTCTGCTCTATCGATAGCTCTTGCTTAGTTCCAGTGAATATGTGTATCGGTAGACTTATGCACATCAGTAGCTCCATTATGTACTATTGGAGAACTTGTTCTATTGATAACTCTGCATCGGTAGTTTGTTCTATGCTTACCGAGGGACTTGTACATATCGGTAGCTCTGCGTATTGGTGACCTTAGCTTATCAGTGACTCTGTTTATTAGTAGACTAAGTCTATTGGTAGACTAAGTACCGGTAGCTCTGTATCAGTATCTATATGAAGATTAGTGACTAACACTTATCTGTTTTATTCAAAACATATCCGATTAGGTTAGAATTACTGAAAAACTTATATAAACAAAGATAAACATTGATTAACATATTTCAAGGATTATTTTAATATTATTATCATCTTGATAATAGAATATCATAGATTGAACAAATTAGACTATAGATAAACATTAATTGGGATTATCAAAGTATTTGAAAGCATAATTGGGATTATCAAAACAGGGGAGGTCAACAATCTCCCCCTTTTTGATAATCACAACTTATGATATTATAGTTTTAAAACAATGAGTAGTTGTATCAGAGGATATATCATTAAATGCAATTATCTCAAAGAAAATAGTATGTTAGAGAACATAATGTATCATAGGTAAAATTAAATACAATGATATCAGAAGGGAAAAGCATGATAGCTCTTCCTTAGATAATATTGCTCCCCCTTTGAGAATATTTCTCCCTCATTGATACTTTCTCCCCCTTTGTGATAAGCAAAAAGTGGGAAACAATAAAGAGAAGAAGAACAAAATGAGAAGGAAAAGAAAGTCAATTGTATTATATTTTGAAAAAAGGTACATAGAAAGAAAACAAAATACAAGGTATTCCTATCAAACATCTTATCCACTTGTTCAATCCACATCCTCAATGTGTGATTTTCTCTTTGGATCAGAAGAGGATTCAGACTGTGTGGATTCTAGTGAAGGCTTAGGAACACCAGAGATGATCATAGGAGGCTGAGTGACTGAAACTATTCCTAGTCTGTACGGAGGATCTCTTTGAGTGATCATAGGTTTAAGGCTTCGAATGGCTTGAGAAGGAGTCATCTGAATAGGAGAAGTAGTAGAGGTAGAGGCAGGTAAAGTAGGAGGTACAATCACTGGCCTAGCATTGACATGTAGGAAATGCAGCAAAAGATTTCTGAAATCCATAATTATTCCTCCTCCTCTCTCCATATCAGATATGAAATCATCCTTTTTCTCCATGAATTTTTCCAAGGCTGGAGTTAATTCCCTTAGTTTGCTGAATTTCTCTCTGAAGGCTTGATTGACAGGAGGTAACTTCAGGTTTTCCAACAGAAGTTTGAAGTGATTGTTGAGTTGATGCTTGGTGTAAATCTTTTGGAAATAGGAGTCCACCTTATCTTTCACTTCTTTCTGAGAGGTAAAAGCTTCTCTCATATAGTCTTAGACTATCTTCATTATTTCTCTAGATGAATCTCTAGTAGAAAGCACAACTTTTCTCAGGTCGGATGAGTCCACAGAGCCACTGGTTGATGCTGAACCAAGCTCCTCCTTCATCACAGCTCAAAACTGATTCAAATCTACTGAGGGTTTAGAAGAAACAGAACCAATAGAGAAGTTTACTATTTCCTTTAATTTTTTGGTCAACCAACTAATAAGATTTTGAACTTGGTAATCCTGGGTTTGGACATGATCTTTCATAGAGGTTTTAAAACCTTCAAACACTGAAACCATCTAGCTCAAAAAACTTTTGACATAGGCTAAATCCTTGTCTGCTTGAGATTTTGAACTAATGTAAGAGTATAAAGAGATAACATATTTCTTTAGAGCTTCAACATCAGCTTCCAGTCTAGAAACTTGAGTCTTGCAGTCTATAACTTCTTCCACTATTTCTGCCATAAAGGTTGACAAATTACAACTGCGAGAGGGTTCAAAATATTTTTCCAAATTACTCATCTCTTTAACAAATAAGTGCTTCAACTCAGCAACAGAAGCACTAAAGGACTACTTTATCTCATCCTTTAAGGATTCAAGGTCAGCCCTGGTGATCAGATCAGCAGGAGAAATCACAACAAGTGTTCTTTCAGTTGTTATACTGGCCACTGAGTCAGTCATAATTGATTGGATTGATGACACCAGTGATGCTTCCATCTTCTTTGTCTCTTCCACAAAATTGTCCTTAAGATTTTTCTTCAAAATATCATGTTCATTCATTATGACCACATCTTTAGGTAACAACTCAGACTCAACATCATAAATAATCTTTGGTCTATTGAGGGATGCCTCGTTATCAGAATCAGGATATTCTAATCCACAAACTACAAAACCTGGGTCTTCTGCCCAGTCCTCAATATCAACAGCCACTGACACACTTCCAAGCTTGGTTTGATTCTCCCCCTCAATGGGTGCATTCCCATGTATAGAAACAGCATTCTCAGTAGGTATTTCTTCGTCATAAGAATCTTCTACTATCAACTCTTTCTTTGCAACAGCAAGAGGGTCCTCTGGATTAGGTAAAGATTCTTCCATTTCTCCTACTACATCCTCAGTAGTCACAACTAAGCTTCCAATTAATGGACTCAGACTTAAGTAGGAAGAATCAGAGGCTTCAGATTCATTCTCCTTTTCTTCTTTATGCTCAGGGGCTGGCTAGTCTTCCTCATCAGCAAGAGTCTCTCCTTCTACTAAGGATTCCTTTCTAGAAGATACAATTTCAGCAGCAGGACTTGGAGGTAAGTCCGGATCTCTTCCATCATTCATAGAAGTCTCTTCTTCTTTAGTATCATTATTGTATTCAGGTTCTTCTTCATCAGGTCCTAGACCTGGATCCCTCACATCCTTAGGTCTTGAAGGATGATTCACAGGATTGAATTTATCATATACCTTCTAGTCATCATTAACCCACTCTCCTCTCTATGGGTTCCAATTTATCTTCATGTATTTGCAAAAAGTCATTGTGATACAAAAATTATTCCTTACTACAAATGTCTCATCTTGAGACTCATCTACCCCTTTCACTTTGATCATCACTGAGATCAACTTGGAAAAGAATAGGGCATTAGCCTTTGATTTTTTCCTTGTCATGTCTTCCATTTGAATCATCAAAAATCTGCACAGATTTACTTTTACACAATGTCTCAAGAGATACAGGAGATAGATATCCTGATATCTTAAATTCACAAAGTCTCCTCTCCTTGGTATTAAGACATGCTAAACAAATTTTAACAGCAATCTTTTCTCTCCATCCATTTCAGCAGACACTACTTGTCTTTGATTTCCATCACCGGTGAGCTCCTCCAAGGCAGACTCATAATCGAATATATCACTTATAGGTGGCATAGCTTTCAAGACATATCCAGATACACCTTCATGTGGAACCTTCAAGCATTCATCCCACTCAACGGATGAAAAATACATCTCCTTTCCATTCATAAAAGAAGTCACTCAGTTCTCATCTTATGATTTCTCAAAGCTTACAAACTCATAAAATTGTTTCACAATCTTTGGATAGTAGGGGCCATTGTTGTTCTAAAAGCAATCTACCCACTTTTGATCTTCCATCACTTCGAGCACTAACGACTTGTTAGGCAGAAACCATTCCACACACAGCTCTTTTTCAATCACAATAACTCTATTCTGCAAATGAGGATTCACTGGTCGCCTACCCGACCTAGTTCTACCAACACTACCACTTGGTTCTGGATCATACTTTTTCTTCTTTGCACTTGGCTCATCAATGTCATCTCTGATGGTAGGAAGTTTGGTTTTTTCGATCTCTGGTTCGAGGGATTTAGGGTTCTCGAGAGATTCGGGAGCTAAGGTTTGAGGGTAAGGATTTGAGGCTCAGTGGATTGAGAAGTAGCTTGGACTTTGTTTTTATCATTTAGGAATCATAAAATAAATAAATAAAATGAAATAAAGTAAAAACAATTCATATTCTAGCGACAGACATAAGTTTAAAACAACGCACTCATCGATAGGGTTTATCGGTGAGAATTCCTATCAGTGAGGTCCATCGGTGAGGTTACGTCGGTGAGGTATTACATCGGTGAGGTTACATCGGTGAGGTTACATCAGTGAGGTTACACATCAGTGAGGTTACATCGGTGAGGTTACATCGGTGAGGTATCTACATCGGTGATGCATCCACATCGGTGAGGTATCTACATAGGTGAGGTATCTACCGATCAAGGTTAATCATTCCCAACTCATGCCTAATGTAACTTAGCCTATCCAAACTCAAAGGTTTGGTGAAAATTTCATCTAATTGATGTTAAATACCTATAAATTAAATAGTAATATTACCCTTTTGGTAATGATCTCTCAAGAAATTGTGCCTTACATCAATGTGTTTGGTCCTAGAGTGAGATACAGGGTTCTTCAAAATGTTTATTGCACTAGTGTTGTCACAATTGATTGAGAAATGCTTAAAATCACATCCATAGTCCAAAAGAGTGTGTTTCATCCACAGAATTTTTGCACAGCAACTACCAGCAGCTATGTATTCTGCTTCAGCAGTGGACAAAGCTACTGAATTCTGCTTCTTACTACACCAAGATACTAAGGATTTTACCAATAAATGACATGTTCCGGATGTGATTTTTCTATCCAACTTGCAACCAGCAAAGTCAGCATCTGAATAACTCATTAACTCAAAGTATTATCCTTTTGGGTAAAACAAACCTAAGTTTACAGTGTGTTTAAGATACTTAAAAATTCTTTTAACAGCAAGTAAATGATATTCTTTTGGATTATCTTGAAATCTTGCACACATACATACACTAAACATAATATCTAGTCGACTAGCAGTAAGGTAAAGTAAGCTTCCAATCATACCTCTATAATTGGTTTGATCCACTGGTTTCCCAGTTTCATTTGTATCCGATTTACAGACTGTACTCATATGAGTATCACTTTCCTTAATACTATCCAAACCAAAAAAATTTAAAATATCCTTTGTATATTTACTTTTACTACAAAATAATACCATTTTCATTTTGAAAAACTTGAAATCCAAGAAAATATTTAAGTTCTCCCATTAAACTCATTTAAAATTCATTTTTCATACTCTTTGAAAAATCAGTACATAAGGAATGTTTAGTAGATCCAAAAATAATATCATCAACATAGATTTATACTATTAAAACATTTTTATAAATTATTTTAATAAAAAGAGTTGTATCAGCAATCCCTTTAGTAAAACTTTTTGAAATAAGAAAATTACTAAGTATATCATACCAAGCTCTTGGAGCTTGTTTTAAACCATATAAAGCTTTATAAAGTTTAAAAACTTGAGTTGGAAAATGAGGATTAGTAAATCCAGGTGGTTGTTCAACAAAAACATCTTCAACAATAAATCCATTTAGAAAAGAACTTTTAACATCCATTTGATATAACTTGAAATTTAGATGAGTAGCATAGGAAAGTAAGATCCTAATGGATTCTAATCTTTCTATAGGGAAAAGGTTTCCTCATAGTCTATACCTTCCTCTTGGCTATATCCTTGTGCAACTAGCCTATCTTTGTTTCTAACTATATTTCCAGATTCATCAACTTTGTTTCTAAAAACCCACTTAGTGCCTATTGTTAAAGTTTCCTTGGGTCTATCAACTAATTCCCAGACTTTGTTTCTTTAAAATTGATTTAACTCTTCTTGCATATCCATTACCCAAAATTCATCATTAATATCATCATTGACATTTTTAGGTTCAATCTATGAAAGAAAAGCTTGATGTTCAACCTGGTTTCTTAGAGAATCTCTAGTCTGTGTCCCTCTATCAAGATTACCAACAACAGCATCTAAAGGATGATTCTTTAGAATCCTAGTTGATCTAGTAAAGGTAGGACTAGAAATTTCAGGTTCATATATAGGTTCGGGTTCAACAAAATAAGATTCTATAATATGTCCAGAACTGGATGTTTTTATAGCAGGTTCTTTAGTTTTATCATTAAGATCCAGAATAGCCAAATCTTCTTCAATATTTTCAAGAGAGGTTTTAGGCTCATGTGGATCGGTTTCATCAAAATTGATGTGAACAGATTCTTCCACACATGTGGTTCTTTTATTAAAGACTCTATAAGATTTTCTAGTTAAAGAATAACCAAGAAAAATTCCTTCATCACTATTAGAAGCAAACTTGTCCAAATTATCCTTTGTATTGAGAATAAAAACTTTGTAGCCAAAGACTCTAAAGTAACTAACTTAAGGGTTTTCTATTATTCCATAGTTAATATGGGGTCTTTTTGAGAACAGGTCTAATTAAGACTCTATTAATAATATAACAAGCGGTATTCACAGCTTCAACCCAAAAATAAATAGGCAGGTCATACTCATTAAGCATAGTTCTTTTTATTTCTTGAAGGGTTCTATTTATTCTTTCTACTACACCATTCTGGTGAGGTGTCCTAGGAGCAGAAAAGTTATGACTATATCCATTGTGTGAGAAATAAGATTAAAACTCATGATTTTCAAACTCATGGCCATGATCACTTCTCAGGGTTTTAATCTTAATTCCACTAATGTTTTCTACAAACTTGGAGTATTTAATAAAGTAATAACAAGCTTCACTTTTTTGAGCTAAGAAGTATACCCAAGTATATCTAGAAAATTCATCCACTAAGACATAGACATAGTGCTTCCCATTTAAATTAGAAACTCTTGAAGGTTCAAACAAGTCCATGTGAACCAACTCGAGAGGTTGATAAGTTGAAACTTATTTCTTTGATTTAAAAGAAACTTTATGTTGCTTTCCCTTTTTACAGGGATTACAAACTTTGTCATTTGGGAATTCAAGTTTGGGTAGGTCTCTAACTAAGTTCTTCCTAGTCAATTTTCTAAGTGAATAGATTTTTTAGTGTCCTAATCTTCTGTGTCAAATCCAAGATTCTTTATGAAAATCACTTAAACAAGTAACATTTTGTTTAGATAAAGAATTCAGATCAACAGCATAAACATTTTTATTTCTCAAGGCAGAGAACACTAAATCGTTTTTAGAGTTAAAAAAATTACAAGAATCATTTTTAAATTTCACATTAAATCCATCATCACATAATTGAGAAATACTTAACAGGTTATACTTAATTCTATCAACAAATAAAACTTTAGAAATTAAAACTGAATCAGTGTTACCAATCTGGCCTAGGCTGATGATTTTTCCTTTAGAATTATCACCAAAGGTGACATGAACTCCATCAAATTTGATTAGACTCTTGAAGAATGAGTAATCTCCAGACATGTGCCTTGAACATCCACTATCCAAGTACCATACCTTTTTGTGAGAACACTTCAAGCAGGTTTCCTACAACACAGATTTAAACAGAAAATGATTTTGGTACCCAGATATTCTTGGGTCCATAAAGGTTAGCAATCAAATATTTAGGTACCAAAATTTATCTTATGGGTATCATATAATTTACAGAATCAATATATTTTGAAAGATAAACTTTATTTGATCTATAACCATATGAATAACTAGTTGAAGCATACGAATTTCCAGAACTGGAACAAGCAGAATTTTGTCCAGATTTAGGAATAAATCGAGTTTTAGTGAACTGTATTTTTCCAGGTTGGTATCCCAAACCAGTAGTGTACTTTGGTGCCACTTGTTTTCCTAACATTTGAGTTAGAGTATCCTTTCCATTTGTGAATTTTTATAAGTCCTTTCTAAGTTTCTCATTAGACATTTTCAGTTCTTTATTTTCCTTCAATAGTTGAGCATTCTTTTCCTTTTCTATATCAAAGGCAGGTTTAACATTGGCAGTGAGAGAATGTTTTTTCTTAAGTGACTTATATTTGTCCTTAAGTTCATTACATGTTTCTTCCAGCATGTTACAATATTCAAATAATTCAGCCTTAGACATATCTTCATAATCAGAATCAGATTTTGCATCATCTCCAGGATAATAGGAATTTAAAACAGGATTATCTAAGGTTACCTCAAATATGTTGGTCATGAAACACATGTTGGCACGATTCTTTTCAGAATCAAAAATTTCAGATTAACTTGTGCTGTCTTCTGAAGCACTCCAAGTAGCTTTCATAGCTTTGTTTTAATTCTTGTCCTTGTAATCATGTTTCTTTTTAAATTTTAATTTTGGACAGTCAGCCTTGTTGTGTCCTTTCCTCTTGCATTCATAGCAGATTATATCATCTTCCTTATCAGACTTCTTCCAATCCTTCTTCCAGTGACCATTGTTGTCATACTTTCCCTTGTAGTTTGGTTTTTTAAATAATTTCTTCTTCCTATAGAAATTATTAAATCTTATGGCTATTTGAGCCATCTCAGCATCACTATATGAATCCGAATCTTCACTGGTTGAACTTTCAATAGGTGCATGTATTTTCTCCTTGTCTTTGCTCTTAGAATCATTGGACTTGAAAGCCACGGATTTTCTCTTGGGTTAATCATCATCCTCCTTATTCACCTTGAATTATTCCTCATACATCATTAATTTACCAATAATCTCTTTTACAAGCAGATCTCTAATGTCACATGATTCTATAATTGAAACAGAAGGGCCTCTCCATCTTTCTATTAGACATCTTAATATCCTCATAATTTGTTCCTTTGCTGGAACAGCCTTTCCAAGAGAGCTCATAGTGTTGAAAATATCATTGAACCTGAGATACATGTCAGAGATAGGTTCATCAGTCTTCATTTTAAAATTATCATATTTAATAGTATAAGTATTTAATCTCATTTATTTAACATTGGTTGTTCCTTCATGAGAAATTTCCAAAGTGTCCCATATTTCATAAGCAGTTTTGAAAGCAGATATTCTATTAAACTCTTCATCTTTTAAATCAAAATACAGGGCATTCATAGATTTACAATTATTATTGTAAGCAGTCTTTGTAGGTTCATCCCAAGTAGTTCTATCAGTTTCTGGAATTTTATATTGTGACTCTATAGTAGTCCAGATATCAAAACCCATACTTTCTAAATGAATATTCATCTTAAGTTTCCACTGGGCATAGTTTGTACCATTTAAGAAAGGTGGTTGGTTAGTAGCAGTACCCTCTAGTCTATTATATGTAGCTAGATTTTAGAAAATAATTTTAAAGAGATAAAATTTAGAACTAACAAAAATTTAAGATCTTTAAAGATGCAACTAAAATCATAGTTGGAAAACAGAATGTTTTGAAAACTTGTATTAATAAAAACAACCTCTGATACCAAATTTTGGTCGGAGTGGATACTCAAGAGGGGGGTGAATTGAGTTCCAATTAAAATTTCTATTAAAAATATTTCTCTTAAAATCCCCCTATTTAAAAACAAAGTTAAACTGTAGTGAATTTATACAGAGTGTAAACGTTCAATTAGTTACTCAAAGATTGATTAGGTCTCAGTTAATTTAATCTGAAGATTAAATTGACTTTTGAAACTAACTTACTGGTTTACAATAAGTATAAACACTTGCTAATTTAACTATAAAAGTAACTTAAAAATAGTTTTGTATTTCAAAGTAATAGCAGAGGAATATGAAATATATATATATATATAGTATACTTATGACTTAAACTAAAATACACAACACATGTAACCAAGAGGTTCAGTCTCAAGCTAAGACTTAGTCCTCTCAAAATATTTATATAAATTGATCCACACCCTGGATCGGGGTAAACAACAGTGAACACACTGTCCAGGTACAAAGACCTCTACCACAGTTCTACGTGGGAAAACAAACAACAGCTCATAGTTTTCCAGGTCTTACTCGACCTATACCACTATCCACAGTGGGATACAAGGGAGTTATAAAGTTTTAATGAGTATTTAAGAATCCTGTAGCTTAGCTCAGGAGACAGTGTGTGTGTAAAATAAACAGGGTACACACACTGCTCTAAATGTAAATGAAAGAATCACTAAAGAAAGTATGAATGAGTTTAGAAAAGCTTTAGTGATTGGAAGTGCAGCTCTGGACTCGTTTGATTTGTCAGAAAAGCTTCTGAGTCCTTCTCTGGTTTTTGCTCTGAAAAACAGAGTGTCGTTTTCTTCCTTAGTTCAGCTTATCAGCCTGAGTGCATGAAGTTTTTGTTGTAGTTCTTCACTCAGAATGCATCTTGTGTTCTCCTCTAGAATGAGTAGCTTCATGTATGTCCAATGTTCTTGGAGAATAGATGTAGCCTTGTGTTAATGCACCATGTTTGAATGATTTTGAGCCTTTTTCTTTTTCACCCTTCATGTGTCTTCTTAGTTCCTTGATTCTCGCTATATGAACACCCCGTGTTTGCTTCTTTCATTCAATATCTATGTTCACTTCTTTTATTCAATATTTATGTTCACTTCTTTTATCTCATCTCCATCTAGGTCTTTATCTTCCCTTTTATAGCTTTCATCTTCGGCAAAAAGGAATGATTACTTTTTTCATGGGTACTAGGTACGGTTCCCTGACATGCCAACAGATATCATTAAATAACATTAACTGCATTAAAAACACAAAATGTAACCGTTAGCTTAATAAATAAATAGTATTGAGAGTATAGAGTTTGACTGGTTAGTCAATCATTAGTAGCTTCCTGTTGGTAGATGTGTATGGTGTATTTTGTGTAACAGTGACCTTCCATCGGTAGCTCTTTGAACTTGTATCAGTAGCTCTTTGCACTTGTATCAATAGCTATTGATATCGATAGCTCTTGATATCGGTATCTCTTACTCTGTATCGGTATAATTACTCTATCGGTATCTCGGTAGACTTGTTCTATTGGTAGCTCAATTCTATCGGTAACTGTCTGTATCGGTCGCTCTTGGTCTATCGGTAGCTCTGGTCTATCGGTATCTCTTGCTTAGTTCCAGTGATTATGTGTATCAATAGACTTATGCACGTCAGTAGCTCCATTCTATACTATCGGAGAACTTATTCTATTGATAACTCTGCATCAGTAATTTTTTCTATGCTTACTGGTGGAATTGTACATATTGGTAGCTCTGCATATCAGTGACCTTAGCTTATCGGTGACTGTCTATCGGTAGACTAAGTCTATCGGTAGACTAAGTACCGGTAGCTCTGTATCAGTAGCTATATGTAGATCAGTGACTAACACTTATCTGTTTTATGCAAAACATATCTGATTGGGTTAGAATTACTTCAGAACTTATATAAACAAAGATAAACATTGATTAACATATTTTAAGGATTATTTTAATATTATTATCATCTTGATAATAGAACATCATAGATTGAGAAAATTAGACTATAGATAAACATTAATTGGGATTATCAAAGTATGTGAAAGCATAATTGGGATTATCAAAACAGTTGAGGCCAACAATTATCTCCAATTATTTAGGGGTTCCCAACATCATACCACACCAGTAAGTAAAGTGGGTGGGATGATTCACTAGTTCCTCTATCTTGTTAAAGTATTAAAATATTGGATTTCTAAAATTCAGTGATGAAAGGGTCAATTCAAACCATTTTGAATAAGGCTTATTCTCATGTTGTAATAGTGTATGATCTGTTTCAATCACATCTAATCAAGTTATGATGGCCTCATACACCACAATTGGAAATTTCACCCCTTTTATAGGGGTGTTTCTCAGGTGTATGGAATGATTAGTGGTTTAGTGATAGTTTAAGGGATGGAATTCCTAATGTTACAATGGGGAGATAGTTATTCAAACTAGTCTATGTCTCCTAGAAATAGATGGGTGTCCAAACTCTACTCTGTAGGGATGAGTAGTTATATCATGCTTGGTTGAGTAAATAGGTAACTATATATCTTATACCCTAAGCCCACTAAACCTATACCACGAAATCTTCATCACTGATATCACTTCTTTAGCATACTTTGACATATTATTGTTATAGTTCTTCATGTTTTTTCATAAATCGGTGAGTTATTCTTCAATTGAAAATAAATTTATATTTTCAAAATGTGGGGAAATGAGATTGAGTTCATATGATATACTTTTTTCTTACTATTTAATCACCAACTAGTTGTTGAGGTGAGGTCGGGAGGGGGTCTTAGGTCCTGATTTCACTTTTTTTGTGAGTATGAGCACCCTACTCATTTCCTTCTACACAAGGGGAATTGTTGGATGGAGGATTGTTCCCATAAGATTCATTACTTTCTATATGCATTGAAATGTTGGAATATATAGGTATAATGACATATATATAGGCATATTCTTTACGGACTACTTACTCATCTACATATGTGTAATAGGGTTCTTCGTTGGGATCGATTAACTCATCAAGGATGTCATTTTTGTTGTCCCTAGTGGTCGATTCCTTAGAGGGAATTTCTATTTTTTCAATTCTTATAATGTTTCACCATACCATTTTAGGGTTATCTCTATAATAGCATAGAGAATTATCTATAGTTGTTTATTCAGTATGAGCTACTTTAGACCCTCACCAATCGTAGACTGTGATGAACCAATTCTTTCACTACTATAGGGGAATCTCATAAACTTGTAAAATCTAACTTCCTTGGAGGAGGAACTATCATGTCTAAGTCCCTATTTGAATTTTACTTAGGAAAATATGATAATGGTTTGTATATAAATTCCCCCATACCTATGGGATAGGGTATTTCTGGATGTTGGGGTAAAAATACCCCCATCCCCATAGGTAAGGGATTCCCTAGTGTCATGGTTACCATCAAAGCTACAGCCTTATTTTACTTTTAGTCTTATATTATAACAATAATTCGATATAGGCTTCATTATTCAAAATTAATCTTATTATTAGTCAATATTATTTTAGGGGGAGCTGTTATAGTGGTGATTTAACCTTTTCAAGTCTTGACCTTTTCTATTTGGGCTCTGCCCTAGCTGTATGGATGGATTCATGAATAAAAAAATAAATTGTCTAATATTAATAAGTTAATATTCATTTTTTCTTATATATGGGGTGAATATATTGATAAGTACACCTAACATCATCTTTCTTATTGTTTGAAGTTTTCCCAATTTTGACAGTGTCAAAAGACTCCTATGGTAGTTACTAAGAAGTGAACATCATAACTAGACCTCCAAACCCTCCCAGCAGATACACTAGATGAGAAATGTAAAATGTTGTATATTTTACCCACTATATAATGTGTATATGGGTGTAATATTATTTAATGATCCATTGTACTTCTTTAAGACTATTAGTGTGGGTATGTTGAAGGTGTTCATACTTCCTATGAGACTTGGACTCCTAGCTACGGGAAGGCCAGTGAGGTATATTTTTCAAAATATTTCATCAATTATCCTAACATGATCCATTTTATAAACATATGGAACATGTAGGATCAAAATAATGTTTCAAATTATTCACCAATTATTATAGGGGTGAGGTATTTGGACCTCCTTTAAATGTATAGGCAAGCTAAATTTTTAGGTGGTAAGAGACCAATACATTATTAGCATCCCATTATTTTCCAATTCCTTTCACATGAAATATAAATTTATTTCTTCTTATGTGGTTGGATAATCCATTAGATAATACTATAAGATCTTTTCATGTATTCCCTTTTCATTTTGGGCTATGTCCTCTTGGTCTCTTTCAACTTTATTGAGGTCGAACACTCTAGCGATGGACCAGATGATGACCAAAACTCTTTATCGAAGGAGACATCCAATGAGAGTGGTTCCAAATTCAATATAATCTCCTAAAATAAAATAAAATTTAATTAATATAGTACATCAATCATATGATGTGTTTCTAACATCACTGGATTAGATCTGGACTCACCAAGGAAAGAAATACCTGGAACAAATTCTACATTTATTTACCCCATGTGGATATATTTATAGATGGCATTGGGAATGACATGAATCTTATCCATGGGTATTGTAAAGATCATTAATCATAGGTTATTCTCCATGATTAAGGATAAAATGGTCCTAATGTATTTTCTTTCTCCCTTTTTAGTCTATAGTATTGAAGTTATTATGGACACCAATTTTTAGGAATTTTTGTGTGATGTTTCATGTGTTTGAATGCTCACTCTTAATTGGGACTCATTAGAATAGTTGTGAATAAAATTTCTATTATGGGTGGAATTATATCTTTATATAGGACCTCCAAGATATTAACATCATCTAATAGCATAGGGTTATTATATGGGGCATCTGACATGTGTCATGACGTGGTCGGGACCTCCATCCTAGAGTAACTTCAAACCTTTCTCAAGTCTCCATTAGATCCAAAGGGTAGGACTTAGGTATTAAAGGATTATATAATGAAGTTACCTCCTTGAAAGTTGGTTTGGTCTACCCTTGGAAATATTTCCTTCTTGACATCCTACTTCATGTCACCAAAGTTATATCCTCTCTGATGACCTCTAGAGCATGAGGGTTTATGCGACATTGTTAGTGGTAATGACAAGTGGGATCCCTCTTGGAGGACTCCCTTATAGCTATAGGGGTGCATGAAATATCCTATTATAAATATATTAGATATAGAAAGATTATATTTTCATGCTTGATAGAGATTCTCTTAAACCTATTGAAAGTAGGGATAGGGTAATCCTTCCACTTATTAGTCCTCTGTTGAGGAGTGGGCTTATTCGACCTTAGGATTTTGAGATTTTATCTTATCATTGACTGAGTTGGTATCATCACTTATTTCATGTATCCTATTACTAAAATTCACACCATTTAGATGTGAAGTCAGTGTATTGAGTATAATGAGAATCAAGACTGAGTATATTGTTGGATTTGGTGTCCTAGAAACAAACTTATTTATACTTTATTATAAAATTTTATTCATTGGGTGAATATTAATAAACTACTTATCACATCATGATTGTTATTATGCGTGACATGGTATGTGATAATTTCCTAAGAATAATTGTCGCATTAAAAGGTCATAGTAGATTCTTACTATGATGAGAACCCAGAAGTTTCATGACACTATTCTTTAATATATGTTCTATGTTTGGATGATATCATTTTAAGGGACACAAATGATACAGGATATCAGGGTCGGGGACTCATGAAACTTTGAGGAACCTTCTAATGGTGTGCACCCATGGTAATATCTAGGAGGATATTATGAGAACAAGACCTGCAGGTAGAAAATCCACATTCATAAGTGTCATTGGGTGTTACTATCCACGGACATGTGTATTGGTCCCTAGAATTTAAGATTATTATTAATGGGTATTATGACTCGCACACTTATATGTATTGACAAAAACCGTTATGATAGATGTTTGTGGTGAGGTAGGATATGTTGGGTGCATCATGAATAATACTACATTAATGAATAATGTGAGAAAGGATTTGTCACTTCAATGGAAGTAGATATCTTAGGACCTTTGATGGAAATGATATATCCTAACTAAATCCATGTCCATGGTGTTCTCTAAGAAAGTTCAATTTTGGGAAGTCAAAGAATGAGAAATCAAGCACATGGTTTGATGGAACTTGCATGCAACCCACTTGATTGAAGATATCAGGACAAAGGGATTATATTACATGGTAAGAATTCATATGAGGTGACATGTCTTTGAGATATAAACTTTTTTCTCTTGGGTTCCTTGACCCGTTGTTAGACAGCAATCTTGGACTTTAGGAAATCCCACCTAATTACAATGAGAAAGAGGCCTTAAGGGTCACACACTAAGTGTAGCCAGTATGTCGGTTAAATAATTTATTTATTTAAAAAGTTGAATAACTATTATTCCTGGTTTTAGTTTAATAATTATTCAAGTATGCTTTATCTCATTTATTTCATCACTAGTTATTCGAGAGAATGTATTTCAGACGGAATATTTATTTATCGAAGAATAATGCAGTTATATTTATTTCATAAAAAAATATTCATTATTCAAGGCCCGGTAAAATATTGAGAAGGATTGGATGACCAAGTTATGGGTCCGATGAGAAATAATATTAAATATTATTTGGTTAAATAATATTTAATATAACATGAAAGTTAAGCACATTTCATGGAAATAATAGAATTACCACTATTATTTAACATGGGGTTTCACATGGAATAATAAATTAAGTAACAGCACCTATGATAATTATTTATTATTACCTGGTGAATTAAATTCCCCGTTATGTTATTATTATCTATATTATCCAAGAGGTCATTTGATCGGCTAACCAATCATTGTGTGAACAACATCCTTAGAGAAAATATCTCAAGCCAAGAGAACTCTTACCTCTCCAAGAACACTCTCAAGAACGAGATAGATTCTCTTCCACCGAATCTAAAAGAACACTTTGGAAGCAATTATCAAGGTGATCTAAGTAATACATCGCAAGCGCAAGGATCTTTAACGCTAGTACCCAGAGACTCATTCAGTGATTTCCAGAGATACATGGATCACGTGTGGATCACCTCTAGAGAAATCCTATCCTTGGATTCTATATCACAACTAAGACACACCTTGGACCCATGGTCAGACACATCAACGAATAAAGAATCACCTTGGAGGTAAATATATAATTTAATTAAATTAATTATAAACAAAATATGTTGATCCTCTACTTTGGATACTGGATTTCATCATCATATTGATCCTGGATTGATCATCGATTATGAAGATTTGTAAATTTGGGTACACACCCATCCTATGCTTCTACTACGCTTGAAACCTACAAGTAGTATCATAGGGAGTTTATATTTTTGTTTATAATTATTTAAATAATTAATTGATAATTTACACTTTAATAATTTCGTTTTTCAATTTATGTTTAATCATTATTGTAATATGAATTTTTATATTTGTTCCTCCCGTATAGTTTCTCACAGATCTAATAGAAATGAATAATTTTATGATTAAAATTAAATCAAGTATCTCATTAGGAGGCGTAAATGATTTTTTCCAGATAACACGAGAATACACGCCATGTAGTCGGATCTATATGTTGTGTATTTGTGTTCAATGCATCTGGAGTAATTCAAAAATTACTCAAGATGTGTGCATTAATGACACGCGGTTTAGTTAATTATTACACCGCATGTTGACTAGGATATAATGGAGAATGGTCAGCTAGACTACACGTTGTGTGGCCCACTAGATACGGCGTGTAGTCCCTTCGGGTCAGGGTCAAGTCGTGTATCCCATACATAGCTTGTCTGGCTGATGACCGTGTAATGCGGAGTCAATACGGTGTGTGGCCCACTGGACATGCCGTGTACTCAGAATATTTCTAAATTACACCTCACACACCATTTCCCCATGCATGTACTTCGGATGGATGGTGAGGAGGGAACATGCCATGTAGTCAGATATATACATCATGTACTATTTCCAGATTATGTAGATTTAAAAATTCATTTTTATATTATATAACCCTTGAGACATGTACCTTCATGTGGGAGTAAATCTAGTTCACAACATGTGATAGATGTTTCATATATATATATATATAAATGATTAATTAACATCTGCATAATGTTCAAATATTTTCACATCATGTATGAGTTGTATTACAATTATAATTCTATGTGCATGCTACATGTCACAAAGAATAAATTGTATACAATTATAATAAATTTTGGGTAGTTTTGGATGGGTATTCACCAGGTTTCTTCCAAGTTACAAATTATGTACAAGGTTATGGATGAGAATCTCAAGGAAATTTAGAAAATTAATAAGATAAAAATGATTGATTGATTAAATATAATGATTAATATATTTGAGTGTAATTTATCTTAATAAGAATGATTAAAGAATTGAATGATAGTTTTATTAAATGCATAATTAGTTGCATGTATGTAGATGATCATGAGCTAGAGCAGACCTTTGTATGTGATTGGTTCCCTTTTAATTTATTTATTAAATTAAAATTGTTGGTTTGTGTTCCTTATCCTCATTAAAATGTAGGGTCTGTATGTCCATGGTTTCTTTTATGTAAACCCCCTTTTACCCCTCACCTGTGTGTGAGTTAAAAGCATATGTAATGGATAGAGCTCCCAAGATAGTAGAGGCAATTCAAGTTAGGATCTGAGGTGGAACCAATCCAAGGAGATACAAAGGTGGATAGGTGTAAATTTATAAACAGGAACCTTAAATGGTTCAAGGTGTTTCTCCCCTAGGTCAGGGTTATTTTATCAACTGGTTGATAAACTAACCAATAGTAAAGCTCATGATCATACACTTTATTTTATTTCTGTCAATTTTATAGTTATTCATTATGGATGTTTGATGCGATCACATAATTAATGAACTAACAAGCATACAATAAGAAACTAAAATAAAAATGTATTATGTGTAAATATTATCTATACATGGTTATTCACTTAAGTATATCCCACATAACATTAACAAGCATGTGAAAAGATAATAAGTGTAAATTTATGCATAAATGATAAAATCCCTCAATTAAATATTAAGTCGGTATAGCCTTCCATTACTTTAGTTGTAATTGAACCATAGTTCAAAGTGTTTGACCAACCCGATTTGGGGTGCTTTCAATTATTAAGGAATTCTAATTTTAATTTTTGTGTTGAATTAACTTAGTTTAAATTAAGGGTTGACTTTCCTAGTAGGAGTTGGTGTAACTAAGAGGAAAAGGTTGAGGAAATCCAAAATTATGGATTTCAGGATTGGGGAGCCCACTCAATAGATCAAAAAGTTATGAGTTAATGCAGTTGTTGTTCGGAATGTCTATCTAAAACCTTTCAAGTTTCTTGAACAACCCTAGTTGGGGTAATATAAAGGGAAAAATGGATCCTTGCTACTAGAATGTCCAGAAAATAGGATATTCTGAAGCCAATGGTGATGGCTATTAGGTTTTGATAAAATAGTAGGAGACTAATAGATGTTAATTTATTTATTTATTTTTTATTTATCAAGATAAAGTACTAAAACTCTATTCATCTTAATTTTTAGAAATATCAATCAAACATATCATTGTGATCCATACTTGAGAAGGAAAACCTTTTCAATGACACTAATTTTCAAGAGTGGTAAAGGTTCCTTCGGGTTATCCTTCTCCATGAGAGGAAACTTTATGTACTAGAAGAGCCTTTACCAGTTGCGCCTAGAAATGAGGCAAGTGATGAGGAACTCTCTGTGTACAAGAAACATCTGAATGAAACTAAGGATGTTTAGTGCCTCATTATATCATCCATAAACAATGAGCTCTTGAAGCAACATGGGAAAATGGATGCTTATAGCATAATGTATCACCTTCAAGATCTCTATCAAGAGAAGGTGAGACATGAGAGGTATGAGATCTCCAATGCTTTATTCACTACTAAGCTTGGAGAATCTACACTAGTTAGAATACATGTGAAAGGAGGAACCGTACCTTGTTGGACATGGTAAGGTCGATGATGAGTCATGCAGATCTTCTATTATCCTTTTGGGGATATTCATTGCAAAATGCAGCATACACATTAAACCAAGTTCCAACTAAGGCGTAAAATGGGATTACCTTTGAGCTATGGAGCGGTAGTAAACCCACTTTGTTGAATAAATGTGTATGAGGATGCAACGAATTTGTTAAGGCTTTATCAGGAAACAAACTAGCACCCTAGGGAACTAAGTGTATCTTTATAGGGTATCCCAAGGAAACAAAGGGATACTACCTATACAACCCCTCAGACAAGAAAGTGATTATTGACAGATAGGTTTCCTTTTTTGAGAGGCAGCACATCCTCAAAAAGGATAGTGGGAGAAAGACTGACTTCTATGAATTTGATGCTCAAGATACATATGAGTTGGTATAGGAACAAGTTCCACAGGTCTCCATAGAAGTGGCAGTTTCTAAAACACAAGTACTGCATAGGAGCACAAGAGGGGTAAGGGAACCATAGAGATATGGTTTCCTTGTCACCAATTAAGGTGAATCATTATTGTTAGACAATGATAAACCTCTCTCCTAAAAGGAAGTAGTAGAGAGCTCAGAAGCTGTAAGATGGCTAGAAGCTATGAATTCTAAGATGGATTCCATGTATCAGAACAAATTCTAGGTTCTGGTCAATGCACCATTTGATGTAAATCCTGTTGGGTGTAAATGAGTATTCAAAAAGAAACTGGACATGGAAGTTCAAGTTAGTACCTATAAAGCAAGGCTAGTGGCTAAAGGTTTTAAACAGAATTAAGGAATTGACTGTGATGAAACCTTTTTACCAGTTTCCATGTTTAAATCCATAAGAATCATAATTTCCATATCATCTTTCCATGACTATAAGATTTGGAATATGGATGTTAAAATTGCATTCCTAAATGGGAACCTTCATGAAGATGCCTATATGACACAACCATAAGGGTTTGTAACACTAGGTAATGCTAAAAGGGTATGAAAGTTGTGGAGATCCATTTATGGATTAAATAAAGCATCCAGATCATGGAACATTCGATTCGATGAATCCATAAGAGAATTTGGTTTCATTAAGAATGAATGTGAGACACGTATTTACAAGCAGTTTAATGGGAATGTAGTCATTATCCTAGTAGTGTATTTTGACGACATATTTCTTATTGGAAAAAATATACCAATCTTGTAGTCAGTAAAGGAATTATTTAACAAGTGCTTCTCCATGAAGGAATTAGGAGAAGTAGCCTACATTCTAGGGATCAAGATCATTCGTGATAGATCCAAGAGGCTTCTTGGACTAACTCAAAGTACATACATTGACCAGATACTAAAGATATTTAGTATAGAATAATTCAAGAGGGGATTGGTTTCAGTGTCACATGGTATACATCTTTCCAAGAAAATGTGTCCCTAGACACGACATGAGAAAGATAGGATGATTAAGATTCCATATGCTTCAGCGATAGGATCTATCATGTATGTCATACTATGTACCAGAATTGATGTTTTCTATGCACTGATCATGGTAGGAATATATCAAGAAGGTCTAGAAAAACATCATTGTACTACTGTCAAGACTATCCTTAAGTATCTAAGAAGAACTAAGGATATGTTTCTGGTGTATGGAGGAGATGAGGAGCTTGTCATTAGAGGGTATGTTGATGCTGGTTTTCAGACAAATAATAATGATCTAAAGTTGCAATTGGGATATGTTTTCTATCTCAATAGAGGAGTTGTGAACCGGAAGAGTTCAAAGAAGTTAGTTATCACTAGTCTGAATATATAGTAGCTTCTGATGTAGCCAAGGAATCCATCTAGATTCAGAACTTTTTCTAGGATATTGATGTGGTTCCTAGCAGTAAAGATCCCATTATATTGTATTGTGATAATGCTATATCAGTGGATATTACAAAAGAGACAAGGTTACATAGTATCACCTCTTGAGGTATTTCTATCAAAGGGGTGAATTTACAGTGATCAGAGTGTCCACATTAGAGAATTTGGTGGACCCCTTTACTAAGGACCTATCTCAACAAAAGAATGAATATCATGTGAGAGCTAGCAGACTGAAGGTTATTAGCAGTTGGATCTAGTGAAAGTGGTTGTATCTTTGATTTAGTGCCCTAAAAAAACTTATTTTTACTTCATGATAAACCTGTATTCATTATATAAATATTAATAAACTACTTATCATGTCATGATTCTTATTCTATGTTACATAGTATATGATAATTTCCTAAGAATAGATGTCACATTAAAAGGTCATAGCATATCCCTGCTATGATGAGAACCCAAAAGTTTCATGAAACTATTCTTGAATATATGTTCTATGGCCCAATGATGTCATTTTAAGGGACATAAATGATATAGGCTATCAGGGGTGGGGACTCATAAAACTTTGAGGCACCTTCTCATGGTGTTCACCCTTAATAATATCCAGGAGGATATTATGAGAAAAATTAGTCCTTAGAATTTAAGATTATTATTAATGGGTATTATGAATCACGCACTTAGATGTATTAACGAAAACCATGACAACAAATTTTCACATCGAGGTGGGATATGTTGGGTGCATCACGAGTAATACTACATTAATGAATAATGAGAAAAAGGATTTTTCACTTATAAAGAAGTAAATATCTCAGGACCTTTGATGGAAATGATATATCCTAACTAAATCTATGCTGATGGTGTTCTCTAGGCAAGTTCAATTCTGAGAAGTCAAATAATGAGAAATCGAGCACATGGGTTGATGGCACTTGCATGCAACCTGCTTGATTGGAGATATATAGAAAATTGGATTATATTACACCGTAAGAGTTAATATGAGGTGACATGTCATTGTAACATCAACTTCTTTCTCTTGGGTGGCTTGACCCATTATTAGATAGTAATCTTGGACTTTAGGAAATCCCGCATAATGCCAACGAGAAAGAGGCCTAAAGGGTCACACACTAAGTGTAGCCAGTATCTCAGTTAAATAATTTATTTATTTAACAATTTTAATAAATATTATTCTTCTTTTTGGTTTAATAATTATTCAAGTATGCATGATCTCATTTATTTCATTACTAGTTATTTGAGAGAATATATTGCAGACAAAATATTTATTTATTGGTTAATAATGCAGTTATATTTATTTAATAAATAAATAGTCATTATTCAAGGCCTGGTAAATATTGAGGAGGATTGGCAGAACAAGTTATGGGTTTAGTGAGAAATAATATTAAATATTATTTGGTTAAATAATATTTAAATATAACATGCAAGTTAATCACATGTCAGGGAAATAATATCATTGCTATTATTATTTGACATGGGGTTTCACATGGAGTAATAAATTAAGTAATGGAACTTATGATAATTATTTATTATTACCTGGTGAATTAAATTACTCATTATGTTATTATTCTCTATATTAGCCAAGGGGACATTTGACAAGCTAACCAATCGTTGTGTGCACAACATCCTTGGAGAAAATCTATCAATCCAAGAGAACTCTTCCCTATCCAAGAATACTCTCAAGAATAAGAGAGATCATCCTACAATGGATGAAGGATAACGCTTTGGAAGTGATTCTCAAGGTGATTGAAGGTGAATATCACAAGCACAAGGATCTTCTGCACTAGCACCTGGAGACTCCTTCAGAAATGTCTAGAGATATGTAGATCATGTGTGGATCACCGCTAGAGGAATCCTATCCTTGGATTATACATCGCGATGAAGCCACACCTCAGACCTGTAGTCAGACGCATCAACAAAAAAAGAATCACCTGGGATGTAATTCTATAATTTAATTAAATTAATTATAAACAAAATATGTCGATCCTCTCTTCTTGGTTCTGGTTTCTCTCCTTTGTCTTTTATATGTTATTCAATTCCATGGATACTAGAATTCATCGTCGTATTGATCCTGGATTGATCATCAATTATGGAAATTTGCAAAGTTGGTTACACACCCATCTTTCACTTCTGTTGTGCTCAGAACCTACATAGACGAGGTAATAATTACAATGGAATTGACATAGTTATAGGAGATATTCATGTAGTGGTGATGAGTTCCTAGGGTTCCAGTCACTATTAGGTCCCCTCCTTGCCTATTGGTGGTTGTGGCCACATGGCCTCCATTGACAGAAGACATTTTGGATATACATGAACCAAATATAGTGACCTATTAGTGAATTATCACAAATAAATATTCATAATCATTCATTAATTCTTATAAGAGTATGATTTCATATCAGGATCACTATTTTTTATTTTAGCCATTTTTTCTTCCATTTTATCATGTATTTTCTTACTAAAGGTGGGTGGTCTTTATGATGAATTAAAAATTCTTCAAAATATTCACACCAAAACTGAGAGTATGAGAGTTCAACTCATCTCATGAAGGATATTTTTGTCTATTATGGTACTCTCTTATATATTTAAGAATATGTTTTTAAAATACTTCCCAATAATAATAAAAAAGTATTTTACATCTCCAACTATCATGGTGGGTTGAATACCTATTAGATAGGGATTGATTTATCTTTCATTCACTTGGACTAACATTTATTTAATATAAATAATCCCTTAGAATGGAATCTAATTAATGTTAAACAAGGTAGGTGAGTGGTTACTTTATAGTTTGAAGCTAGGTAAGAAGTAACTGTGGATTGTAATGCCACCTAGAGATATTTATAATTAAATTTTAATTAATTAAGGATAAATGAGATGGAATGAAGGGTTATGATGGAGTTTATCTCCATACTAGAAGGCTTGAGGGTATTCTAGTATTTAAGGTCTCCCATGAGGATATAAACATATGTTGAAGTTTCATGTCATCTAAGAAGGATTAAAGGGATAAATTGGGGTTTAAGATATCCCAGGAGGACTTAAGGGTATGATGTATTTTCTTGCAATCTAGGAAGGTTTAAAAGGTTATGTTGGAATTTAAGTTCACCTAGGAAGACTTAATGGTGTATGTTGGAGTTTCATGACATCCAAGAAGGCTTAAGGGTATGATAATATTTAAGGTATCCCAAGAGGAATTAAGGGGTACACTGGAGTTTCGTTCCATCTTAGAATGCTTAGAGTATTCTAGAGTTTCATGTCATCCATGAAGGATTAAGGGGTATGCTATTATTTAAGTTCCCCCAAGAGGAATTAACTAGTACACTAGAGTTTTATGTTGTCCATAATGAAATTAAGGGTTTTTGCATATTTAAGGTATCTATGAGGACTTAATGGATGTGGTGGAGTTTCATAACTTTCATGAAATATTAAATATAAACTAATATTTAAGGTTTCATAGAAAAACATAAGTGTGTAATAGTGTTTAATTCCATATAAGAAGGATTAAGGTTATTCTAGTATTTAAGGTCTCCCTAGAGGACTAAGGGGTATGCTGGTGTTCTGTGTTATCTAGGAAGGATTAAATATATGTTGGGATTTAAGGACTCCTAGGTGGCCTTAAGGTTATGATGAAATTTTATATCATCTAGGGAGGATTAAAAGGGTTTGTGTGAAGGTTACATAAGTTGGGTTGGAGTTAGGATTGTGCCCATGAGAAGGGATACCTATGTATCCATATGCAGGTAATCAAAACCCATGTAGTTTGGTTCCATTTAATGAGAAATGTCATGCTATTTAAGGTTGTGTAACAAAAACCCATAGTGGTGCATAATATGGTCATATATCCATAACCAATGAAGTGAATTTTAAGTTCATGCTCTTAAGACCAAAATGTATTGAAATTTAAGGTCCTACGACTAGGACCACTTTCAAGAAGTTTAAATTTATGCAGAATAAACTACTAGGAAAAAGTTATCTAGAAATGGTTTGGTGTGGTATTTATATATGAATGTTCTGTTTGGTTTTCATTGATAAGTATCTATATCAATGTATGGTTATTGAATGTGTAGGGTATTACACTAGGTTAGAGGCTCATGTGATCTGATGCTCTTAGATAAACCTAGAGTAGGTTATAGAGGGATTACTCTAGAATTATAGCCCATCTATGCTTCTTCCTTTCCTATTGGTAAATAAGTAGGGGGTTTACTAAACTCCTAGGAGGTGTGAAGCAATGGGGTCAAAGTTGGGCTTATACTGGATTAGTAACCAAAATGAGGGAAGGGATATACGCTTTCTGTGGATTATAGCATTAGAAGTTCTATAAAAAAAGGTGTGATACATCTTCAGGACTCAAGATCCAAAGAGAATCATAGGTCTTATACTAAATCAGCAACCCTATAAATTTACTAGTTTTCCTATTAGTTGTGTCATGATGTGAGCCAATAGATCATGCCACAACACTCAATCCAAAGGATTTACATTATCAAATGGGTGTGGAATTGACTATTCATTGGGATCCTATGAGTGGAAGAGTATTGTTATGGGGATGTTGCCTTTTTCAAGTGTTGGGATCTCCATTATCAAATGGATTCAAAAACAAATAGTCATTCATAGGCTTCAAGTAATACTCATATGAAGAGAGGAAACATGATCATGGATATTTCCCTATTGGATGTACCATTCATGCATGGTTCCCTTATAGGATATGTAGGTTGTGCATGGAATCACCTAAGGGAATAAGGTTCAAGGATATTTCTCTATTGGATTCATGATTCACTTACATGGTACCACCAATGAGACCATGATTCACGAATATTACCATTATAGGATATTCATTTCATGCATATCCTAGACATTAGATAAGTTCCTTAGCCAAATTCATCATCTTTCAAAAAGGGGGTGGAGGATGTGCAGCTTGTGCATGTTGATCCTTCCTTGGGTATTTTTGGGTGGCTTTAATACTAAGGACCACTCTCAGGGATCTATAGGTCGTTATTTTTAGGCGAGTAGAACATGGGGATGCATGAATTGTGTATCTCCCCTAAGTATCCTCCCATGGACTTTCTAAAGGGAGAAAGGGGAGAATCCTAAAGGGGTTCATGATTTATGGATGCCTTATTCCACTCTATCTTCTCTCTAAAAATTTTGGATCCTTGAAATATGGTAATACTTTGGGTATTTATAGGAAAATTTGTTACATATGTCTATGAAAAATATGTACATATCAAGAATTTTCCATGAAAGGATGTGTAATTTTCAGCTTTGTTAGGGAGGATGCATGATCATGTCACCATATGGGGAAGATGCATGGTTCATGCTTCTTTCTATAGAGGATACACGGTTTCAAGTGTCATAGATTCAAAGTTTTCAGTTGTAGATGCACGATTCTCGTGGCCAATCATTCCCTTTGCCCAATTTTCCTCACTTTCAGGGAAATTTTCCAAACTTCTTTTTGGCATCCTCGATGATAAAGGGACTGTTTTTTGGTAGATGATAATCATGATCTTGGAATAAAAAAAATTCTATTTTCTATGTCCATTATTTTTTAAAGAGAATAAAAATAATTGGTTTGTAATAAAAAATATTATTAAATTTTTTTAAATAATAAATTAATTATAAATAATTATATTTTTTTAATAGCTTATAATAAATATTCAATAATATTATTATTATAATTTTTTGTTATTGTGAAGAAATTATTTTTATAATAATTATATTTTAATTGCATCATTTATCTTTTTTAATTATATTTTAAATTGTAATTTTTATTTATAATATTTTTATTATAAATATTGTAAAAAATTACTATTTTTTAATAATTTTTTTCTTATTTTTTATTATTTTTATTTTATGAATTTTTTATTGTTTTTTATTTTTTATTTTTTATATATTTCTTTAATATTTTAATTCATTTATTATTTTTTTTATAATTCGTTATTCTACTAATGTTTATATTTAGAGTTAATTATTTTTTTATATTTCTATCTATTATTTTATAATAATAATTTAATTTAAAAAATATATATTTTTATTTTTAAATAATATTATCTTTTATTATAGAGTTAATTTTAAATACCTACTACACTAATGATTTAAATAAATTAATAATTTAAAAAAATTAATTATTTTGCTAATTTTTACAACACAAATTTTTTATTTTTATTATTTTACTAATTTTTAATAATTTAATATAATTTTATTATTTATTATTTATTTTTATCCTACTATTTTTCAATAATTTATTATAATTTTTATTATTTATTATTTGTTTTTTAATTTTACTAATTTTTAATAATTTATTATAATGTTTTTATTTATTTATAATATTTTATTAAATTCATAGTTTATTATTATTTATTATTATTTTTAAAAATAAATGATTTTTAATGATTTATTATTTTACTAATTCTTTATAATTATAGTTAACTATTTTTTAATTGTCTATTTATTACTTTATAATAATAATTTTATTTATTTTTTACTATATAAAAACAAAATAAATAAATAAATAAAATAATAATAATAATAATAACAAACTTATTAAACACATAAAAGAAAACTAATTAAATAGATACAATAAATAAATTAGTTTATAATATAATAAATAGAAATAAATAAAAAATAATTGTTTTAAATAAAATTTTAGAAAAGTACCCCATGGATGAGTAAATGTTGACTAAATGAGGATCCAAAACTTTATATCTATATTCTACACTCCTTATCTTGTAAGAAAGAGAGGAAATGGATGTTTATAGTGTGACTTAGGGTTGTCGCATGTGGGATATTTATTATAAACTTTATTTCAATGGAAAATAACAACATAGGGATTTCCATAGCCATTTTTTTAAGTTTAATGTGTATAAATCGATAGATATTTTTTACAATGGATATTTATGACCAACTTAATTTTTAGTGACAAGTATTTGAGATAAATAGGATGTATATTGCAAATAAGAGGAAACATTTTTATCTTATCCTGCTTTTTCAAAAAATATTGGAGATAAATATATTATTTATTGCATACTCACCATAATTTTTAACTTATCGAGATCTTTTCAAAAGGTGATTGGGATGGGTGTTGTTCATTGCAAATACCCCACCATCATTTTATTATTTAATATTCATAAAGTAATTATGATGGAGTATCATGTCTATCACAATTACTAATCTATTTATTGATAGATTCCCCAAATCTTAATGTATATATGATATATATTATCCTATATCATATGAGATGATATAGCGATGTTGTATAGTATGACATTCATGATACAAAGTTATATGCCTTGATTGGGTATATCATTAGATATGATATAGTGATGTTGTATCACTCTACCTTATCAATATCGTATTGTTGAAGAGCCCTTTGAGTGATTAAAGAATCCTAGTGAAGTGAATTGATATATGGTGGTTGAGTTGATCTCAATTGAGACATGGTCAATATAGCATTGATCTTGCACCAAGGGATGGAGCTCTCTAACAATCAACAATTTATCCTATGGAGAGGTGTTTAGATGACCTTCATATTGGAGGCATACTATAACTTATTTCTTAAGGAAATTCATTTATGTGTTTGAGATGTTTTTATGTTTTATTCATTAGAAACATGCTTATGGATGAGTTGGAAACTCTTTAGAGTTAAGTATAGATGCACATAAATGAAAGGATTGAAGTTAAGTTACAAATTAAAAAACCAAAGTATGAAGAGTGATGACCATTCCATAGTGTCCTTAAGTTAATCTCACATAGAAATGAATATATATTACATGAGAAGGAATTAAGCTATGGGATTTTCAATCATGTTGTGATGATGCTGATAAGGAATAAGGTAATATAATGTATGAAGAATATGTCACTGAGTTATCCTTACATAGGAAATTAGTTTATCTTATGTGATAAGAATCATGTTATAGCTATGCTGGTTATATCATTAGGGTTTATTTGAGGAATTCTAAGAATTAAACTATGTTGTGAAAACTAGCCTAGGAGAATTCAAGTCCACGTTTGTCTGGGATCCAAGTGGTCTTGCATCGTAACTCAAGATTTCAAAAAACAGTATTTTATTAAGGGAATAAGATCATGAAATTGTTGGAGAAACCATGCCACTATAACCTGGGAAACAAAGGATTGGGTATTCACTAGTTCTAGATATTTAAGCAATACTACACCATGGTGTGTGTTTTACGCCTTGAGGGGTATGGCTATAGATGTCTGGTGTATCTTTCGTTTTGGAAATATTAAACTTTTCACATCATAATCTATAAGTGATACTACAAAGGTATTCAAATATACTATTAGATACTTTGATATCACTAGGATTTATCCTAACATATCTTTCATATCTGAGGGTTACATCACAGTCAAAGGTCCCATGTTATAATTCAGTTTATGTCTATAAATTAATGGTGATACACTTGTAGTTGGAACACATATGAGTGACAAAAATAATAGAAACTTTGATTGAAAGTATCACCCATTCCATGGATAATTGAAATATAGATTTATATAGATATTGAGTAGAATAACAAGGTGGGACACCAAGTCCAAATTCCCGAAGCACTTGAGGTACGAGAAGCGAAGATAGTATAATTTTTTGATGTTCATCATTCATCTTGTAATTAGAGTACAAGTCAATACTATTGTTTAATTCATTATTCCTTTGAGAATAAATTGGAACATGAGTAGTAGGATCACAACTACCACACAAAAAGGATTATCCACCTGGTAATAAGGGTGAGTGAACCTTGTAAAAACCGATGTATCCATGTGCGTTCTTTCTCACTCTATCTCACGTCATCACATCATCACCATTGAGATATATTCAAACTAACCAATGATGGGAATCATGTAGTTTGAGAGAGTTGTTTTTTTTTCACCAACCATTGATTAACCCCCCACCCCCCACTCCCCATTAGTGGTATACTCTATCATGGGACTCATAATTAGTATAATATAAATGTTTTATGAATATATTTTTTATTGATTTGATCCTATGATACCTCACAATAGGTATCATAGTGTTCTTGATAAGTAGGTTCTAGGTATGATTACCATAGATATATGTTTACTTTCAATTTAATATATCTTTGGTAAATGAGGTCCATGGATTCAATGAATATCATTAATAATAAAGGATTCCCCATGTTTGATAGAAATGGATTCCATATATAGAAAGAGAGGATATTTCCATATCTTTTATCACTTGGCCTCAATGTTCTTTATATCATCAATAATGGTGTTAATATTTCCAAATTTGGGATGACCTAAATTTTTCTCCATAAGAAGAATATTTAAACTAATTAGAGATCATGAAATGCATTACTATTATCACTCTCATAAAAAGAGTTAACACAAGTCATGGGAATTAATATAAAAAATAGAATCTAGTGGAAACTCCACGATATCTGTGAAAGAGACAAGAAAGAAAAAGAGTCTTAGTTACAAACATATTGGTACCAATTTGAATATATTAAAATAAAAGGATATTAATAGGTGGATAATTTATTTTTACAAGTAAACAATATTTTAATATTGATTTGAATATATAGTGAAATTATTGAAGATTTTACCATCATGTAAAAAATGATCTGAATCCTCCCAGATAAATTTGATGTGAAGATTTCATTCTATGAGGATCAAGGCATAGATGAGTGAACCATCAACAAATTCAAAAAAAAATTGATCTCTTACAATATGAGAAAAGGTATATCCTTATACTAAAAATGAAAAATATAAAATAAGACCACATTTAATACATGAAAAGATCAAATCATTTTGATTCAAAGAAGTATCATGTGGAATAAACTGATGTCGAAAATGATTCTAATAATTATGAAGAATTCGTCTCTTTATTTTAAAAATGCATGAAGTGGTGACAAGGTAAATATAGAGGCAAGATGACATTTAAATGATTTAATTGTGTCAATATTTTTCATTTTTTGGATAGTTTCCCTAAGAAGCAAGAATAATAAGAGAAATATGATCAATTAAAAATATTATCTAGGAAGTGAAAGATGGTTAGTGGTCACACTAGGGGAATATTATTCAAAGGTAAAGGGAAGGACAATACAAAAAATAGAAAAAAAATCTCACAACATTATGGCACATATTATGATAAGGAAAGTGAAAGAGAGTAATATGAATAAAGGAATAAATGAAAAATAACCTTCATGTAAAAATAAAAATGGCCTAAAGATTCCTCAAGTAGAGAAGAATAAGGCGGGATCAATGAAGAAAAAAACGATGATAAAGAGACACCAAAAGATTTTCATCTTAAATTGGAGATTGTGTTGTGCTTAAAAGAAAAAAAATGACTTTATAGATAAAATAAAGTATTAAATATAGATAATTATTCATTAAGTAAATCCCTTAATGATTAAAAAGATGAAGAAATTTTGAATATGTAAATTGATTTCAAATGAAATATATAAGATCTCAATTCAATTCTTGATGTAAGATACAAAAACATTGGAGAAATTTTCTAATGCTACTAGGTAGTTTAGTGATTTTCCTATAGTCCCAAGAATAATTACTTTTTCAATATTCTAATTATGGTGTTGGTATTAATGAAAATTTAAATAAGAAGATGATTACATTACCTAAAAGAGAAGGCATGCCCTCTGCTAAGTCTGATGATAGTGCTAGAAATTTTAAAGGCAAAGAGGTGTGGAAATAGAAGAATATTGAGACTAATCCTAAGGAAAATATCAAGGTAAATTAAAATTATCCTAATAATGAGTATTTTGAAAAGAAGTAATAGATAAAAAGTTTATATGAATCTCTATGAGTATATTTTGAAGAACTTATTTTATATTTGAGGAGATTTCTATTTGAAGGAATATGTTGGTGTTTTAGAGTATATGGGAACAAATTATATGTGTGATGGAATAACTTTTAATTTACCTAATATAAGAGTGGAAATAGATCAAGGGGGAGTAATTATAAATATTCTAGAGACCAATAGAGATTACATCCAAAATATAAGGTAAAATTTAAAAAGTATTTTTAGTCTCTTTAGGATACTTGTGGGAGCTGTGATCAACCTAAACACATTTCCAATAAATATATTCCAAAATAGCTAAATAAAAATGAAGGTTCCAAAATATTTTAAGTGGAGTAATAATCATGAGAATGCAATGGTGGTTGAGGTGTTCTATAAGGAAGAAAAGGGAGAGAATCTGTGGATACTTGATAGTGTTTTCTCGTTAAATATAAACAAAAACAAAAATATTTTAAAAGATATCCAATGGTATGATAGAGGTTATATTACATTTATAAATGATTTATTACTCAATGTGAAATGAGTTAGATATTCCAACATTAGTAAGAATAAATCCAATTATGTTCACTTAATCAATAGGTTGAGGCATAATCCATTTATTATTTCTAAACTTTTAAATAATGAGAATGTTGTGATATTTTAAAATAATTAATGTTTCATAAAGATTTATAAGGATGGAATAGTTATGTTGAGGTGGAAATGAAAAAAATGGAAACTTATTTCATATTTATGATGATTAAAATTTATATTACATGGGAAAGGATTAAAACCATCTTTAGCATAGAATACTTGACCATTTTTGGTAGAATAATATATATAATATTGTTAAACATGATAATTTGAAAAATATAACAAATTTATAACATGAAAGACTCAACACACATATTACATGTCACATGGGAAAGATGTTGAAAAGGAGTCACAAGTTATTGGAAATTCAAATGATGAAACCTATTGAGTTAGTACACACAAATGTGTGTGTATAAATGAGATTGAAATTAACCAATTAAGATAAGTATTTAATGAATTTTATTGATGGTTTTACTCATATGAATTGTGAATATTTTATGTCAAGTAAATCACAAGATATTAATAAATTTAAACAATTTCAAAGGACTATTAATAATTATACAATGTATGTCATTAAAATATTCCAATCTAAAAATATATTTGAATGGAAAAATGAATAGGTATAGTAATATATTGATAATTATAGGATAATAAATAAATATATAACTTTATACATGGCCCAAAAAAAATTGATTCATTGAGTGGAATAATCATCATTTGATATATATTAGATGAACAATTCTATCAGATCATAACACTTCAAAATATGTTATGATATAGGACAAAAACACCACTTTCTATATTCTAAATTGGTTCCTATTCTAACATAATTTAGTAAAAACCCATATGAGTTATGATTATAAAATAATATATGTTTAAAAAACTGAAAGGTTTTTTGTATCCCATGATATATCAATATTAAACTAAAACATTTAGGAAAGTTTAATGAGAGAGATGAAGAAGGCATGTTTCTTGTGTATACACCTAGTGGAAGAAGTTATTGATTATATAACAATAATATGAGTAATATAATTAACATATTTTATGTAATTATGTTATATAACCAAAATAATTTACAAGAATTATTTCCCATTTTTTATGACATTGAAGAATATGGAGATGTTGGACAGAAAGATATTATTATAGATCAAGTATATTTTTATAACTCTTATAATTATTTGAAAATTTCTAGTGATGGGTAAGGTTCATATCAAGGAATTTATAAGTTACAAATAATAATAAAACATGTTTATCCTAAAAATATTCTTTGAGATAGTATCAAAGGAGTAAAAACATGAAGAATATTGACAATTTAAAATCATAATAGCTTTTTTTCATATCTTGAACCAAAAAAGTGTTGTAGAATTTTTTATAAAATGGGTATTGGGTTGTATTGATAGAAGAATATCTAAATAAAATTTAAAATAATAACACTTGGTAATTGGTTTCATTCCCTAGAGATAAAAATGTGATTGGGACAAAGTAGGTTTTTTTGAAATAATCTCAATGAGAAAGGTAAAGTTTATATGATAAATCTCATCTTGTTTGAAAAGTATACTATTAAATTGAGGTTATAGATTTTGATGAGGATTTTTATCTAGTCTCAAGTATTTAAATAATAAAAATCTTTATTGTGATTTTTGTATAATGAAACTTCAAATTTTTAAAAATAGATGTGAAGTCTATGTTTCTTAATGGTAAACTTCATGAATAATTCTACATTAAACAACCATGGGGGTTTATCCTCGACAATAATGATTCTCAAGTATGAAAGTTTAATTATGAATTATATGGAATCAAAAAAGTTCCCTAAGCATGGTATTTGAGGTTTGAAAATAGCATAAAGATCATGAAATTTAGGATAGGAAAAGTAGATTCAAATATCTACATCAAATGATATGACACAAACTTTCTCATTATGATTACGTATGCCAATGGAATTATTTTTTCTGGAAAAAAAAAAGAAGAAACTTGAGAGTAATTTTTTACCCAAATAAGGTGAATTTTTAAAATGTCAATGATTGATGATGTGAAATTTTTCTTGGGTTATTAAGTCACTAATACAGAGGTATTTATCTTTCTCTCATAAGAAAATTATGCTCATGGGTTACTTAAAAAATTTGGAATAGAGGATTCAAGAGAAATTTTCACTCCTATATCTCTAGATACCAAGTTATATTTGGATGAAAAAGGAAGGAGTGTGGATTAAACTATGTTCTGAACACTCATTGTAATCTTACTCTATTTAAAAGTATCAAGATTAGATATTATGTTTGTGTTTACTATTTGTTAAAAATTCTAAACCAAATCGAAGGATTTGTATCTTATGAAAGTAAAATGAATCTTGTGGTACATCAAAAGGAACTCTTGATCATGTAATATGATATAATAAAGGTAAATCCTTTTAGTTTTGTGAATATACTATTACAAGTTGGGTATGAGATATTGAGATAGAAATTCAACTTCTAGAGGTGTTTTCTTTATTAAAGGAAAATGTGTTTCATATCACTCCAAGAAGAAAAATCCTCACTCTTATCTCAATGGATGCTAAGTAAGTTATATCATCATAAGACATAACACAAATAGTGAGGATAAAGTCACAACTTAAAGACATGAGGGTTTATGTTTCATTCCCATTAATAATTGGGTGTGACAATCAATGTGCAATCAACTTCTTACAGAATCCATTGCAACACTCCATGTTAAATCATATTGATATTAAGTATCACTTCTTTAAGGAGAAAGTGGGGCATGGTGATATTTCATTTGAATATGTTTCAACCAAGGAGTAAGTCATAAATATATTGATAAATCCTATTTATAAGGATTATTTCTATCACTTGAGAATGTTTTGGGGGTCTATTATTTCCCAAAATACCTATAATATTTTCTTGGATATTTTCCCTCTTTAATTACTTTTTATTTGTTAATAAAGGGAGATAATACAAAAGGATCTCTTCTTACAAAAGGGGAGAGACTCTTATTTATTGTATAGGTGATCCTCAAGTGGGTCTTGAGTTATTGGAATATATAGTTTAGAGAATATATCATTTGTTGATTGGAATGTTTAAAATAATTACAAAGGGGTGGATTGAAGATCCCTTTTAGGTATTGAATAATCCTATTTTAGTGAATTGACAAAGGGGGAATTGAGTTGATCTCAATTGAGACATGGTCAATGTGGAATTGATATTTCACTAAGGGATATATTTCTCTCACAATAACCATTTTATCCTTTGGTGAAGTGTTTATGTGACCTTTATATTGGAGGCATGATAAGTTTTATTTATTGAGGTAATTTATTCATGATTTTGGGATGTTTTATGTTCTATTCATTTGAAACATGTTCATGGATGAGTCAAAAAAACTATTTTTATTTGAGTAGATATGTACATGAATGAAATTATTGAAGTTCTTCTATATAAGAAAAAACCATGACATGAAGGAAAATGACCATGCCACAATTCCCTAGAGTTAATCTCACATAGAAATGAATTTATCTTAGATAAGAAAGAATCATGTTGTGGTATTTTTTTGTTACATTATAGTGATGTGGGTGAAGAATGAGTTAATCTCACATATGAAGAATATATCACTAAGTTATTATTATGTGGTAAATAAGTTTATCTTACATGAGAAGGATAAAATCATAGTTATACTAGTTGAAATTCAAGGGTTCATATGTGGAATTCTAAGGAGTTTACTACACTATAAATATTATCCTAAGAGAATTTAGGGTTGTGATAGTATGGGAACCAAGTGAGATTGCACCGCAACTTAAGAGTTAGTACCATAAGATCTTATAAACTGAATAATTCCATGAAGCAGTTGGAGAAACCATTCACCTAAAAACTTGGTGAAAATTTTTATAGATTTTCTAGTTCTAGATATTTAATGTATAGAACAGCATAATGAATGGTCCACAATTTGATGAGTATAGCTTAAAAAGATCAGTGAATAGTTAGTTACGAAAATATCAAACATATCACATAGAAATATACTATTAACACTACAAATGAAGTCAAAGATACTCTATAATACTCTAAGATCTTTAGTATTTATCCTCTCGTGTATTTTAGATCTTAGGTTCATGCCATAACTAAAGGTTCTACACTACAATGTAGTTTATGTCTATAAATAAATGGCGACCCACCCAGAGTTGATATGAATGTGTGTGATATAAAGTTTAAAAACCCAGAGTGATATAACAAAAAATTTAAAGGATAATTCCAAGATGGATTTTTCTATATATTAAGTACAAGATCAAGGTTTCCCACCAAGTATAAATTTTTGAGGCACTTAAGGTATGGGAAGTGAAGATAGTTTTATTTGTTGATTCTCATCTTTCATATGGTAATCGGAGTACATGAAAATCTGATTTATACTTTACTTACTAAATTGATAATAAATTAGAATGTGAGTTGTGGGATCATAATCATTTTATAACAAGGATTATACACCTGATAATAAGGATGATTTAACCTTGTAAAACCCCTTATGTGTGTGCATGTTCTTTCTTACTCCATCTCACATCAGTGTATCACCACCATTGAGATATATTCACACTAAATAGTTATGGGAATCACATAGTTTTATAGAATTGGTGTTTTCAAAAATCATTAATCCACTCCCCCCCCCCCTCTTAGTGGGGTTATACTCACTCCTGGGCCTTATGATTATACTATATAAGAATATTTCAAGTGTTTCAATGTATCAATTGTATAGAATAATTAATAAAGGAGTTTGAAAATTAAATGTTAATTTTCAAGTCTTATTATAAATAATATATCATTAATCATTAATGTTTCATATGTTGAAACATTTAGTAGAATCAGCTAAATAAATTTAAATGTTAAATTCATGCATATGGTCAAAGGTTACAAAGCATTTATAACTGAAGGCATTACTCGAACATTTCATAACATTTGAGTAAATTCCATGAATATTACAAAGTTTCTATAATATATATATATAAGGAGGTAATAGCCATGATATGTTTCATTTTTCTATAAATTATCCCTAATTGAATCTCTCTTCTCCTTCTTCTTTTACTATTTAGAGGTACTAGCATATTGTGGTCAAAAGGAGGATATTATCCAAGAATTGGGTGATTAGTCAACTTTTAGATAACCTATGAAGAAGTTTTCCATTTATTGTTTCTAAGTGGTCATCGTTAAGCATGTGATTGAAGATGGGAGGCTTGGCCATCTTTGGTTCATAGTATGTTCTTCGTTTTATATTATGCATGGTTTTGGTTTTAAATCATGGATGATAATGTTTTATGGTTTCTTAATGTCTTTTTATAGATGAATAAGTGTTATTTAATCATAATAAACCTTATAGTGGTATTAGGGAAATGCTATTATTGAATTTATTCATGAAATTATATTTAAAATTAATAAATTATATGGTATCCTTAAATACAATGTAGATTTTGAACTGTGGATTTTTTTATGATATGTGATATTGTAAGTTATAATGGGATCACATAATATAATGTAAGATATTGTAACTTAAGACATAGTATAAGTCCATAGGTTTCAATATATCATAAAGTATGATATGTGTTATCATAAGTTATGATAAATAATTTATTCTATGTCGCAACATAAGAATATGCCAATTGCTGGTTAGGATACCACTGATTCACACTATTTATTATACCTAAAATAGTATCGTATCATCTTTATGACATATATGATATTATAAAATATAATATACAGATTTTAGGGATGACATCATAGGTTGGGGATCTATCATAATCTCTAACATAGGTTTTTAATAGAGTCGTGGATTACAATATAGGGTCATTAAATATGATTTAAGGAAAAATATGATTTGTTTCATTTTTTGATTATAAATTGATTTATATAATTGATAAATTGTTTATAAATTTAAAAAAATGTATTTTCGAATATTTATTTAATCTATAAATTTTTTATAAATTAATTAATTAAAAATATTTATAATTAATTATTAATTTTTTTAAAACATTTAACAAATAAATATCCTTAATATTGATTTTTAATATTAAATACCTTTGACTTATATGGAATGTATTATAATCTTGATATAGAGTGTTTATATAGAAATTATAAGGTAATTTATAAAGTGTTTATAAATTAAAAAATAATAAAAATATAAAAGTTTTTATATTAAAGTATGAATTATTCATAATTATAAATATTAAATGTTAAAATTAAAGCCCTTATTTGAAAAATTATTTGAACCATATCAAAAGGAGTTTTGATAATTGATATGATCAAAATTCTGGTAATATTAAATGTATGATATTTTCATATGAATTGTGGTTGGGCTACCCAAAAATCCTTTTTCCAGGGTTGGTCCATCCAAAAAGCTTGGTTTCCTAATTAACTATAAAAATTGGACCTTTATTTATAAATCCAAAAAATATAATTAGAGGATAATAAATATAAAATATTTATATTTTTACTAAATATCATATATTTTAAGAAATGTCATATATAATGATAATATAAAGGATTTCATATTAGAAATAAAAATAAAGTTTTTATATTTATTTAATTATGGAGTATCTATAATACATGGATAAATTATAAAGTATTTATAATTTTCTATTTATGAATTGTTTATAAATGTTTATCTCAAGTCTACATTTATAAAATGTTAATTTATTTAGTGTTATTCTCTGATTTTTTTCATAGATATAAATTATTTATATATATGAATTGATGTATGCTTTAGTTTAAATGTATTTAAAATACTTCTTTAAATTATTATACATTCATTTAAGGAGTTACATTCTATGCATGATAGTTAATTTAGTTGTTTTCTACCATGACTTTGGATTGTTTGTGAGTAATAATCTTGAGTTTAAAGGTTAATTATAGTTTATATATATTAAGTGTTAGAATTATGATGTAATTGAAGTCTCTATTAAGTACTGAACCATGGGTAGTGAGATTTTGGGTTAGAGTGCTCATTATCCTAGGAGCTTATGCTTTATCTAGAAAAGTAAGGGTTGGATACCTATCACACTATGTTTACTCTTATGAAGATTATTGATTTTATTTGACTTTGATTCATTATATGAAATGGCTTTATATACCATATGCATGTGATGTATTTGGATATGTGTAAATATAGTTGATTTTAATTCAAGTTAGTATCATAATATATAATTTGTATAAATATTTACACATAAATATGGTTTTAACATAATGATTTGGTATAAGGAATAAATATTCAAAACTAAATCATTAGAAACATGTATACATAATAAATAGAATACATGAGATAAAATGGTGAGAGTTTAAAACCCCTTAAAATACTAAGTGTTAAAAACCTTCCAAAGGAAACGCATGTCAAGACCACGATCATCCAAAATGGTATTTTCTTCTAGATTAGGGTGTTCATAGACGATCTTGTATAAGGAATAGTGGAAATGGATAACCTTAAGGTCCCATTTAGTATGTAGGAAAGAAGGGAAAAGAAATGGAAAACTATAAATTGCATATTTAGTATGATAAAAGGGAACAAACTATTATCTTATATGATATAAACATGTTTCCATACAAAAATGATGGAAAAAATCCTAGGATAATTAAAATAGAAAATTTAGACAACAATATCATTGAAAATTTATCCAAATTCTAATCATGACTCATATCATCCCCTCCCACCATCCACAGCCTTCCATCATTAGTGATTATCATGGTATCTACCAATGCACCTACCATGGTCATCATCCTCACACCTGTTATGGTTTTCAGTGTCATACCTACCATGGTTGTCAACACTACTCCTTTAGTGGTGATTGTCACACTACCTTTCTTCCGCTTCCACTATCACCCCCACTACTTATCCCTTTCCTACTTCCACTTATTCTCCCTCTCTATATCCCATTATAGACACCATTTCCACTCCCACTCCTATCAATGTCCCATACCCCCTTCTCGTTTCTCCCCTACAAGCACTACATTATGGTAATTTTTTGTTTTTTTATATCTTATATTTTTTCTCCACTATTTCCCTCTCCTTTTCATATCCTACCAAACATAAATTTTTATTTCAATTCCATGTAATTTTCCTTTTCTTGTTCCATTTTCCATTTCCATCATAATTGATTCATGTGTACCAAATAGGGCCTAATAATTAGGTAACCAAATATCATTATGGATGGTGGATCAATGTGAACAAGAGAAGTGTATAAATCTCAAACAATATAAGCAGGTGATCTAAAATTATTTAGTAAAGGCTTAGGATTTATAAAAGGAATTTCCAAATGGATTAACTAGGTGATCCATTTTCAAATGGGAGAATTCATATTCATCACTTTGAATGTATTTTCAATATAATCGAGGGAAGTATCCTTAATTAGAAGAGTCTTTTCCTCTATTTTGGAGGTAGGACCAATCTTATGAGTAGAGTTATCACTTCCATTCCAATACATGTGCTTTTAGTTTGTAGGTATCCCAAGATAGTGATAAGGAACATAGAGATATCCATCTTCAGCTTCATCTAGGACACTTGTTAAGAATTTCAGCTTTATTAGTTTAGTTGTCCAAGGCTATATAGCCCGGTCGAAGAATGGGGTATTAATCTTAAGAGCATTGATGAAAGAATATATTGCATGCATGATAATTTAGTTTTTTAATTGATATTAGGGAAATACATTTGGGAAAAAACATTAAGAGTAAATACAAGATCTCTCCCATTAGTTGGCTTGAGGGATACACTGGTTCCCACCTATGGCATAGCCTTTGTGGTACCATCTTCACTGTTTATGATAGGTATTTTTGGATTTTAAGAAGAGGTGGAATTTATTTCTGGAAATACAACTAGGTGGGTATCCCTATATTCTACCCTAGTGGTCTTGTTTCAGAATTTATCTTCAAGCACCCCTTGTTCATGGAATCAGTCCACAATGATGATCAGAAGTCTTTATATAGTAGCAACCAGTTAGTTGATGATCTAACAATTGTGTTTTCACTCCCTCTTCATTGAGATGATTCAAGAACTCTAATTACCACATATTAATACATGTTCAGTATAATTCTAATGATAACACTATTTTATTTTAGCATAAATATCACCCAGCTCAATTCAACTTTCTAGTGTGTATTATTCATAACTATCCCCTCTCTATGAACAATGAGGTGTAAAGTAAAGGAATTCAACTCACTTATAAATGTATGTGTTTTTAGAATACTGATATGGATTCAGTGTTGTATTTTTTTATTGAATGGTATTGGTGTATTATAGGGTTCTCTTTGGGGTATCTTAGGGTATAATGAATGGTAGAGTTTTGTGGGTATCTTCTTGGATACATGCTTTAATGTTCATATTACTGCAGACTTCTATTCTCAAGCCCGGTTCATTCTCATAGTTGTAAGTTGTTGAGTGATATGGGAGACATGAAATGTAGTCTGAAATCAAGGCTTGAAACCAAATTAATAATGTCTCAAAGGAAAGTTTCTTTCTCTATTGGTTACTCTAAGATCATTTTTTAAGGAGGTGGTGATACCTTAGTCCATTAGGAACTAGATACCATAATCCTTATAAACTAGGTAAAAGGTTAGTAGAGGGGTGAAAGGGGTTTTTGTGTGCTAGAAAGCATCAAGTTAGGGTATTAAGATCAATTCATATGGATCTTATATCCATGGTATCATGTGCATTAGTTGTATTATCTAGGACTGACAGGGCTCATTAATCATGATATTTTAGGACTTCTGTGGGGAGGGAAACTCTATTCAAGAAGAACCTCATGAAATATTAATTGGTATCTCTATTTTCACTTTGAACAACATTAATCTCTCTATAACTGTATCATAATTTTCTATAGTTATCAAATCCTTATTGGGTCACCCCCCCCCCCCCAATAACTAGTTCATTTCTTACATCATCAGAGCATGCATAAGCATGCTTCATTAGGATGTAAAAATTTTGTGCACCTGTAATGAGGGGAATAAGTTTGTCGATGTTCTAATTTGAAAAGTTGATCAGTAGGATGTGTTGATTACTTATTTGAGTGTTGGATATTTACCATTATAATGTTTTTTTCTAGGGGTTGCCATGTGAATTCACCAATTTATTCTTCTTTAATTTTATATCTTTCCATTATTTTTTTTAATAAAAAACTTCAACTATCAGTCAAATATCACTATGATCTATTGGTTAAAATTAGATGGGAAATCGTTAGGATACCAGAAGAATATATTTGAGATAATCCATATAATGGATGGGATAAGTATTTGTTCACTCAACTATGCAAGATTCATATATGATATGATTTTCATGATGGAATAATTAAATATCTAATTGGTTAGAGGAATGCCAAAGATAGGTCATTACTTAGTGAAATATAGATCTTGAACCACTAATGGAAATGATGTATTAAAAATGTTTTGACATGACTATCATGGATGTGTTAAAAAACAATTAATTACTAAAATTTATACTATATCATAGTGGGGAATAATGGTAGTCTCCAGGAGGGGTGAAAAATAATTTTTCCACTAATAATAAAAAGGGTTTTGGTGAATTTTAGTTTGAGAGAACTAGAAAAAAAATTAAATAAGAAGAATTTATCAAAGTGATAATTAGTGATTGGGTTAAGGGTTGTATTTCCAATTTTTATGTTATATTAGTCTTAAAAATAGTTGAATCTTATTTTATTAATTGATCAGTGAAAGAATCCCCAATCACTTTATCCTTCACCTTAGGTTGAGATAAACTGTGAGGTTTAATCAAAAAATTATCACCACTAGTTATCTCTCCTTTTTATGTGTGTGGGAAGATATTGGATTACATCTCAACAATAAATTATCCCTACACTACTAAGGAAAAACCCAATTAGGCTAAGGTACTCCTAGGTGACTTAAAAGATAATTCACTACCATCCACACACTTATCAATACTCATTGTTCAATATTTACTATTACACCCTATATAATCAAAATTAAATGAAGGGATATTTAGGATTATAAACCCAATAAATATACAATTCAAAAGAATAATAAACTAAATATGATCACATTCAAAATAATACTCTAACATTGAATACAGAGATCAATCAATGGTAGAAGAATTTTATTCAATGAAGTATAGACTCCAACATTAAAAAAGGGTCCTGCTTTCCCCCATCCTGTTCAAAAAAGGGTTTACCCCTCCATGTAAGAGGTTACAGATATAGAATAGGAAAATAAAAAATAATATAGCAGCAAAATAAACAAAAAAACTCAAAATTTGATCGATTTATTTACTTTTCCTTAATGTCCTACCCCCTTTACATATCATTCATTCCCTTATTAATTGCATACAATATTTTCAAGATTATCCCTTTGAATAATTCATGTGGTCAAAAAAAGATAGTATAATATCTTTTAAGTCAAAAATATCATGAATCATGCCATGTTACTTCAGTTTTATTTTTGGATTGAGTTAATGGGACTTGAGAGTACATCAGGTCTCGATAGTATGTTGGAAAGGATTTAGCATACATCAGGGGATGATTAGAATGAATAGTCTTATTATTATTCTCAGTAAATTATAAAATATTTCATATCACATGGAAGATTTTGGTGTAAATATTACATATCAACTCATTCCAAAAGATTGACCCTTTCATAACATCCTTATTTCCGCTACGATAATGGCATTACCCTTAAATATATAGGGATTTAGTAGAGTAACCCTTATGTAAGTTCATATGTCCCTTATGCATCCTATTCATCTGTGATGTAACCTTACATATCATATTATCTTGGTTTGAATTCTCCCTTTAATGAAAAAGGTGAGTTCCCTTTCATATTAGTATATCCATGGGTAAAAATTGTGTATTGGTCAAGGACTCTTACATGTCATCTAGGATGCCTTTAAATATCAAGTGTTTTATCATTCTAAAAAATGAATTTCCCTTACATATCACTCAGTACACAGGATAAGCTTTACATATCTTCTTTGTTGTAACTAATCTAGTTCCTCATTTCTCCCATATGTGAGTGGTGGAAAAATATTACATATTAGTTAGGAACATTGGTGTACTAACTTTGCTAAATTTTTTATTCACTGCTTTATCTATCTTCCTTTTCACCTTTAAAATTTAAAAAAATAGAGGATCGTCAATAGTTGTTCATTCATTTTATTTTAAAAATTAAATAAATTAATTGAATTCACAATTTTGGCCATTTTAAGAAACATTCACAAATTACAATGAGATGATCCTTTAATCCCAAAACTCCCTAAAACTCAATTAATTAATAAATTTAAAGGAATAAAATTAATTTAATATCATTAAAATATAATGAATTTATTACCTCTGTTAATGGTTATTATTTTAGTGGGTGTACATTTTATAAAAATCCTTATTAAATGAATGTAAAGAATGATACTCTTCTGATAAAAGCTTATGTTATAGATAAAATGGAATCATCATCATCAAAAATGACTTTGTGATCAATCATAGTAAATGAGGAGCTTAATAGAAGTAACTCCCTAAACTTGTGCGGAAACTTAAGAATCATTCTTAAGTAAGAAATAAAATCCTTTGTGTTAGACCAACCCCTTTCAGAGAAACCAACTGGTGAAGATATTGAACAAATGGATCAAGATACTAATGAAAAGTTTTTTAAAGATTCTTCAGGTACCACCGCTCTCATACTTATATACATGAAGCCTATGTTAAAAAAGAAACATGATAACATGGATGATTCAAGATGATGAATAACTTGAAAAGATTCTATCAATAATATATTAGGCATGAGAGGTATGAGGTTTCAAAGGTATTTTTTAGATGAAATATGTCTACAAGAACTTCATTTTATGCTCATATTCTAAATATGATTAGATACAATAAGTCTTAGATAGGATAGGATCTATTTTAATACTTGATATATCAATGGACTTCATTTTACAATCTTTATCAAAAAGGTTCAAGCAATTTATTGTAAACTATAATATAAATAATTTCAATAAAAGTTTACCTGGTCTTCTTAATATGTCATGGATAGCTGATCAAGACATGGGAGGTTTAGGATCGAGTGTTGTATTGATTGTAACGACCCAAACTTTCATTAATGGAAATCCCTCTTGATATAATTAAATGTTTCTTTATGTAAAATGTTTATATAAAATGTCAACTTATTTGGTTTTATGTTTTTGGATTTTAAAATACTATTAAGAATTCTAACCATTTATAATATAGTCATTGAACAGTGATCAAATGATTAGTATGAATATAGGGCTTTAACAAATCCAATTTACTCAGACAAAGGAAGTGATGGCCTCATCCAGTAGATATTCCCCATACAAAGCCCATTTGTCAGAGCTTGGAAAGGAGGTGGCGTCATTGGGTTCGCTCTTGACCAAGCTCAAGCCAATCTTGAACACGTTAAGCTTGAGCGGAACTGCCTATGGGAGAAGTGGAAGTTGATAGAGATTACCACCCGAGCGATATTATCTGAGCCACCCCAAGAGTCTATCACCATCGCACACCACACCCTTCGGTCTTATGTGGGTGTTTTAAGGGGTTATTTAACAAGACCCTAGTACTATGGTTATGTACATTATTTTTTTATATAATAATGAATATACTTTCATTTTATTATTGTTACCTTGTAAATAGTTTTTAAAGCACAAATAGTATTTTTAGTTAATGTTCAACTAAGAAATATATTTTGATGAATTAATGTATTTTTTAATTAAATAATATTTTGATAAAATATTATTATTATTATTAAATTTATTTTTATTAAATATAAATAATCCTATAATTTTATGAATGCAGTTGTAATTTTTATTAAGGTTTGAAAGCCATTTTTGTCAAAACCCACGAATTTTCGATAAATATAGGTTTTTATTTTAAAATTAAAAATTAACATATTTAAAAAATTATTTAGATAAAATAAATATTATTTTTGGAATCAGGACGTCGAAATTATCCAATGGAGAATTTTTCATAATTTTCTGAGACAGTCAAATTTTTGGGTAAAAATTAAATACCATTTAAATATATAATGTGTTTTATGAAATCATAATGACCCAATAGTAATGTAATAAAATACTATAAACTTTATTTTCGTACAATATATGTTTTACCATTAAAATAATGTGATTTTGGGTTTGTTTGATTTATTTTACAAAGCTTTAGTGGACCCTTCAAGACTTATTAAACATTTTGTCTTTTTAAATTGTTTTCCTTAGGAGTGTGACTCACCTCCACATAAGAAACCCTATTATTTTAAGAAGTTTGGACTTTGGCCTTATAAAATATTTTTTTCTACTCCCCTTTGGAAAAAACCATGGGAAAAACCATGGGGTGGTTTGTGGTTTTGATTATTTTAATGTGAGGTGTCCCAAACCTAAATAATAAACAATTCCCTCTCCTTTCCTATATAAACCCACCCAAGCTCCCACTTCCTCCTTACTCAAAGCCTTTGGATTTCTTCCAACCTATACCCTACTCTCTCTAGAATCCTACCAAGGTGCCCCAATCTCCCAATAAGTCTCTCTCAAGCCTCTCTCAAGCCTTTGGAAGCACACTTCCAAGTAGGGGTTTTTTCTTCCTTTCTTGTTTTTGTCCAATATTCTTTAAATTGTTATGCCCTTTTAATTTCAATTATAAATGTTGGGGTATGGTTTCATACCTCCCCCATACTACCCTATTTATGTTTGAATTATGTGAGACCCATTTCTCTCTCATTAAATGCCTCCCATGTACACCCGTTACTATGCCTAAATTTTGAAAGGAATTTTTCTCTCCTCATTTACATTCAAGCAATTATTTTGTATCATGAATATAAATTCCATTACATTTGTTGGGATATGTATCTATATGACCCCCTTACTTTACATGTCATATAAATATTATGAGACACCCCTTTCTCTTTCATCAACCATTTTTATGAGTTCTTATGTCACGCCATTATGCTGTCGAAATTGCACTGCGCTTTTCCAAGCCAAAGTCATTATGTAGTGAATACCATGACCATTTCTCTATCAAGGGTATGCACCTTTATGCACATTTTATTATTGTTTAAATAATTTTATGTATGTATTCTACATTTGTTTATCATGTAATAAATGATTATGTTGAATGATTCAATGTTTTATGATCCATGTGGCACACTTATGCATGAAATGAAATGTTTAAGAAGGGTGTGCCCTGATAGCGCTCCAATGCATTGGGTAAAGTATAGTATCATGATACGTCATGTGCAATGGGTGTTTACTCATTCTAATTCAAGTGCAGCGAGGGTTTACTCATGCTTCATGTGCAATGAGCCTTGGCTCATGCTAATTCCATGTTAAGTGTTGCTGCCACATTTCCATGTTATGATTATCATGCTTTATCATGACTTTATGTTTATGGTTCTATTGTGCTTTATTGATATGCCTATTTTATAACGTGTATTTTATTCCTCATGTTATTCCATGATTATTCCCTTACTAGGCTTTATAGCTCACCCTTTTCTTATGCATGTCCTCAGGTTATCCCATGCAATGTTAAGTACGAGGGAATTTAGTGGTCATGTAAAGGAATTGTTCAATGAAGATGTTGTATTTCATGTTTTAAGTTGTTATGTAATGATCCTAGTCCCCAAAGACACTATACCTCTCAATATTTTATTTTGTATCAAGTGAAGTTTATGTAATAAATTATGTTTAATTGTGTAATAAAAGACCAGGGTTGTCATATTGATAGTGTAAGAAGGTGAAAGTTAAAACTAGAGGAAGAAAAGATCTATGGGAAATTCCAACAGTCAGTCTTCTAATATCTAGTCAAAAATAATTGAAACCTAATGGAGTCAAGAAGGAGGGTAAATGATTCCATTGTGGAAAGCTTGTTCACTAGAGAAGGAATTTCCAAAAATACCTAAAGGGTTGCAAGAAACTCCTTGAAGAATCCATGTCGTGTATTGATATTATAGAATCAATTCTTAGATTTTGAAGGGTGTATGATACCAACTATACATTAAAAAACTATTATAAATATGTATATGAGTTCAAAATTGATTAAGATTCGATGATTATAGATCAAAGTGTGCATTAAAATGATGGATCAAGGGTTTTCTATATTGAGGAGATGGATGAAGTGGATTACTTTAAATATTTAGTTGATCAGAATAAAGATTGTGAATTTTTCATCTTGTTTTCTTATTATGTGGTAAGAGGAGTTATTTTAAATAATGGTTGTTACAAATAAATGAGATTATGGTTTTAATACACATGGTTATGTTTTATCCAATTATATAACATTGTTTGAAAATAAGATAAGGATAAAAGGTATTTTATCCAGGATAAAAAATTATCTAATATATTTGTTAAAATGTGAGAGAAATAGTTTTCATCACCTTTTGATGTTATATTTTATAAAATAAAATATTATTTTTATAAAATTTATCCAAACACATAGAATACTATATAATATGCGGTTGTTAATAGTTTATTTTTTAGATATTCCTAGTATAGAAAATAAATATGATTTCCTAAAACAAAGGTATTTTTATATCTTAGCATTATATTTTGGAGAAAATGCAGTTTTGAAGAGGATAGTGGGAGTATGATTGGACTTGGAGAAGTTCAAAGTATAATAAATAAAATATTAAACCAGTACAATTTAGAGTGAATGTCACTTTATATCCTAAAAGAGTTAAGAATGTGTTGGTAAATAAAGATAATGGAAAGGTTCTAGGAATGATGGAGAAAATGAACTTAGAAATAAGTTTTAAGTAGACAATAGAATTTATTAACATCGTAACATTAAATGTCGTGAAGTAAAGTTGTTAAAATACTTATTCAAAGTGTTTAACAGTGGGGATATGATTCTTATCCCCACCATTATTCAAATGGGATTTCTTTATAGATGATACCCATTAAATTATTTTAGTGGGAGTATTTATCATATGGTTATAAAGAGATGTGGCAGGAATTTCATAGAGATGGGATGAGTTTAACAAAACCCTAAAAGTTAATAAAACAAGTCTTCTCTGGTATCTTATTATATATGATATGATTTATCAGGCACTTATGTATGATTTTATTAACATTATTAAAAGAGTTTAAGAATATCAAATGTATCATGTTATACAAAAATAAATCTTATCTTTATCATTCTTTCATGTTGGCTACATGTATTAATAAAGTGAAATGATAATTAATCTCTCAAAGTATGACTTTGAGTTATACTTAATCAATTTCTATCATATAGTATTATAGTTTTTGGTGATATGTTAAGGTTAGTGTGGGTGGTATTTCATATAGAGATATATAATATGCTTAAGAGACATAAAACAAGTTTTGTGTGTTAGATGACTCACCAAGTATACAGCCTAGAGTGTCGAACACTATGTCTTTGGTACGCCAAGGGTGTATGATTCATATTGAATCCCTATATATAAGGTTAAAAAATATACCTAGCATGAGAAAATTCATAATTTGATATGTTTATTACATCATCCTTGAGGTTGGGATAATTAGAGGGTGGTTGGGTGTGTTATTGATCATATCATCAGTTGAGGTTTAACCAAGATGGTATTTTTCCTCTCACATGATAAGTATGACATTTGGGTCCTCTATTTAGATAAATTGAAGGAGTGTATAGACATACCTAAAAAATAATATATGATATTTTATCATCTATTGGATGAGAGACATTTGATGTTTCCATCCATCAGGGTGAATGACATGTGATGTGTTCATTCGATTGTTTATTCTATAATTGGATAATTGAGAACATATTAGTGGCTATATGGGATTTTCATACTTATTGCCTTCTAGTTACTCGATGTCATTGACAAATGGATTATATGATTATACATACTTGAATATGATACATCCAGCACTACTATAAAAACTAGCAAGGGAAGCGTTACCCTTTTATCAGTGCTAAAAAAAGGGCTGATAAAGGCCCCCCTTTATCAGCGCTTTTTTTCAGTAGCGCTAATAAAGGGGGGATTTATCAGCACTTTTTCTTACCGGTGATATATTTTATGTTTCAAAAAAATCATGAAAAATAAATTATTGTTATATAAGTATATTTATATTGATATAAATATAATATATATTTTTTAAATATGTTTTAGATACGTATAAATAGACTATTAAATTTAATATATAAGAAATTTAGTGAAAATGGCTTTAAAATATTTAAAAAATATTATTAATTAATAATTTTCTAATTATTATCGATTAAAAATCATTTAATAACAATTTGAAGACACAAAAAATCAAAACAATTATTAAAAGGTCTAAAATAAGTTGAAAATGTAACTCAAACTTCAAACGGCCATAACTTTTGATCCGAGTGTCTGTTTGAGCTCTACAACATATCAAATCAAATCCTGTGACAAGATCTATGCGTTGGTGACTGAAACAAAGCTTCTATCACATTTTTTTGAGGCCAAAAAAGGCTCATAAGGCCTCCAAAACTGAGTTGTTAGTCAAGATACACTGATTTGTTAACATTCAAACATGTATAACTTCTGATCCAAATGTTCGTTAGCCCTGTACCATATATCATATCGAATATTTTTTCATTTTCTTAGATTTGACTAGTTTTGGAGTTGAAAAGGGTTTCTAGATTATAATTTATGATCATTTTAACATTATATGGCTAGCCAGACGGTCATGCAAAGGTGGAGAGCTACTTCATGACGCAGATGCTGGGGAGGGGCAGTTCCTTGTAGATAGTCTGGTTTAATTCCCAAAGACCTTTGGGTCATGTAATCTCCTAAGCCTATGGGCCTTGTAATCTTTGAGCCTACGGGCCTTGTAAGGGTTCCCCATCATCCCTTGAAAGGGGGGTTATCAAAATCAATAAAAATGAAGGCCTTCGGGCCATTTGGACTATGGATTTTCAAATACACATATATATGTATTTATTCGTAAATATATATGTGTCTATGTGTGTGTGTATCTGTGTGTGTGTGTGTTGTATATATGTATGTATGTATTTATTTATTTAATTATAAACACACATAAAAACATATTTCATAAATGTATTTAAAACTAATCTTATAAGTATATATTAATATACAAATAAATATATGGATAAAAAATTATAACTAAAAATATATATATAAAAATAAATAAATATAAATATTTATTAATATACGAATTAATATATATATACTAATATATAAATATATATTTATATTAATATGAATCTATATCAATATACGAATAAATATAACTATATATATATATATATCATTAAATAGAGAAAAAAATGAAATAGCTTAGTGGTAAAGGTGCAGCCACGAAAGGGGGAGGTTGCGGGTTTGAGTTCGGTTGGAAGAAAAGGGGTGAACGCATCTGAGGATGTGTGGGAAGGGCAGCGTGCGGAAGACCTCCTAGTGCTAATAAAGGGGGTGGTCAAGCACTGTTAAAATCTCTCCCCACATTATTTAATTCTTTTTTATTTATTTTTTAATTTTTTTTTACTTTTATCAGTGCTTTTTTTAGCACTGATAAAAGGTGCCTTTATCATCACTTTTTGTAGAACTGATAAAAGGGACCCCCCCCCCATATCAGTGTTGAGCTTTACAGTGCTTTTTTAGCGCTGTTAAAGCCCTTTTTGAGCGCTGATATAGGCCGTTTTTGTAGTAGTGCGGTGGGAAGTAGTATAAAGATATAAGTATTTGATGGAGATCATGATAAAACCCTTTTTAGATTTAGTGGCACTGACTTCTCTTTGTTTACATTTATGAATTTGATAATTCATATTTATTTTAAATTTTATAGGCCTATGGATCATAATTTGTAGCGGACTAAATAGTGTTGGAAGCAAGGTTGTTCATTGCTGGAAATAGAGTATGGTTTGTGTTTGGTGTCAATTCTCCACATGGAAGATCATGAAGTACATAGAAGATTGAGGAGTTTGAAAGAAAAGGGATCTTACGGTTCAATCTAACAACAATATTGAAGATGGTGTTGTTTTACAGTGTTTGCCAATTTTTTTGGCTCAAAAATTCAGAGGAAGAGGATAGCGTCGTGAAGGGGTGTTTTCTGGAATAAACACTTCATGAAAATGGTAAAGGCATTAGTTTCATGAAGATTGGGTTGAGTATTTCGAATATGTGGAGCATTGCGAATGGAGACAGTGATCTTCGTGAATAAGAGAATGGGAGCATCGTGATTGTGAGATGTGTTGAGGGTTAGCTCCATGACTACGTCAAATTAAAGTGGAACGTCGCAAAGGGAGGAGCACCACAAATATATTTTTGGTCGATCCAAAAATCATGTTGGAGGCGGTGGAACATCGCAAACACCAATCTTATAAATATAATGCTACCCCTCTTCACATCGCATGAAATTTTTCCAAGAAAAATTCAGAATCGCTCTGATTTTGCGAAGCTAGGGGAGCTCTGTGAAACTAACATTCCATGTAAGCTTGAGCATCATGAAAAGAATTTTTGAGTCTTGACTGATGCCAATGATTTTGACTAAAGAGTGCTTTGTGATGATGGAGAATTCTGCATTGACTCAATGAGCTTCACGAAGGAGTTTGGTCCGCAAAAGAAGGGATGTTTCATGAGGGCAGTTTATTCCATGAAGGTAGGGAGCTTCACGAAGGAGCTACACAAAAGGCAGTTTTGAATATCATTTTTTCAATGAAAAGGGATTTCAAATTTCATCAAATCATGTCTATGGTGCAAGAAGAGTCTCATTCTAGACAAGGAAAAAATCTTTCATGACAGTCCATTGAAGAGTCTCATGCTTTCTCTCTTTTGGAGGCAGGATCACCCTTGTTAATTTCATGCTCACCTCCATTACCATGCATGTGTTATCTTTCGGTAAGGTGTCAAAGGAGGTTATGAAAGACATATAGAATCTCATGTCATCCTTTATCTAGGATTCCCACTTTGATGGAAGATGCCACTAGGCGTCGTAGGCTAGGATGGTAAAGGCTATAGACCAAAGAGGTGTTAACTTAAGAATCATCTCTAGAATGATGTGTTGACTGAAATCCAAGTTGGAATGAGAATTCTTGAGGGACGGTCCCATTGGGCCAAGCTTATAATGAGAAAATATGGTAAGGAATTTAGTCAGCCTAGGGGAGAGTCTCCATTTTATGGAAATCACTCTAAGGGAATGTCCCTGATATATTGAGCCACTCACATTGGATCATTGGGCATGGTGAGATTGGATTATGAAACCAGAACTAGGTGGGAGTCACGCTTGGTTTCCCGGTGTGCTCGATCTTGGATCTCACTTTCAGGAAGGTTGGAATTTATCATTCCTTCATCAATATTGTATTGAACCAGAAGCAACATGGCCTATTTTACAGTATCAAAATGAAAGATAGATAGAACTATTGTGTGTTCATAGGCTCTTCATCAAGGGTCTTCTCTGTAAATGTGTATCACCATATTTTTCATAATAACCTGGAGCATGATAGTTAGGGTGTCCTTTTATAGTGTAAGGATGTCCCCTTGAAGTACAACTTATTAGTTTGGCACATTCAGAACCATGAAATTTCCACAGATAATGAGAACAAACACAAGGGAATCAAGCTAGACACTAAGTGCCTTTATTGCAAGAATCCCGACAGGAAACAACGACTCATTTGTTCTTAGAAGGTGACTAGGCGGCTACAATGTAGTGCTTGTTCGGTGAGTTTACAAGGATGGCATCTCATGAGATTAAAAGTGGTGATTTTATTCCTCTTTGGTTCGATGGTGTTGGCAATAATAACCAAGAAAAGAAAGCGATGGTGATCCTACTCGTAGCCGACGGTTTCTATATATGGGAGGTGAGGAATAAGGCTCGATGTGAAGACTCTATAAGCATGTGGCTCACTCTGGTATCCAGGATGAGATGTTTGGTTGTCGACCTTGCCTTGCTTTTGAAACATTGATACAGTGCGCCTTCTTTGAAGAAGACAATGGTCGGCAGAGCTTCCTCCCCTTCCATCCAGTGAGCTCTTCCCTGGGGCCACTAGGTTCCTTGGTATCCACCCCCAATGGGCTTAAAATCAATATTGATGGTCCCATAACCTCGATTCAATACGGGGGTGGGTATTGTTCATGATCCAAGGGGTTCAGTGTGTTGGATTTGTGTAGCCTGATCTGGTTGGGCCGAATGCTTGTGGCCTGCAACTGTCGCAAAGCTGACCGACCGACACCGATAGGCACTGTAGCAAATCTGACCAACCAACACTAACAGGCACTGTAGCAGTGCGGACTTCAGATTCAACTATACTATAGCACTTTTTGACTTCCAGCCGGCAGCCACTATAGCACTTTTGACAAAGGTGACCACCTTTCACTATGGTGACGCGGACTTCCTGTTCGGAATAGTGGATTGTCTTCTCCATGTATAGCCCATTTCGGGCTAGGGTTTCTTACCTGAAAAACTCTGTAATTTTTGCTCCCGAAATAGTGAATTTTTGGCTCTCTGTGGATGTAGGGATTATTCCCGAACAACATAAATTTGTGTGTGCCATGTGTTTTTCCTTTCTTCTGCATTTTATTTCGTATCTTATTTTTGTCGTTGCGACTCCCGACGCTTCCGCAACATAGTGTTCATCGCTTTCAGTGTTTTCTATGGAAAGGAGACCCTCTAGTCACTAAGGCGTGTGCCATGATCAACATCCTTGAGCTTTATTGAGATAAAAACATTGAATTGGACTTGATCGAAATTGAATCAACTGTTATCCTCAACTCCATTCAAGGCCAGATCACCACTCATTGGTCCATTTCATATCAGATTCAAAGATACAAAGCTATCAAAAATTGGATGGACTTAATTCATATTTGGAGAGAAGGGAACAGATCTGCATATTTTTTGGCTTCGAGGGTGACCTAGGATGGTATTTTCATATCTTTTACTAGTATGCCCCCCAGTTGCATTGATCTTGTAAGAGGATATTCCCTCGGGTTACATTACTTTAGATCCCTCTGAACCTCAGGTCCTTTTCCTCATTTATTAAAATTTTATGTTTGATGTTTGGTCATGCATACGACCGAAGGTTACAAAGTGTTTGTAACTGAAGGCATTACTCGAATGTTTAATAATGTTATAGTAAATGCCATGAAGGATAGGGGTGCTTCTTTGAGGCCTATATAAAGTGGTTGTATCCATGAGAATGGTATATTTTTTCTATCAATTATCCCTAGTTTAATATCTCTTCTTTTTCCTTTACCATTGAAAGGTACTAGCATACCATTATTGAAAGGAGCATCCTACCCAAGCATTGGGTGATTCGTTGACATGTTGATACACTTGGAGGAATGATTTCTTTGATTTCTTCCAGGTGATCTTCATCAAGTGTGTGATTGAAGATAGGAGGCTTGGTCTTCTTTAGTGCATTGTATGTTCTTCATTTTATATTATGCGTGGTTTTGGTTTCAAAGCATGAATAATCTTGGTTTACAATTTCTTAATGTCTTCCACTACATGAATAAGTGTTATTTGATCATAATAAGCCTTATATCTATTGTCATGAGAGTGTGTCATGTAGTCACAAATAACATTGGCGTTTCATTGCATTTGAAATCACGCTAAAACTATTCGTGGCAGATTTATTATTCATTGAAATAAACTTGCAGTATTACTATTATTATTGATGAATTTCTTTCTCATTATTATAAGTTATCCTCAAAGCTATTATTTGTGATGAATATTTTATTTTTCATAATTATATCATCGTAAATAAGTATTTTTCCTATTGTGGTAAGTAATTATTATATTTTTTAAATCATTGAAATGTTCAAGGCATTGAAAATGAGATATGGAATCATCTTGGTAAGGGTGTTAAGATGCATCAATTATATCGAGATGGGGAATACTTAATAATTTACAAATCTTTTAAAAGTGTGAGATAGTTTCATACTTTGGTCCATGAAGAAATTATTATGCATTTTCACTAAACTACATTCCAACTAAAGAAACATAAAAGGTGTGATGTAATATATGGATTGGTATTGCCCTCGTCTATCTTTATAAGAATTTAAGGTTACGAAGCATGTATATGGCATTATGCTTGACCTTAAAATCAAATACGTTTATTAGTTAAAAAGTCCAAGTTAATGGTAGCTTATTTTTAATCTATTGTTACACAAAGTGTTTGTAACTCAATTTGGTGAATTTCTTTTGAAGGAATATACCTATTGGTGGATCAATGGGGGGATTTTTGAACTTATGAAGTTCAAATCTAAAAAAAATGAAAATGTTCCTGAGATGGAGGATGAATTGATATTTACATGGTGTTGTGAAAAAATAAGATGTCTCATAGTGTACAATAAGTTGTGTATATAAGTAGGCCCAGTGGGAGTGTAATTATCATTATTAATATAAGTCTTGCGAAGGATCAAATAACAATCACATTCTAGTGATAGTTGTTGGGTGATATTCAATAACCTTTTAAATACATGACAAGGATTAAGAGTGTGTTCATGATGTGTTCATGATGTGAAAAACTTGTTGTAAAGAGTTACATCAAAGTTAAAATAATCTCAATTAGTGTTTTTGTTTTACTTATAAAATGAAAAGTTGATCCAGAATAGTTCTAAGCATTTATTGTTTCCATAACAAAAGTTAAATACATCACGATAATAGATGTGCTGAAGTAAATTGATCGGATGTGAGAGTTTAATGATGAAGAACTCATAAGTAATCCTTTAAATGATCTATAATTGATGATCATCATGAAAATACATGTATTGTGATGATATGTTAAGATTGGCATGAATAGGGGCTCGTGTAAAGATATAGAGTTCACCCATGAAATGTCATACATGATGCCATTGATATACTTGAGATGCATGTTTCATAGTATTCCCCAATACTGAGATTAACAAAATACTCTACATATGAATTTTCATACTTTCATACATCATGACATCAGTTTTAAAGATTGATTGAAAAAAGGTGGTTGGGTATGTTGTTGATCATGTAATGAGTTTTGCTTAACCAAAATGAGATTTGTCTTCCTATATGAAAAATATGACACTCAATTGATTAATGTTGAAGAAGTTTATGATTATACTTGGATGAGTTGCATGTGATGTGTTATTTGGATGAATGGGATATGATGCATTCATCCATCTTGTTGATCTAGCTCAAGGAATCCAAAATAGATAAGTTGGTCTATATAGGATTGACATGTTTCATGTCCCATGATTGAATTTGATGTTTTGGACAAAAAAATGTATGAATATAAGTAATATATGAAGATACATCAGGTGGGCGATCATGTATATAGATACATGTGTATGATAAAAGATTGTATCATATCTCTTTGTACCTTGAGTAACAAGGTCGTTTTATTAAAGATAGATCTTTGCTGATGGATTAATAATCAACCCACATGGTCACGCATTAATATTGTGTGGATGAAAATTTATTTTGATACAAAGTGTTTGTCTAAAACTAATAGTACATCAAGGTTTATCAAAAGTGTTCAGAATATAACCAAAAAAGTTGTAGAGAAGGCTTAAAAAGTTGTGAAATCTACTATATATACTAAACATGGCTTCTCCAAGCTTATATGTCACCTTATTAGAAGGCCATGTCACCTACAAAACTTCCCTCCTCCCATCCATTTTATGTTTCCCTACATCCATACCCCTACCCCGCTCGGGTTTCATCTCCGCAGTAATTAGGTTTCCTTGACTACTTCCTCAACTCCGTCGCTGAAAAACCCTACTTCACCTGATCAGGACATACCATCGCTCCTTTCACCCCTCCCCGATTCTCCTCTACCCGCTTTAGGGTTCCCGCTCCCCCCCCCCCCCCTCAGAATCCCCCCTCCCTGAATCCCCTCTCTCGCACCCCTATTCGAATCCCCTCTCCAGCCGCGAATCTGCCTCCGCGTGATCCGCCTTCAGATCCTCCACCTTCGGCTCCTCCATCTCCGGCTCCTCTGTCGTCGACACCTCCGATTCGTGATTTCCGACAGGTCTTGCTACGGTACCCACTGAATTTTTACTATTTTATCCTCTATGCCCTACTTATGAATATCTAACTTGTGATTTCCATCAGTTGTTGCTACGACACCCACTTCATTTTTACTGCTGCACCACACCCTCCTATGACATGTGCAGTAGCCATCTATTTCTGGTAGTTCGACTTTCATCCAACCTGTTGCTCCACGCCCTCCTCCCCTACCATCATCAATGTTTTAATTCAATTTTTTTTCATAGTGAGTGTGGATTATGTAATTTACATAAGCTTCCTTCCCTACAGGTTTCATACAAGCACCACCACAAGCGCATGAAGCTTGTTTCTACACTTCTTTATTTCACCTCTTTAGTAGGACCCATCACAGATTTTTGTCTCCCTTATTTCCATGTCAGTGTCTTTAACCTGTCAATTTAGATTTGTATATTAGTGTGGATTCATTATTTGATGCGGGTTTTGACAAATGATATTTTATTAACGATTTTTACAATGATTCAAAATTGCATTATCATTATAATGTTTCCCATTGAGCTTACATTTCTTCTTTTATTCGGGTTTATTTATCATCATCTCCAATTTTTGAATGCAATGGTAACAAAGATTCAAGGTATTTTTTCATTGATGCAATTATTTCGTTTCTATTTCATTTTTGATAAATTGATGAGGTTGCTTTTATCACAAATAGTATTAATATTTCAAACCATTCTTTTGACAGGGATAAACCTACCACTATTTTGGTTTTCTCTTCTGCAAACCATTTACAGTTATTTTATCTATGATCTTACTTTTTCAGTATTTATCTTTGGATAAGAATTTTTCTTATGTCACTGTTTTTTCCATTCACCAATGACAACATATATTTCAATTTTTGGACAGTAGTTACCACTATTCCATAATGAAGATATTCATGTTGTTTTCAGAAGCATTGAATGAGGAGAACATTAATATTGTATTTGGAAGAATTTTCTCTCAAATGATCAATAAGCCTTCATATTTACCCCAGATTAATGTTACAAGATAATCATTTAAATTTTATACACAAAAAAAAGGGTGTGATAAGATAGAAATAGAGGATAGAGGTGTAGTATTGCAACTACTGGCATGAAATTATGGAATGAAGACCACTATTTCATGCAGGTTTAATGTCATGAATTTCTGGTGATGCTCTAATTGAAAACTATGAGTACATAAGAATGGTTACAGGAATGGTGTTATTTTTTTGCATAATGGTATAATTGTCTACAAAAGCACAAGTAATTTTTTATTGTACATCAATTATTTCACATTCAAATATTATTAGTGGTTGTACAACCCAGGAGCTATTGGGAGTTCGCTTGGGGAATTCATGCCTGGATGTAGAATTTGAGCTATTTGGATTTTCAACTATCAAGACTCTGTCATATTCTCCAGGTATTCCTCTACATCAATTAATTGAGCGGGATCTGCCACATTTGATCTTTGCCTCAGTTTTTTATGGGGCCGAGTCTTCTGATTTTCTTGAAATCTATTATCTATTATATATAAAGTACTGGAGTCGGATTTTTCCATCTTACGTGTCACCTAAATAGACAACCATGTCACCCTTAAAAAAAATTAACCTATCCAAAACTGGGAATCTATCGTCCGCTTTACCATTTCCCCCATGCATCCTCGACTATTCCCTCCATCTTAGGGTTTTATTGCATCTGTCACGACCAATTCTCCTCCACCTTCATTCATATTCCCATTTCTCTGACGCATCCTCCACTCCTCCCTCCATCTTACTATCCTACCACCATATGCTGATGTATCCACCTCCCCACAGAATCCACCAAAAATCGTCACCTGCATACAATCAGACAATCTTCCTCACCTATGACTATTATTGCCTTTTGTTCCCCCAATATGTCGCACGAACATCCTCGCCTTTAGATCTCGCTATCTTCTTCTGTTAAATAAAGTCTTAATTCAATCTTTGTCGCCTACACAACCCGATGTAAGCTTCAACACCCACAAATGAACCATATATTCGAATGTACATATTTATTTTCATTCACAGATCTCAACTACAGGTCAGGATTTCCCCATTGCAATGCTTCATCCCATTACCAGACGCATCACTCATACAATAATTTTGTCTCCCTATTTCTGCTGTCAAAAATTTCTCCAATATTCAGTTTTAAATTTCACTACATTCAGACGAATTTCCCATAATTTGTTTCAATCAATCTTCTATCTTGTTTGAGGAATTAATGATCTACTTTTTTCATTCATTTAACGTTTAATTAGATCATTCTATCTTCAGAGAGCATAAATATCCACTGATCTATAATAGTTCTTATCTGAGATAGGTTTTTTCACATCCCTATATTCCATTTTTTTATTCTTCCTTCTAATCTTCTTCCCCCTATGCTCAAAGGTTTTTTTTCTAAGTATTGTGGTTGTTCCTCTTGTGTAACTCTAATTTTATACTGATTCTTTGTTTCATTTTTGTTTCTGAAATTTTATTTTGATTTTTTATATGATATTGATGGTCGTAAGATTCTCTATTATTCGGGAGGACGGATTAATAAAGCTTACTAGGTTATAGCAATTAGCATGACGTATGTTTCATATTTTCATTTATCTTTTTTTTTACAATTTTAGTAAAAAATATATTGTCACATATTTTTTATACATCAATTAAACATAGTATACATTCGATGATCTTAATTCAATAATAATATATTCCCACAACCTACTTTTTATTACTATGGTCCACTTTCTATTATAGTATTTTTTTCAAATATTGATTCCATTACTTTTTTGAGTTTTTAAATTTAGTTTTTCTTTTTTCCAATTATCTTTTGATTTTACAAATTTAGTTATAAATATATTTTCTCATATTATGCATTTGTACACAAACTGGTTAGTTGCCTCATCAAATTTTCATCAGGAAGAAGAGTATTTAACTAATTATCCATACTCTAAATTATGTATTTTGGTATTTTTACATATTTCTAATTTTTGTTTGTTGTTTTTCATATGTTTTTTTACTACAATGACATGCATCATCTCTTTGAATCTAATTTCAGTTCTTTTATGCTGATTCCATTCCTCATTAATGACATGTTTTCTACTTTTATGTAAGAAAACCACCTAGGCCATTCCAAATCAACGATGATAGTGACAGGGAAAAGACATTGATCGAGATGGATTCTGTTTACTAAGACTCATTTAGCAGATCCGTGTTATCATGATGTGAAGCAAAATTCTTGCAGGAAATGTTTGGCAATCGACCAATATAGATTCAGGTTTTTCATTGATTTCATTTTCATCTACTCTATATGTTTTAACTGTTTTGTTAAGAATTTATTTTTTCCCTGCATTTTATTTCATTACACCCTGCACATCATTTTTTTCACTACATTTCCCATTATTTTATTTCATTTCTTCCATTGAATATTCCCCCTTGAATATAATTTCTTCCTTTTCATTTTCACCTGCATTTCTTTATATATTTTTATTCTATTTTTGAATCCTTATAATTTTTCACCATATTTCTTTTAGTATGGTGTCATTAAGCATGAGTTTCTTTAAGAGAACAAATGTCACTTATCCAAAAGTTGTTGGAGGTTAGTATGGTTTCATTAACTGTGAGTGTTTTTCCTAACCCATATTGTGACGGTCAACATACCAGTTTTATGCTAGAATCTACCACCTAGGCCATTCTAAATCAACGATGATAGTGATAGGGAAAAACATTGACCGAGATGGATTTTGTTTTCTGAGACTCATTTAACAGATCCATGTTAGGATGATGTGAAGCATGGTTCTTGCAAGAAATGTTTGGTAATCATACAATATAGATTCATGTTTTCTCACTTATTTCATTTTCATCTACTCTAAATGTTTTAATTGTTTTGTTAAGAAATTAGTTTTCCCATTCATTTTATTTCATTACACCCAGCACGTCATTTTTTTTACTGCAGTTCCCATTATTTTATTTCATTTCTTCCACTGCATTTCCCTTGTTGAATATCATTTCTTCTATTTCAATTCCAGCTACATTACCTTAAATAGTTTTACTCTTTTTAAAAAATTTCTAATTTTTCACTGCATTTCCCTTAGTATGGTGTCATTTAGTGTTATTTTTTTTACAGAACAAATTACACTTATCCAAAAGTTGTTGGAGGTTAGTATGGTGTCATTAAGTGTGAGTGTTTTTCCTATCCCATATTTTGAAGGTAAACATACCTGTTTTATACAAGAGTCTACCACATCAACCATTCTAGATCAACGATGATAGTGACAAGGAGAAGAAATTGATTGAGATGCATTCTGTTTGCTAAAGTGAAGCACAGTTCATGCAGGAAATGTTTGGCTATCATCCAATATAGATTCAGGTTTTTTCACTGATTTCATTTCCATCTACTCTAATAGTTTCAATTGTTTTGTTAAGAAATTATTTTTCCCTGCATTTTATTCCATTACACCCCGCATGTAATTTTTTTCACTGTATTACCCATTATTCTATTTCATTTCTTCCACTGCATTTCCCCCCATTGAATATAATTTATTCCATTCTGATTCCACTTGCATTTCCTTGTATAGTTTTACACTATTTTTGAATCTGTCTATGTAACGACCCAATCTTTTTGAGTAGTATATTAACTTACTCTTAATTATTTAATAACATGTTAATGGTTAATGCAGAAAGAGGAGTCGATGGCTTCATCCAGTAGACTCGACCCTTATGAATCCCACTTATCAGAGCTTGGGAAGGAGGTAGCATCTGTGGGCTTCGCTTTGGACCAAGCCCAAGACAAACTCCAGCATGTCAAGCTTGAACGGAAACGCCTACGGGAGAAGTTCAAGTTAGTAGAGATTACTACTAGGGCAATGTTATCTGAGCATCCCTCAGATTCTCTCACCATAGCACACCTTACACTTAGGTCTTATGCCGGTGTTATAAGGGGCTATGTGACGAGACCCTAGCTTCCTTGTGTAATCCATTCGGGTGAATAATTTGAGATCTCTTCCTTTAGTGATGTTTGTGGAATTTCTTTTGTCTGGATAATTTTAGGATGTATTTTATTGATGAATTTTGGAAAAAGGATATTTTAAAATATTTATGAAAACCCTAAATAACTAATGATGTGTAATGATTTTCAAAAAATGGTCTTCTACAAAAGTGTTCAGTAAGGAATTTGGAGTCTAATAAGATCAACTTAATTTTTGATGAATAGTAAATTATGAATAGTGATTTTACGCTTAGGATTAGTAATGTGACCAAATGGATTAGTAATTTCACTCAAAGAAAGTTTTAATATAATTTAGACACCTAGATTAAGTAATGTGATTCAATAAAATGGGTAAATAACGGTTTCATAAATGATTAATCAAGTATTAGTTTTTTTCAAGTGAATAGTGTTTTTTAATTAAAAATGTAATTAAAAATGATTAGAAAATTATTTTTATAAAAATGACTTTATTTTTGAACTCAGAGCATCGATATTGTGGTATGGTAATTTTTGGGGATTTTTCTGAAAAAAATGAATTTTCGATGAATAGTGCTTTTATTTAAAAATTAAATTAAAAATATTTAGAAAATTATTTTTATAAAATGGAGTTCATAAATGTACTTAGAGCATCGATAATTGGTTAAGGTGAAATTTTGGTATTTTTCTGAGAAAGTTGAATTTTCGATGAATAGTGAAAATATAGTTTTTAAGTTACGGGTGTTTAATGACATCATTAAATGATGTATTAAGTATATATTAAATATGGTCGAATTATGAATAGTAAGATAAGGTATGAGGTGTTCCAAGTGGCCAATACCATTGGCAAATACCATGGGCAAGCCCATGGTTTTGCCAAAACCACTAATGAGGTGTCCCTTGCACATTAATGCCTTATCCCCTCACTTTCCCTATAAATACCCACCCTTTCCTCCTTTATTTTTCACTCCCAACTCTCCCCCAACTAAGTTCTGGTCTCCTTACCTCTCAAGGAGTCCTCCAAAGGTGCCCCCAAGCCCTCAAGGTCCAAAACTTTGAGTTTCAAGAGTCACGTTTTAAGGTAAGGGATCGGACCTCTTTCCTTCTTTTCATGTAATCTCTTTTATATCATTCCTTTTAGGCTCTATGTTATTATGTGAGAGGATGTTATTTTATATTCCTCTTACTTCCCTTTCATGTTTATATGATGAGAGATCCCCTCTTACTCTCATCATTTCGTTTTATGAAAGTTTAAGTGACGCCGTTAGGCTGCCGAATTTTTAAGGGATTCTTTCACCCTTCTCATTTTTCAAGTTCGATTTTCATGTCAAGTCTTTCAAGTTCCTTTTTATTATGTTGGGGTATGATATCTATATCTATCATACTGATCTCTTATGATCATATGATGAGAGACCCTATTTTATCTTGTCAATTCATTTTTATTGAAGTTTAAGTGACGTCGTTAGGCTGCCGAATTTTCATAAGAGAAATCAAATTTTTGTCTTTCTTCCATGTTTTTCATTTCAAATGCTATGTCCTTAAAATTTCATTACCATGTCCATATATCCTTCTTATTCTCTCACCCTACTGTTTTATGGATCAATTATGAGTGGGTGACCCATGTCCCCTCTCTTTTCAATGTTTTCAAAAACCTTGTAACATAGCTGTTATGCTGCAGAATTTTCATCTCAAAATGCCTCTCTCTTTTCTCAAAAATTATTTTATGTTATAAAGTGAATACTCAAAGCTCTTATTTCTACAAGGGTATTCACATATATATCAAAATGTTCTATTTTAAATTCTGGGATTTACATACATGAGACCCACTTTCCCTTTTCGTGGGTTTAAAGTGATGTAAAGATCATGTCTTTAAAGCAGTTTTTAAAACGTTATGATTATGAAATGAAACCCATTTATTTTATGCTATGTGGGTTATTTATGAAATTTTTGATGATGATATATGTGGCTCACATGATAATAAAGGCAAATTTAAGGGTGCGCCCTGATAGCGCTCCAATGCATTGGGTAATGATGTAACCACTAGAGATTACAATTTTCACGATACTTTGGTGAATAACCTTGGTAATTTTCAAATGAAACCTTGGGGATGGACCTTGGTGATATGTTCATGATTGTCTATGTTAAATGATGTAGCCACATCTTCAAGTTATGAAAAATGTTATTTTTATTATGAAATGACTCATGATTTCTTTCTCATGCCTTAAAGTTCTTTTCATGTCCTTATTGAAGTATATCAAGTTCACATGTAAAATGTTCCTCTTGTTTCCCTTACTGGGCCTTCTGCTCACCCTTTCTTGTGATGTATGTCCCCAGGTTATGAGATGCGGTAATGAACCTAGGATGAACTTAAGGAGAAGACTTTCAAGTGTTTAAGAAGAATTCTTTATGTTGTTTTCATGTATTATGTTCCTGGTTTCCAAGACACTAGACCTTAAAGATCCTCAGTTATGTGTAATGTAATGAAAGTTTATATTATAAAAAGGCCGGATGCTATAGTTGGTATCAAAGGATGGTTTAGTTATTTGTGGAAATTAGGATATAAAAACTTTAGGAAGAACCCTATAGAAAAGTTTAAATATAGGAAAACTTCCTGGTATTTTGGTAAGTATTGAGTAAGTGGTTTATCAGACAAATACATCCATGTCTAGATACGAGCAGGTAGAGGCGGCTCTGGCACAGATGTACATAGGGGTAAAACCCGAAAACACCGCTTTGAGCTAGACTCGAACGGGAACTGGTGCACGATAACGGGCATTGGTTCACTCTTGGTTACGACACTCCCGGGGGATATGTTTGGTTAATCACAAGCTTTTTATGAATCATTATGAAGGAATTATAGAAAAGTGTAATTGTCTAAGCATGAAGTCTTAGTTAAAAGATTCATAGATGAAATAAGTTCTCACTAAGGTTTTATTCTTTTAGAAAATGGCGGGCAATAGGAGGAACCGTGCCGATGGTGACTGCAATGCACCATGTGCTGACGGCCCTCCGATGGAAGCCGGAATGGAAACGTTAATGCGAATGATGAACCAACTGACTCAAGTTATGAGTAATAACTTGAATCAAGCTGAGAGGCCGATCTCACCACGAAGGGAACAACTTTCTATTGAGTCCTTTATGCGTCAACGACCGCCAACATTCAGTGGATCTACTGACCCATTGGTTGCGAAACAATGGATAATCTCCATTGAAAAGATCTTTTATGTACTTCATTGTTCGGAACAAGAAAAAGTCACCCTTGCTGTTTACCGCCTAGAGGGAGAAGCTGATCAGTGGTGGTCACTGATCAAGAACACGAAGCCACGAGGAGAGATGGAAGCTATGGAGTGGGAAGAGTTCTGGGGAATGTTCTTTAATAAGTATTTCCCTCGTTCGATGAGAACGAGAATGGAGAAATAATTTCTTGAGCTGAAGCAAAAGGAGAATGAATCAGTTGGAACCTACAAGATGAACTTCACAAGGCTTTCCCGTTATACCTCAAGCTTCGTCATGGACCCTAATGGGAAGGTTGATAGATTCTTTGGTGGACTACGACCTCATCTACGGAAGAATCTAGCCAACAAGGACTATGATAGCTATGAAGAAATTGTTCGAAGTGCTATGAAAGTTGAACTAGAGTTTGGGGAGACACAGTGGTCTCACAAATCTAATGAGAAGAAGAGAACTCTAGAACCAAGCCTGGGAAGAAGTTTTGATCATGAAAGAGGTGGAAAGCATGTGCAACATGCCACATGCAATAAATGTGGGAAGAAGCATTCGGGGAAATGCTTAATCGGAAGTGGTAAGTGCTATAGGTGTGGAAAAGAAGGCCATATTTCTCAAAATTGTCGTAGTGATGTGAAGCCTCAACTTCCCAACACTAACGATAGAGGAAAGATGGTTCTGGCCCTACCCGAAGTCACATGCTTCAAGTGTGGACAGCTTGGGCACTTTGCTAATCAATGTCCAAATCCGAGGGCGGTGGAGGGGAATCACCATAAACCTCAGCAGAAGCCAAGGGAGCAAGGTCGTGCTTTCGCTATCACAACAACTGAAGTTGAAGTTCCAAACGATGTGGTAGCAGGTACTCTTGTCGTCCTCTCAAAACTATCAAGTACTTTATTTGATTCTGGTTCTACGCATTCCTTTATTTCTTCCAAGTTTGCAAAGAATATAGAATCAATCCCCGAATTGCTTGAGGTAGAGTTGTCAGTCAAGACTCCAAGTGGGATTATCCATGCATCAACAGTGTTTAGAGACTCTAGTGTTTACCTTAGTGAGCACAATCTTATCGCAAATCTAGTAGTCATTCCCATGTTGGAATTCGACGTTATACTAGGGATGGACTGGCTCTCAAGGTATAATGCTAAGATCAAATGCAGAAGTAAGGAAATCTCAGTAGTCTTGAATGAACGACCTACAGTTATCTTCCGAGGAGATATATCCTGAACTGATCCCTATCTAGAAGCACCTCCTATAGCTTTCTTTATGGAGTTAATCGGTGATGATGAAGAAGGAAAAGGGAGCATACAAATAGAAGATGTTTCGATTGTTCAGGAATACATGGATGTATTTCCTGAGGAGTTACCTGGACCTCCCCCAGAAAGAGAGGTAGAGTTCTCCATTGAACTCGTACCTGGGTCTCAACCGATATCAAAGACTCTGTATAGAATGACAAATGTGGAGCTAGAAGAGTTAAAGAAACAACTCCAAGACTTGTTGGAGAAGGGGTTTATCCGACCGAGTGTGTCTCCTTGGGGAGCACCAGTTCTCTTTGTGAAGAAGAAGGATGGATCAATGCGGTTATGCATTGATTATAGAGAACTGAATGGGATCACAGTGAAGAACAGATATCCTCTTCCAAGAATTGATGATTTATTTGACCAACTTCGCGGGGCTCAATTCTTCTCTAAGATTGACCTTCGATCTGGTTATCATCAACTGAGGGTGAAGAAGGAAGATATTCCAAAGACTGCCTTCCGATCAAGATATGGGCATTATGAGTTTACTGTTATGCCTTTCGGCTTGACTAATGCTCCTGCTATTTTCATGGATTTGATGAATAGAGTCTTTAAGAACTACCTTGATAACTTTGTGGTGGTTTTTATTGATGATATTTTGATATATTCAAAAAGTCGTGAGGAGCATGAAGATCATATGAGGGTTATTTTGAAAACTCTACGAAAGGAGAGGCTCTTTGGAAAGTTCAGCAAGTGTGAGTTTTGGTTACAACAGGTGGCTTTCTTGGGGCAAATCGTAACCAATGAAGGAATCTCGATTGACCCTGCAAAGACAATGGTTGTGGAGGAGTGGCCTCAACCCACAACAGTAACTGAGATTCGTAGTTTCCTTGGTTTAGCGGAATATTATAGGAGGTTTGTGAAAAACTTTTCACGGCTTTCTAATCCACTAACCAAGTTGACTTGAAAAGGGGTTAAGTTCATCTGGACAAAGGAATGTGAAGAAAGTTTCCAAGAGCTGAAGAAGAGATTGGTTACTGCACCTGTGTTAACACTACCCTCTATCGGAGAAGGATTCGTTATTTTTAGCGATGCATCTCTGAAAGGGCTTGGGTGCGTCCTCATGCAAAATGATAAGGTAATTGCTTATGCATCTCGACAGTTGAAGATTCATGAGCAAAATAATCCTACGCATGATCTAGAGCTGGCGGCAGTTGTTTTTGCTCTAAAGATATGGAGGCACTATCTTTATGGGGAGAAATGTGATATATACACTGACCACCAAAGTCTAAAGTATATTTTCACACAGAAAGAATTGAACATGAGACAAAGGAGATGGTTGGAGCTTATTAAAGACTATGATTGTTCAATTCATTATCACCCTGGAAGAGCAAACAAAGTCGCAGATGCATTAAGCAGGAAAGATCATGTTGTCCTGGCAACAATGAGGATCTTAGGAGATCCCTTGATTAAAGATCTAGTAAAACTGGACATGGGAATTATAAGGAAAGGGACATCATCAACCCTATCCCAAATGATTTCTCAACCTTCATTACTAGAGAAGATCAAGAAGGCTCAAAAAGAAGATCCTTTGCTGCAGGAGAAGTTCGAGGCTGTAAAGGATGGGAAGTTCCCTGATTTCAATATTGATCAAGAAGGTGTATTGAAATTTCGTACAAGACTATGTGTTCCATCTATTCCGGAGATAAAGAATGAACTGATAGATGAAGCTCATAGCTTTACTTTCTCTATACATCTGGGAAGCACTAAGATGTATAGAGACCTTCGTGATCATTATTGGTGGGATAACATGAAGAGGGAGATTGTTGATTACACTACAAGGTGCCTGGTGTGTTAGCAAGTAAAGGCAGAATGACAACTTCCTAAGGGGGTATTACAACCGCTACCCATACCAATATGGAAGTGGGATAATATCACTATGGACTTTGTAATTGGTCTCCCGAAAACATCCAAAGGAAACAATGCGATATGGGTTATTGTGGACCGTCTCACCAAGACAGCCCATTTTATCTCTATTCGGGAAGATTTCTCTCTGGATCAGCTTGCCAAGATATACGTGAAGGAAGTGGTAAGGCTGCATGGGGTACCACTATCCATCGTATCTGATCGTGACCCAAGATTCACATCAAAATTCTGGAGAAGTCTTCAACATGCTCTAAATACTGAATTGAATTTTAGTACGGCCTATCATCCTCAAACTGATGGCCAATCTGAAGGGACTATTCAGACACTCGAAGACATGCTGAGATTATGCTCAATGGAATTTAAAGGTGGATGGGATCAACACCTCCCATTAGTTGAGTTCTCCTACAACAACAGCTTCCATTCGAGTATTCAGATGGCACCCTATGAAGCTCTGTATGGAAAGCGATGTAGAACTCCTACTTGTTGGGATGAAGCTGGTGAGAGAAAGCTTCTTGGGCCTGATCTTGTGCAAGAAATGACAGAACAGGTTCATGTCATCCAACAACACATAAAGGCTACTCAGAGTCGGCAGAAGAGCTATGCTGACAATCGTCGAAGGGACTTGGAGTTTGGTGTTGGTGACAAAGTCTTCCTTCGAATTTCTCCATGGAAGAGAGTCATGTGGTTTGGGAAGAAAGGGAAGCTCAGTCCTAGGTACATTGGCCCCTATGAAATCCTTGATCGCATAGGAGCAGTGGCCTATCGTCTAGCACTTCCACCGAACCTAGCTCAAGTTCATGATGTCTTCCATGTATCTCGCTTGAGGAAGTACATACCCGACCCTTCGCATGTACTGAACCCAGAGGTGGTACAACTAGAAAATGACCTCTCTTATGAGGAGCAGCCAGTGGAGATCTTGGACCGTAGAGACAAGGTCCTACGAAACAAGACTACCCATCTTGTGAAAGTGTTGTGGAGGAATTATAAATATGAAGAAGCGACTTGGGAGCCTAAGGAAACAATGAAGCAAAAGTACCCTCACCTTTTCGACTAGGCCTCAAGAATAAATTTTGGGGACAAAATTTCTTAAGGGGGGAAGAATGTAACGACCCAATCTTTTTGAGTAGTATATTAACTTACTCTTAATGATTTAATAACATGTTAATGGTTAATGTAGAAAGAGGAGTCGATGGCTTCATCCAGTAGACTCGACCCTTATGAAGCCCACTTATCAGAGCTTGGGAAGGAGGTAGCATCTGTGGTCTTCGCTTTGGACCAAGCCCAAGCCGAACTCCAGCATGTCAAGCTTGAACGGAAACGCCTACGGGAGAAGTTCAAGTTAGTAGAGATTACTACTAGGGCAATGTTATCTGAGCCTCCCTCAGATTCTCTCACCATAGCACACCTTACACTTAGGTCTTATGCCGGTGTTATAAGGGGCTATGTGACAAGACCCTAGCTTCCTTGTGTAATCCTTTCGGGTGAATAATTTGAGATCTCTTCCTTTAGTGATGTTTGTGGAATTTCTTTTGTCCGGATAATTTTAGGATGTATTTTATTGATGAATTTTGGAAAAAAAGATATTTTAAAATATTTATGAAAACCCTAAATAACTAATGATGTGTAATGATTTTCAAAAAATGGTCTTCTACAAAAGTGTTCAGTAAGGAATTTGGAGTCTAATAAGATCAACTTAATTTTTGATGAATAGTAAATTATGAATAGTGATTTTACGCTTAGGATTAGTAATGTGACCAAATGGATTAGTAATTTCACTCAAAGAAAGTTTTAATATAATTTAGACACCTATATTAAGTAATGTGATTCAATAAAATGGGTAAATAACGGTTTCATAAATGATTAATCAAGTATTAGTTTTTTTCAGGTGAATAGTGTTTTTTAATTAAAAATGATTAGAAAATTATTTTTATAAAAATGACTTTATTTTTGAACTCAGAGCATCGATATTGTGGTATGGTAATTTTTGGGGATTTTTCTGAAAAAAATGAATTTTCGATGAATAGTGCTTTTATTTAAAAATTAAATTAAAAATATTTAGAAAATTATTTTTATAAAATGGAGTTCATAAATGTACTTAGAGCATCGATAATTGGTTAAGGTGAAATTTTGGTATTTTTCTGAGAAAGTTGAATTTTCGATGAATAGTGAAAATATAGTTTTTAAGTTGCGGGTGTTTAATGACATCATTAAATGATGTATTAAGTATATATTCAATATGGTCGAATTATGAATAGTAAGATAAGGTATGAGGTGTTCCAAGTGGCCAATACCATGGGCAAATACCATGGGCAAGCCCATGGTTTTGCCAAAACCACTAATGAGGTGTCCCTTGGCCATTATTGCCTTGTCCCCTCACTTTCCCTATAAATACCAACCCTTTCCTCCTTTAGTTTTCACTCCCAACTCTCCCCCAACGAAGTTCTGGTCTCCTTACCTCTCAAGGAGTCCTCCCAAGGTGCCTTAGCCCTCAAGATCCAAAACTTTGAGTTTCAAGAGTCACATTTTAAGGTAAGGGATCCGACCTCTTTCCTTCTTTTCATGTAATCTCTTTTATGTCATTCCTTTTAGGCTCCATGTTATTATGTGAGAGGATGTTCTTTTATATTCCTCTTACTGCCCTTTCATGTTTATATGATGAGAGATCCCCTCTTACTCTCATCATTTCGTTTTATGAAAGTTTAAGTGACGCCGTTAGGCTGCCGAATTTTTAAGGGATTCTTTCACCCTTCTCATTTTTCAAGTTCGATTTTCATGTCAAGTCTTTCAAGTTCCTTTTTATTATGTTGGGGTATGATCTCTATATCTATCATACTGATCTCTTATGATCATATGATGAGAGACCATATTTGATCTTGTCAATTCATTTTTATTGAAGTTTAAGTGACGCCGTTAGGCTGCCGAATTTTCATAAGAGAAATCAAATTTTTGTCTTCCTTCCCTGTTTTTCATTTCAAATGGTATGTCCTTAAAATTTCATTACCATGTCCATATATCCTTCTTATTCTCCCCCCCTACTGTTCTATGGATCAATTATGAGTGGGTGACTCATGTCCCCTCTCTTTTCAATGTTTTCAAAAACCTTGTAACATAGTCGTTATGCTGCAGAATTTTCGTCTCAAAATGCCTCTTTTTTCTCAAAAATTATTTTATGTTATAAAGTGAATACTCAAAGCTCTTATTTCTACAAGGGTATTCACATATATATCAAAATGTTCTATTTTTTATTCTGGGATTTACATACATGAGACCCGCTTTCCCTTTTCGTGGGTTTAAAGTGACGTAAAGATCATGTTTTTAAAGCAGTTTTTAAAACGTTATGATTATGAAATGAAACCCATTTATTTTATGCTATGTGGGTTATTTATGAAATGTTTGATGATGATATATGTGGCTCATATGATAATAAAGAAAAATTTAAGGGTGCGTCCTGATAGCGCTCCAATGCATTGGGTAATGATGTAACCACTAGAGATTACAATTTTCACGATACCTTGGTGAATAACCTTGGTAATTTTCAAATGACACCTTGGGGATGGACCTTGGTGATATGTTCATGATTGTCTATGTTAAATGATGTAGCCACATCTTCAAGTTATGAAAAATGTTATTTTTATTATGAAATGACTCATGATTTCTTTCTCATGCCTTAAAGTTCTTTTCATGTCCTTATTGAAGTATATCAAGTTCACATGTAAAATATTCCTCTTGTTTCCCTTACTGGGCCTTCTGCTCACCCTTTCTTGTGATGTATGTCCTCAGGTTATGAGATGCGGTAATGAACCTAGGATGAACTTAAGGAGAAGACTTTCAAGTGTTTAAGAAGAATGTTTTATGTTGTTTTCATGTATTATGTTTTTGGTTTCCAAGACACTAGACCTTAAAGATTTTCAGTTATGTGTAATGTAATGAAAGTTTATATTATAAAAAGGCGGGATGCTATAGTCTAAATTTTCACTGCATTTTCCTTAGTATGGTTTCATTTAGTGTGAGTTTTTTTTCGACAGAACAAATGACACTTATCCAAAACATGTTGGAGGTTAGTATGGTGTCATTAAGTTTGATTGTTTTTTCTAACCCTTATTGTGAATGTCAACATAGCAATTTTATGGAAGAATCTACCACCTGGGCCATTCTAGATCAACGATGATAGTGATGGGGAGAAGACATTGATCAGGATATATTCTGTTTTCTAAGACTCATTTAACAGATCCATGTTAGCATGAAGTGAAGCATTATTCTTGCGGGAAATGTGAATTACAGATTATTTCAGGTTGTGTATCGTAAGCAGTGTGAACATCCCCACTGTCAAGGAACTTTCACATGAATTGGCATCACACCCTCCTTATAAGATCTCTATATATTGTATCACTATTAGACATCTCCACTTCCATGTCCATTGGAATGATATTTTATATAGCATGAATGCAACTATTGTTGGTTTGGCAATTAGCTCTCCTGATTCTTAATTGCCTCAATGTGTATGTCTTAGGATTTTAAGAGGCGTTGATGCGTCAAGGGAGCTGCTTTTTGTGATCACTCCCATCCCGTGTGTCTCTGAATGTCCGTTTTTATTCATGATTTTATTCAAATTCCTTCATGTTAATTACAGGCTGCTGGATAAACCTCACCTTTTATTTCTGTAGATGACAGGCTGCCGGATAACACCTCACATTATATTATTGCAGATGCCATCTCATTTCAAAATGTTGTGACGCTATTTAACTCCACTGGGAGAGGCTACTAGAATTATGGGGTTTTTTACAAATTTATAAATGAAATGGTGTTTTGTTATGATTGGTGACAAAGATGTTATGTTTCTGCTCATTTGATTTAGCAGGTACAATGTTCGGATGTTGTATTTTGGTTCCAAATTATGATGTCCCTAGGGTGGTTCAAAATGGTGATTTCAAAGGGTGGATCTAGATGGAGATTTCCATATTGTAGATTTCAAATGTTCAGCCACTATAAGGTGTTGTATATTCCATTCATGCATTTGATCTTCTGGGAAGTTATTAAAAGGATATGTGTTTTCAATGTTTTCTCCCTATGATTTCCATCATTCTTATGTGTAAAGTATTGTGATATTTTGGAAAGATGTTTTGAGATTTATATAGAACCATGAGGTATGGTATATCAATGATGTACCATGATGAGTACCTATAATTTTAGTACAATTCAAATAAAAAATAGTTACTTTTTAAAATTTCAGTAATTTTTTGACCTTTGTAACATTATAAGAAATAAGGAACTATGTTATCTTAAATAACAAGATGTTATTACGAAATAATACAAGTAAGATATAAGTAAAATAGCTATAAATGTGTAGTGGAATTAATGCAATGTAACACATTGACTGGTGTTATTTAACCTCCATTTTATCTTACATTTACCTTACTTAAAATGTTATCATGTAACGTAAAACAGTAGTTCGTTTTGGACTTCTAAATAAAATGTACCACATTATTCAAAATTTCCTCATTTATGGAATTTTTGTTTACCTAATAGAATTTAATGTCAAATGTAAACATATTTGAACCTATTTGTTTACATAATATTCTTTATAATGACTGGCCAAATAATTACATAACCAATCATGTATAATTCAATTTTTTTTCATGTAGATACATTTCTTTTTGAATTATCCATTTGAATCATTTTTTTATTCATGTAATCGATGTAATCGATTTCTTCAACATGAATGTCCAATATAAATTTCTATTCCTTATTAATTCAGCATGAATGTGCAATATAAATTTCTATTTCGTATTAATTCAACTAAATATTTACCATTTTGTTTATGATTTCTCACCAATTTTCATATCTTCTATTCTATTAATATTTACCACATATTTTTCATTTTAAATATATTCAATATTATTATAAAATAATGAGTTCGAAAATTGGACTTCTATTATTGAAAATAATAATTGTTTTATAGTGTCGTGCAAATACACGGGTGGAGTACTAGTATACATAAAATATGAGTCTTCAATGCATGTTGGAGTTTTAAAGGTATGTAAACTAAAGTTGTTACATCAAATCATACAATATATATGACATCACACTTGCATTCTCCTGCAACTTTTTTATACTTTTTCTATTGTGTTTAATGGAGTTCAATTTATTAATGGAGTTTTATAATAAAGCATCAGTTTAGATGACAAACAATAATAAAATATTGGAACCTCCTTCATTCAATGAAAGAATAATTTGAAAAGAGATCCAAGACTTTTCCTCCCATGAAAGATACAAATTGTGGAGAAAGTGAAGTCCTCAATGATTCCATGATTCACTTGATCGTGGATTGTTGTTCACTAATCTTTATCAAATGCATGGAAGGATTGTTCTTCATAGTTTTCATTTTTATAAACTTATTTCATCTACAAGCCATGACAATTTACAGCGGGGCTCCGAGACCTCACCAGGACACACCTCCATTTAAAGAGATCTAAAGGGAGATGTCATTTAACAAGAACCGTCGAGAGTTGCAGCTTTACCTAATAACCAAACAACTTCCTGGCCGGTACGTCAGGGCTTACACAATATACAGACTAGTAGTTCTATTTATGTCACGAAAAACATTTTTTAAAAGACCCAATTCAATGCCAAATCTTCTTCTAATGTGATAACATTTTAATACCCTTTTCATTTATCCTTATATTGATTTTCCTTATATTGATCTTTCGATGGAATTTTTTACAAGACAAAATACACGTGAAAAACATGAACCAATAACACATCTAATACCAATTCTCAACATCAATGATTCCCAATGCCACTTGCCAAAACAAGGTCCATCACTAGAACATACAATGACCAAACACTTAATAATTTAAATCGATGCAGGATCAGACAAATTCAGTCAAAACCTCAGGATGTAGCCGCTCCCTTGTTCCTCGGAGCAGCTTGAGTACCTGAACAAAAACACGTGAAAATCATCTGATTGTACGGATTGGTTTAATACTTTGTTTATCTGACCATGCAGGTGAAAAAAAAGGCAAACATGTAAAGGATGAATTGATAACAGAAGCCACGATTGTTTACCTTCTCTGAAGTTGCTCTTGAATCTTCGGGGCACGTGCCGAAGATACCTCATCCGACCTGTGCCTGTGGTTTTTCTGCGGATCGCCTTGATACTCCAGTTATCTGGATTGAAAAACGAAACCGGTTAGGATTAAATCAGTAGATCAAAAAAAATTAAGCTATCATGGAGAGTACACTCATGTCCCATGGTGGGAAGGGAACAGTCACTACTCCAATAGTAGTGGGTTCAGCAATATCAACAAACACAATAGGAAAAGAAGACAAAACAAAGCTTATCAAACTCACACCAGTGTGATAATTTGGGGAACATACACAGAAAAACGAGAGAAAAAAACACAATACAGAAGGAAATTGAAATTCAGTTAATTTAAGATATAATACCATAAAAAATATATAAGCAAATTCTCTCTTTCTCCTGCAATGTTCGTCTTATTCAGAGTCAGCTTGAACAGAGAATTATATGACGGCATTTAAGAAGGTGAAAAATATACAAACAGACGCTGGAGCACGACCTTTATAACGTAGTTGTAATCAAATGAAGAAAAGCGATCAACCGATGCAAAAGAGCAAATTGAGGAATAATCAATCATTATCCGAGCCCTTTCAATCCACAGGAACCTATTCATTTATTACAACTACAGTTTTTCGTTAAAACCAATGCACTAATAATAGGCTATTGTTTTTCTACTTTGCCGCTGGCAACTTATAAAATTGCGGTGAACCGCGTTAAATGGTGGTGAGCAAATGAAGCCAACAGTACACAAGTAGAGTTAATTCGATCAATCAGCAGACGTATCAGATGGGGTAGACAACTGACAATACAAATTAAAAAACAACCTGTTCGGAGTTTTTTAGATCAAATACGGAAGAAGTAGATCACCGCGCATGGTACAGATACGGGTGAATGAAGTAAATAAAAAAAAAGATTCAAGGAAAACCGGAGAATGAGAGAGGTAGGGTACATTTTCGGAGACGAGCAGCAGGGAAGCCACAGGCGGCGCATCGGCTCTTCTGGAGGTGGAAGCTCCGGCGACCGCATCGGACACAGAGAGTGTGCGTCTTGTTCCTCCTCTTTCCGAAGCTTCCCGTTCCCTTACCCTGCAATTCAGATCAAGCGCACGGTCGACAACATCCAGAGAAACAAAAACAGCCTAAACACGGAGAAAGGGTGAGGGTAGGTTACAAACCATCTCCGCTGTTACGAAACCCTAAATCAAGGAAGAAGAAGCACCCCCTTCGGGCTCAGCCGCTGGGAAAATTTATACGGAAAGCGTGTCGTGTCCGCGACGAGTTTCGGGTGCTGGTAAGGACCGCTCGGGTTTTGGGTTCAGAACGGCACCCATTATTGGACCGAGCCTCGCTTCGGATTTCTGTAATGGGCTGGGCCGAGGAATTATTTATCATGAAGGCTGTAAGACAGGTCAAAATTTCAAAATTTCATGTTTTTCAATATATATATATAAAGGGAGTTTTTTTCTGCATTATTTAAAAAATATATTTTTTAAAATAATACCAAGTTAAAAAAAATTAAAAGTATGACAGAAAGGCGGTATCCTCGATGTCGCCTTTTCCACCCATCAACCTAGATCGATGACGTGGCAAATGCGGCATCGGTGAAACCTCTTTTCTTCAAAATTAAGGTGCAATGTGGCATCTGAGATGCCGCATTCCTCCTAAATTAAGGGGAAAGACAACATCACCAATGTCGTCTTTTCCCCAATCCCTATAAATAGGCACCCACCCCTCCTCCTCATTCACTTCCCACCATCTCTCTCTAATTTCACTCTTTATATCTCTGCACTTTGTCTGATGCTTCTTCCTTTGTGCGCGGCGATTTCAGTGGCCTAAAAGGAGTACCAAGTTTTGCGAAGTATCATTTAAAAGTATTTTATTTATTTATTTTAAAGTTATTTATTTATTTAGTTGTTTCGTTTTTAGTTAGTTTTAAATATGCTATTTACTTAGTAGTTCAGTTAGTTAGATATAGTTTAGAAATAATAATTATTATCAGTAAATAAAATATTATTATTTATTTATGACTTGAGTAAAAAAATTATAATTAGTATTAGTAATGGATTTATTATTATAATAAGATTATTGTTTAGTATAACTTAGTAGTTTTTAAATATCAGTGACATAATTAGGAACTAGTATTAACTAGATGATGAGTAATTATTATTGAAATAATGGTTTACTGATAATTAACTATTAAATAATTAATGATTAACTACTGTTAAAGTAATGATTAAGTATTGATTAACTAATGAATAACTTATGACTAAAGAATGATTAGATAATGATTAGCTAATAATTAACTAATAAACAACATATCATTAACTAATGATTAAAGAACGATTAACCAATAATTACTTAATGATTAACTATTAATTAACTAATAATTAACTATAAAGTAACTACATGCTATCTATTAATTGAGTAATGATTAACTAGTGATTAATGAGTGACGAGGACATAATTAATTTAGAATTAACTAATGTTTAACTAATGATTAGCTAATAATTAACTAATGAATAACATACGATTAACTAGTTATTAATGAATGATTAAGACATAATTAATATAGTATTAACTAATGATTAACTAATCACTAGTAGAAAATTGAGCAATCGTGGAGGGAGGATTTGGGCGACCATCGAATGGTATATTGACACCATTAACGACCGCTAAACGGCGGTCACTGCATTTTTCTGCTCCTCTGCTAAAATCTCACTCCCTCTCTTTCGTTCACCCTCTCATGTGTGACCCCGCAACCCCGTCAAACCCTTTCGGGCTCGTCGCGCCCCGCCATCTCTTTCATCCCCCCCCCACCGCACGACCCCGCGACCCCGCTCCCCTGTCCTCCGTCATGCCGCTGTCAAACCCTTTCGAACCTATCACACCCCGTTATCGAGCTCCCTCGCCTGCACTGTCAAGGCCTCCCGCCCCCATTGATCCCCCGTGGATCCCCAAACCCGCCCCCCCCCCACCGCCCCTCCAGGTGAGTTTGGAAATATTTATCCAATTTATCAATTAATTAGTTTTAGTTCCATGTATCCGGTAAATAATGCATCAAGTGCTCGATTCTATTTTATGAAAAAAAACTCAATAAATTATTAGATAAGATCGATTATTATGGTAGGTTCTATTATAGAGAACCCCCTTTAGTGTTTTCTATGTTGATTTGTAGTAAGTATTCACATTTTATAATTGTTCATGTCAGATAGAGGTAGTGTATTAGTGCTTCAATGTTTTTCATTGTGTTAATGTCAATATTGAATTCTCTAGAAAATGGATTCTTGCATTGATTCTTAGTAGTGTGTTAACATAGTAAAATTTTGTCATCGAAATAAACAAGAAAGCATTGGCTTGTGTTTGTAGTATGTATTTTCTTCCTAGTATAATGATCTCTCTTCCTCTATCTATGTTAGATCACATTGCTCCGTTAACTCCATGACGCTACCATAGATGAAACAAAAAGAAAAATAAAACCAAAGCAATGCATGGTGAATCACACTAACACTGTCTTAGGTTAGTAGACTATCGCAAGAGACTAACGACTTCTTAGGCTTTGAGTAAGTTTCAATAAGTACTTTACATTTAGGGCATGTTTGGTATCGTGATTTTAATCTCTTTACAAAGTAATTTTTCTTGAGTTGAGAGTGAAGACCATCATAGCCTTTCAAGCTATCTCCACCACCAGCAAATTGTGTTAAATTCTTCTCTATTTGTCCTTCCTCGTCTATCAAATTTCTTTTTCAACTACAAAATATTTTTATCTCTCTAGCTTTTCCTTAGGCATTGTAATGTGGTTTTTGTGCAGGTCATCCATGTCTGGTCAATCATCATGATCATAAGATTTCATTGGACATGATAACATACAAGCTTGTAGAATCTTATATATGATATACTTCTCTTAGAAAATCAGCCTTGGGGGTATGTTATTCTGCCTTTAAAAGCTTCATCTGTTCAGGATTACTGTAATGTGTTTCTGTAGGCTTTTGTGCTGCCCAATCTCTATTCTTAATTGAGTTGAACCAAATTCAATGACTTGATGTGTTTGGGCAGCCCACTTGTCCTAAGAATAAAATTCAATAACGTGTCTTATACTAATGTATTGAAAAGCTTCAATATCTTGGTATTCATGTTCCGCCATTTTGACAGGCTCTTGCAAAGATGCTGACAGTAATACAGTTGGATTATTTACATGAAAAATTTACAATGTTGGGCCCAAACAAAAGTGGATTCATCTCAATGCAAAGCTTTAAGATGGTTGGTCGGCCTCTTCTCACAGCCTTTTTTCATTTTATGTTTGCCTTTGTCTCTTCCTCATTTGTTCTCCCATTTCCACATGAATTTTTGCTATGCTATGGTTGGCAAGATGTTAGGAAAATCTCTACTAATCCTATGAGAGATTCGAGGGTTCTTGATTATTCCAACATGGTAAGTCCCTTGGAGATCAATTCTAGGGTTTGAGGTTTCCTCCTTTTTCATTTTTGGGTTGGTTTGATTTTTCTTTAAATATTTCTTTCTGCTTGTGTTTAACACCACTTATCTAAAATCATTTACAATACTTGTTGAAAATTGCTTATAGCACTTATCACTTAAAAGTGATTATTTATGTGTTTCCAAATTGGTTATTGAAAAGTGTTTTCATTTATCTGAGTAGTTTTAACTATCAGTCAGGGCTTGGTGAGTGAGTCGGGTGTTGGCCCCTCGAAGCATGAGATCTTGGTTTCAAGTATTTTCTAGCATGATATTTAGGGGGATTTTCCTCTTCTCATTGTAATGAGACTTGGGTCTCCCCTTAAATGATTCTCCTCTCATGTAATAGGCTTTGGGTCTTGGTTTCAAGTCTCACCTGACATGATATTTTGGGGGATTTTGCTTCTTTCATTGTAATGAGACTCGAGCCTCCCCTCAAATGCTCCCCCCTCTCATGTATTAAGCTTTAGGTCTTCTCTCAAATTTACCCCCTCTAATGTTAACATAAGTTGCAAGTGTGTGTTTTCTTTCATTTATTTAAGTAATTTTCTTCAAGAATTTAATTATATGTGTGTTTTCAAAAACAAAACAAAAAGTTGCTTACTTTTCGAAATAGTTGATCGTAAGTTATGAGTGCTAGAATCACTTTTTAAGAAAGTGTTGTCAACACAACCTCTTTTTATTGAGTGTTTTCTCACTTGGTGCAGGTGATCATCTTCTAATATAGGAAGATATACTTTGAAGAATTTTGTGTAGCTACCACTAGTGTGCATCAACTGGAAGGGATGGAAAGCTGGTAGCATCATGTTAGGTGTGGGTATGAGATGTTCGAGAAGGATGGGAACAGACAAATTATGATCGAAGAACTTGGATCAGTATGTTTATTTCTCACTTCTTTCTTGTTTCTTTTCCTCTTGGTTTATCTCTTCTTATTTCCATTTTTTTCTTCCATTCTCCCAGATTCTATGCTTATATTGATAGATTTAATTCCCTATCTAGTCCAATTTCAAAATAATATTGACAATGAGGATACTAAATGGTTTTCAACCAGAAAAAAACAAAAAATTATTGTATCTTGAGACATGGTTTATTAGGAATACTTGGGAATATGGGCACCAGATATCTCTTTCCTGGGAAAGAAGGCAAAAATTGTGGATTTATGGTTCAAGATTTCTTAGAACCGGCTTTCCGGGAGCATATGCCCTTGGGGAGGGACCCTACGACCCTTTTTTCACTTGTTCTAAAAAATGATTTATATGAATCTTTATATGCATGATAGAGTGTTTGGCTTGCTCAAGAGAATATCAATTGACTTTAAAGAACCCACTCATTGTTAATCAATCTGACCATATTAGAAAATAGTAATGTAAAAAGGGTTTGATGATGTAGGATCAAACCAATGGCCTGACACGACTCAACTTTGGTTGGGTCATGTTAGGCCAGTTTTACACCCTTTCTATAAAATTTTGTGTGGCATTCAAACTTCATTCACTTAGGTTTTACATGATGATACCATGTAGAAAAGAGTGAACAAGAAACCATTTGTCTTGAATGAGGTTGGAACCTCTTATTTATAGAGAAAAATATGAGATATAAGACTATATTTTATGTCTACACAGAGGTCACTGAATCATGTATTATTTTCTTTTCTCTAGATTAGTATCCTAAGTAGGTTCTGCTCACACCTCAAATTGTATGTCATAACTCAAGAAATGATTAAAATGTCTCCTTTCATTGTGAGTTGAAGGTTAGTCTCTCATCTCTATTCCTCACACTTCTTGTATTTGTGCAGCTACAAACCCATTTTTCTTCAACATTACAGGTCATACCAGAAAGACACCACACTACTCTTTTTCATTCTTATACCATTTTGACTATAAAAAATTCAAGATTACTATAAAATCATTCAAACATGAAATTTTTTCATCATCCATTTTCTTAATCTATTTCAGTTTTTCCCAACTAGCTGGAATGTCAATGGATATCATTGTTTGTTCCTACTGCACAGTTTTTGTTTCATGCTGTTTCATTAGTCTGGTCTTCTCAAGCCTAAGATTTGAAAATCTGGAAGTACTTTGATGGATATAATATCCATCTAAAACTTTTGTCTTGACTTGTGATGTCTCTTGAACTACCTGTATCTGTTCTTGAATTATTTGTAGAACCTCTTGTAGACGATGAGTATATTCATCTAGAAGAGTTTATATTGGAACTACTTCCACTATATCTTTATTGAATTTTCCCATCCATTATTATAGTAGATTCATAAACTTGCATTGACACTTCATAAACTGTATAGAAAGAACAAATGATGGTCTCTACTGACTTATAAATATGTTGGAAAAAATTGGAACAGATGAAGAAAATATTTAATGATGTTGTATGTTAGAGATATATGGTATTAAGCTTGAATATTTTTGGGATTGGATGGGAAAAAATCGATAAGTGCAACATGGTATCTTTTTGGTAAGGCATGAAGAGTGGAAGCTAACATAGTACATAGATGCATATACACAAGAATGATGAGGAATAGTGATGATTGACTCACCTATTCACTATGAAAATAAACATTATGATACATACTTTATTCATGATGTACATTGTGAAGCGAGAGATGAATATTCTCATCATACTCATCTAGATATAGAATGAAAAACAAGAGGCAACATCCTCTTGTTCATGGATAGTATTGCATATGAAACTCTTATAGTCACTGGAGGTGTTGCTGATCTATGTGAGCATTAAAAATTGAGAGTGATAGTTATTGAGGAAGAATATATGGAGAAATAGGTAGATCAACTGGTTGTAAGAGGGAGATTGAATCATTCACTAGATGAAGCTATAAAAGTTATGAACAATAATAAATAACAACCATGTTAGAGGATAAGTTGTATCGAGTCCCACATCATACTTGATGTATCATGTATTCTCTATTATTCATTATAAAATCACCCCAAGGCCTCCCTTAGAGAGTCATCTTGGGTATTGGGTGTTGGAGTTGGTGGTCTAGAACCAACTACTTTGTACTTTATTCATTAAATAAAAGCCTTATCACATCTTGATTGTTCTTCTGCGTGACATGTCATGTGATAATGTCCTAAGAACAGCTGTTGCATTAAAGGGTCGTAGCGGATCCCTGCTATGATGAGAACCCGGAAGTGCCATAACACTATTCTTGAATGTATGTTCTATGGCCGGATGATATTATTTGAGGGACACAAATAATACAGGTCATTAGGGGTGAGGACTCATAAAACTTTGAGGCGCCTTCTCATGGTGTGCGCCCTTGGTAATATCCAGGAGGATATTATGAGAACGAGACCCGCCAGTAGGAAATCCACATTTTATAGTGTCATTGGATGTTCCTATCTACGGACGTGTGTATTGATCCTTATACTTTAAGATTAATATTAATGGGTATTACAACTCGCGCACTTAGATGTATTGACGAAAACTGTGACGACACACTGTTCGCGGCGAGGTAGGATACGTTGGGTGCGTCACGAGTAATACCGCATTAATAGATAATGCGAGAAAGGATTTGTCCCTTCTTTTCCATAACGGAAGTAGATATCTCAAGCCCTTTAATGGAATTGATATAGCCTAAATAAATCCATGGCCATGGTAAGGTATGGGCAAGTTCAATTCCGGGAAGTCAAAGAAAGAATAATCAAGCACATGGGTTGATGGCACTAGAATGCAACCCGCTTGATTGGAGATATCGAGACAAAGGGATTATATTAAATGGTAAGCGTTCGTAGGAGGTGACACGTCATTGCAGCGTTAACTTCTTTCTCTATGGGTGCCTTGGCGTGTTGCTAGACGCTAACCTTGGACTTTAGGCAGGCTCATCCTAATTCCACTGAGAAAGAGGCCTAGAGGGTCACACACTATGTGTGTCCATGTATCTTAGTTAAATATTAATTTAACAAGTTAAATAAATATTATTCCCGACTGTGGTTTAATAATTATTTAAGGATGTCTGATCGCATTTATTTTGACACTAGTTATTCGAGAGAATATACTGTGGATAAAATAATATATTTATTAGCGAGTAATGCAGTTACATTTATTTAAGAAATAAATAGTCATTACTCAAGGTCTAATAAATGTGGTGGAGAAAAATGGAAAATAAAAGTACATGCCGTGTATATTAAATATACACGCTGTGTAGTTTTATGGAAAAAAAGTACACGCCGTGTATTAATTATTACACGCCGTGTAGTTTTTCCAATTGGGATTTTGAGGATTTAATATTGTTTTATTAAATGATATTTATTATAATCAGCGTGGGTGCATGTCAAGGAATTAATAATTCGACATGGGGGTTTTCAATAAGAGTTAATGAAATAAATAAAACACGTAACGCGTTTATTTATTGTCATAACTCTATTAACCTCAAAACTGATTATAAATATCCTCACAACCCCAACATTTTTTGTGAGCCATTGTTGTGCACAACGGATTTGGAAATACTCTCAAGCCAAGAGAGAATTCCCTTTCCACCAAGAACGCCCTCAAGTTACGAGAGTAAGATCCTCCACCGGATCAAGGCGGTCGAAGGCGGACATCGCAAGCGAAGGTTCTTCCGCGCTAGCACCCGGAGATCTCTTCGGCGACGTCCGGAGATACGTGACACACATGTGGATCACCGCTAGAGGAATCCTACACTTGGATTCTACGATGCAACGACGGATCACCGAATCGTGACCGAACACATCAACGAAGAAAGAATTCCAACGAGGTAATTCTTATGCATTAATTAAATTAATTATAATCAACATATGATGATCCTCCTCAAGGGTTCCGGGACTCATCTTTTCTTTTCGTTCTTCGTTCTATTCCAAAGATTCAGCGTTTTATATCGTGATGAATCTCGGATTGAACATTGTTTAACGAAAAATTAAGTTGGGAAAACCCACCAACGCGCTTCCGCTGCGCCCGGAACCTAGTAGTGGTATCAGAGCGGGTCATATCGTTGGTTATAATTATTTAGTTTTTTGTTGGTGATTTACGCATTTAATAATTTAGTTATTTTAATTCATGTTTAATCGTTCTGGAAATTTGAATATCGAGATCTGTTCCTCCTCTCTCGTTTCTCGTTCACCTCACAGAAATGGATTTTTCTTTTAATTTTGATTAAAATAAAATAGAGGAACTCATCCGGAGGAGCCAAATGTTTCTGGCCGTATAACACCAGAATACACGGCGTGTATTCGGAAGTACACACCGTGTAGTCTAGGTTCAATGCATTGACTGATCCGCCAAATCAGGCCGTGTATTGGATTCTTTATAAGAATTTAAGACACCGTGTGTTGACCAGAAACAGGTGGCACACGGTTTCCGGAATACATGCCTTGTGGTCCAATGAACACGGCGTGTAGTCCCTTCGGGTTAGGGTTGGGTCGTGTACTCCGTACATAGCCTGCCCGGCTGGAAACTGTGTAACGCGGAAACTACACGGCGTGTGTCCCACTGTACACGCCGTGTACTCTGAAAATTTCCAAAGTACATTAACACGCCCTATCCCCGGGCGTGTACTTCGGATGGATGATGAAGAAAAAGTACACGCCGTGTAGTCGGAACTGCACTCCGTGTACTCACCCAAATTACGCAGATTTATTAAAATTTATTATTATATTATACAAACCCTTGAGACGTGTACCATGGTGCAGGTGTAAAGCTGAGGTACAACACGTGATAGGTGTTTTATATATATGTGTTTAATTTAACATCTGCGTAATAAATGGGAATTCGTCGGGTTGCCTCCAAGGTACAAGTTGTGTACAAGGATAATTTTAAATGAATTTATTTGTTTAAAATTATAATGGATGAGAATCTCAAGGAAATTTAGAAAAGGGATTTAAGATAAAAGGATTGATTAATTAAAGATAATTAATTGATTCGAGCGTGATTTATCTTAAACAAGAACGATTAAAGAATTGAATGCTAGTTTTATTTATGCGTAAATATCGTTGCATGTATGGATGATCATGAGCTAGACCGAGACCTTTGTATGTGAATGGTTTCTTTTAATTAATTTATTTAAATTAAATTTGTTGGCCTGCGAGCCATCTCCTCATTAATATGTAGGGCCTGCGCGCCCAAGGATTCTTTTATGTAAAAACCCTTTTTTCCCCTCACCTGCGTGTGAGATAAATGCATATGTAATTGATGGAGCTCCCAAGATAGTGGAGGCGGCTCAAGTCAGGAGCCAAGATGAAACCAATCCAAGGAGATACAAAGGTGGACAGGTGGAAAGCTGTAAACACGAACCCGAAAGGTTCAAGGTGTTTCTCCCCTAGGTCTTGGGTTAGTTTATCAACCGCTAGATAAACTAACCAATAGAAAAGCTCATGATCATACCATTTATTTTATTTCTGTCAGTTGCATGGTTTATTTATTGTGGGTGTGTTGTCACGATCACACAATTAATGAATTAAACGAGCATGCAAGATGGAACTAAAATAAAATTGGCTTATACGTAAATATTATCTTAGACATGGTTAATCACTTAAGTATATCCCACTTAATATTAACAAGCATGTAATCAAAGATAATAAAATGGAAATTTACGTATAAGGATAAAATCCCTCAAAATAAATATTAAGTCGGCATAGCCTTCCATAATCTTGGTTAGAATCGAACCATAGTTCAAAGTGATTGACCAACCCTAGTTGGGGTGCTTTCAATTATCGGGGAATTCTAATTCAAGGTTTTGGGTTGACTTGACTTGGTTCGCATCAAGGGTTGACTACCACAGCAGGACTTGGTGTGACCAAGAGGCAAAGGTTGAGGAAATCCAAAAAGGATTTCAGGATTGGGGAGTCCACTCAGCGGATCAAGGAACTGCGAGTTAATGCAGTTGGCATTTGGAATGCCTACCTAAAACCCTTCAAGTTGCTTGACCAACCCTAGTTGGGGTAATGCGAAGGGCAATATGGATCCTTGCCACTAGAATATTCACGCAATAGAATATTCCGAAGTCAATGGTGAGGGCTATTGGATTTCGATAAAATAGTGGGAGACTAATAAGTATTAATTTATTTATTTGTCTCAATTTTTATAATAAAGTACTAAACCTTTGCTCATCTTAAATTGTAGAAACGGAAAGAAAATGACTTCAAACATATCATTGCACACCATACTCGAAAAAGAAAACCTTCTCACCGGAACCAATTTCCAAGAGTGGCAGAGGCGTTTACGCGTCGTCCTTTGCCACGAAAGGAAATTATATGTGCTGGAAGAGCCTATTCCAGTTACGCCTGGGAAAGAGGCTAGTGATGAGGAATTATCTCTCTACATGAAACACATGGATGATGCCACAGATGTCCAGTGTTTCATGCTATCGGCCATGTCTAATGAGCTCTTGAAGCAACATGAAAACATGGATGTGTATAGCATGATGTCTCACCTTAAAGATCTCTACCAAGAGAAGGCGAGACAAGAGAGGTATGAGATCTCCAATGCTTTGTTTACCACGAAGCTTGGAGAGTCTGCGCCAGCTAGGCCTCATGTGGTCAAGCTTATTGGCTACATTGAACGCTTGGACATCTTAGGGATTAAATTCCCTAATGAGTTGCGTACAGATCTCATCCTATCATCATTTCCCAAGACCTTCTCTAGATTCATTGTCAACTATAACATGAGCGGCAATGAGAAGAGTCTATCGGAGCTTCTGACCTTGATTCGCCAGGTAGATAAGGACATGGGGCGTGGCAAACCCGCGGTCCTTATGGTGAATAAGAAAAGGAAGGACAAGGCAAAGGGGCCAAAGACTTATAAACGGTCTGAAGCCCCCGAGCACCGTCCCTCCAAGAAGGGGAAGATCCAGAGGCAGGGCAAGGAACGAGAAGCAGTGTGTTTTTCATGTGGCAAGCAGGGCCACTGGAAGAGGAACTGCACCCAGAAGCGTGGGGACGCTAAATGTGCGTTCGTTATCGAGTGCAATCTTTCTATTTCTACACATTGGGTATTAGATACAGCTTGTGGGGCTCACATCTGTATTCAAATGCAGGAACCAATTAGATTTAGAAAGATCGCCAGAGGAGAGGTGGATCTTCGAGCTGCCAATGGCGCAAGGCTGGTTGCGTTGGCTATTGGCGACTATCACCTCTCATTGCCAACTGTCATGATTTTGGTTTTACAAAACTGTTATTTTGTGCCTAGTGTTACCAAGAACATAATTTCTGTATCTTGTTTGGATATGGATGGATTTATTTTCAAGTTTGGAAATAAGGGTTGTATCTTTTATAAGAACAACGTATGTTATGGTATGGCACATTTGAATAATGGTTTGTATGTATTAAATTACGAAAACCAAGTGTTGGCAATCGATAACGAAACAAACTCACATGACTCATACATCACCCAGTTATGGAATCACCGCCTTGGTCATGTGAATGAGAAGCGCTTGACAAAGCTCTGCCAAGATGGCTATTTAGACTCTACTGAGCTAAAACCACTTGATAGATGTCACACTTGTTTACAAGGAAAAATGACCAAGCTGCCTTTTGTTGGACAAGGTGAAAGGGCCACAGAGATTCTAGGATTGGTACACACAGATGTGTGTGGACCATTTCCAGTAGAAGCTAGAGGTGGATATTCTTACTTTATTACTTTTACTGATGATTTGAGTAGATATGGCTATGTCTACTTAATGAGGTATAAGTCAGAGTCCTTAGAGAAATTTAAGGAATTAAAGAATGAAGTAGATAATCAACTTGGTAAGAAGATAAAGAACCTTCGATCGGATCGAGGTGGAGAATATCTGAACCAAGAGTTCATCGATCTTCTACGGGAGTCTGGGATTCTATCTCAGCTCACTCCTCCTTATACACCACAGTGGAATGGTGTTAGTGAAAGGAGGAATCACACCTTGTTGGACATGGTGAGGTCGATGATGAGTCATGCGGATCTTCCATTATCCTTTTGGGGATATGCATTACAAACTGCAGCATACATATTAAACCGAGTACCAACTAAGGCGGCAAATGGAATTCCATCCGAGTTATGGAATGGAAGGAAACCCACTTTGTCGCACACACGTGTATGGGGATGCGAGGCATTTGTTAAGGCCTTCTCAGGCAACAAACTAGCACCCCGAGGCACAAAGTGTATCTTTATAGGATATCCCAAGGAAACAAAAGGATATTACCTATATAACCCCCAAGACAAGAAAGTGACTGTCGCCAGACAAGCCATATTTCTTGAGAGGGAGCACATCCTCAAGAAGGATAGTGGGAGCAAGATTGACTTCGACGAAGTTGATGCTCAAGATACACAGGAGTTGGTACAGGAAAAAGTTCCACAGGTCCCCATGGAAGAGGTTCCAGAAACACAAGTACTGCGTAGGAGCTCAAGAGAGGTAAGGGAACCAGAGAGATTTGGTTTCCTAGTCACCGAGGATGGTGAATCATTATTATTGGACAATGATGGACCTCTCTCCTACAAGGAAGCAGTAGAAAGCTCAGAAGCTGCAAGATGGCTAGAAGCTATGAATTCTGAGATGGATTCCATGTATCAGAACCAAGTTTGGGTTCTGGTCGATGAGCCAGTTGATGTAAATCCTATTGGATGCAAATGGGTATTCAAAAGAAAGATGGACATGGAAGGTCAAGTTAGCACCTATAAAGCAAGGCTAGTGGCTAAAGGATTTAGACAGCATCAAGGAATTGACTATGATGAAACCTTCTCGCTAGTTGCCATGTTTAAATCCATAAGAATCATACTTGCCATAGCAGCTTACCATGACTACGAGATTTGGAAGATGGATGTCAAAACAACATTCCTTAACGGGAACCTTCAGGAAGATGTCTATATGACACAACCAGAAGGGTTTGTGACACCAGGTGAAGCCAAACGGGTTTACAAGTTGCAGAAATCCATTTATGGATTGAAGCAAGAATCCAGGTCATGGAACATTCGATTTGATGAAACCATAAAGGAATTTGGTTTCATTAAGAACGAATGTGAGCCATGTGTTTATAAGAGGTTTAATGGGAATGCAGTCGTCATCCTAGTGGTATATGTTGATGACATATTGCTTATTGGAAACGACGTACCAGCCTTACAGTCAGTTAAGGACTGGTTGAACAAGTGTTTCTCCATGAAGGACTTAGGAGAAGTAGCCTACATTCTAGGGATCAAGATCATTCGTGATAGATCCAAGAGGCTGCTTGGACCAAGTTAGGGTATATACATTGACCAGATACTAAAGAGATTTAGTATGAAAAAAATCCAAGAGGGGATTGGTTCTAGTGTCACATGGCTTACATCTTTCTAAGAAAATGTGTCCCCAGACACAACAGGAGAAAGATAGGATGAGAAAGATCCCATACGCTTCGGCTATAGGATCTATCATGTATGTCATGTTATGTACCAGGCTTGATGTTGCCTATGCACTGAGCATGGTAGGCAGATATCAAGCAGATCCAGGAGAACAACATTGGACTGCTGTTAAGACTATCCTTAAGTATCTGAGAAGAACTAAGGATATGTTCCTGGTGTATGGAGGAGACGAGGATCTTGTCATCAGAGGGTATGCTGATGCTGGTTTTCAAACAGATCAGAATGATCTGAAGTCGTAATCTGGATATGTTTTCTGTCTCAATGGAGGAGCTGTGAGCTGGAAGAGTTCAAAGCAGCCAGTTGTCGCCGATTCTACAGTGGAGTCCGAGTATATAGCGGCTTCTGATGCAGCCAAAGAAGCCGTTTGGATTCGGAACTTTGTCCAGGATCTTGATGTGGTGCCTAGCAGTAAAGATCCCATTACATTGTATTGTGATAATACTGCAGCAGTGGCTCTTGCAAAAGAACCAAGGTCACATCAACGGACAAAGCACATACTCCGAAAGTATCACCTCTTGAGGGATTTCTATCAAAGGGGTGAAGTTGCAGTGAGCAGAGTGTCCATGGAAGAGAACGTGGCGGACCCCATGACTAAAGGCCTATCTCAGCAGAAGCATGAATATCATGTGAGAGCTAGTGGGTTAAAGGTTGTTAGCAGTTTGCTCTAGTCCAAGTGGGAGTCTGTTGGAGTTGGTGGTCTAGAACCAACTATTTTGTACTTTATTCATTAAATAAAAGCCTTATCATATCTTGATTGTTCTTCTGCGTGACATGTCATGTGATAATGTCCTAAGAACAGCTGTTGCATTAAAGGGTCGTAGCGGATCCCTGCTATGATGAGAACCCGGAAGTGCCATAATACTGTTCTTGAATGTATGTTCTATGGCCGGATGATATTATTTTAGGGACAAAAATAATACAGGTCATTAGGGGTGAGGACTCATAAAACTTTGAGGCACCTTCTCATGGTGTGTGCCCTTGGTAATATCCAGGAGGATATTATGAGAACGAGACCCGCCAGTAGGAAATCCACATTTCATAGTGTCATTGGATGTTCCTATCTACGGACGTGTGTATTTATCCTTATACTTTAAGATTATTATTAATGGGTATTACAACTCGCACACTTAGATGTATTGACGGAAACTGTGATGACACACTGTTCGCAGCGAGGTAGGATACATTGGGTGCGTCATGAGTAATACCGCATTAATAGATAATGCGAGAAAGGATTTGTCCCTTCCGTTCCATAATGGAAGTAGATATCTCAAGCCCTTTGATGGAATTGATATAGCCTAAATAAATCCATGGCCATGGTAAGGTATGGGAAAGTTTAATTCCGGGAAGTCAAAGAAAGAATAATCAAGCACATGGGTTGATGGCACTAGAATGCAACCTGCTTGATTGGAGATATCAAGACAAAGGGATTATATTACACGGTAAGCGTTCGTAGGAGGTGACACGTCATTGTGGCGTTAACTTCTTTCTCTATGGGTGCCTTGGCGTGTTGCTAGACGCTAACCTTGGACTTTAGGCAGGCTCAGCCTAATGCCACTGAGAAAGAGGCCTAGAGGGTCACACACTAAGTGTGTCCATGTATCTCAGTTAAATATTAATTTAACAAGTTAAATAAATATTATTCCCGACTGTGGTTTAATAATTATTTAAGGATGTCTGATCGCATTTATTTTGACACTAGTTATTCGAGAGAATATACTGTGGATAAAATAATATATTTATTAGCGAGTAATGCAGTTACATTTATTTAAGAAATAAATAGTCATTACTCAAGGTCTAATAAATGTGGTGGAGAAAAATGGAAAATAAAAGTACACGCCGTGTATATTAAATATACACGCTGTGTAGTTTTATGGAAAACAAGTACACACCGTGTATTAATTATTACACGCCGTGTAGTTTTTCCAATTGGGATTTTGAGGATTTAATATTGTTTTATTAAATGATATTTATTATAATCAGCGTGGGCGCATGTCAAGGAATTAATAATTCGACATGGGGGTTTTCAATAAGAGTTAATGAAATAAATAAAACACGTAACGCGTTTATTTATTGTCATAACTCTATTAACCTCAAACCTGATTATAAATATCCTCGCAACCCCAACATTTTTTGTGAGCCATTGTTGTGCACAACGGATTTGGAAATACTCTCAAGCCAAGAGAGAATCCCTTTTCCACCAAGAACGCCCTCAAGTTACAAGAGAAAGATCCTCCACCGGATCAAGGCGGTCGAAGGCGGACATCGCAAGCGAAGGTTTTTCCACACTAGCACCCGGAGATCTCTTCAGCGACGTCCATAGATACGTGACACACGTGTGGATCACCGCTAGAGGAATCCTACACTTGGATTCTACGACGCAACGACGGATCACCAAATCGTGACCGGACACATCAATGAAGAAAGAATTCCAACGAGGTAATTCTTATGCATTAATTAAATTAATTATAATCAACATATGATGATCCTCCTCAAGGGTTCCGGGACTCATCTTTTCTTTTCGTTCTTCGTTCTATTCCGAAGATTCGGCATTTTATATCGTGACGAATCTCAGATTGAACATTGTTTAACGAAAAATTAAGTTGGTCAAACCCACCAACGCACTTCCGCTGCGCCCGGAACCTACATTGGGTTCATTCTCTCTTATCATTCTACATGGTATCATAGTAGGTCTAACTCAAACCCTCCCAGTCTGTCTATCTCCTATTTGAATGAATACGAAGTTTTTAAATGTTTGACGCCCTTTAAAAGCACGTGGGGGGTCAAAACCATCCGAATAACCTCCAAATATGGTGAAATAATAAGACAAAAACCGTATAGTTAATTGTAAAATGGTAAAGTAGACGGTGCATCAATCATAGATTTCATTTGTATGAGATGATGAAAAACACACTTTTAGTGTCATAAAACACCAAAACATGCGTTTAATAGTTAGATATATAGAAAAAAACCTCAGAATGACTTGAAATCATAGGTCAACTATCTTATTATTCTTCTTGATGTGTACGAGTAGATGACACATCAATCAGATGTGTGGTATGCCTGGAACGACCAAATATGCAGTTTTTAAATGTTTCAACGCCCTTTAAAAAGGCGATTCTGGGGGTCAAAACTAACCAAAAGACCTTAGAATATGGTAAAATGAGACTAAAACAACTATAGAGTGAATTGTGAAATGGTAGAGCAGGAAGAACATCAATCAAAGATGTCATTTGCCCGAGATGATCGAAAACACACTTTTAGTGTCATAAAACATTAAAATGTGCATTTAACGGTCAATTCAATATAAAACGACCTCATAATGACCTAAAATCATAGGAATACCATATTACTATTATTCATGTTGTGTACGAGTAGACAGAACGTCAATTAGATATGTGGTCTTCTCAGAATGATCGAATATACGGTTTTTAAAGGTTTGGAGCCCTTTAAAAGAACGTGGGGGGGGGGGTCAAAACCAACTGAAATACCACCAAATGCGGTTAAATCAGACAAAAAAATATAGATTTAATTTTGAAATCGTCGAGCATATAATACATCAATTAGAGATGTCGTTTGTCTGGGATGATGAAAAACACACTTTTAGTGTCATAAAACATCAAAACATGCATTTAACGGTCAAATATATAGAAAACAACCTCAAAATGACTTGAAATAATAGGTAAAACATATTATTATCATTATTATTGATATGTACGAGTAGAAGAAACGCCAATCAGACGTGTGGTATGCCTGGAATGACTGAATATGTGGGTTTTAAAGGTTTGACGTCCTTTAAAAAGGTGTGTACGGGGGTCAAAATTGAACAAAAGACCTTTGAATGTGGTGAAATGAGACTAAAAAAACCATAGAGTAAATTTTGAAATATTTGAGTAGATGTAATGTCAATTAGAGATGTCGTTTTCCCAAGATGACTGAAAACACACTTTTAGTGTCATAAAACACCAAAACACGCATTTAACGGTCAATTAAATATTAAAAGAACTTGGAATGTCCTGAAATCATAGTAATTCCATATTATTATTATTATTTAAGTTATGTAAGAGTAGAAAAAATGTCAATCAGACATGTGGTCTCTTCAGAATGACCGAATATGCGGTTTTTAAAGGTTTGACGCCATTTAAAAGCACGTGAGGGGGGGGGGGGGTCGAAACCAACTGAAAAACCATTGAATGTGGTGAAATTAGACGAAAAAAACCATAGAGTGAATTTTGAAATGGTATATCAGACGGTATGTCAATCAGAGGTGTTGTTTGTCCGGGATGACGGAAAACACACTTTTAGTGTCATAAAACACAAAAACATGTGTTTAACGTTCATATATATAACAAAAAACCTCATAATGACTTGAAATCATAGAAAAATCATCTTATTATTATTCTTGATGTTTAAGAGTAGACGATATGTCAATCAGACATGCGGTCTGCCCGAAACTACTGAATATGCGGTTTTTAAAGGGTTGACGCCCTTTAAAAAGGTGCATTCAGGGGATCAAAACCAACCAAACGACCTCTGAATGTAGTAAAATCATAAGAAAACAACTTCAATGTGAATTTTAAAATGGTTGAGTATACAAAACATCATTTGGATATTCCATTTTCCTAGGATGACCTAAAACGCACTTTTAGTGTCATGAAACACCAAATTGCACATTTAACAGTCAATTCAATATCAAACAACCTCAGAATGACTTGAAATCATAGAAAGACTATCTTATTATTATTCATGATGTGTAATAGTAGATGAAACATCAATCGGATGTGCGGTCTATCCAGAATGAACAAATATGTGGTTTTTAAAGGTTTAATATCCTCTAAAAGCACTCAGGGGGTCAAAACCAAACGAATGACCACCGAATGTGGTGAAATCAGACGACAAAAACCTTATAGTGAATTGTGAAATGGTTTAGTAGAAGGTATTGTTAGTATGGTATGACTCTGAGTATGATATACTCTATGATACCAAACGTAGGATCGAAATAAGAATGAGATTCTCAGATACAAGAGGGGGGGGGGTGAATTGTACCTTTTAAAAATTCCTTTAGGAAATCTTTAGGATGGTCATGTTTAACAAGGTTAAACAGGATAATTCACAAGACCTCTATGAGTACTAAAACTTGCTAGATTCCGGAAAAGTGATTCCGGAAATGAAACTTAACAAAAGTTTACACCAGCTAAGATTCTACCTTAAAGCATATAGAATCTAATTAAATCAAAGTACAAGTAAGGAAGTATAATAAAGTTATACTTTACTTAGCAATAAAAAATGCATCGGAAAAACAGGTAGTAAAACTACAAGTAACAAACAATAACTCTTTTAACCCAAAGAGAAGGGTATCCAACAACCTTGGATAAAAGTCCCTTGATTTATACTTTCAAGAAAGTCTGTCTTACCTACACTAGGGTAAGCCATCGATGCGAAGATTGGAGTCTTTCTTGCTATCCCCGCAATCCCTCAACTATCAGGTAGTCGACACCTCTGTCTTCCTCAGCAAGGAATCTCTTAACTTCAAGGTGTTGGAACCTCTATCTTCCTATCCCCGGAAGCCCTCAATTGTAATCAACAACAATCAGAGTCGCACGAAGCAAGTCCGCACAAAGAAAAGTTTGAACAAGCCATTCAAACTTTTTGCATGAAGCTTGAGAGTTGATAAGAGCCACTCTCTCTAGAAATCACTTCAACAGCATGTAAGAACAGATGTCAGAGTTCTCTCAAAGTTGTTTTCGACTTTCAAATGAGCTTCTATTTATAGGCGAAGCTCCAACGGTCGGCTCCCTCCTCTAACAGTCATATTTCTCCTTGAATTTCGGAGGGACCTATCCACGTTTCACTCAACCAAAAGTTAGTCAATAACTAAAAACAAGACATCGTTTTGTAATGAAACAAGTGTAAGTATGAGCAAAATTGAAGTTTGGAATGAAATCAAACAAAAGTTCGGAGTCTAACCAAAATGGAATTCGGAGTCTATAATAAAGAGATATTCAAATTCTATTTTATAGGAATTCAGAACCTGAATTCTGTAGAAATCTGGAGTCTTAATTTCTAAGGAAATTCAGAGTCTGGTTTCACTAGAATTCGGAATCTGAACTTACAGAGTTCGGAGTCGAACTTGTAAATGTTCGGAGTCAAACTCATAGAAGTTCGGAGTCGAACTAGTAGGAGTTCAGAGTTGAACTAGTAGGAGTTCGGAGTCTAACTCATTAAAGTTCGTATCCATAATTTAGAGTTGAACTTTGTGAGAGTTCGTATCCAGAATTCGGAGTGGAACTTTATGAGACTTTGTATCCAAAATTCGGAGTGGAAATTTGTGAGAATTCAGAGTGGAACTTTATGAGAGTTCGTACTCGGAATTCGGAATGAAACTTCATTAGAGTTCGTATCCAGAATTCGGAATGGAACTTCATTAGAGTTCATACTCGGAATTCAGAATGGAACTTCATTAGAGTTCGTATCCAGAATTCAGATCCTAAAATAGAATGCTTCACATCTAAGTATTATATTATTCCGAGGTTTTAGGTATGAATCTGATTTTTATATTTAAGAAAAATATTGATATGAGCAATGAAAATATGGTAGGGGTAAATTCCTTAGGGAAGGAAATTTTCCTTATAGAAGTAAAATATATATTTATGTAAGTATAAGGTGTTTGTTATTTTCAAAAGAAAAAGGAATGGAAAAGTCATAAGGAAAACCTTATTGACTCAACAATCTCCCCCTTTTTTGAAAGCACAAACAACCTTTTGAAAAAGAATATAAGAGCTTAGAAAAAATTTCTTTAGATTTTGAAATTAAAACTTATCTCCCTTTGTTCATAGATGATGGTGAATACAACTAACTCCCCCTTAGGCTTAGGAACTCTAAGGATTGTATTCTGGATTTCCGAAATGGAGTTTTCATTATCATGGGAATGAAAAACTTCATAATGAGAAACTCCCCCTTTCTTAAGGATAGTTCTTGACTTAGAAATTTTTCTTCTCCCTTTTAGATTTTTCCTTCTCCCCCTTTGAGTAGTTCTTTTTCCTTCTACCCCTTTGTGATTTTAAAAAAGAATTTAAGGGAATGGAAAATAAATAAGGTACCTGAAACATTAGTACATAACAACACAAGATATAACCAACCAAAGATTTCATTATAATTGAAAGAATTTTTACAAGGAAAGACATTACAACAAAAAATTGGATTGGTCTATTTGTCTTCCTTTTCCTTGGGGATTAACTTCTTCAACATAGTTTTCAGGTTTTTCAAGTCTTTCTGGTCCTCCTGAGCTTGTTTCTCTAAGGATTTAATCCTTTCATATTGAGATTTCAGAACCTCTACCCGAGCCTTCATGGCCTCTTCTTGCATCTTCAGTAATTCATCCTACTTTTCCAGCTTCTCTTTGATCTCAATCCGGATATCTCTTTCTCCTTTACAGTTTTAAGAAACCGAGTTAAGCTTTCCATTTAGATCCCTCACTTGTTGATTCTGAGAATTTTTCTCAAGGGTCAGCTTTTCCTGAAGATTCTTCATCTCTGCATCCTCGATGTCAAAAGCTTATTTAAAATCATTCTGAAAGGTATCAAGCTCAGCCATGTCATTATCAATTTTCTTTGACCATAAAGTCATTTTACTGCATGACTTTCTGTGAACATCATAATTGATGAGAAAATTTCTATGTTCAGCCTCAATCTTCACACACTTATCCATCACCATAGATAAGGATTCTAATTTCTGATTTAGGCTATGTTAAAGCATCTGGCATCTGGAGTCTATGGTGGGAAAGATCGGAATGGTGTCCACCAATTTCTTCAAAGATTCAACAAAAAAATCATGACCCAGTGCTGATGATTCCGAATCAGACACCTTGCTCGGGGATTGTTCTTCTTCAATTTCCACCAACTTTATTCTTGAAAAGCCACCAATATCCTTCTTCCTTATAACATCTTTTGTTGGGGTGTCCATAAGCACTTTCTTACCTTTATCAACTTTCGGAATGGGTTCTTCACCAGGATATTCTTCCTCACTTTCAGATAGTTGAACTATCTTGTCTTCATCAGGTTTCTCCTTCTCTACTCCTTCTTCAAGATAGTGCTTCTCATAGCTTTCTTCCTCAGAAAATTAATTTTCTTTCTCTTCCCCCTTGTCATCATCTTCCTTACCATCTTTTTCATCTCCCTTTCCTAGAGTGACAAGCTTTGAGGTATTATCCTCAGAAGTTCAGAGTGGTAGTTTTTCTGATAGGTTTGCCTTCTCTTGATAATATTCCACTTGTTTAATCAAGTCATCTAGATCACCACTTCCTTATTATACTTCTTCTTATTCTTCTTCTAATTCCTCTTATTCTTCTATTTCTTCAAGAACTTCTTCCTATACTTCTTCACCAGCTCCTTTCTCTACTCCTTCAACAACCACTTTTCCTTTAGACTTTTCCGGAGTGAAGTAATTTTTTCCAGGGGTCTCCGGTAATGGCTCAACAAGAAAGGTTTCCGGTACAGGAATATTCTCAGAAGCTATTTCTGTTTCTCTCAAAAGGGATTGTACAACTTTAGCTTCAGACATCTTCTTATTCATATTCTTCTATTTGGAATGTTTCTCTAACTCATCTGTAGCTTTTTCTCTTAAGGCCTTAGCCTCAACAGGGTCCAATACAAACTGTGGATCCCCTTCTTTACTTTTCTTCTTATCTTACCTCTATTTACCAGCCACCTCATCTAGATATGCTTTCTGTTTCTTCGGCTTGGGAGGTGCGGATTAGGTTTCCTTAGATTTGGGGGTCTTGTCTTCAGCAACCACTTCTTTCAATTTCCTCTTCTTACCAACCTTCTTCACTGGCTCAGCTTTATCCACATTTTCCGGATTGGTTTCAGCCTCTTCCTCTGGAAAATTATAAATCTCTCCTATTTCCTTGGAATAGGCCATATTCATCCTTTTCAAGGTATCATCACCAACAAGCATAACCTTGCAATTCCGAGACTTAGACTTACATGAAATCTTGAAAGAATCCAGACACCGAACTATCAAATTTGATAGTAAGGCAGGGTACATGATGATTTGAGCTCTCAAATTTCCCTCCTTGATGTTCTTGATTGTCACAAGAACATGCCTCATCTGATTGATTTTTCTTAGATTCACCAAGAAGTCTAAGAAATATAGATCACTTTTATTCAGGGTATCTTTGTCACCCTTTCTTGGAACCAAGAAACCTTGTACCCATAGCTGAATGATCCGATTATTAGAAGATAGGTGAGAAATCTTGGTTGTCTTTACATCATCAAGCCCAAGACACTCTAAGGCCTTCACCTTAACAAAACTGCCTAGAACATCCAGAAGTTTATATGAGCAAAATTCAGCTTCTCCATCATATGCCAACCCCACCAAGCTTTCTTCCTTGGTGTAAGTAAGTTTTTAAGTCTTCCCATAAGTCTTGAAAGAAATTTTTTCTCTTCCCTCTTCCTCATAGAAGCTTGCTGATACATAGAACTCTACAAGTAACTCCGGATAGACCACATCTTGAACACTTGTCTTAGATACACATACATATTCCTAACCATTCAACTTGATGTTCTTAGAGATGATAGAATCATACTTGTAAAAGTTAGGATGGACCAGTCTTTCTCTGTATACTTGCCATTTTGAAATTGGCTTCGTGGTAGACATATCTTGGGAATCATCTTCTACAGACATTCGGAATGGAGGAGCTCTGAGAGATTCAAAATGGGCTTTAAGAACTGAGGCAGAGCTTCAAGACGTGAGAGCTTGGAGATCGATGTGGGACACAAATGGGGGTGCCCTTTATATAGGTGATGGAGCTGACCTTTGAACTTACAAAACCAATCTAACGGTTGAAAATTTCTCTGATCTGATCTGACGGTTGAAATCATATCTGAAAGGAAATTTTGAATCCGATCTTTTGAGGTTTTAACAAAAACATTCGGATTTAAGAAGAAACGAATCTGAGAAATTTTAAAATAAAAAGAAACTACTAGAAACTAAAAATGACTATGAAAACTTGAGTAAGGAAGTCATACCTTTCAGATTGTCTAGGAAGTTTATTCGTAATAGGTAATATTCTTCTTGAATAAAATTTGACTATGAAAAACTCAATATGAAAAATCACTACGAAAAGCTATGAGTACGGAAATTCACATTGCGAAAATTCTTATTAGGAAGATTCTCATTACAAAAATTCTCAGTATGAAAACTTCATTACGAAAATTTTCAGTATGAAAACTTCATTACAAAAATTTCCGGTACGAAAAATTCATTACGAAAATTTCCAGTACGAAAGCTTCATTATGAAAATTTCTAGTACGAAAGCTTCATTACGAAAATTTCTAGTACGAAAGCTTCATTACGAAAATTTCCAGTATGAAAGCTTCATTACGAAAATTTCCAGTACGAAAGCTTCATTATAAAAATTTCGAAAGGGTCATTACGAATTTTTTTGAAAGACTCATTACGAAAAATTCTGAAAGACTCATTACGAAAAATTTCGAAAGACTCATTACGAAATTTTTTGAAAGACTCGTTACAAATATTTTTGAAAGACTTATTACGAAATATTTTGAAAGACTAACAAACAAATGTACCCCCCTATGAAAAGGAGTTTATTACTGTAAGGAGAATGATTAAACAAGAAGTTAATAAAGGAAGATTACCTCACGATTATCATTCCTAACTTATGTTTAATATATTCAAATCTATCGGAGGGTAAGGATTTTGTGAAAATATCAGCAAGTTGATCTTGTATTCCAATAAATTGAAGAATGATATCTCCTTTTAGTGTGTGATCCCTAAGAAAGTGATGCCTAATGTCTATGTGTTTTGCACGGGAGTGATGTGCAGAGTTTTTACTAAGGGAAATGGCACTTGTGTTATCACAAAAAATTTGAGTCTTGGTAAAACTCAAGCCATAATCTGTGAGTGTGTGTTGCATCCACAACACTTGAGCACAACAACTTCCAGCTGCTACATATTCAGCTTTAGCAGTGGATAGTGCTGAAAAATGTTGCTTCTTGAATGAGCAAGAAACTAATGAATCTCCTAAGAAATGACAAGTTTCGAATGTACTCTTTCTATCCATTCTACATCCACCAAATTCAGCATCTGAAAAGCTCTTTAAAACAAAATCATTTCCAGAAGTATAAAATAGTCCTAGATCCATGGTTCCCTTTAAGTAGCGAAATATTCTTTTCACTTCATTTAAATGAGATTCCTTAGGATTGGATTGATATCTTGCACATAAGCATACTGAAAACATCAAGTCTGGTTGAATAACTGTTAAGTAAAGTAGACTTCCAATCAAAACTCTAAAATATGTTTGATCTACTGGTTTCTCAGCTTCATCAAGATCAAGTGTGTTTGAGGTACCAATAGGAGTACTTATACTCTTAGTGTTTCCATACCCATAATTTTTAAGAAGATCTTTAATATACTTATATTGGGATATGTAGATTCCTTATGGTTTTTGTGAAATTTGAAAACCAAGGAAAAATGTTAACTCACCCATTATACTCATTTCAAACTCAGATTTCATTATATCTGCAAAGGAATCAGTTAAAGATTGTTGAGTTGAACCAAATATAATGTCATCAGCATAAATTTGAACAATTAAAACATTTTTCTTATCTTTCTTTATAAAAAGGGTTGGATCTTCATTTTCCTTAACATAGTTATTTCGAAACAAAAATCCTGTAAGTATATCATACCAAGCTCGTGAGGCTTGTTTAAGGCCATACAAAGCTTTGGTAAGTCTAAAAACATGATCAGGATGTTTTGTATCTTTAAATTCAGGAGGTTGTTCAACAAAAACTTCCTCTTGAACATAACCATTAAGGAAAGAACATTTTACATCCATTTGAAAAAGTTTAAAATTGAAGAATGCTGCAAAAGCAAGTAAAATACGAATAAATTCAAGTCTAGCTACTGGAGAATAGGTTTATTCATAGTTTATTCCTTCTTGTTGATTATAGCCTTTATCAACTAATCTAGCTTTATTTCTTACGATAATTCCATTTTCATCACATTTATTTCTGAAGACCCATTTTACTCCAATTATAGAAGTTTCCTTAGGTCTTTCAACCAAGGTCCAAACTTTGTTCCTTTTGAATTCATTTAGTTCATATTGCATGGATTTAATCCAATCTTCATCACCTAAAGCTTCATCAGTGCTTTTTGGTTCTAATTGGGAAAAGAATGCTAGATGTTCTATATCATTTCTTAAGGAACTTCTAGTCCTTACAGGTTGATTCACATCACCAATGATACTATCACTAGGATGATTCTTTAGAAATGTCTGGTTTGGGTTTTGTAAAACCTTTTCATCAACATAGGGTAGAAAATCTTCTGGGGTAAATGTTTCAGAAGTATCTTCTTGAACATTTTCCTTATCAGAAGGATTTTCTATCAAAGGTTGATAATCAGTTTTTGAAAACACATACAAAGATGTAGGTTTTGGTTTTTTTAAAACAAAAGGATTAGTTTCATCAAATTTGACATGTACTGTCTCTTCAACAGTACAAGTGTTTTTGTTGAAAACTCTATAAGCCTTAGAGGTTGTGGAGTAGCCTAAGAAAATTCCTTCATCAGATTTTGGTGCAAATTTGTGTAAGATATCTTTATTATTTAGAATGAATACCTTGCATCCAAAAACCTTAAAGTAGAAAAGTATAGGTTTTCTACCATTCCATAACTCATAAGGGGTTTTATTAAGAAATGGTCTAATTAAAACTCGATTTATAGTATAATAAGCAGTACTTACAGCTTCAACCCAAAAATGTTTAGCTACAGAATACTCACTCAACATGGTTCTAGTTATATCTTGAAGAATTATATTTCTTCTTTCAATAACACCATTTTGTTGAGGTGTTCTGGGTGCTGAAAAGTTGTGAGTAATACCTTTTATACTACAAAAAGTTTCAAAATCAGAATTTTGAAATTCTTTCAATGATCACTATGAATAGTTTTTAATGGAAGGTTTTTCTCATTTTTAACTTGGGATCTAAAACTTTTGAAATAAGAAAAAGCTTCAGACTTTTTTTCTATAAAATAGACCCATGTAAATCTAGTGTAATCATCAACCAAAAAAAAATACATAATAATTTCCTCCAATGCTTCCAGTTTGTGTTGGACCAAAAAGATCCATGTGCACCAACTGTAGTGCATCAGTAGTTGAGACTTCACCAATTGATTTAAAACTTGATTTATATTGCTTGCCATATTGACAAGGGTCACAAACTTTTGAAGAATCAAATCTAAGCTCCGGTAGATCCTTAACTAAACCTTTCTTAGAAAGTTTACATAAGTTTCTAAGGTTACAATGTCCTAACCTTCTATGCCATAACCAAGAATGATATTCCATTGCACTAAGGCAAGGTAAGTCTTGGCTCCTAAGGTCTTCTAAGTTAAGTGTGTAAAAATTCTCTTGCCTATGGGCAGAAAGAATAAACTCTTCCTTGGAATTGTGTACTAAGCACTTATCATTCCTAAAATTCACAAGGTATCCTTCATCACATAATTGACTTATACTTATGAGGTTATGCTTAAGACCTTTAATAAACAAAACATTTGAAATCAAAGTTTTTCTGAGAAGAACGATGTTACCTATACCAATAATTTCTCCCTGAGCATTATCTCCAAAAGTTACTTTTCCTCCTTTTGTCTTGATAATCTTTTCGAAATAGCTTTTATTACTAGTCATATGCCGAGAAAATCCACTATCCATGTACCAAGTATTGTTGTTGGTACTTTCCCTATTTTCCTGAAAATAAAAAAAAGTTAGGATTTCGGAATCTAGACTTGCTTGGATCCGGAATTGTTAGACAACAAAATTTTGGGTATCCACATTTGTTTAGAAAAATATGCTTTATGAAACCCAAGAGATTGAACTCTATTCAAGGAATATTTTTTCTTCCAATGTCCACCACTTTGAAACTTAGTGCAAAAAGGGGCTCTAGAAGGAACAAAATAGTTGTTTTTGAAAACCGGTTTTTGGTGAGTATAACCTACTCCAGTAGTGTTTACTTGAGGTTTAATTTGAGAATACATATTGTCAAAATTTTCCTTCCCAGAGGTAAATTTTTCAAGGATTTTCTTAAGATAAAATATTTCAGATTTCAGTATGATGACTAAATTCCTATCCTCAGGAATCATTTCCTTAGAGTTAGATTTTTCCTCAAAAATTTTCATCTCTAAAATAGCATTCTTAAGATCTTTAGAAAGTTCTTCATTAATAGAATTTTCTTTCTCAAGGTCTTTAGAAAGTTTTTCTAAAAGATATTCTTTATCTCTAAGATTTTTAGTAAGATCTGAAATCTCTTTTGTAAGAATTTCTTCCCTATTATTTGACTTGTCTAATTTCTTAGAAATTTTACAATTTTTTTCTTCAAGTAACTTGGTAAATCTAGATACTTATTCATATGAAGGTTCTTCATTTTATGAATATGAAGTATCTTCATTAGAAGTACTATTTTTAGAATAGTAATTCTTATCAAAAGATAAATTTGTTAAAGCCTCGGCAGAGTGTACCTTGTCCATAAGACATGTATGTGGGAAAGAAGTAGTAGTAATGAATCCCATATTCTTCTGAGCTGATGAATCATATTCCTAAGATTCTCTTTCTGAAGAGTCTCCGCAACTAGAACTCCAAGTAGTATTAGCTTTCAATACTTTCTTAGCTTTAACTTTGTAAGACTTCTTCCTGTTCCTTTCAGAATGCCTCTCTTTTCTTTCTTTCTTTTTAAGAAAAGGACAATCCGGTCTTATGTGTCCACTTATCTTGAATTCATAGCATGTGACCTCTGAATATTTCTTATATTTCCTTTTCTTCTTCTTATACTTGGATTGGAAATTTCTCTGTCCAACTATCTTGTTCATCCTTCGAGCAAGATTAGCTAACTCGTTTTCTGAGACTTCACTCTCACTAGATTCGAATTGGATAATAGCCTTCTTAGATTTGGATCTAGTAACTATTTCAGGAGTCTTATCTTTCATGTGATTTTAAGTTGTAGTAAAAGCAACACTACCATTCCCATTCTTATTATTTATGTTATTAGCATCTCTCTTCATTCTAGTTTCATGTTGAAGAAGAGTTCCAAATAGTTCATCAAGAGAAATTTGAGTAACCTTTCTGTTTTCATCGATTGCTGTCCTCTTGGATTCCCACTCATTTGGCATGATATCTATAATCTTATCCACAAGAGCCTCATCATCAAAACCTTTTTTCTCCCATTGATTGTAAGCTATTCACGATAGTCATAAACCTTTGATGTACTTTGCTTATAGGTTCTCCTTAAGGAAAATTAAAGCCATGGTATTCTGCTCTCAACATATCTCTTCTTGTTTATATGACTTTGGATGTACCAAAATGTGTAACTTCAAGTTTCTTCCATATACAGTTAGCTGTTTCACTAGAAGAAATTTGGCTATATATGTTCCTAGTCATTAAACAAAGTAAAGTATTGTGTACCTTATAGTTGAGTTGGTATTCATGATTTTCTTGATTAGTAAAATCACTTACTTCCTTATCAGGAATATTGTATCCACCAGTAATCATAACAAAGTTATCTACCCTAGTATTGATAATGAAAGTCTTCATGTGATCTCTCCAATATTCATAATCATTACCATAAAAAATTGGTGGTCTAGTAGGATTTAAGTTGTCAATTGAACCAACATTTAAACCTTCCATCCTTAATAAAAGTCTTTGGAACAAAAACTTATTAGAAATATAAGTCTGTAAATAAGAGAAAATATTCTAATCAAGAAAAAAAATTGTATCTCTAAGCAAAAAGTGAATCCGAACTATGATTCCGAAAAATATGAATTCGAAAAGTATGAACCCAGAAATATGAATCTGAATAAGAAATTCTAATAATTCTCTTATGAATCTAATCATGAGATTAATTCAGATTTAACCAAACCCTCTGATACCAATTATTAGGATGGTATGACTCTGAGTATGATATACTCTATGATAACAAACGTAGGATCGAAATAAGAATGAGATTCTCAGATACAAGAGGGGGGGGGGGTGAATTGTACCTTTTAAAAATTCCCTTAGGAAATTTTTAGGATGTTTATATTTAACAAGGTTAAACAAGATAATTCACAAGACCTCTATGAGTACTAAAACTTACTAGATTTCAGAAAAGTGATTCTAGAAATGAAACTTAACAAAAGTTTACACCGGCTAAGATTCTACCTTAAAGCGTATAGAATCTAATTAAATCAGAGTACAAGTAAGGAAGTATAAGAAAGTTATACTTTCCTTATCAATACAAAATGCAGCGGAAAAACAGGTATTAAAACTACAAGTAACAAACAATAACTCTTTTAACCTAAAGAGAAGGGTATCCAACAACCTTGGATAAAGGTCCCTTGATTTATACTTTCAAGAAAGTCTGTCTTACCCACACCAGGGTAAGCCCTTGATACGAAGATCGGAGTCTGTCTTGCTATCCCAACAAGCCCTCAACTATCAGGTAGTCGACACCTTTATCTTCCTCAGCAAGGAAGTCCTCAACTTCAAGGTGTTGGAACCTCTGTCTTCCTATCCTTGGAAGCCCTCGATTGTAATCAGAAACAATCAGAGTCGCATGAAGCAAGTCTACACAAATCAAAGTTTGAACAAGCCGTTCAAACTTTCTGCACGAAGATTGAGAGTTGATAAGATCCTCTCTCTCTAGAAAACACTTTAACAACATGTAAGCACAGATTTCAGAGTTCTGTCAAAGTTGTTGTTGACTTTCAAATGAGCTCCTATTTATAGGAGAAGCTCCAATGGTCGGCTCACTCCTCCAATGGTCATATTTCTCATTGAATTTTGGAGGGACCTTTCCACATGTCACTCAACCAACAGTTAGTCAATAACTGAAAGCAAGACATCATTTTTTAATGAAACAAGTGTAGGTATGATCAAAACTGAAGTTTGTAATGTAAGCAAACAAAAGTTCGGAGTCTAACCAAAATAGAATTCAGAGTCTATAATAAAGAGATATTCGGATTCTGTTTTATAGAAATTCGGAACTTGAATTCTGTAAAAATATGGAGTCTGAATTTCTAAGGAAATTCAGAGTCTGGTTTCACTAGAATTTAGAATCTGAACTTATAGAGTTCAGAGTTGAACTCGTAAAAGTTCAGAGTCAAACTCTTAGAAGTTCGGAGTCGAACTAGTAGGAGTTCAGAGTCGAACTCATTAAAGTTCGTATCCATAATTCAGAGTTTAACTTTTTGAGAGTTCGTATCCAGAATTAGGAGTAGAAATTTATGAGAGTTCATATCCAGAATTCAGAGTGGAACTTTATGAGAGTTCATATCTAGAATTCAGAGTGGAACTTTATGAGAGTTCGTACTCGAAATTAGGAATGAAACTTTATTAGAGTTCGTATCCAGAATTCAGAATGGAACTTCATTAGAGTTCGTACTCGGAATTCAGAATGGAATTTCATTAGAATTCAGATCCAGAATTCGGATCCTAAAATAGAATGCTTCACATCTAAGTATTATATGATTCCGAGGTTTTAGGTATAAATCTGATTTTTATACTTAAGAAAAATATTGATATGAGCAATAAAAATATGGTAGGGGTAAATTCCTTAGGGAAGGAAATTTTCCTTATAGAAGTAAAATATAGATTTACTTAAGTATAAGGTGTTTGTGATTTTCAAAATAAAAAGGAATGGAAAAGTCACAAGAAAAACCTTATTGACTCAACAGGTATGTCAATCGAAGGTGCTGTTTTTACAGGATGATAGAAAACACACTTTTAGTGTCATAATACACCAAAAAATATGTTTAATGGTTAGATATATTGAAAAATACCTAATAATGAATTTAAATCATAATACAGTCATTTTATTATTATTCTTGATGTGTATGAGTAGACAAGACATCAATCGAACGTGCGGTCTGCCCAGAACTATCAAATATGCAGTTTTTAAAGGTTTAACGCCCTTTAAAAAGGTGAGTCCGGGGGTCAAACCCAATCAAAAGATCTCTAAATGATATGAAATGATCCTACAACAACCATATAGTGAATTGTGAGATTATTAGCGAATAGACCATCAATCGGAGATTCCATTTTTCTAGGATAACCGAAAATGCACTTTTAGTGTCATAAAAGAACAAAACGCATGTTTAATGGTCAATTAAATATCAAGAAACCTCAAAATGGCTTGAAATCCTAGGAAGATAATCTTATTATTATTATTCATGTTGTGTATGAGTAGACAAAATGTCAATTGGATGTGTGGTCTGTCTGGAATGACCGAATATACGGGTTTTAAAGGTTTGATGTCCTTTAAAAGCACAGGGGAGGGTCAAAACCAACCGAACGACCAACAAATTTGGTGAAATTAGAAGACAAAAAATGTATAGTGAATTTTGAAATGGTTGAGAAGATGATCTGTCAATTGGAGATGTCGTTTGTCCGGGATGATGGAAAACGTACTTTTAGTGTCATAAAATACCAAAACATGCATTTAATGGTTAGATATATATAAAACAACCACAAAAATGACTTTAAATCATAGGAAAACCATATTATTATTATTCTGGATGTGTACGAGTAGAAGAGACGTCAATCAAACGTGTGGTCTGCCCGGAACTACCGAATATGTGGGTTTTAAAGGGTTGACACCCTTTAAAAAGGTGCGTCTGTGGGTCAAAACCAACCAAACGACCTCCAAATATGGTGAAATCAGATGATAAAAACCCTAAAGTGAATTTTTAAATATAAAAGCATATGGAACATCATTCAGAGATTCATTTTTTCTAGGATGACCGAAAACACACTTTTAGTGTCATAAAACACCAAAACATGCGTTTAATGGTCAGATCCATAGTAAACAACCTCAGAATGACTTGAAATCATAGGAAAACCTTATTATTATTATTATTGACATGTATGAGTATACGACATGGCAATTAGATGTGTTTTCTAGGTAGTACGACTGAATATGTGAGTTTTAAAGATTTAATGCCTTTTAAAAAGGTGTGTCCTGTGGTGAAAACCAGTCAAACATCCTTGGAATGCCATGAAATTAGATGAAAACAACCATAGAGTAAATTTTAAAATTTTCGAGCAAACGGTACATCAATTGAAGGTTTTGTTTGAGTGCGATGATGGAAAACACACTTTAAGTGTCATAAAGCACCAAAATGGGTGTTGTAATATACTTTAATTTAAATATTTTATTACATTTCAATTATTAGTTGAGATATTTTTTCTGTACGAATTATTTTATTAAATTTTTTCATGTAGTTTTGTTCGATGATGAGTGTGGATCTTGGAATATGATGAGGCAAAGAGATTTATGTGCTCATGGTTTTAAGTATTTTGGAAATATTTTTTGTATTTTTAAAATATAGTGGTTTTTTTAATATTGTTGTGATTTTTTTTAAATAAAAAAACCTATAGCGGTCGCCATATGGTAGTCGTTATAGGTCTTTTCTGGCTGGTCTATAGTATCTGCCAAATAGTGGATGCTATAGGCAACAATTATGGGCCTAAAGCATCTACCATTTGGCAGATGCTAGGTGGCCGCTATAGGCCTTTTGCGATGACTTTTGGTGCTCGCTAAAGGATTTTTTTTCTACTAGTGAATAATTAACTAATGAATAACATATGATTATCTAATGAGTAAAGAATGATTAACTAATAATTATTTAATGATTAACTATTAATTAACTAATAATTTTCTATAAAGTAACTATTTGATATCTATTAATTAAGTAATGATTAACTAGTGATTAATGAATAATTAAGACATAATTAACATAGGATTAACTAATTATTAACTAATGATTAACTAATAATTAACTAATGAATAACATATGATTAAATAAATATTAAATAATGATTAACTAATAATTACTTAATGATTAAATATTAATTAACTAATAGTTAGCTCTAAAGTAAATATTTGATATCTATTAATTATGTAATGATTAACTGGTGATTAATGAATGATTAAGACATAATTAATATAAGATTAACTAATACTTAACTAATTATTAACTAATAATTGAATAATGATTAACTAATGAATAACATATGATTAACTAATGCTTAAATAATGATTAAATGATAATTAATTAATGATTAACCATTAATTAACTAATAATTATCTATAAAGTAACTACTTGATATATATTAATTAAGTAATGATTAACTAGTGATTAATGAATGATTAAGACATAATTAATATAGGATTAACTAATGTTTAACTAATGATTAACTAATGACTAACTAAGGATTAGTAAATGATTAATGAATGGTAAAATAATGATTAACGAGTGATTAAAGAATGATTAATTAGTGATTAAGGAATGATTAACATAAGATTAATTAACGATGAAGTAATGATTAACTATTAATTAATTTTAAACTACTTGCAAACTAATAATTAATTAATGCTTAACTACTGACTTAGTAATGATTAACTAAGGATTAACTTATTATTAAATAATGATTAGTCATTAGTTAACTTTGGATTAACATAGAATTAACATAGGATCAAAGATTTATAACTGGATGACAAAGAGGCTTAACTGTACACATGATTTGTTACTCCCACAATTTAGATGATTCATACCTTATTGCACACCTGGTTTGATACTCTCAATGTATATGTTTTAGATGATTCACATTCTCTTTATAAACCACTAAACATACCTTTAGTGAGATTAAAAATTGTACTATGAAACAATAGTTTCATATTTTAGGATATAAGAATACTTTCTAAAATTTTTGGTATAATAAATATTATGTGGTTATCTAAGAAATAAAATATTTGTTTGGATACTATAAGTGGATGTGGCTCTATAACAAATGTACCTAGGGGTAATGACCCCGAAAAAACATATTGAGATAGACTTGATCAAGAACTGTGCACGACAATGGGTCTTACTGCACACTTGGTTTGACACTACTGGGGGTATGCTTTAAATAATTCATATTTTCTTTATAAACAACTAAACATACATTTAGAAAGATTAAAAATTATAATAAAAAACATTAGGATCATATTTTAGGATATAAGAATATGTTCTAAAATTTCAGTATAATAAAGATTATTTGGTTATATAATAAATGAAATCTCTATCTAGATACTATAAGTGGATGTAACGCTGACAAAAATATACCTAGGAGTAACAACCCTAACAACACTGTATTGATCTAGACTCGATCGGGAACTGGTGCACTACAATTGGCCTTACTGCACATCCGATTTGACACTCCTGGGGGATATACTTTAGATGATTAATATTTTCTTTATAAATTAATGAACATACTTTTAGGAAGATTACAAATTGTACTATGAAACATTGGTATTATCTTTTAGGATATAAGAAGGAATTCTAAAATTTTAATAAAATAATTGTCATATGTTCAGCGCTATACGATCATTCTTCATTGTTAATATTATTTATGCTATCAAAATCTTGACCACAAAACATTTTTCATATAGAGAATCATGTTTGCCTATGTCTACTGCTATAGGGAGGTTATTCAAACCATGTAAGGAGCTTCTTATAGTATAAAACTAACAACAATGGTTAATAAATCTGATTTTGTAACCCTAAGAGAACTTCATGAAAGAATTTGTGGTTGTTTAAATCCAGGACCTGATCAAGAGATCCAGTCTATTAGTTATAGACATTTGAAATTCTCAGCTACACTATGGCATCTAGCTTGTCCATTGGCTGCAGATGAGCACTGGGTCCAAGCAATAACTTTATTTTCCTAATGGACAGATGGTGACATGATGAAGTTATATGTTGAGGTTTCTAGTTTACAATAAAACCTCAAATTTTATGAAGACGTAAACATACAAGAGTGGTTGAAGAAGTTCCATCATAAGAAAATGAGGCTATTTCCTATGACGTAGAAGAATATAACCTAACTGATCTCCCAGATATACATATAAATTTATTAGATGATGAGGAATTTTCTAATGATGGAACAAATGAAGAAAATAATGCTAATGAGGAGGAAACTGTAGAAGTTGGGGTTGAATTTTTGAGAAATGCAGTAGTTATACATCAGCTTCAACACACAATAAATCATCCACCACTCACCACATCTTGGTCGGAAGTAATGAAACGTTTTCATGAATTCAAATGGAATGTTATCACACTTGCAATTGTGTTTCCTGGATTTGTAGAGGATATGTTTAGTGAGTTAGACAAAAAATTATATGTTAGAAGGGATTTTCCAAGTAAAGATGAAATAAAAAACATACTGAACAAATTTCATATTGAGTGACATTGTAGATATTTATTTTAGGAATCATTACACACAAAATACATTATACAATGTGATAAATATGGGGATGATTATAGATTCTGCATGAGGAAAATTTCTGACATTGAATTTGGAGGTTGGAGAATTTCTAAGATTGAGGCAGTTTATACACGTGTTCAGCTAAACCCGACACAAGATCATACTTTATTGGATATTGAATTTGTGTCATCTATTATTACTGATATGATTAGGATCTACCAAGATATGATTGTAGTCCTTTTACAGGAGAGGATATGAAATTTTTTTGGTTATAATATTTCTTATAATAAGGCATGTATGGAGAAACAGAAGGCAATCGTTAGCATCTATGGTGATTAGGATGACTCATATTAGGTGTTGCTGCATTTTCTAGCCATACTGAGACATAATGAACATGTTTTCTTCCATATTGATATGAACAAACATGTGTCTCAATATAATCGACTTAATCCATTTCATGTAAAATTTCATCAGTTTTTCTAGGCATTCCTTCCTTGTATTTTCGCATTTAGTTTTTGAAAAAAATTCCTACAGATTGATGGAATGTTTATATTTGGAAAATACAGAGGAATATTGTTGATTATAGAAACCCAAGATGAAAATCATCCACCTCTGTCGCTTGCATTTTCCATTGTATAGAAGAAAAATTGTGAATCATGGAGTTGGTTTTTGGCATGTATCAGTAACCAATTCACTCAAATTTAGGGTGTCTGTTTTATATTTGATCATTATCGGGTAATCAATGAGGCAATAAATGCGAATATTGATACATGGATATTATTGAATGCACATCATCAGTACTACATTATGCATATTTCTAGCAACATGTGAAAAAAAATCCATGATGAACCTATGAATAAGGCAATCATGTGGCATGGTATGCAATCTCTTTCTTATTTTTTTTTCTATTTCAATGTAATGATAAAATTAATTTATGTAAAATATGATCACTTCTGTATAGAATATGAGAAGGATCAATGAAGTTTTAAACAATGTCTAGAATAAATCTGAAGGACCAATCAGGGAGTGTATGTTTATATGATGAATATTCCAAAAGAAAATTGGACATTGGTATGATGAGAGGAATATGTACGAACACATGACCAAAAACATTGTGAAGTGCATAAATGGTGTCTTCAAGGGGCTTCACAAGTTTCTTATAACTGTCCTAGTTCAATAGACATTTTATTGTTGTGTCAAGTACTTCGTTGATATAGAAAAACAGACCATGGATGGGATTCAGCATGGGCTAAGGTATGAAAGACACTTTAAATGAGAGATTGAACAAAACATTGGAGAAGCTTCTACTTATCAAGTACAATTTTTTTCCATTTAAAAGACTCTCTATTTGAAGTGAAATAGTTTTCAAACCCCATCACAAATAGTAGTGGTCAAGTATTGGTGTTATTACTAGAAGTGAGGCAATGTCAATGTGGAAACTTCCAGACATTACAGTTTCCATGCACACATGTCATCACAATATGTGCCTCATGAGCATATCATGGGAAGCATATGTTGATCTAGTGTACCAGATAGACACCATTTCTAAATACTATGTTTCACCATAGATGCATGTTAGGGAGTTTCAACATTTCTTAATGCTCGAAGATGAGCTGATATTGATACCTGACATCAACAGGTTGCGACAGTGAGGTAGACCGAAGTCTAGCAGGATGCAGAATGAGATGGATTTTCCTCAAGAGCAAGGGAAACATTTGAGAATAAACACATGTCATTAGGAATTTCATAACAAGAAATTATGCCCTAACATTGCTAGATTGATTTCACACTCTCATCCACAATGATGTATTGCCTCTAATGTGAGCATTTCATATTATCAATCACATTGTGTTAATATAAAATCCTTCATTTTTTAGAATTTTGTGACATTTATGAATACTTTTACTATCAAATAATAAATAGTTTATAAATTATAAAACCATTTACATAAGTCACATAAAAGATAAACATTCCTAAATGATATATCATTTCAACAAATGAAACTTTGATCTACATACTTATGTTCCCTTTACAAAGCCTTTTCACATGATAAAACCATTTTTTAAATCATAATTTGGTTTTCATAATAATCCTTTCATATTAACATTACATGGAATATGAAAAGTACATGTGATATGACATGAAAGCATAATGAAACTATCCATGGGTACACCATAAAGCAAGCATGTGAACAAATAATCATGAAATATACCATTATTTGATAAATAGTACATAAATTACAAAGCACACTATTTGGGATCTAACATATTAGTATATGTGATAGAAATAAAATAAAGACTCAATCCATAAGGTGGGTCCAACTGATATAACCTATGTGTGAAAAAATATGTTTTTAAAGTAAATCCCATTTAAAAACACGCCTCTATAACAACAAGAATAAAGGAAAAACCAATGACTTTTAAAAACTAAGATCGAGAAAATGAAATCTAAAAATGCCCAAGAAGGGCCCAAGCAGGGTGTGAGGAATGAAGCCTAGTAGGATACCACCATGAATATATTTAATTCTTTTATTCATGCAAACCAATAAACTAGTTTGAAAGCAATTTCAAAACTAAACCACTTGAAAACAAACTAACTTCAAGTAAACCTTTAAAATACCTTTGGTTTTCTTTTATAAAACAAACATGGTTTTCCAAAATAATTCCTAAACATGGATCAAGTAAACAAACGAGGTCAGAAGGTGTAATATATTTCATAAATCACACACGCATAATTTAACAAAACACCCTTTCCAAGGTAAAACCATAACCACTTTAGAAATATGATTTGAGAAACATGAAGACACACCCTTTTCTTTTGGTAAGAAAAACTTCATAAAATAATGGGAATAAACATGTTATGTCTTAAATTTTACCAATCATAAAATTATGGTGACCATAAAATTATATTTACATTTTACACTTAAGTCTTATTTCATTTTTATACGTAGAGATGGAGGATACTACACTACTCACTGAGCAGTATAGACATGTTTCATAAGACGTGATAGTGGTCCATGAGGTTTAAAGAATTAGGGTGTGTAGATGTAATGTACCAGATTTTTCCATGTATAATTTTTAAATATTATATGGATTAATTTTGAGACCAGGTGCTGAGACAACATGCGATTTTGATACCTGATATGCCCAAAAAAATTGCTTGAAAAAAATTAAACTTTTAATAGCACGCACACACAATTTTTATAAAAAAGTGGAATAACTCTTAAACGGATGCTTAGATCAGAAATATGAGGGAAGAATTGATTTTTTAGTAGCGTCTTTACCCTAGGCATGACCTAACATTGTTCGGAATGGGTCATCTATAGAAAAATTCACCAAGGATGTAACTATAAATAAAATAATTAAATAAAATTGTTTTATTTTTAAATCCTAATAAATCATGAATGGTGACCCATATTGGAAATATGAGACCACTATTGAGTTCATAACATGGTGTTTTAACCAAACACGACTTAACTTTAGTCGGCATGGGTATTTTGCGAAAAAACTTGAAAAATATGTAATCATTATTAAATAATTTAAATAAATAAAAAATTATTTTGTTGACACAATGATTTCATTTAAAAATATCCTTATGTAGAAATATCAGGGTTAGCCGCATAACCCTATGAATGTTAGAGAATTTCCTATGTGAGCTTTGGAGAAACCTCTCAGGAAAATGGTGACGGAGTCACAGATTGACGATCGATGAACACCATTCTTGAAAGATCTCACCAACGATGGAGACACAATGACCGACCTTCATCATAAAGAAATACAAATCAAAGGTAGGATGCATTATTTTGGTTTTCCTTCCCCATTATTGAATTCAATGATGAACACGAACCAACCAATGAATAGGTTGATCTACAGTTTGATCGTAACCTTGCGGGATGAGTTTTATTTCTATGGGATTTATTGGGAGTTTGATCTTGTGTTTATTTTTGACTAATTTGATTGTTGTTTTAATAAAAACAAACCGTGATTGATACAGACATTGATAGAGGTCCATTCATCTTGTTTAATTTATAATTTTATCCCCCCATTCATCATTCATCGCGGGCATTCTTCATTTGGACCACGACTCAACATACCCCGATCAATCGATCGTTGCACACTCAATTCTTAGCACAATCATCCGATATCGTAGATTTGGAATCATAGTGATACAACGAAAGTGCGAAGATAGACACAAAGTGATTTAGATTATGGTGGATCCTTGAATCTGTATTTTTTGATGTTCTTCAGTGGATTGAAGAACGACCATTTTAATATTTTGTGCGGCTGAATCGGAAGAAGAAACACATTGTTTGGGTGATGGCACAACAAAATGAGGCTGGATCTTGAGTTTCCTAGAAAGGTGCATCCATAATGGTGGCCAGATCAATGGAAGAGACAACTAGAGCACCAACCAGGGATTTTGGAAAATCCTGCACTACACGGTGTGTAATCCAGGATTACACGACGTGTGGCCCCCCCTAAGTGGTGGCTAGGGTTTCAGGTATGAGATAAGTATCACACAACATGTGGCTCTTCTTACACAACATGTGGTATCTCATAGATAACTTGGCATGTACATGGGAAGTACATGAACATGGGGAGGAGTACATGGGTTGCCTACACGGTGTGTACTCCCCCACATGATTCGGCTTGGACCAAGTACACTGACTGCCCTGTGTATTGGTACACGGGAAAAGATACACGGGTTGATGTCATATAATGGCACATAACTAGAGTACACAGGCAGGCCTTTAATGGAAGAACACAACATGTGACTCCTTATACATGTCGTGTACCCATATTCAACTCAACACAGTTGGAATGACATGATCCATTGTACACATGTAGTACCCAGGGTCAAGGGACATGACATGTGACCCTACTACACGCCATGTACCCCTTTCTACATGGCTTTAATATCTTTTCCACCATACCTTGGATAAGTTTTGTTAGGTTTCATTCTATTTATCGCTTCCCTAAATGTTGGTAGGTATTGTTTCCAACTCATATGAGTATGATCCCTTCATCCAAACTTCTTGGATAGAGTCATTGGAATCCCCCAAGAGGCCCGATGTGAGATCCTATATTAATATTCATTCCCAAGGTAGAGTCCTTGGTATTGATGTGACCAATCCTACCAGATGTTGATCCTCTATATAGAGGGTTAATCCAGATGGAGTTTCTAGTATCACCCCATGGCCCTGGCTGTGATCCTCATTTGTTGTATCATATCTCTGTCTTCAGATCTATCAATGTATTTCTACCATGAAGGTTCCCAATGAAAAATACTTCTTAGAAAGATGTTATCAGGTTTATCATAATTAGGAGTGTGTTCTCCTAGATGAGTGCTTCATGGAATCTTAGGACTAAATCCCTAGAGTTAGTATGCGGTAGTTGTGTCTTACCTATAGACTGTGTGTTTTGGATTGAGTATATTTGAATATTCTTATATGTGATTTAGAAATACACCTGTGTAGAGTTGACTGTACTTTCCTTTGTGAATTTCTTTATGGTTTTAGGGTGTCCCCTGAGTATTGTTATACTCACCCCTGCATGGGATTTTCCCACACGTGTCGTGTTTTGTGCAGACGAGTGACCTTTTGACAAAGTCCTAGGTAGACTAGGATCAAACAAAGCTTTGTGAGATCTGGTAGGCCGAGGTGTTCTTACATCTACAAACATTAGTCCCAATACCTTTGTTTATAGGTTGGACTTGTGGTTATAGACTTCCTTTGGTGGGATTGTATTTTTCCCATTTCACTTTACTTTACTTTCCTATCATTCTCTGTTGGTTGGGATATAGTGGTATTCATACATTGTTTTCTTAGTGGGTTTTTACATTTCATCATTTTGTGGGCTTAGATATGTGTTCGTACATATAGGTACATAATAAATGTCTCTCATGTCAGTGATATGCCTACTTGGTGCTAGTCACCAACCCCTGGCCTATTGGAGGTGGGTTTTGAGGAGTCTCGAAACGATCCCCACTGCGAAAGGTCATGACAGAGTGGCATCAAAGGTGGTCCATTCTAATTTAGGACTAAGAGTTTGTGATATTGGTTTGGGTCTACAATGTTAAGTGTTTCAAGTTTATATTTCAGGCCAGGGGCTCTAGTGTTGGTGTGACGACCAACTTATCCATACACCAGGACTCTGACCACCTACTTTTCGACTCGGTACACGAGAAAAATAGTTGCAGGGAAAATAATGGTACATGCATCATATAGAAATGGGTTGTGGTTTTCATGTCCTTGAGTCATCTCTCTAGATATACTCATTGACTGTGGTACATCTTGTTTTACAGGATGCCTCCGCAACACATACCAGCTAGTATTTAACAACTTGATCACAAGGATGACCCCCTTAGTTATGTGGATTTGATACTGGGACCATCTCCTAAGATTTTACCTCTAGGTGGTGCATTAGACATACCGTCACTTGTAGAGTAGGACTTGGTACCCGCAATACTGGTAGATGAGGAGTGTAGGCTAAGCGAGCTTCACGAGTTTCAGCAGCAAAAAACCCTCAAGTTGCGAGGTGATCCCAACACATAGGTGGATGAGGACTGGCTTGAGGTGGAAACCTATGTTTTCCATCTAGTTAGAATTCCAGCAGATTAGATGGTGTTCCTAGTGGAAGGCCTTCTTTACGAATCAGCATGACGATAGTGGAGTTTAGTTACACTATCTTACGATAGGGCGACTCTATCATGGTCAAAGTTTGAGAACCTTTTCAGATAAGAGTCCTCACCTTACTAGATAATGGTTATGCATATCCTGGAGCTTCTATGGAACTGCTAGGATGACATGTCGGTATCTAAGTATTCATCGAGACATATAAACCTCTCCAGACACTCAATGGATATGATACACGATCATCACTATAGGGCTTGAAACATTGATCAAGATCTGTGTAGAGAAATCTGAGCCAACATTACCCCTATGGGAATTCCTACCTATGTTGGGGTATGAGAGAGAGACTTGGTGGTTGAGAATTCCATGGATGATCATATACAACTGGTGGTAGTCAGTAGTGGGTAAGAAGGAGCAGATACCTCGACAGTAGGGAGACAACATCAGTCTTAGGGACCTGGACGTATGAGATGCTTCAAGAGAAGGACCTAAGATAGAGGATATGTAGTTCAGGTCTCATAGGGTGGGTCCAGTCGGTCCATATAAAGGCAGTGTTATTCATGTGATGGTAGGGTACATATCACTCGAGATTGTATGACCCACCGTACTACTGATAGGGAGACAATGGATAGACCACTGAGGTAGAGACAATGATAGGAGTAGGAAGATCTGCAAGGCAGCAGATGTGGTAGAGGAGTTGGGAGAGTAGCAGGAGGTGGTCAATGTTTCAACATGTTACCACCACCACCCCCAGGTGGTCCACGCAAGGCCGAGAGAGTTGGTGGATATGGGAGGGTATAACTACATGCGGTTGAGGTATATGACCCAGGGCATCCAAGAATGATTCAAGGTATGATCTATGTCTTTTATACTTTAGATGTAGTACTGATAGACATAGGTTCTAGTTATTCCTTTCTCACCACATATCTTTTTCGATATCTAGAGATTCCGGTTGAACCGTTGACTTGAACCTTACGCTTGGAGACACCTACCAGAGAAGACTTGGTGATCACACATCTATGCCGACTGTGTTACCTGACCCTTGGAGGCAAGAGTTTTAGTTGGAACCTCTTTGTGGCAGTATTAAGTCCTTACAAAGTCATTCTTTGTATGAATTGGTTATCCACATTCCATGCCCAGATTGACTATTTTAGGTGAAGAGTGAGGTATGTCCACAGTGATGAAACTAAGTATTCCTTTTTTGGTGAAAAGAGAATCTAGGCAGCGGAGGATGGACTCATGCATAAGAGGGTGCAGTCGATTACTCATCAGTTTTCTAGTATAAACCTTAGTGTAGTGGATGTTATGAGTTTTCAATTCCCAGTAGTAGTGGAAAAGTACGAGGATGTCTTCCCTAAGGATGTTCCAAGATTAACTCCCTATCGGAAGATATACTTCTGCATTGATTTACACCTCAGAACGACACCAATATCTTCACCAATATATCGAATGACTCTTGTAGAGATTCAAAAGCTGAGGGTGTAATTGGAAGACTTTTAGAGTAAGGGATTCATGAGACCCAGTGTTTTACCATGGTCATCTCTAGTTTTGTTTTCCAAAAGGGAATACAAGAGCTTGAGGTTGTGTGTGGATTACCAGTGCTTGGACTAGGTGACCGTGAAGAACAAGTATCTACTACAAAGGATCAATGACCCCTTTGATCAGTTGAGTGGTTCATGATGGTTCTTGAAGGTTGAACTTAGGTTGATGCTTTCATAAGCTAAGGTAGAGTTTGACAAGCACTCAAATCTTGGGTTTTCCAAAGGAAGGTGCTAAGTACGTAGTACTCTATGATGCATCAGGAACTAGGATTAGTTGTTTTTTGTTGTAGAGGCAAGCATTGATTGCATATGGTTCACACTAGTTAAGAACAAATGAGAAGAACTACACGACCCAAGATCTTGAGTTAGCAAAAGTAGTCTTCACATTGAAGATGTGGAGAAACTACCTGATGGGAGAGCAGTTTATCATATACTCTAATCATAATAGTCTCAAGTATATCTTCTCTTAGAAGGATCTAAAATTGAGATAGAGGTGATGGATAGAGTTCCTCCAGGATTATGACTTTGAGATTTTCTGTACTCCTGTGAAGGGGAACATGGTGGTTGATGCTCTCAGTAGGAGATCTAGTTCGTAGTTGCTGAATGAGGCATCTGAGAAGTTGGTCGTGTTACAGTTATCCTTTATGGGTAGATATGGAGCATCTTACCTCAAGTTGATGGTTATTACCCCTCTAATCTTATAATGAGTCAGGGAGGCACAACTTGGGTATACTGACTGCAAGACTCTACATGCCTAGATATCCACAGGGTATGCTCTTGATGGGTATTCAAAAGGTGGGGAGCACACCATTATTTTTAGAGGACGCATAGTAGTACCAGCGACATTAAAGGGTGAGGTTATGCAATATTTTTATATGTCCACTTTAGTGGTACATCTTGGTGGGGGAAAAAATTACTAGGACCTCTGATGTCAGTTTTGGTGGCCATAAATGAATAAAGTAGTGGAAGAGTTTGTCTCTTGATTCCTTATGTGTTAGCAAGTGAAGGCTGAGCACCAGGTTCCAAAGAGTTTAGTTCAACCCCTCGAGGTTCCATAATGAAAGTGGTAGGGGATATCTATGGACTACATGATGTGTTTACCATGTATGTCTAGGGAACATGATGCCATATGGGTGATCTTTGACCAACTCACCAAGTTGGCCTACTTCCTAGCTATCTGAGAGTAGAGTTTAGTAGAGATATTGAGACACCTCTACATTTAGGAGATAGTTCGACTCCATGGAGATCCATCAATGATTGTTTCAGATCTTGATGATCATTTTATATCTCGGTTGTGGAAGGGATTATAGGAGGCATTTGGGACCCAGTTACACTTGAGCATAACGTTTCACCCACAGAAGAACGACCAAATGGAGAGGACCATTCTGGTTATGGAGGAAATTTTGTAGGCTTTCATGTTGGAATTAAACCATAGTTGGGAGGACAACCTACCACTGGTGGAGTTCACGTACAACAACAACTACCATTCAACCATTGGTATGGCACCATTAGAGGATTTGTACGGGCGACCCTACATGTCACCACTTTGCTGGACTGACCCAGGAGATTCAACACTTATGGGACCAGAGTTGGTGCAAGTTACTTCAGAGAAGGATCAAATCATCCAATAGCGGACAAAGATTTCCCAAACCCTTCATAAGTCTTATGCTGATAGGTGGAGAGGTCCTTTGGAGTTTGAGTAAGGATACCATGTATTCCTATGGGTTTCACCTCGATGGGGATTACAAAGATTTGACCAGGGCGACAAGTTATCTCTGAGGTTTATCAAACTTTTTAAAATAATGTATAGAGTTGGCGAGGTGAAGTACTACTTAGCTCTACCCCTGTAGTTGGACCAGGTACACAACGTCTTCCACATGTCACAGTTGATGAGGTACATGCATGACTCATCACATGTCATCGACTGGGGTGAGATGAACATCAAGGATGGAGCGACTTTTACTGAGTACCCGGTGGAGATTTAGGATTGGAAATAGATGATCCTTCGTGAGAGATATATTCCTTTGGTTCATGTCCAGTGGCAGCATGAGAATATCTAGGAGAGCACATGGGAGCGAGAGGTTCAGATTCGTACTCAGTATCCATATCTTTTTGGAGTAGCTTTTATTTTGGTTTTTCGGGGACATAAATCCCCAAGGTTGGGAGAATGTAATGTCCCGGATTTTTTTGTCTATTATTTTTAAATATTATATGGATTAATTTTGAGAATAGGCACTGAGACGATGTGTGATATCGAGATCCGGTGTTCCCAGAAAAACTGCTTAAAAAATATTAAACTTTTAGTAGGACACATAGGTAGTTTTTCTGAAAAAGTAGAATAACTCTTAAATAAATGTCTGGATTAGAAACATGAGGGCACCATTGAGTTCAGAGCAGTGGTTTTACCCTAGATGCGACCTAACTATGGTCGGCATGGGTCATCTATAGAAAAATTCATCAAGGATGTAACCATAAATAAAATAATTAAATAAAATTATTTTATTTTTAAATCCTAATAACTCATGAATGGTGACTTGGATTTGAAATCCAAGACCACCATTGAGTTTATAATGTGGTTTTTCCCTAGGAGTGACTTAACTTTAGTCAGTGTGGGTCTTCTGTGGAAAAACTCGAATAGGATGTAATCTTCATTAAATAATTTAAATAAAAAATTATTTTGTTGACGTAGTGATTTGATTTAAAAATATACTTATGTAGAAATAATAGGGTTAGACACATAACCTTTGGAACTCTGAAGAATTTCTAGTGAGAGATTTATAGAATTCCCTCAAGAAAATGAATACAAAGTCACTGATCGACGATAATGAATGTTGTTCTTGATGGATCTCTCCAATGATGACAATACGACGACCGACCTTCATCAGTGAGCAATACAAATCAAATGTTGGATGCATTATTTTGGTTTTCCTTCCCTGTTATTGAATTCAATGATGAACATGGACCAACCAACAAATAGGTTGATCCACATTTTGATTATAACCTTGCGGGATGGGTTTTATTTCTATGGGATTTATTGGGAGTTTGATCTTGTGTTTATTTGTTGACTAATTCGATTGTCTTTATAATGAAAATGAACCACAGTTGACATGAACATTGATCGTGGTCCATTCCTCTTGTTTGATTTATTATTTTCTCCCCCCGTTCATTGTTCTTCATGGACATTCTTCGCTTGGCCCACAAATCAACATATCCTGATCAATCGATCGTTGCACACTCGATTCTTGGTGCAATGATTCAGATCTGGGATCGGTGCGACATGACAGAGGTGTGAAGACAGACACAGAGTGATTCAGATGAAGGTGGATCCTTGAATCTGCATTCTTTGATGTTCTTCAGTGGAACAAAGAACAACCATTTTAATCCATTGTGCGACCGGATCGGAAGATGAAACACATTATTTGGGTGATGTTGTGACTAAACAAGGTTGGATCTTGAATTTCCTAGCAAGGTATAACCGAAATGGTGGATGGAGAAATGAAGGAGATGACTGGAGCCCATACCAGGGATTCTGAAAAATCCCATGCTATACGAAATGTGGGCCCCCCTAAGGGGCATATGGGGTTTTGGGTATGAGATAAGTATCACACGGTGTGTGGATATTCCTACACAACATGTGGTCTCTCTCCTATAACTTGGAGTTTACATGGGAATTACACAAACACAGGGAGGAGTACATGGGTTGCCTACACAACGTGTACTCCCCCACATGACTTGGCCTATACCAAGTACACGGACTACCCCGTGTACTGATACACGGGCAGAGATACACGGGTTGACTCCATGTACTAGCACATGACTAGGTTACACAAGCAAACCCCAGATGGAAGGATACAACATGTGACTCCTTATATACGTTGTGTACCCATCTTATACTGAAAACAGTTGGAATGATACAGGCCATTGTACACAGCCAGTACCCGGGGTTAAGGGACACGATGTGTGACCCTACAACACGCCATGTACCCCTTTCTACATGGTTTTAATCTCTTTTCCACCTCACCTTGGACAAGTTTTGTTAGGTTTCATTCTATTTATCACTTCCCTGAAGGTTGGTGGGTATCGTTTCATACTCATAGGAGTATGATCCCTTCAATTGGACATCCTCAATAGAGTCATTGGAATCATTTGAGAGGCCCAATGCAGGATCCTATATTCATCTTCATGCCCTTGGTATAGTTCTTGGTATTAACACAACCAATGCTACTAGACATAAATCCTCTATATATCAGTTTAATCTAGATAGAGTTGTTGGTATCACCCCATGGCCCAGGTTGTGATCCTCATATGTTGTATCATATCTCTATATTTATATCTATCATTATATCTCTTTCATGAAGGTTCCCGATGAACAATACTTCTTGGATAGACATCATAAAGGCTATCAGACTTAGGAGTGTGTTCTCCCAGATGAGTACTTTTTGGAATCTTCAGAATGAATCCCTAGTGTTGGTATGCAGTAGTTGTGACTTAACTATAGACAACGTGTCTTGGATTGAGTATATCTAGATATTCTTATGCGTTCTGTAGACATATACTTGTGTAAAGACGAATGTACTTTACTTTTTGAATTGTTTTTTGGTTTCAGGGTGTCCTACTGAATATTGTTATACTCACCCCTACACAGGCTTTGCCTGCACGTGTTATGTCTTGTGCAGAGGAGTGACCTTTTGATAGAGTCCTATACGGACCAGGATCAGATTGATCTTTGTGAGATCAGGTAGGCCGAGGTATTCCTATGGCTATAGAAAGTAGTCCTAGTACCTTTGTTTATAGGTTGGACTTGTGGTTATAGACTTCCTTTGGTGGGCTTGTATTTAGCCCAGTTTTACTTTACTTTACTTTCCTGTCATACTCTTTTGGTTGGGATATAGTGGTATGCATTCATTGTTTTCTTAGTGGTTTTTTTTAATTTCTATATTTTATGGGCTTGGATATGTGCACGCGCATATAGGTATATAGTCAATTTCTCTCATGTTAGTGATATTCCTACTTGGTGCTATTCACCAACCCATGGAATATTGAAGGTGGTCTTGGGGAGTCATGGCACAGTCCCCACTGGGATGGGTCATGATAGTAGAGGACACCATTATCATCACATACCACCTCCAAATGCCATTATACCATAGTTAAACATTGCTAACTTCTATGAAATTCTTGAATCTTATTTTACATTCTTTGATCATCACCTCCCTACTACTCTCACCAAGATATGAAGACATGATACACACACATTCCACTTGCCTGAGGGAGAGATGACCATCACCCTCGAGGATGTGAAAGTTCTAATCAATCTTTCTATCTAGGGGGATGCTGTTTAGGACCCACCTATAAAGGCTAGACTGAGCTTGTACAATGATTTCTAGGCATAAAAATTGCGGGAGATGATGATGCTACAAATAGTGTGTAACGACCCGAAATTTTGAATAAATCTCGTTTCCTAATTTTGTGTGTTATTTTATTTTTATACTCAACAAAACTATTTCATTTGATAACATGAGTATAATTAAAATGAGACCATTGGGTTTTGACTGTTATATGACCATTGGTCAATATGACTGCTGGAAACTAAATGTTTCGATTATTGTCTCTAAATACAAGTGATCTTGGTTAATTAATATAGAAATAAGATTCGATGGCCTCATACAGTATTCTCAGGCCAATTGAATCCCATCTAACAGAACTTAGGAAGGAGGTAGCACCACTAGGCTTTGCTCTGGACCAAACCCAAGCCGAACTTCATCGTGTGAAGCTAGAACGGAATCGCCTTCGCGAGAAGTTCAAACTGATAGAAATTACTACTCGTTCAATGTTGGCTGAGCCGCCCTCAGATTCTCTCACCTTAGCACACCTTACACTTAGGTCCTATGCTGGGGTTATAAGGGGCTATATAAGGAGACCATAACTGCCTTGTATAATCCTTTGTTTTAAATAAATTTTTTGATTTCTTCTTATGATGAAGCTTATGAATTTTCAAATGTTCGGATAAATATAGTATGCATATTTTTGATGAATTTTATAGAGGATATTTTAAAAATGTTTATGTAAACCTTAAATAATTAAAAATGTGTAATGATTTTCAAAAAATGGTCTTCTATAATTATGTTCATTCCGAAATTTAGAGTCTAATAAGATCAACTTAATTTTTGATGAATAGTAAATTATGAATAGTGATTTTATGCTTAGGATTAGTAATGTGACCAAATGGATTAGTAATCTCACTTAAAGAAATTATTAATATAATCTAGGCTCCATAATTAAGTAATGTGATTCAATAAAATGGTTAAATGGCTTCATAAATTATTAGTCAAGTATTAGTTTTTCGAGTGAATAATGTTTTTTAATTAAAAATTAAATTAAAAATATTTAGAAAATTATTTTTATAAAATGGAATTTATTTTTGAATTCAGAACATCGATATTATGCTAAGGTAATTTTTGGGGATTTTTCTAAAAAAAATGAATTTTCGGTGAATAGTGTATTTATTTAAAAATTCAATTAAAAATATTTAGAAAATTATTTTTATAAAATGGAGTTCATTTTTGAAATCAGAGCAACGGTATTTGGTTAAGGAGTAATTTTGGGATTTTTCTGAGAAAGTTGAATTTTCGATGAATAGTGAAAATACAGTTTTTAAGTTACGGGTGTTTAATGACATCATTAAATGATGTATTAAGTATGTAATCAATATGGTCGACTTATGAATAGTAAGATAAGGTATTAGGTGTCCCAAGTGGCCAATACCATGGGAAAATACCATGGGCAAGCCCATGGTTTTTCCAAAACCACCAATGAGGTGTCCCTTGGCCATTAATGCCTTGTCCCCTCACTTTCCCTATAAATACCCACCCTTCCCTCCTTTAGTTTTCACTCACAACTCCCCCCCAACTAAGATCTGGTCTCATTACCTCCCAAGGAGTCCTCCCAAGGTGCCCTCAAGCCCTCAAGGTCACAACCTTCGAGTTTTAAGAGTTACGTTTAAGGTAAGGGATCCTACCTCTCTCTTTCTTTTCAAGTAATCTCTTTTATGTCATTTCTTTTATGCTCCATGATCTTATGTTGGGGGATGTTATTTTATATTCCTCTTACTGCCATTTTTTATTTTCATATGATGAGATACCCCCTCTTTCTCTCATCAATTCATTTTAAGAAAGTTTAAGTGGCGCTGTTAGGCTGCCGAATTTTTAAGGGATTCGTTAACCTTTCTCATTTTTCAAAGTTCTACTTTCATGTCAAGTATTTCAAGTTCCTTTTTATTATGTTGGGGTATGATATCTATATATATACTACTGATCTTTTATGTTCATATGATGAGAGATCCTATTTTATCTCATCAATTAAATTTAAGAAAGATTAAGTGGCGCCGTTAGGCTACCAAATTTTTAAGGGATTCTTTCACCTTTCTCATTTTTCAAAGTTCTACTTTCATATCAAGTCTTTCAAGTTCCTTTTTATTATTTTGGGGTATGATCTCTATATATATCATACTGATATTTTATTTTCATTTTATGAGAGACCCTATTTGATCTCGTCAATTCATTTTTGTTGAAGTTTAAGTGACGCTGTTAGGCTGCCGAATTTTTAAGGGATTCTTTCACCTTTATCATTTTTCAAAGTTCTACTTTCATGTCAAGTCTTTCAAGTTCCTTTTTATTATGTTGGGGTATTATCTCTATATCTATCATACTTATCTTTTATTTTCATATTATGAGAGACCATATTTGATCTCGTCAATTCATTTTTGTTGAAATTTAAGTGACGCCGTTAGGCTGCCGATTTTTTATAAGAGAAATCTTATTTTTGGTCTTCCTTTCATGTTCTTCATTTAATATGGTATATCTTTCAAATTTGATTACCATGTTCTTAAATCCTTTATATTCTGTTCCCTACTGTTTTATGATCATTTATGAGTGGGTTACCCATGTCCCCTCTCTTTTCAATGTTTTCTAAAACCTCGTAACATAGCCGTTATGCCGCAGAATTTCCATCTCAAAATGTCTCTCTCTTATTCTCAATTTCATTTATTTTATTAAGTGAATACTCAAAGATCTTTCTTCTAAAGGGGTATTCACATATATACCAAAATGTTCTATTTTAAATTCTGGGATTTACATATGTGAGACCCGCTTTCCCTTTCTGCGGGTTTAAAGTGACATAAAGATCATGTCTTTAAAGCAGTTTTTAAAACTTATGATTATGAAATGAAACCCATTTATTTTATGCTATATGGGTTGTTTATGAAATTATTGATGATGATATATGTGGATTACATGATAATAAAGAAAAATTAAGGGTTTTCCCTGATAGCGTTCCAATGCATTGGGTAAAGACTTAATCTCTAGAGATGACCATTTTTAATGATGCCTTGGTGAATAACCTTGGTAGTTTTTAATGACACCTTGGGGATGGACCTTGGTGAAACAGAAATGATTGTCAATATTAAATGTTGTAGCCAAATCTTCAAGTTATTAAATATGTTATTTTTATTATGATATGCCTCATGATTTCTTTCTCATGCCTTAAAGTTCTTTTTCATGACATTGTTGATGTATCTCAAGTTCACATGTTAAATGTTTCCCCTTGTTTCCCTTACTAGGCCTTCTGCTCACCCTTTCTTTTGATGTATGTACCTAGGTTATGAGATGAAGTAATAAACCTAGGATGAGCATAAGAAGAATAATTTCAAGTGTTTAAGAAGAATGTTTTATGTTTTCATGTTTTAAGTTCCTGGTTTCCAAGACACTAAACCTTAAAGATCCTCGGTTTTGTAAAATGTAATGAAAGTTTATGTGATAAAAAGGCGGGATGTCATAGTTGGTATCAAAGGATGGTTTAGTTATTTGTGGAAATTAGGATATGAAAACTCTATGAAGAACCCTATAGAAAATTTTAAATATAGGAAATATTCCTGGTATTTTGGTGAGTATTGAGTAAGGGATTGCCAAGAAAGTACATCCCTGTCTGGATACGAGCAGGTAGAGGTGGCTCTGGAACAGATGTACATAGGGGTAAAACCTGAAAACATCGCTTTGAGTGAGACTCGAACGAGAACTGGTACATGATAATGGGCCTTGCTTCAATCTTGGTTACGACACTCCCGGGGGATATGCTTTGGTAAATTCATAAGCTTATTATGAACCATATTAAAGGAACAAAGATAAAATAAAATAAAGATTCACATAAGAATATATGATAATGGATAACCCAGATTAGAACCTAGGGGATCACAAGTTAGTGTATACTTTCCATCTACAAGTTTATCCTTCTATGCTTAAAGTTTCTTTTTAATGATTATTGGATAATTATTTAAGCCCCCCTAATTATACGTTCTTTTCTTAGTTAATGGAGGGAAATGGAAGAGCATGTCCCAACAACCAATGTGATAGGAAATGTGACAATTTCCCTATTAATGTGACAGAGATGACAGAATATAAAGTTGAACATATTGTGATTATGCCAAAATAGCTATCAAAAATCACAATTAATAATTGGTACCTAGTTGAATTCCCAAATTCATTAAGGAAGAAGAAGAAAAAGTCTCAAGGATGTTCATCTGATAAAGCTGATAAGGGAAAGAAGACCGAATTTCTTTTTGCAAAAAGTGTGGAAAGAGGCACCAAGGAGAATGTCACAAAGGAACTGGGAGATGTTTTAAGTGTGGGAAGATAGGGCATAAAGTAGCTAATTGCTTTAAAAAAATGGATAATGTGATTAGGTTAGTTACTTTTGTTATAAGATGATAAGAGTGGTTGATGTTGTTTGGAAATGAATGATAAAGTCTATCTTGGAAGACTATGTGATGAGATCATTCTTATAATTGGGTTTCAATCTTAGTTTGGTTTATTTTGAGGAATTTTAAGGACAGTTATTTATAGAATGGTCTATGAAGAACTTTGGGTAGTACCATAGAACTTTGAAGATTTAAAAGTAGTTTCACTTCCTATGGGATTCTTTCTTTTTGAAGAGTTGTTTTATCTTACCCTTTCTATTTTTTGGATAATGTTTAAAGATAGAAGAAATTGATAGTTAATCTTTTGTGGATTACATGACTCTCAAGAAGATGATTCTTGTGTTTTGATGAGACCAAGTGTTTTTGAATGCTCATCGTTTGGAGAAAAGATTAGTTTTGGTAGAAACTTATTAAAGGATGAAACTCTAATTGAAGGTAGGTATATTTCCTTATGTTTTTGTTCTATGTAGTAAATGAATTCCTCAAAATTATGAAAATGAACGTAAAACAAAAACATTGTTGGTTTATGTTTCCTACTAGGTAATCAAATACCGTTTACACATATCATAAGTTTGTGATTTTCTTGTGGTTAACTTTCTCCTAATCATGTTTTCTATAACCCTCCCTCAGAATTTGACCCTTTGTTTTCTCCTCCATGTCCATATTTTTCTACATGGAATCCAAGTGTGGGTTAACTCAGGTGACCTTTGTACTTCCCTTTCTTTCTTTTAAAGTAATAGTTTTACTGACTCCTTTTCCGATGTTGGACTTTCAATGAAATTTCAAAACCCAATTTTAAAAATTGCGAGGACACAATTTCTTAAGGGGGGAAGATTGTAACGACCTGAAATTTTGAATAAATCTTGTTTCCTAATTTTATGTGTTATTTTATTTTTATACTCAACAAAACTGTTTCATTTGATAACATGAGTATAATTAAAATGAGACCATTGGGTTTTGACTGTTATATGACCATTGGTCAATATGACCACTGGAAACTAAACGTTTCAATTATTGTCTCTAAATACAAATGATCTTGGTTAATTAATATAGAAAGAAGATTCGATGGCCTCATCCAGTAGTCTCGGGCCAATCGAATCCCATCTAACGGAACTTGGGAAGGAGGTAGCACCACTAGGCTTTGCTCTGGACCAAACCCAAGATGAACTTCATGGTGTGAAGCTAGAACAGAATCACCTTCGCGAGAAGTTCAAACTGATAGAAATTACTACTCGTGCAATGTTGGTTGAGCCGCCCTCAGATTCTCTCACCTTAGCACACCTTACACTTAGGTCCTATACTGGGGTTATAAGGGGATATGTAAGGAGACCGTAACTGCCTTGTGTAATCCTTTGTTTTAAATAAATTTTTTGATTTCTTCTTATGACGAAGCTTATGAATTTTCAAATGTCTGGATAAATATAGTATGCATATTTTTGATGAATTTTAGAGAAAGGATATTTTAAAAATGTTTATGTAAACCTTAAATAATTAAAAATGTGTAATGATTTTCAAAAAATGGTCTTCTACAATTATATTCATTACGAAATTTAGAGTCTAATAAGATCAACTTAATTTTTGATGAATAGTAAATTATGAATAGTGATTTTATGCTTAGGATTAGTAATGTGACCAAATGGATTAGTAATCTCACTTAAAGAAATTATTAATATAATCTAGGCACCTTGATTAAGTAATGTGATTCAATAAAATGGTTAAATAATGGTTTCATAAATTATTAGTCAAGTATTAGTTTTTTAGGTGAATAGTTTTTTTAATTAAAAATTAAATTAAAAATATTTAGAAAAATATTTTTATAAAATGGACTTTATTTTTGAATTCAGAACATCGATATTATGCTAAGGTAATTTTTGGGGATTTTTCTGAAAAAAATGAATTTTCAGTGAATAGTGTATTTATTTAAAAATTAAATTAAAAATATTTAGAAAATTATTTTTATAAAATGGAGTTCATTTTTGAAATCAGAGCAACGATATTTGTTTAAGGTGAAATTTTGGGATTTTTCTTGAATTTTTGATGAATAGTGAAAATATAGTTTTTAAGTTATGGGTGTTTAATGACATCATTAAATGATGTATTAAGTATGTAATCAATATGGTTGACTTATGAATAGTAAGATAAGGTATGAGGTGTCCCAAGTGGCCAATACCATGGGCAAACCCATGGTTTTTCCAAAACCACCAATGAGGTGTCCCGTGGCCATTAATGCCTTGTCCCCTTACTTTCCCTATAAATACCCACCCTTCCCTCTTTTAGTTTTCACTCCCAACTCTCCCCCAACGAAGCTCTGGTATCATTACCTCACAAGGAGTCCTCCCAAGGTTCCCCCAAGCCCTCAAGGTCCCAACCTTCGAGTTTTAAGAGTTACGTTTAAGGTAAGGGATCCTACCTCTCTCTTTCTTTTCAAGTAATCTCTTTTATGTCATTTCTTTTATGCTCCATGCTCTTATGTTGGAGGATGTTCTTTTATATTCCTCTTACTACCCTTTTTATGTTCATATGATGAGAGACCCTCTCTTTCTCTCGTCAATTCATTTTAAGAAAGTTTAAGTGGCGCCGTTAGGTTGCCGAATTTTTAAGGGATTCGTTCACCTTTCTCATTTTGCAAAGTTCTACTTTCATGTCAAGTATTTCAAGTTCCTTTTTATTATGTTGGGGTATGATCTCTATATCTATCATACTGATATTTTATGTTCATATTATGAGATACCATATTTGATCTCATTAATTCATTTTAACAAATTTTAAGTGGCGCCGTTAGGCTGCCGAATTTTTAAGGGATTCTTTCACCTTTCTCATTTTTCAAAGTTCTACTTTCATGTCAAGTCTTTCAAGTTACTTTTTATTATGTTGGGGTATGATCTCTATATCTATCATACTGATCTTTTATGTTCATATGATGAGAAACCCTATTTTATCTCGTCAATTCATTTTTTTTGAAATTTAAGTGACGCCGTTAGGCTGCCGAATTTTTAAGGGATTCTTTCACCTTTCTCATTTTTCAAAGTTCTACTTTCATGTCAATTATTTCAAGTTCCTTTTTATTATGTTGGGGTATGATCTCTATATCTATCATACTGATATTTTATGTTCATATTATTAGAGACCCTATTTGATCTCGTCAATTCATTTTTGTTGAAGTTTAAGTGACGCCGTTAGGCTGCCGAATTTTTATAAGAGAAATCTTATTTTTGGTCTTCCTTTCATGTTCTTCATTTAATATGGTATATCTTTCAAATTTCATTACCATGTTCTTAAATCCTTTATATTATGTCCCTATAATATTTTATGGATCATTTATGAGTGGTTTACCCATGTCCCCTCTCTTTTCAATGTTTTCTAAAACCTCATAACATAGCCGTTATGCCGTAGAATTTCCATCTCAAAATGTCTCTCTCTTATTCTCAAATTCATTTATTTTATTAAGTTAATACTCAAACCTCTTTCTTATAAATGGGTATTCACATATATACCAAAATTTTCTATTTTAAATTCTGGGATTTACATACATGAGACCCGCTTTCCCTTTCCGTGGGTTTAAAGTGACATAAAGATCATGTCTTTAAAGAAGTTTTTAAAACGTTATGATTATGAAATGAAACCCATTTATTTTATTCTATATGGGTTGTTTATGAAATTATTGATGATGATATATGTGTCTCACATGATAATAAATACAAATTAAGGGTGCACCCTGATAGCGCTCCAATGTATTGGGTAAAGACTTAATCTCTAGAGATGACCATTTTTAACGACGCCTTGGTGAATAACCTTAGTAATTTTTAATGATACCTTGGGGATGAACCTTGGTGAAACGAAAATGATTGTCAATATTAAATGTTGTAGCCATATCTTCAAGTTATGAAATACATTATTTTTATTATGATATGCCTCATTATTTCTTTCTCATGCCTTAAAGTTCTTTTTCATGACATTGTTGATGTATCTCAAGTTCACATGTTAAATGTTTCCCCTTATTTCCCTTACTGGGCCTTCTACTCACCCTTTCTTTTGATGTATGTCCCCAGGTTATGAGATGCAGTAATGAACCTAGGATGAACATAAGGAGAATCCTTTCAAGTGTTTAACAAGAATGTTTTATGTTTTCATGTTTTAAGTTCCTGGTTTCCAAGACACTAAACCTTAAAGATCCTTGGTTTTGTAAAATATAATGAAAGTTTATGTGATAAAAAGGCGGGATGTCATATAGTGAGTCGATATCTATGAGTTAGCTTGAGATGCAATTTACACAGTTACCCACTAACTCTAATGAGTAGACTATCATGCATCATACTTGTACATATATCTTGTAGTTCAATGGAGGAAAACTGTGCACTTATCACTTTGTCATGCATGTCCACATGATGTATCTAGAGCTACTGGAAGATTTTGATCTAGTCGGGAGATATAGCTAGGATATTATTTCTTGACATATACTTACATAGCATTATGCATGACATATTGATCAAATCAAACTAATCTCAGGGGGATGTTTCATCCTTATCTAGTTGTGAGTATTAGAGAATCCCTCCTCTCACCCCTATTATTGCTGGTTAGGAGCTTCATATAGATGTGTTGTATGAAGCTCTATGTGGACACTGATATTATCACTCATATTTGTTGTTTTCTGATGCTACTATGAGTTATTAAATTTAATTTCTCATTATTTATCACTTTATATGTTATACATTATAGGTCGAGTCAAGCACACCACCTTTTCAGGATGATGATACACAACTTGGGTGCATATCGTCTCATGTTGGATAGTCTTGTACCCACTAATGTAAGTATATGCTTTCTTTCCTTGACTAATCAATTTCATAATATTATATTTTTTGGTTTTTAGTAATATTTCTTTAACAAATTTCACATGTCATTTCAGATTGCATGGCTTCCATATTGGGATTTATTAGAGAAGCTACCCGCTTACTGCACTGATGGGATTCACAATTCCATGGTTGTAGCACCTCTCATTCACTTTCATATTGTTGAGTGGCACCAACCTAATAAAGTCATGTGTTGGTTTGGATTTGTTCAACATATTCCCTTTCCACCTAGACAATCAGTAGTAATTTATTCTATAAAGCTCATAGAGAGGCAGGATGCCGACTGACATTGATGACATGTAGAGTATCTGGACCTCTAGGACATACAATCATCATTTCATATCAAGGGTATGCATACTATGTGATTCCCACTTTCAGAGTAACTCGAGTATGAACCATGGTATAGACTGAAGTCTATACTGTATCTTACTCCACACGGTAGAGGGCTCTAGGATCTGGTAAGTTAATAAATTTCCATTAGTTTGTTTGGTGTACTTTTTTTAATTCATTTTGAATCTATTTACAACATACTCAACTACAACATATTATCCAAATGTCTGATCTAGGGGAGGGGGAGGTTTTTATCCAGGTAGCGTATCATACTGCAATGTAGAGGATGATGCCAGCATATCATGTTCTACATGATAGTATCTTTGAGTGTCTACCATAGGAAGACTTTTTTCCTACCTAGGAAGATGAGGTTCCTACTTAGGAACCTCCTCTAGTAACTGCCGATGTTAAGGATCCATGACGGTGACAACATAGACAATGTCGTGTTACACGTGAGGCCTCACCTATACTATAGACAAAGGTCGCATCTCTAGTATTCCAGCCTCATCTGATTGAAGATGTGCACTTGGAGACATGAGATCCATCTATATTGTTAGGATATCCATAGTTTTACCCTGATATATCTGATCTGAGCTTGTATCAGGGGTCATTTCCCATGCCTCGACCTTTCATAACCGAGCCTTTATAGACCTTATGGTTCTCACGGTAGATGATGATAGGTCCTTTCACTTACATATTGGGGAAGGATTAGGTGCACATGATGACATCTAGATGCCACCTCCTCTCATTGATTCATAGGCAGAGCATCGAACATATGAGGTTCTAGTGCCCGAGGATGATCCCTATCTAGCTCATCATACTCCACCCCAGTATAGAGGCTGACGATCTCTATATGGACATCCCATTTGCACACCAGATTGTGGGATGAGACCACATCATAGTAAGTGATTGTACTCATTTATTTATATGCGTGCTATTGACTTAAAGAATTTGAAACATCAATGTATTATATCCTCTATATGATTGTCTGTCTATTAAATTGATGATTTTTTTACTATCAACCATTTTCACATGTTTATCCACAATTTCAATTTTCATTTATATTTTACTTACTGTTTATATTTTATAAGCTTTCAATGTCGACTACTTGAAACATAGGAAAGCTTATTAAGTTTCAAGTAGGTAACTTTAAAATCTTATAAAATACAAACTATAAAAACAATCTAACTAAAATTTAAAACATATCCTAGACATCTAATATTTTTTTAAATAAAAATAATTTAATAAATATAATAAACAAAATCTAATTTACTTGATAGAAACATTATTGATTAAAAACATAATACTTACAAATTAAAAAATAAATGCACATAAAATATATTATAATTAAAATCAAAATGAAATTTAGAACATTGACTAAACATGTAATAAATAATTTAAAATGAATAGAATGTAAAAAAATAATTATAAATACAATTGTAATGGCTTAAAAAAACAATATATTATGCCACTAAAATTACTTTTCATTAATTATTTTTACGAAATGATTGTTATTTTCAATTATTTTTATATGTTCAGTAAGTGAATCAAATTTAATTTAGATTGTATTTATAATTTATTATTTATAGACTTTCAAAGACATTGACTTGAAACATTATTATCTTTCATGTAGGTGATTTTGAAACCATATAAATTATAAAATTTAAATATAATATATATGATATTTGAAAAACTAACTCAATATATAAAACATAATTGAAAATAAAAAAAATCATAAATAGAATAAAAAAAGACAATTTACATGTCACAAAATTTATTACTTAAAAACAAAACATTTTCACTTTCAAATATTAATGGATATAATTCTAATTAAGTATTATATTATTAATTACATTACTATGAAATATTATTAATTATGTTATTATAATTAAATTCTAGTAATTACATTATTAATATATATTAATTTTATAATTAAATATTTACAATAGTTAAAATAATAAAATCTTAATAATGATGTAAATAATATAATTATTAATGTAACTAATAAAGTACTTAACAATATATTTTTAAAATAGATATTAATTATATTAGAAATATAAAAAATTTAATTACTAATAATAATAGTATTATTAAAAAATTATTTATATATATGTATCTAAACAAAAGAATATAAACACAATATATATATATATTAAATATACAAACATATATATTTTAAAAAATTTAATTGTTTTTTTAAAATTTCGGTAAATGCAGCGTTGGACTTGCTGCCTTTGGACTAAAATCCAAAGGCAGAAAAGGCCAATGACACCTTTCTATCATAGTTTTAAAAATATTTTAAACCTAGTATTATTTTAATAAATATTAAAAAACATATAAAAAAAGTCATAAAAAGGATAAGGGAAAACTATTTCTTAAAAGGGTTTGAACCCGTCCACACAAGCCAAAGTCACCGGCTTGTCGACATCTATTTAATTACTAAATATTATATTCAATAGTTAATAATAAAATCAATATAATAAATAATAAATAATATAAATAATATAAATAATATAAATAATATAATTATAAATTAATATTATAATTGGTAATTAATTAATTAAGATAATCAATAACAATTAATACAATTAATATAATTAACAATTAACAATTTAATTAATTATAAATAATATAACCCCAAAGCGGTGTAGACCATGAGTTTTATCCCATGGTTCCCAAACTTTTTAAAAAAAGTACAGTATAAAGAAACAACAATAGGGCATAGCAAATACCCCTAAACACAAAAGTGGAAAATAAGAGACCCAACAAAAATGAGACCCAAGGACCCCCTTAATGCATGACCCACATACCCAAAACATAAATAATAATAATAATTAGATTATTAATTATTAATTAATAATATAGTTATTAACACATAATTAATTAATTGATATAATTAATAAATAATAATATAATAAATTAATAGGATAATAAATATACTTAGTAATATATAATATAATTAATAATTCACAACATAAAAATAGTAATAATTAGATTATTAATGTAATTAAAAACTAATAATATAGTGAATAAATAATAGTATCATTAACATGATTGATATTTAAAAATAAAATTAATATAATTAGTAATTATTCAAAAACAACACAAGTCATGAGTTCAAGAATGACATAAACCATGATTTTTAATAATATAATTAATATAATTAAAAAATAATAACTAATAATATAATTAGTTATTTAAGTAATTATAATAATTTATAATACAATTAATAAATATAGTAACAATTAATAATTTATTTAATCATTAATTATAATATTAATTTCATTATTAATTATATTATTAACTATAATTATTAATTATATTTACAATTCCATTATAAATTAAATCATAAATTATAATAATTGATTGTCAATTATATTGTTAATAATTATTATTAAATGTTAATTATTCTTATCATTTATTAATTATATTAGTTAATCACTAATTATAGTAATAATCTTTTTAATTGTTAATGAATTTAATATATTATTAGTTTTTAGTCAACTTAATTAATCAATTAATCATGTATTAATTATATTATTAATTATTAATTATATTAATTAATTATAAAATGAAGTTTTTAAATTAACATGCAAGTACAAATGAAACAAAAATATTACATAGATTTGAGTTCAAAATTTATGAAAAATGGAAATAATATCACTGATGTCTTTATCGTTGTGCAAGATGCTCCTTCATGCCGCATCCCAGTGTATGGATGATGCGTCCATGTTGTGTCTATTGATTCTCATACTCTTGTGTATGCTCCTCTTGCGCAACATCTGCTGCAACCATCTTTATATGGTAAGCGATGAATCTAAAGTTCCCTCTCCTATACCCTATAATACCTGAAATTAAGATGATTGCTAGTTAGAACTCCCTCCCACATGGGGAGAAGAAGGTTACTAGCAAAAACCTTCTCCCATGTGGGAAGAAGATGGTTGTTGTGACATGGTCATCTAACTACTGGGGAAAATGGTGAATCACATACATTCCAGTCAAAAGATGTTATTACAACGTTATTTGATAAAGGGAATAACCAGTAGAATCACTAACAAAAGTGCTTTAAGTCTTTATCAACACAACACATGTCATGGCAGTTGAAAGTTGAATATATGTATTTTGAGCAGGAGATACGATGAGGCAATGGATTGTTTAGAGTAGGATTTGAAGGAATATCTGGACAACCAACATCTTATGGCACATCATCATGTGACATGTATACATGAGGCTTGTCACCCCTGTGACATATTAACCTAGGGCTTAGCATTGTGTGGCACATCAAGGAAAATTTCATGGTAAATCTCATTCATGGGATGACACAGCTCTACCATTGTGGTGCGAAAATAACCCTGGTCAAATATGAATCCCTATGGAGGATCAGAGATGTTTAGTAGGTGTGTGATATGAGCATCCTGTAAAAAAATAGCAAATTCAATTACATTTAAAATAAGATCTATTCGATTCAGATAAGAGTTATTACCAACTCATGATAACCTCATCAATGTTACATAAAATACAATAATTACCTCTTGTTATACTAGGAAACATAATGTGGCTGGTCTAATAGATGTATGCACACTGTGTATACCCCACGTAATTAGGAATTTTCACGTCTATCCCACATATCAATGTAATGTGCATGAAATCACTGCCATTTTGCATCTCAATTCCCTAAAATATTCAAGGAATGCAGTGATGCCAACTGTCTGCGTGGTGTGGGAATGGATTGTGGGAACCCAAACCGCCTCATAACTTGATTGACATGGTGCCACCCAACCATGTGAAAATGTATAAGAGGCACCACATATGTTCTCACTGACTGAATTTTTTTTCCTTTTTCAAAGTAGTCACTTTTTGGGATAGTGAGAACCGAAAAAGTAGTGGGAACCATAAGTGAGCCGGCTTGGAGTCATACCCAAGTTGAGACCCATCCAAAAGAGAAACCAAAGAACATCAAACATAAAAAAACCATAAACCATAAACGGACTGGTCAGGAAACCCGGCCCAGGACCGACCTGCCCAAGAAACACACACACAACCCCAACTGTCACGTCGCCCTGCACTCACAGCAGTGCCGCCCGCCTTCATTGATCTGCCTCATTACGAACCAGAACGCCTCGACTGCCTGCAGGATACGACCCCAATGCACATCCGTCCCACCATCGTCCATGGTAGGCAACCATGACAGGAGCAAACGAACTAGACCAGATCCGCACCGAACGAAAAAGGGAAACAAAAAAAATACTAAATCGCACCAGATTCAAGCAGATAGCTGCCCCCAAGATCGCAAAGAGGGGAAGAGGACATCGTCAGCGCCATGATTTCTAGAGGATGCCACCTGCGACCACGTACTGACCTAGGATAAGACGAAAAAACTTCCAAAACCAAACCAGAAGAGCACCGGAATAGGTATGCTGTAATCCCTCTGAGACCTTCGATAGAGGACCGATTTTCCAAACAAAGAATTAGGGGAAAATCTCCAAGAAGCTAATAAGATTGGACAGAAGGATCGGGAGGAGAAATGGAAAGGGGGTGCGTCCGGCTCTGAGAGGTCCTGAGGTCTCCATCTGCGACCACATAATAACTTGAGAGGAAGACAATAGACCTGCCACAAAACGACTCCACCAATCCCAACCAGCCGAGAACCCGACGGCAGCCACCGAGCACATATGAGACCCCATCCACCGAGTGCTCCACTCGAAGGCTCTGAAACATGGAATCCACGAGGAGGATCTGGGACGAGGAAGCCAAGAGGAGCACTAAGAGCGCACACCGTCGAGAGAAGAGGGAAGAATATCCAATATATGTCTTTATTTATAGACATCATGTCTAAAAATGATAGAATATATATGTGCCTAGCTACACCTATAGATAACATTATTTAAATTTTAGTTTCATAATATAAATTCAAATATTTGACTTCCACATAAATATAACATTGTACATAAAGACATTATTACATAATCTCTATTGGAAAAGGTGTACACACATGGGGAGAAAAGCAAGGGATACAATCCCATAACCACATCTAAATAAGAATAACACATCCTATAATTTACATCTTCTCAATAAAACATTTTCTACATAGTGCTCTTTATATGTATATAAAAGACAAGCTGACCCTTAGTTGTATCTTCCCACCTAGTCAAGGTCTTCAGGTAAATATAAATACAAAAAATGGATGAATGACATAGAATTATCAACAAATATCATGCCTCCAATAAGACATAAAATACATTCACATGCAAATTAAAAGACATTAATCTCTTCAACATCATTAACTAGAAGTGTGAACTTCTCTTCTATACATGGAATGCATAGTTGACTGCTGATAATGGGCTTGAAATCTTCATTAACATCTATTCCAAGTAGTCTTTGTACCAAACCATACTAATCAACAATAACACAACTTATCATAGACACACCCCCATTATGGAGGACAAACATAATCTAGATGTCCACCAGAGTGATATCCATATCCCCCTCTAGCAGATAGAAAATATTTCTCTAGAATCCATCCCTCTATAAGGGTGGAAATGAGTCGATGATTGACAAAGTTGAAATTACATATTGCTACACCATAAAAACCTGCATGTCAAAGATGTGGGATGATCACAAAAGGGAGTGAAAAGTGATTTAAGTGGTGTGACCTATGTATGCTTAGAGGTAGAACAAGGTGTAACTTTAAGACATCATGAGGAATATGAATGTCCTGAGCTATCAACAACGAAACATCTACCATATCCACATATGATATAAAAATTACAATTTATAATTAATGTAATATATTATATAAAATATTTTATTTATGAATTATAAATAGACAAATTAAATACCCACTCATAAATTATAATGAAAGATACAAAAAGTTTGAATACAATACAATGTTTTTATAATAGTGAGAAAATACATAAGAAACTATCAATGCTGATGAGATATTGAGATACTTCTTTCTACATTTGGAAATTTTTTATGATTATGACATTATGAGAGATATATGATGAATTGTAGACCCACCTCCATTCTTGAGGCCACACCATCTCATTTCTTATATGATTATACTTTGGTTGTCCCCATGGGCACAATCATGTCATATAAGGGACCATAGTTGACTGATTGGTAGGCTAGGTAAAATGATTAAAAATGCTAACAAACATCCAAGGGGCATAGTAATAATATGCTAAAATTCTCAAGTGATATACTAGATCAATTTAGGGTTCTCATGATAAGTTGATCGATGCATAAGTTGTAATGGAATGTGCATAGGGATACCTCGATGCCTGTAAATAACTACAGTCGTAATGACTTTGTTCCAATAAGATCACTACCACTCAACCACCATTTCCCATGAGTGGGTTGTGATACTCAGTTACCTAAAAGTATCTCTTCTTGGTCTAATATTTGAACAATAAATGATGACGTGTCTTTTAAAATATTATTAATGTATCTTTGGAAGTTTTGACCAAATTTCATCCCCTATTGTATCCCTTGATGAGCCAATTTGAAGCATTTTACAAAGTAATTTACACATAAATAAAATGTCTCCTACACCAATCCTATGATCATTAGTTTACAAACACCCTTGAAGACCCTATTTATGCATTCTATAATATCAGTGGTTATATGGACATATCTTCTTCCACCATTATATACTAGTGACTATTTATATTTTGAAATCTACATCATATAATCATACACTTCTTGGTTTATCCCTTTAAATCCCTTATAACCGCTCATTGGATTTTCTTTTCTGAGGCTCATATGCTAAAATAAGTTAACAATAGTGTAATTAAAAGGAAAATAATATGTAGTCTAAAATAAATAAGTATCAGGAAACATACCTAACATAATTCATACATTCTTTATTACATAATCTCTAAAATAACTATGGACAGACTAGAAATATGTCTGATATAATATTGATGATAGGAATTTGGTTCTCACCATTAAATTTCATTAGAGTTAAATACCTATATAATCGCATGATGATGATCATATATAAAGTATACCCCTTGGATTTATGAAACATACATGTGTATATATGCTAAGAACCAACACCAAGATTCAAAATTCTTCTTCTAGAAAATGTTGAGTGCAAGCGGGGTAGAGGCATGATTACCATCCTGTAAGACAACAATGAGTAAGACACTTGTATAATTGGTATATAAAAAAGTTCCATCCACTTGAATGATCTATTTACAATAAGTAAATGCTTTAATATATGGTTTGAATGCCTAGATTATCCTATGGAACTTTACTCTCAATTGATAAAACCAATTAATCTAGGATAAATACTCAATAGTTTGAAGATGATACATCACTTGATTATTGAGAGAAAACAATCCCATTAACTAAGGAAAAGATTTATATGATTCATCTAAGTCACTATAGAATTTCATGATCACCTTTTTCTTAGCTATACAAGCCTTACCATTAGATATACTATATTTAAAAAATTGTTGTATTCATTCTTGTATAATAGAGACATGAACATACTAACATGTTCATATCATCTTAGAAATTAAAAAAGAAATAAATTTTATATACATTTCAGAGTGATCTTGTGATAGGATTTGGTGCACATAAGTATGTGGGCCTTCCAACTTAGATATCTTCCAACCTATATTTTTTTTACCAAATATTTTTCACAAACAAAATTTATATTCTAGACCATATTTACCATATGAAATGACGTATTTCCCCCTTTTTACTAATTAACCATGTATGAAAAATGTTTCTCGACGTGGTATTAATTAATCACATTTTTCAATGTACTTATACTCTCAAGCTATCTTCTAACATACAACGTGTTATCAATTAATGCAGATGTGTTACTCACGACTCCTGGTAATTCAATACTTGGCATAATGATATCCCAATAAAAATGTTATGCATGTGAATTCCCTCTACCAATGAAGTCCAAAATGGAGGATGATTAGCAATTCCCAGTTCTTGGCCACTCGATAAATCAACTTATGAAAGACGATTGACCATATCTTCCTTACTTACCTCATATCCCTTTAGACCATCAAATATGTCCACATTAGAGAAAGTCTCATTCATTAAATCCAGATTATCAAAAGGGATGTCTCCTATATTTCTCTCAATAATATGTGGATTTTAATTTTCTGTTACCTGAGTAATATGTTAAGACATGAAATCATATTACTATGAAGGACCAAATTCAACATATCTCCCATAGCAGGGTTTTATAGTAGTAGATTTAAATCATCAAAAATAAAAATTTCCATATATAATTCCATTAAACCATGACCACACTATTTCCAAAATAAAGATGATGCTTCCACTGAACCCTCATCATTAAGTAGAGAATACACAATATTCCATAGGTGCTCAACATATTGAAAATTTTGATGTATGATTGATTTTATTACTTTATTATACCTCAAATTTAAGTGACTATGAATCTCGATACTTATTATAATGTTATACAAATATCAAATATTAACAACTCTTTTTCGTGGTAAGCTATAGCTAAGACCCCAATTGTTATAAATTAATACTATATTGTAGTATATGGAAATATAAATTATTACTTATAAATAAAATTTATTGATCCATTATATATAATCATACTATGTAATCTAATGCATAACATTTTTTAATTAGTTAAAGATAAATAAATGTGACTTGATCTTGAGATTTTATCTATGAATTAGTTTATCATTGTATGATAAACTAACCAATAGTTAGGGGTAAAACTATATGGGAACATATTTTCTAAAAAACCAATAACCATCAATCTTATTTTATTCATAGTGTTCAAATACATCATAAAACAACATCAAATCCCTTGAAATCACTTTTTTATAATATTTTTCATAAGAAAGTGAGGGTTAGCAGAGGTTTTTGATACACAAAAATTTACCAAAAATACACAATTCCTTACATTATTTGAGGGAGGGATGACATACAAGTCACAAATGAATAAATTAAATTTAATTATTACAAATTATATAACCAATTTCAAAATAATTACAACATACAGTTCAAAACATACATTTCTCATATTGGTCATTGGAATCTATAATTTTCAATAATAAATGATTTCTTCTCCTTTGTTAGACTATTGACTTCAATAAGGTATTAGATTCCAAAATTTTATCCATGTGGATTCTCCTTCTAGGGTTTCTATTACCTTTCTAGAATCTGATAGTTCTCAAAGGAATATAGGATAGCTTGGGTTACTTCCCATTTTTCGATGATCCAACCCTTCACCTGAAGCAGTATCACATGATATGAATATGTGTTGAATTTAATATATTAAATTCACTACCAAGGTAGATTTTTCTATTATTTGGTGACAAGGAAAGCTTATGGAATTTTAGTTAGTATGAGGTAAAGTTTTTCCACTACCCTTCATTCCATCGACAAGGACATTAGGGGAATCAATGTAGGTGATTCCAAAATCAGGAACATAAGCACCTAAAAGAGAAATGCCTAGATAAATATTCCTAAAAGGATCCCCATGATCCACTAGATATGAATCTACACCTATGGGTCTTTAGAATCTTCCCAAAAGTTCCTAGCCTAAGAGGAATAGTTATAGCCTATGTTGGGAGTTGACATGTCATAGATTCCACTTCCTATTTTGATATATGATTACAAGACCTTCTTGAATGAGTGGAGGTGGGTGAAAATTCTACCTATCACTCTACATAAGGGGAGTAGTCTTATTCAACTCATTCCTAAGATGTGGGTGGAGGGGTGTTTGATGATTCTAAAAGTGTCATATTCCTTCTCTTGAGCCTCATCCTACTCAAATGGTGGTGAAATGTTACTATCTAGAGAAAATGAAATGAAATAAAATGATTGTGAATGGAGAAGGTTTCACTCACTATCAAGGGAAAAATTCTAAATCTGTAATCTCAATAAGAGTCCCCATCATAGGTAAGTTGGTTCAGTTGGGTTGGATAAAGCTCAGTTTTTTTCCATCCAGTTACAAGGGATTAAAGTTGGATCTATGGACCTAGTTGGTGTAGTAAAGAATCCTGTGAAGGCTAGATGAATCCCTTGGTTGGAGATCTTACCCCTTCTAGTAATCTCAAGTGTATTGAAGGAATACATATAGGTAATAAATAGAATTATATTATGGATGTTAATAACCTATTTTCTACATTGGAATTAGAAGAAGTCACTATCAAAGTTAGGAATGATGATCATCTTGAGACAAGTTAGTTTGAGTAACTTAAGGGAGTGTAGTCATAAAAATTTTTCAATGTGGAATTACAAACCTTGTTACATGAATTTAACCAATTTTTTACCAGGTCTCGATCCTAGTGTAAGGATTCCTTCTAACCCCTTTGTTTTTTTTGTTTTTTGTAATTTGGGGTTTTTGGGGATGTGTTGTTTGTGCGGGTTCACACTTAAACTAAAAAAGTGTTTTCTTGAAAATGTATAAAAATATTTGGAGAGAGTGATCATGATTTATCATATAGAGTGTGTTTAGTTTATTAAAAAATGATAAACCAACCACAACCTAGAAAGAAATATCCATAGAGCTTGATTAGCTCAAGTAACTAAAGGAGGCATATTCCCTAAACCCCATTTTCATCAGATGCTTATGGGGAAATAATATAATACAATTGAGGAATATTTTATAGAATGGTTTAAAAAAACTAAAACATTTCATGTTATATCATATCATATAACCGAGAGGTTTCGTAAGGCATGGAATAAAATAAGATTTCATGCCATTACCTTTATCAACCTAAGAAATCATAATATATAACTAGATCAAGTCACTAAGATCCTTTTCCATATATTCATATTATAAGGACCTGACCTTAAAAAATTACCTAATCCTGAGTTTTAGACAAGAACATACATTCTTACACAATGATGATCTTTTCAGGTTTAGAGTTTTAGTTAATTAGGACATAAAACATACATAACATCTCATAACCATACATGTGGATACTATTAAAACAATATCCATTTTTTTTAAAATATATACTTTTAAAATAAAAAATAATTCCTTTGAAAAATATTCATGACATTTAAATTGTCTTTCTTATTTCTCTTACACATCCTTATAACCTGTTAAAAGTATTTAAAAACTTGGGATGATCATGAAAAGTTCGGTAAGGGATATAAGGAAAGAATTTGTTAGTCAAGTGATAACATAAAAACCAATAAAACCCATTTCATAAAAACTTGTTAAAATGAATGGAATCATGATGTAGTTTCCTTGGGACATATTTACCATATCACTATTTCAATCACCCTTACACATTGAATAACCATTTGTTCAAATTCCACCACCGGAGTACCCAATGCATTGAAGAGCTATAATGGGGATTACCCGTCATATCTTGAGCTATAATGGGCAAAAACCAACATATCTTGAGATATAATGGGATAAACACAACATAAATAATGTACAAGGAACATATCATGGTAATAAAGTATCTTTAAATCAGGAGAAACCACTCATACCATATATATATATAAAACAATCCTTTTGAAATTTATTAAAGAAAGTTTTAAAAGGATTTTAAAAGGAAAGTCCCTTAAAATATAATTAGAGTGAGAATTAATAGAATGGAATGAATATGTGTATAAACTGTAAATACACATATTGAAACATAATATAAACAAAAATTCATCACACTAATAATCTTAATACCACATAATGAATACAGAAGAAGGTTAACCCAAAGAATGGAAATTAGGTTAAGAATTTCCTTACCTCAGGTTCTTCTTACTTAAATTGTGTTTAAAAATTCTGTATAATGGTTAAAAGAGTGTTATTAATATCTTAATGAAACATATTAATGTTTATAAAACCTTATATGATCATTTTACAACATCATTTGTCACATTTATTAGTAATATTTTGTTATTTACATTGTTCCAGGTGCGTTCTTTACAGGGTTTCCATGATCGGTTCATGATGGATATTCTTGTCGATTGGAAGTGAAACTCCAGAATTGGAATAGAATGGTATCTATATATTTATAGAACCATAAATTATACCATTTATCATTTTAAATTCTGACACAAGGATGATTCATAAGTTAAAACATTATTGATATTTGTTTAAGTCATTTTGGTGATTCTTTGATCGTAATGAAACCATTTTGTTTTATAAATTAATTACATGTTTAAAAAATGATTCCAGAACATTAGATATGATATAATACATAAATTATAATCTTATTCAACCATAAAAATGGTTTCATGACCAGTCTTGAAGGAAGTAAAAGAAATTTAAATCACATCGTCCACGATGTCGGTAAATCGACACATCACGTATGATGTTTTAATTTATTGAATAAGTTAGAGAGGAGAAGAAGTATAATGGTGAATATTCAATAAACATGATGAAATAAAGAATATGTAAGATACTGGATCATTTATTCCTCTTGGATAAGGGGAGGCGAGGAAAGAATAAAAAAATAAAGGAACTTGAAATAAAAGAAAAGTTAAGAAATCCCTTATGAAAATTTGGCAGCTTAACGGTGTCACTTAAAAAATTCATAAAATATTTTGATGAGAGAAAAAATGTATATCATAATTATTAATTAATATGGATATTAAGGGGTATATTTAATGACATATCCCAATATAATAAAATTTAAATTAAAAGATAATAATATAATAAGAGTGCTTGAAAAAGAGAGAGATTTTGAGACGAAAATTTTGCAGCATAACAGCTATACAACATGGTTTTAGAAAACATTAAAAAGATAAGGGAAAGGGGTAAACCATACATAAATGAATCATAATACAGTACAGGGACAAAATAAAATGGAAATAAGAACATGGTATGGAAACTTAAAAGTTATACCACATAAAAGATAACTTGAATGGAAAAAAGAGAAGTTGAGAATTCTCTTTCCTTGTAGAGTAACTCCTAAGACTTGGAGGTTGAGACCTTGGGGTATTGAGGAAACCTTGGGAGGACTACTAAGGAGGTAATAAGACCAGATATTCTTTGATTAGGAATTTTTAATGAATGGAATAAAGTAATGAGTTGGTATTTATAGCAAAAGTGAGGGAATATTTTATTAATTTCTAAGGGACACCTCATTAGTGATATTTTCAAAACCATGGGCTTTACCATGGTATTTGACCATGGTATTGGCCAATTGGGACAACTAATAACATATTTTATTCCTAAAAAATTGACCAGAAGTATTAAATCATTATTGATGTCATTAAACTTACCGGAAATGTAAAACCGTATTTTTATTATTCACCAAAAATTCAACTAGTTCATAAAAATCACAAAAATTCACTGTAACCATTTTTCTAAATGTAAAATTCAAAAATGAACTCCATTTTTAAAAAATAATTTTCTAAATATTATTAATTTATTTTTTAAATAAAATCATAATTTATTCAAAAATAAAAAATTTAAATCTCTAACTCATTTTTTAACACCTTGAAAAATTAATCAACATCTCATTATCTTATAACCTTAAGAAAATAAAATAATAATACAATTTACCATTCATTATGGTCATATTACTATTCATATTAATATTCATAAGGGTATATTACTATTCACCAAAAATAAATTTAGTTCCATTATACTTCAAATAACTTACTCATCATAATTATAGATGACTATTTTTCAAAATTAAAAACATAGAAGCTGCAAAATTATGTTTAAAGTCTAGTTATAAATAACTACTTAAAACAAAGTTTCATGCATTTCAATTTATTTTTTAAAACCTTGAGGTGTTACATTGTAATGGATCAGACCTCTCCGGACCATTCCTTTGTGAAAATGTGGTGTTAGAGGTGTTCTGGAAGGTCAAGGTAACTTGGGGATGCGTTTGGGTGGACTTTTAAGGAAAACCAAAGGGTTGTAGCTTTCGCATGGGAGGCGCACGATTTTTCTAACCATGCAGCCAATCCATGAGTATCTAGCCTTGATGGCAGTAGCCTTCACATGGGAGGTTCACCATTTGTCTAAACCGTGCAACCCAACCGTGCGATATGGGTGGCCGGTGCAGTGGTGACCGCACGGTTAGCGCATGGTTTGTCTAACCGTGTGAGAAAACCATGCGAGCACTTACATTAGATCCTAAAATTTAGGATCTCAACAGTTTATCCTCTATCTTTCTCGTTTAAGCCCCTAAGTGTCCATAACTCAGGATTACCCTTCCTTAAATGTAAGAGAATTTCTCTCAAGCATTTTGGAGGCGATCCGAAGGCTTCCCTTGGTGAATCGAAGCCGATTTCTTGAGGTATATGATCGTTCTTGTTTGGTTTCTTATATCTACATAGATCTACTTATCCTCTTCCCTCGGTTTCTTAGATATATTCCTGTTATGGGTAGATCTAAGTGTGTGGATGAAAAATATGTTGATCTTTGGTCTTGAACTTGCGAGGAGGAGAGATCTAAGGTGGGTTTTTGGAAAATCAACCCGGCTTTCTTGTGTGTTCTTCGTTGTTGGGGTTTTTGTAAAAAACCTTGAGGTAGGGGATTCATTGCTTCTCTAATTTTTTATGTTAAATCATAGGGTTAGCATGATTTATCCCTTTGGATCACAATTAAATTGACCTAATTAAATACTTGAACCAGATTAAAATAATTGGTTTGATTTCATGTTGTTGCTATGCACCGTGATAACGGTTCGCCTCTTGATTTTTCTAGATAGTGTGATATCTATGCCTTGATTGTTAGCATGTTGTTATTGATGAAATTGATAAATAACGTAAAGCCGAAATTATTTGATAATTAATTGGCTAAATATAAAGAGGCATGTAAATGAATCCAGTTATTGATGTTGTTCTAATTTGATGTTAATCAAATTGATGCCGATGTGCATGTTTAATTCAGTTGGTTGGTAAAACTGAAACATGTTGGTGCTTGTTGTTTGAAGGCATGTCAAATTAATTGTTTAATTAATTTGTGATATATTACTGATTGGGTTTCCTGGTTTTGGAACCTATGAATTAAATCTGTTAATTCAAGATGGATTAAAGAGTTGATTGTTTGATAATTCCTTGAAGGGTTATGAGTTACCCTCTTATTTGTTGAAAGGGCCATATCCCAATTGATATGATGTTTGATTTCCTGCTGCTTGTGCCATGATGTGACCTTGGAGGGGTGTTGTGATATGTGGAGGCATAGAGGCCTTTTGGTTGTGGGAGAAGATGACGCTTAGAGTGGCGAGATGCATCGGTTTATGCATGTGGGTGTCATGGAGGACACCGGGGATGATGGAATGGGATGGAAGTGATTGTTGGATGCTTGTTGATTCTTTGGTTGATTATCTACTTTAATTTTCCCCACTGCTCAAGGCATCTGGTCTTGCTTACCCTTCTTCTGAAAGAGGTGAAGACACGTGGGGTATGCCACGTGATTTTCGTGTTTAGCCTCTCAAGGGAGAATGGGTCTACGCTCTTGCTATAGGCGGCAAAGACTCGACGAGTAGTACATCTACTCACCGTGTTGATCCCCCTTGTGTTTAGTAGCATAGGATGCTTTTCTAGAATGCCTGTGAATATGAGAAAGTAATTCTGTAATGAATGTTTGAATAATTGATGTAACCCATGGGGTTGGAGTTTGTTGAAACTTAAGGATGAGGTTGAGAACTTTTGAAAGGATAGTGGAATTTTTGGATGTGGTGATAATATAATTTAATGTGGAATTTTTCATGGTTAATTAATGTTTGAAGAATTAATTAACGTACATTGGAATTGATAAAAATGGAATGATATAATCTAATAAATCCCTTAAATGGTTGTGTGCTTATTAGATACCTAGTATTAGAAGTGGCAGCTCAGAGTCCGAGAGACGTTAGCTGCAGTTGTGTCTAAGACTAGGTTATGCCCATAGTGTGGTTGTGAGTTATAGTATATTCTGTACTTTTTGTGTTTCTATACGCTACTACACCCTGTCAGTAAGGGAAACTGACACCTGACACCCCGGGGATTCTGAGCCCTACGGGGGGGGGGGGGGGTGTTTTCCCTAACATTCCAGTGGGAGGATGAATGGCTGACTACCCCCTTTGACCCCGTTCTCTTCTCTTGGTAGATACTAGTGCCATTAGGCACAACAATTAGTTTTCCCCATATATGTGTGTAGAGGGCTGTAATGGCTTGTGGTTATTCACACACATATATTCTGGATATAGTATCCTATGGACTACTATAGGTGTAACGTGTATAGGATGTGATGGCTTGAGGATCCTTACTCAGTGTATGGGCTATAATGTCTTGAGGTATAATACCCGACATGTGGTACATGTTATGCGAGCTGTGGTGGCTCCCGAAAACTACTTGGTTAGTTTTGGTTATGAGGATGGTGTGGTGCTTCGCCTAGGTGTCTGCAGGCAAGACTTTGTAGTGCACGCGGTGCAGATTGTGGAGCTTAGCCCAGGTGTCTGTGGGAAAGCCTTTGGAGAGAGATGCACAGGACGTATGTCATTGGGGAAAAGTGGTAAACCAGTGGGGAAGTAGTAGCGGGGTACCCTTGATATTATTTATTATATTCTATATTCTTGTATGCGTTACTTGGTGAGAGTAGCCATGGTGAGGTTGGGAACTTAGTATACCTGTTTAGGTGATGAGTTATCACTACTACAACTTGGCCCTTTATGAGCGCTCTGAGAAGCGCTGATATAGGCGACCTTTATCAGTGCTTAAAAAAGCGCTGATAAAGGAACCCCTTTATCAGAGCTTTTTTTAGCACTGATAAAGGTCTCCTATATCAGCGCTTGTCGGAGAGCTGATAAAGGGTGTCCTTTATCAGCGCTCTTCTAGCGCTGTTAAAGGTGTCCTTTATCAGCGCTCAAAAAAGCACTGATAATGGCACCATCGCCTGCACCTGCAAAACAGAACCTGCACACCTGAACACCTGAATACCTACACAAAGTAGCACATGCACACCTGCACAAAATATCACCCGCACACAATATTTTAACGAACAACGGTATATACATTTACTTAACATCATGAATACAAAAAAACACATTGCTATATACATTTCAAACATTGTTTTACATGGTTACAATTACAATTATTCAACAAAATTTATAAACATTCATGTTTCATCCTTTGATATCTGTGATCCGCTCTCAAAAATTTTCATTCACGGTATTTGTTGCCGAACAAAGCATCCGAACTCAAGGAAAAAAATTCACCTATATAAGAAAACAAATATTATATTAGTAATGCAATAATGAAATAAATTAAAATAGTAATATGAAAGAATACATTAATATGGAAATGTGAAACTAAAATATGAAATTTTAAACTCAAATGTTTTCATTCTCATAACAATGAAAGGGAATAATGTAAAATCAATATGTTTTTGATTGATTTATCTCATTTAATAAATACCGATTATTTATCTAATGAAAAGCTTTACCGGTCACACCGTGCATCAGATTGAGGTGTGGTTAATTTGTACATGTCACAAATGACCAATGGATTATTTTCCTAAAGTATCAAAACAATCCGAACGTGTTTCCTCGGTATTCCGTATGTCAGTAGTGTTGTTTTCTAAAGTTTATCTCAATTTGAAACTGATATCAGACACTTTTAACCATACTGGTCACACTATGCATCAGATTGAGGTTCAGTTGATTCTTACAAGTCACAAATGACTCATGGATCATTTTCCTAAAGTTTCAAAACAATCCGAATGAATTTGCTCGGTATTCCGTATGTTAGTAGTGTTGTTTTCTAAAGTTTATCTCAATTTGAAACAGATATCAGACACTTTTAGCCATACCGGTCACACCATGCGTCGGATTGAGGTGCGGCTGATTCTTACACGTCACAAATGACTCATGAATCGTTTTCCTAAAGTATCAAAACAATCCGAACGCGTTTTCTTGGTATTCCGTATGTCAGTAGTGTTGTTTTCTAAAGTTAATCTCAATTTGAAACTGATATCAGACACGTTTAGCCATATCGGTCACACCGTGCGTCGGATTGAGGTGCGGTCGATTCATAAAAGTCACAAATGACTCATAGATCATTTTACTAAAGAATCAAAACAATACTAATGAGTTTTCTCATTTTGACGTATGTCACTTGTGTTGTTTTCTAAAGTTTATGTCAATTTGAAACTGATATCAGACACTATTATCCATACCGGTCACACCGTGCGTCGGATTGAGGTGCGGTCGATTTGTACACATCAAAAATGACTAATGGATCGTTTTACTAAAGTATCAAAACAATCCGACTGCGTTTTCTTGGTATTCTGTATGTCAGTAGTGTTGTTTTCTAAAGTTTATCTCAATTTGAAACTGATATCAGACACTTTTAGCCATACCGGTCACACCGTATGTCAGATTGAGGTGCGATTGATTTTTACACGTCACAAATGACTCATGGATCATTTTCCTAAAGTTTCAAAACAATCCGAATGCGTATGATTGGTATTCCGTATGTCATTAGTGTTGTTTTCTAAAGTTTATGTCATTTTCAAACAGATATCAGACACTTTTAGCCATACCGGTCACACCGTGCATCGGATTGAGGTGAGGTCGATTCATACACGTCAAAAATGACTAATGGATCGTTTTCCTAAAGTATCAAAAACAATCCGAATGTGTTTGCTCGGTATTCTATATGTTAGTAGTGTTGTTTTCTAAAGTTTATCTCAATTTGAAACTGATATCAGACACTTTTAGCCATACCAGTCACACTATGCATCGGATTGAGGTGCGGTTGATTCTTACACATCAAAAATGACTCATGGATCGTTTTCCTAAAGTTTCAAAACAATCTGAATGCATTTTCTTAGTATTCCGTATGTTAGTAGTGTTGTTTTCTAAAGTTTATCTCACTTTGAAATATATATCAGACACTTTTAGCCATACCGGTCACACCATGCGTCAGATTGAGGTGTGGTCGATTCTTACACGTCACAAATGACTCATGGATCATTTTCCTAAAGTATCAAAACAATATGAACGCGTTTTCTCAGTATTCCATATGTTAGTAGTGTTGTTTTCTAAAGTTAATCTCAATTTGAAACTGATATCAGACACTTTTAGCCATACCGGTCACACCGTGCATCAGATTGAGGTGAGGTCGATTCATACATGTCACAAATGACTCATGGATCATTTTACTAAAGTATCAAAACAATCCTAATGTGTTTGATTGGTTTTCCGTATGTCAGTTGTGTTGTTTTCTAAAGTTTATGTCTATTTGAAACTGATATCAGACCCTTTTAGCCATACCGGTCACACCGTGCGTCAGATTGAGGTGCGGTCAATTCATACACGTCAAAAATGACTTATGGATCATTTTCTTAAAGTATCAAAACAATCCGAATGCGTTTTCTCAGTATTCCGTATGTCAGTACTGTTGTTTTCTAAAGTTTATCTCAATTTGAGACTGATATTAGACACTTTTAGCCATACCGGTCACACTGTGTGTCAGATTGAGGTGCGGTCGATTCGTACATGTCAAAAATGACTCGTGGATTGTTTTCCTAAAGTTTCAAAACAATCCGAATGCATTTGATCAGTATTACATATGTCAGTAGTGTTGTTTTCTAAAGTTTTTCATTTTCAAACAGATATCAGACACTTTTAGTCATACCGGTCACACCGTGCGTCGGATTAAGGTGCAGTCGATTCATACACATCAAAAATGACTAATGGATCGTTTTTCTAAAGTATCAAAACAATACGAACATGTTTTCTCGGTATTCTGTATGTCAATAGTGTTGTTTTCTAAAGTTTATCTCAATTTGAAACTGATATCAGACACTTTTAGCCATACCAGTCACACTGTGCATCAGATTGAGGTGTGGTCGATTTGTATATGTCACAAATGAATCATGGATCGTTTTCCTAAAGTTTCAAAACAATATGAACATGTTTTCTCGTTATTCCATATGTCAGTAGTGTTGTTTTCTAAAGTTTATGTCATTTTCAAACAGATATCAGACACTTTTAGCCATACTGGTCACACCGTGCATCGGATTGAGGTGTGGTCAATTCTTACACATCAAAAATGACTAATGGATTGTTTTTCTAAATTATCAAAACAATATGAACGAGTTTTCTCTATATTCCGTATGTCAGTAGTGTTGTTTTCTAAAGTTTATCTCAATTTGAAACTGATATCAGACACTATTAGCCATGCCAGTCACACCGTGCATCAGATTGTGGTGATGTATATTCTTACACGTCAAAAATGACTCATGAATCGTTTTACTAAAGTATAAAAACAATACAAACGCGTTTGCTCAGTTTTCTGTATGTCACTTGTGTTGTTTTCTAAAGTTTATGTCAATTTGAAACTGATATCAAACACTTTTAGCCATACCGGTCACACCGTGCGTCGGATTGAGGTGAGGTCGATTCTTACACATCAAAAATGACTAATGGATCGTTTTCCTAAAGTATCAAAACAATCTGAACACGTTTTCTCAGTATTCCGTATGTCACTTGTGTTGTTTTCTAAAGTTATGTCAATTTCAAACTGATATCAGACACTATTAGCCATGCTGGTCACACCGTGCGTCGGATTGAGGTGAGGTCAATTCTTACACATCAAAAATGACTCATGGATCATTTTAATAAAGTATCAAAACAATCCAAACACGTTTTCTTAGTTTTCTGTATGTCACTTTTGTTGTTTTCTAAAGTTTATGTCAATTTGAAACTGATATCAGAAACTTTTAGCCATACCGGTCACACCGTGCGTCGGATTGAGGTGCGGTCGATTATTACACGTCACAAATGACTCAAGAATCATTGTACTAAAGTATCAAAACAATCCGAACGCGTTTTCTCGGTTTTCCATATGTCACTTATGTTGTTTTCTAAAGTTATGTCAATTTCAAACTGAGTAGTAGGAATTCACTAATCTAAGGATATGAAACATAAGAAAGGGAGATCATAGATGCTCAATAAGTGTAAAGGGAGATATCAATGACCATATAAAGATAACATAAGTATTAGGAATTCACCTTCATTGTCCTATTTGTTTACATTCTTCCATCAGGTACACTGCCCATTCGTTTCTAAACACATTTATATCATCTTTTGAATAAGAGTTTTTGAGACAAACATAGTAGTACTGAAAAAATATAAATACACAAAGGATTAATAATTATTTTAAATGAAGTAGTAATTATTTTCAAAAATACCTCTTCAGGGATTCTAGTTTGTTCATGAAATATGATCTCTTTCATAAATTTACAAACATAATAACCGCAGTCCTTGTTGTTTTTTTGTTTCGAACACTACAGAAACATCGATAAAAATAAGTAATTTGTTTTGATATGTATTTGGATAGTGAAATATAATTATATATACCTAGATACTTCTCCATTTGTAGATATTATGGGCATTTTCATCCTTATGCCCTGGATTTATTCCAGCCTTTAGACGATATTCATGCATCGCCCTATCATAACAAAATCCTCATTAAAAGATAATATAAATTATATAACTAGATATTTAGTTCTAAATTTTTTGATCTAGTGTATTAAAAATTGACAATCTCCATCATGTGTGGTCAGTTTGTTGGATATCCATGCAGTGAATCTAGAAAATAAATTTTTGGAGTATCCAAATTGACTACAATGAGCATCCGATGATCCCTAAAAACACAAAAAAATAAGTACTGATAGAAATGAAAATATAATTAATATGATTAAAATGTAGAGCTTTACCCCTGAAACATTGGTATTAAAAAGAGTATTTCAGTCATAATTCTACTTTGAAACGTTCTGAGCAGATTTGACATTAATTCAGCCTGAAAATCAGAATCTATTTCTTCTCGTTGTGTAGAAATTGTGTGAGGACTAACGAGTCCAAATTTGTATTCATGGTCAAATCCCTTAAATTGTTTTTCATTTATACGCCTGTGAAAAATATGAGATGTGTTTAGCCATAATTATCAAACTATATCAGCTTCTGTAAAATCAAATCATGAAAACATACCTCATGTATACATTTATAACTGAGGAGCCTAGCCAGTCGTATGTGATGATCTCAGCAACAACGTCTGCACTAACGAAATCTAATGTTTCCTCTCCGTACATATCTTTTTCACAAAAAATTGTGTGACTCTTTCCACCTATCATTTTCGTATCCACATGAGCTTGCAATGATATTAAATGTGGATATAGAACGGGTAGGGTGACGCGCTCTCAGTAGATCGTTTTGATCGGTTGGTTGATCCTTTGGAGCCGCTCTTTCATTTTAGCTCCTCCATTTTGTCCTTCTGTAATAACATTCATCGGTTCATCCATTTTCTAATTTAATGTTAAAGGTTCTGCTTGAAAAATGAATTGGAAATGAATACCTTATGGTTGACATGTTTTTTTACAAGATTTGACGGCCATGCAATGAATGTTCCAATAGCTTTTTCCACCGTATGAATGTCGTCATTGTCATTTGGAACAGGTAGCTCGGCACTCGGCTCATGAGCTATGTTAATCGAAACTTTGACATGACCGGTTGGAAGTTTTCTCGAGTGTAGCATGTCATTCTGCATATTGAACACCGTAGCCCTCGCTACAAGGCGATGGATGGGAGTTGACAGATATAAATCACAGTCATTTTCACCCTGTAGAATATCATTACATAAAAGGTATCAGTGTCTATGTGATTCACATTTCACAGAAACGAATATTAGAACACTGATTACCTCGGTTAAGTCAGGTCTTTGAGGGGAATGGCTCGCCTCAAAGCTAGTGGGGGGTGGGGCGGGATCTTCTCGTGCAGGTTGTTCTTGAGTTGTTTGTTCTCTTTGCCTATCCTCCATCAAACTCACTAGAATCTCTCCATGACTTTGGAATTTTTCTTCAAGGGTAGCTACTCTATCTCTCATTACTTTGAATTCTTTAGTTTGTTCATCCTCTTGTTTTTTTTCTGAAAATATGCCCAGGGTGACACCATAAAACCCACACCTCTGACGTGGACATACTGTTCTGGCTATTTCAAGGCTGCTGAAAGTATGTCTGCATCCGGTGCGGGTGTTGTTGATTCCTGTGACTATGTCAAATAGAAAATATGGAAAAATAAGTAATCATCATTATGTAATAGTGATTTAAAGCAAAACAAGTTTATATTATGTCATAATTACACATGTTTCCCACACTTTTTTGTGTGTTTTCATCTAATAGTTTCCCCTCTTTATTAACACGAGCCTCCTTCCATAGCACATGGAATAGAATAGAAGTGGATTAGGATTTTTCTTCATCAATCTGCATATAAATAGAGAAACATGGTTACAATGTTGTTTTATGTCACATAAAATTATTACAGTACTTTTAAAATACGTACCAATTGTTTTTCAATTGAAGTGTACCCCATCCTTGCTTTACGGTAGGGGTACGCTGGTTTTGCTGCCCATTCTTTATTTTCAGCACTCATTTGCTGTTTCATAAATAAAAACCTATCAATCAACGTGATGAATACAAGCAATGTTACACAACGTGTAACCAAACACAATGTACCTGAAAATTCTATTCCGCACGACGGTTGCAAAACGCATCCCACGTTCCTTGGGATATCAAGTGTGCATAAAGAGGAGGCAGGTGCGGCTTGATTTTCCCTTCAGCATCTTTCAGATGATGTTTCGTTAAAATGGTATGAAAGCCTCTATGAATCCTTCCTTCCAGTCTTAATACATATTCTTTGTGCGAAACATCTACTATAAATGCACTCTGCAAGAGATAATGAAGAGTTAGTCAATATTTCAGTATTTTATTTTATTTTATTTTATTAAATTAAATAGATGATATCGTAATGTTACCGTAATCTCTTCCCACATTAATGTTTTCAACCCGCTGACAACATGGTGCCACGACTCTACATCAATCGGCACGCATTGTTGAGTGACAATTCTAATGTAGCTACTAAACATGGATTTGTTGGGGTTTACATGCTGGCCTCGTTTATTCCATCACACCTCATATTTGATGCCTTTTGCTTTTGCCTTGAGGATTTTGGCTAAAACTGTCAAACTACGACGCACCTGTTTTTTTGTGTCGTCGGGGTTTCATTGCCTACCATTTCCTCGGTGTCTGCATCATCATTATGTTTCTCCGAAGTGCTAGCATCGGCACTGGGACCAGCTGCAACAGGTTGAGAGACCTGTTGTACCTCATCAGTGGGACTAGCTGCAACAGGTTGAGAGACCTGTTGTCTCTCAGCAGTGGGACCCACTACAACAGGTTGAGAGACCTTTTGTGTCTTGGGATTGGGTGCATCAGTAGGTGAAGAAGTCATTATCTATAGAACTGGTTTAACATTTAATTTAGATCACATAAAAGCAGCAATGAATAGATAATAACATAATGTAACGCAATCTATATTACAATAAAAAAAATAACCTGATTATTGAACTCTCTTTTTTTAAAGGCTGAAGGGATTTGACCCCTCTATCAACTATCCATATCCCTTCATTGTGGTCTCCTATGACATACAAAACGTCATCTACATTGGGACCACTGTGAAATGATTGCAAAGTCCCAATGAAAGGGTCATCTTCCATTGAATTTTCATCTAACCCTTTAGCTGTTTTGGTCGATAACAGAATGATTGACTAGTTTCGGTTTGCGGGATCTAAAACATAAAATACTTGCACTGCCTGTGATGCCATTATAAACAGTTCGTATTTCTCCCCTTCCTTACTGAAATCAACTTTTACGAATCCCAAATCATCTATTTTAATAGCACTCCTGTTATCAACCCACTTGCATTGAAATATCAGAACTTAAAATTCCGTATAATCCAACTCCCATATTTGTTTGATGATGCCAAAGTATGACATATTCGCATAAATTGGATTTCTGTCCCTAGCACCAAAAACATGCATCGCTTCATCCACAAGTGTAACCCCACTATTCTGCATGGTACTATCTTCATCATGTTCATTAGTATAAAATCTATAACCATTAACTACATAAGCATTGTAAGATAATGCATACACACTTGGTCCTCCGGCTAGCCATCGAAGTCGTTCCGAAATTAACTCTGGATTTTCATCTGACTTCTTAAAAATATGATCTCAAAACCATCCTATAAAATGTCGATTATGTGTATATGATATCCATTTTTCATCCCTATATGGATTCAAATGCCTAAGAATTTCTTTGTGGATTTCAACATATGGGTCAACGTCGAAACAGTTATGAAAAACATAAAGGTGGGCCTGCTCCTGATCTGTAATATTGATTGTGACAACCTGTCTTCCAGAAATTCCTTCACCCTCAAGCCGTCCAGTGTGATGAGATTTCGGTAAGCCAATTCTTTCCACACCAGACAAGTATTCGGTACAGAATTCAACGAATTCCTCAACAATATATCGCTCTGCAATACAAACCTCTAGATTACTTCGATTTTTGACATACCCTTTCAAAATATTCATATACCATTCAATGGGGTACATCCATCTGTAATGTACAGGACCACATAGTTGAATTTCTCTCACCAAGTGGACCATCAAATGAACCATCACATCAAAAAATGAAGGCGGGAAGAACATTTCTAATTCACATAATATGACGACAATTTCTTTTTCGATAGCTGGAAATTTCGCCGGGTCTATAACTTTGTTGCATATAGCTTTGAAGAAGAAACACAGTTTCATTAATGTATGGTGGAAATTCTTGGAAAAAATTCAACATAAAGCAATTGGAATGAGATCTTGCATCAAAACATGACAGTCATGTGATTTCAGACCTTTTAACTTCAAGTTGCTCATTGACACGAGGTTACTGATATTTGACGAATACCCCTATGGAACCTTTACGTAATTCAAGAAGTTGCAAAACTAATATCTCTCCTACCTGGAAAGAGTGTAAGCAGCAAGAGGAAGAAATGTTCGTTTTTCACCCTTCACTGGTGCCAACTCTTCTCGTATTCCCATCTCAACCATGTCAAACCTAGCCTTATTCAATCTTTTGTTTTTCCAGATGTATTTAGAAACGTGCCGATAACACTATCAAATACATTTTTTTCTATATGCATAACATCAAGAAAATGTCTCACATATAGACAATTCCAGTATTGTAATTCAAAAAAAAAACTGATCTCTTTTTCCAACTGATTTTTGTAAGGTTTTTTGAAGCCGGTTTACCAAAAGTAGTGTCCACATTTTTAAATTTCTCAAACAATTGATCGCCTGTTAGTGGAGACGATGCTGTACGTTTTTTCTGAACTTCCATCGAATGATGTCGTCCAAGAACGATACTTATGTCGTCGCGGTAGAAATCTGCGATGTCCTAGAAACACAGTTTTCGATGAATGTTTCAACCTAATTAATTGTGTACCTTCTTCGCAAACGGGACAACCTTGAGTTCCTTTAATAATATATCCTAACAAATTTCCATAAGCAGGGAAGTCATTTATCGTCCCGTACAACATGACTCTCAAAGTGAAATCTTCCTTTCTGCAAACATCATACAATGTAACACCTGAATCCCACAATAATTTCAAATCTTCGATCAATGGAGCTAAATAAACATCAATATCATTACCCGGTTGTTTTGGTCCTGATATAAGCATAGATAACATGATGTATTTTTATTTCATGCATAACCACGGTGGTAAGTTATAATTTATCAACATAACCGGCCATGTACTGTGACCGTTTCTTTGAAAACCAAAAGGATTCACTCCATCTATAGATAATGCAAGACGAAGGTTTCTCGACTCGTTTCCAAATTCAGGATACTCATGATCGATTCTCTTCCACTGAGGAGAGTCTGCCGGGTGACGTAGTATCCCATCTTTAATTCTTGTATCTGCATTCCATGTTAATTGTTCTGCAGTCTCCTCACTTCCATATAGGCGTCTAAACCTTGGAATGATTGGAAAGTACCATACAACTATTGTAGGACTGGATTCATCTTTCTTGTATCGAGAAGCACCACACTTTGGGCATTATTTAAGTGATTTTTGGTCCTTGCGAAACAGTATACAGTCATTCGGGCAGGCGTGTATTCTTTCAGAGATCATACCCATCGAGCGTAGCATTTGTTTGGAATTGTATGTTCATCTCGGGAGCTCATTATATTTTGGGATCATGTCATTCATGAGATAAAGTAGTTTCGTAAAACTGGCGTCACTCCACCCGTTGTCTGCTTTCAAATTATACAGCTTCAGTACGGTTGACAATGCTGTATACTTAGTAAAACTAGCATACAATGGCGTCTTTGTACAACTTTTTAACTTCTCAAACAATTTTGGGCAATCACGAAGTTCATCTTCGACAATCCTTTTCATTTCCTCAATACGATCTTCATCATCATTCACATCTGTAATCACATCCTCCATATGGTCATCTTCATTTTTCATGTTTGTAATCATATCAGATGATCCATAAAACGCAGTATCATCCCAGTCACTACCTACATTCGTTGTTTCCCCGTGTTTATTCCAACATGTATAACTCTGATCTATTCCGTGACAGATCAAGTGTTCTTCCAACTCCTCTGGACTAATTTTTTTTGAATAACAACAGCATAAACACAGACAAAGGATTTGAGAAGAGTCACATGCATGATCTTTTGCAAACTTGATAAACTCTTTCATGCCTTCTTCATACTCTTTTGTCAACTAATTGGCATTCATCCATTATTTATTTATATTCATCCTATTTGAAATCCATAGGATGAGTATATAGGTTAGGGGAGAAGGAATATGAGTATAATTTATATAAAATACTAGATACTTAAAAAATGGTAGGGGGAGTTCTCATTAATAGCAAATCTTGGGTGGTTCTTGGGATTCATCCAATCTCTTCCTCTCTTCGATCACCCCTGATGAGGGGTGGTTCTTGGGAGTTTTTTATAGTGTTTTAGTGAGTTTTCCCTTCATACACCCTCCATTACTAATATCCTTTATTTTCCTATGATTTGGGATGATTTTAACTAGGATTTGTGTGATGATTTCACTATATCATCTTCAAATCAATTCAGATGATGTAGATTTTGATTGTATTGGCTAGAGGTTATCCTTGTATGATGAACGCACCATGTTTTGTGAGGTAGGTGGAACCTATAATACAAAACCATGTTCCAATTTATGCATGATTTTTCATTCATGCATGGGTATATGTGTTCTAGTGAAAGGGATAGAAATCAAGAGAAACCAAGGTAAATAAATAGGGTGTTTTTGAGAGATAGAGTTAGGGTTCTATTGAATGTTTGTGATTTTGTGATCATCCAGAGATTATGTCTCCATGGATTAGTTTTGTTTATGAAAGGATCGGGTTTGGTATGAGTTTTGTATAGCCTAGTTTGGTTTTATAAGGCTATTTGATTAGAGTCTTAGGCTTAAAGAAGATGGATCATATAGTTTTATATATCACGTATGATGAGGAACACCCTCTTAAGGATATATAAGAGTCATGGTGTGATAATATGATGTGAGATATAGAAATGGGGATATATATAAACCAAATAGAGCACACAACAAAACCATGAGGATCCATAAGCATAGAACATAAAGAATACATAAACATGATCCATATACAGCGTCAACTAAACAAAAAAGAAACTAAAAATAGAGATAGAATTAATCAGAACCCGACTAGATATTCTCGTGACCTTTGGGTTACCACTAACTATAAGAGCAACCTACTTTAAAGGAAACCTAAACAAGAAACCCAAACCTAAAAATAACTTGGGTCTAATAATGCCGAGTGTCACAAGTAGGGTGTGAGCATAAAACAACTTAGTAGGTAAGAACCACAGAATCCATACATTACATTTCCGGAAATAATATAAAAACACTAGTTTGAAATACATTTATAAAATAGGTTTTTACCATTTAAAGAACCAACACATATTTTTTAGAAAATCCATTTTCAAAACAAATAACAAATTCCCTTTTTAAAATAGATATCTAGTTTAAAAAATGAATTCAAAATTCAATATAAGAATACAAACAAGGTGATCACAAAGCCATTATGAAATTAATTGAAACAATAAAAGTAGAAAAATACTGGAAAACTATATAACCAAAGTGCAGAAAAATAAAGAAGAACATATAGATAGGTAATCATTAGAATTACCTAAACATACCTAGAAGAAATACCTAGACTTACTAGGTTCAGACTCACCTGCCGACATATGGTATACCTCCATAGTAAACAACCAACATTGATGCTCTATTATAGTAGTATACCAGAGAATGAAGAGGCCATCACATGCACGGTATAAACCAATAACACACAAGTTCCAACCGGTCCTATACATCACATGAGTTTCAAAACCAATTTCCAAAACACTACAAAATACCAACAGATCTTTAAAATTTACAAATTAAATTCCATTTTCAAAACCAATGGGAAAACACCATGTAAGCTCTGAAGATTCCAAACAGGCCTTTATGCCATTTAGAAACCAAACCACACCTCAAGAAGCCAAACATAATTAATCTCAATATTTAAAATAAATGAAAACATAATTAATTCATGCAAATTCAATTTTACTCACCTTAAGGAGGAGGACCCGGTGGCAGAGGAGAAGGAGGCGTCGACAACGGAGGCACCGGAGGCAGCGCAGAGGCAGCGCGGAGGCAGCACAGAGGCAGTAAGAAGGCAGGGTGGAGGCAGCGGAGGCAGTGGAAGCAGCTCAGAGGCAGCGGAGGAGGAGGAGGAGGAGGAGGAGGAGGAGGCCGCGGTGGAGGACCCGCAGTAGAGAGGAGGCAACAGAGTAGGCAGAGGAGGAGTAGGAGGAGGAGGCGCCGGTGGAGGAGGAGGAGGACGATGCTGCGGTGGAGGAGGAGGAGGAGGAGGAGCAGGCGCAGAGGAGGAGGAGGAGCCGGTGGCCGGAGGAGGAGGAGGCAGCGGACGGAGGAGGAGGAGAAGGAGGAGGCGGCGGCCGCGGTGGAGGAGGAGGAGAAGGAGGCGGCGACAGCGGCATAGAGGAGGGCTTCCGCGAGAGCTTAATACGGTGCGAGGAGGAGGAAGAGGACCCGGTGGATTTTATCAATCCCACGTGGACCTTTATCAGCGCTAGTAAAAAGCGCTGATAAAGGGTGTATTTATCAGTGCTAAAATGAAAAGCACTGATAAATACCACCTTTATCAGTGCTTTTTTAGTGATGATAAAGGCCATACTTTATCAGCGCTTTTGTAGCACTAATAAATACGTAGTTTATCAGCGCTAATAAAAGCGCTGATAAATGTATCAATTTAAGAGTTTCTTTATATTATTATATATTTATTTAACTCTACACATATATATATATCTCTATTTATACTTATAAAATTATTTGAAAGGTATATTTATATATATATCATTGAAAATATAATAAAATATATATTTATTTTTTAAATATAATTTAATTTTAATTATAAGTGTACATTTTTTATAACATATATATTATATGGGTAACATAATGAATTATAATATCTATAAATAAACATTATTCAATATGCACATATGTATATGCATGTATGATATATTCATTGGAAAACACATATATATACACGCATGTATGATATTCATTGACCCCAATTCATTGGAAAACACACATATATATTCAATAATTTCAATTATAGTACATATATATTAGAACGCATTATATATTTATAAATAAAACAAATACATTAAATATAAAGAAATATAATAAATATATATTAAATATAATGAATTCATAAATCTAATAAATATAATGAATTAATAAATCTAATAAATTAATATATAATGAATTAATAAATATAATAAATATATAATGAATTAATAAATCTAATAAATATATTTATTATTAATCTTATAATTATTTAATTATATATGTAAATACGTAGTTTATCAGCGCTAATAAAAGCGCTGAAAAATGTATAAATTTAAGATTTTCTTTATATTATTATATATTTATTTAACTCTAAATATTTATATCTCTATTTATACTTATAAAATTATTTGAAATGTATATTTATATATATATCATTGAAAATATAATCAAATATATATTTATTTTTTAAATACAATTTAATTTTAAGTGTACATTTAATTAATATATATATATATATTATATATGGGTAACATAATGAATTATAATCTATAAATGAACATTATTCCATATGAATATATATATACGCATGTATGATATATTCATTGACCCCAATTCATTGGAAAACACATATATATAGACGTGCACATGTATGATATTGATCGATCCCAATTCATTAGAAAACACATATATATTCAATAATTTCAATTATACATATATATTAGAACACATTATATATTTATAAATTAAACAAATACATTAAATATAAATAAATATAATAAATATATAATAAATATAATGAATTAATAAATCTAATAAATATATAATTAATTAATAAATCTAATAAATATATAATGAATTAATAAATCTAATAAATATATAATAAATTAATAAATCTAATAAATATATTTAGTATTAATCTTATAATTATTTAATATATATATATATATTTAGTTATAGCATGTGTTTTTTATTTAATGTATACAATAAATATTATCAATGCTAAGAAAAGCGCTGATAAATGTTACATTTATCAACACTAATAAAAGTGTTGATAAATGTTCCCTTTACCAGTGCTGAAACAAGCACTGATAAAGGGTACACCTTTATCAGCGCTTGTTTTAGCACTGATAAAGGCCCGCCCCTTTATCAGTGCTTTTCTGTTAGCACTGATAAAGGAAGACGCATGCCTTGCCCAGTTTTGTGGTAGTGTAGTTTCACTTATTGTTCATTGTGATTTAGCATGCTTTCTTTACCTTTGCACGAGAGGCTTCGGGGAGGATCCTACTGAGTATACTGTTATACTCACCCAACGTATATATGAACTGTTTTTCAGGTCACTTGGAGAAGATTAGAGATCAAGCCGGTTTCTACTAGCTTTGGGTTGCAGGAGCTGTTCGGGCTTGTGGTTGCAACTGTTTTTACTTTCTTTTGGGTACTTTCATTTTTCCCTTTTCAGTTGTTGTAATTTTGCATGGCATTACATATGTTCATTTGGGTTTCTTTTATATTTCATTTCTGAGTTGGAGTTGATTGGTGTCTATCTTATCTCTCTCTTCCGAGTGTGTTCTCTTAGAGGGTAATGCCTCCCATTTGTGTGTTACTATACCCTCGGTGCTAGTCGCCAACCCGGGGCCTACTGGAGGCGGGACTCGGGGGTCATTATCTCCCTTATCACATTTCCGACCCAGGAGGGGTACACTTTGTGGGGAGGGGGTCGTGACAGAGTGGTATCAAAGGCTCTGGTTGAGGGATAGGATGGAGTTTGTTGTTAGGCACAGGTGAGGTTTCATGGGTTGGTGGGGCAACAGTGTCATTCATGTTTGGCAAGTGAGGTAACCACTGGAGACCGACTGGGACATAGGCATTTAGGCCCCCCTATGATCTGATGTACGAACCTTTAAGTTTACAATGGCTACTAAACAAGGTGACACTGGTTTCAGGGTAGAGACCTAGGAAAGGATCATGTATCATTATTCTTTGTTCCTGTGTTTGAATGGGTAGACCTTGGGATAGGTTAACCTAAAATGAATAAAATAAAATAATTAATTAATTAATGTTTAGTCTTCCACATTCCAGGTTTAGGAGATATAACGTTTTGTTATTTTACAGGTATGGCTCCAGGTTGACGTCCTCGTCAGGTTTGCGCAGAAAATGTCCAGCAGGATGTTCCAACAGATCGCCTCAGGGTAGAGGTTGATGATGAAAACACTTGGAGGAAGACACTCCAAGAGTTTCAGTGCCAGAGTCTGTAGAAGTATGAGGGATCCGTTTTAGATGCAGTCACGGAAGACTGGTTGGAGGAGTTCGAGATAGGCTTCAGTTCGATCCATGCTAGGAAGGAGCACTGGGTGTCCTTAGCTGTGATGATGATGCATGGAGCAGCAAGGAAGTGGTGGTTCTTGTTCCTCGGGGATCGTGAGGAGTCAGCGATCTCATGGGAGGATTTCTGAGACAAGTTTAGAGTCGAGTTCTTTTCCCCGACTGCGAAGGCATCTAGTTTCCAGGAGCTTCTTACCCTTTGACAGGGGATCTCTACTGTTAGAGAGTTTGGAATCCATTTCAAAAACCTTTTACAATATTCTTCGGACCTATTACCAGATGAGGAGGCCAGGGCGAGGCATTTCGATGAGGCTTTGCATCCAGAGATCCAGTTCCAGGTCACCCCATTTATGATGAAGACATATCTTGAGGTGCTGTCAAGGGAAGAGGTTGTCGAGAGGACTTTGGATAGGACATGATCATCATGAGAGGGGGATCATCATGATCCATCATGAAGCAAGGATATGGTCCGGGGTTCTCAGTTTTCAGGGCAGAAGAGTTTCCGTTCAGCCGGGGGTAGGTCCCAGACCTTCACATCTCGTTTCTCCATAGGCAGAAACTCTTAGGCCTATGCCAAGGGATCAGGCGCTTGTTTTTCTTATGGTGGTCATGACCATCAGTAGCGGGAGTGCCCGAACTTTCAGAGTGGTCATCATGCACCAGGCGCTATGCTCCAGGTTCCTCTGTTGAGGCAGTTCCAGCCGAGGCAGCAGCAGCCAGTTGCACCATCTTTAGATCAGCAGAGGGTAGACGGGGCAGGTAGAGGACAACCCCATGACAGTCCTTGTCCTTAGAGAGCAGAGCGTGACTTTGGTGGTGGTCATCATCAGGGTCAGAGAGGCCATGTAGGAGGTCGTGGTTAGCTTCATGCTCTAGCGTTTCCAGCACCAGACGAGCCATATGTCGTTAGAGGTACCCTTTACTTGTTTTCTACCTTGATGTATGCCTTCTTTGATTTAGGAGTGACACACTCATTCATATCACCTACCCTTGTCCATGCTTTGGGACTTGAGGTAGAGAGTCTTCCAGTGCCCTTGGAGTTGACTATGCCAGTTGGAGGTCGAGCTGACTTGTTTGAAGTATGTAGAGACTGTGAGTTAGTGTTGGGGAAACAACGCTATTGGGGATATTTCCTATGTTTACAAATACAACCATATGATTTCATCCTCGGCATGGATTGGTTGTATTCGGTGCAGGCTATCGTGGATTGCTTTAGGAAGAAGGTCGTTTTCTTTGGTGTGGATGGAGAGGAAGTGGTGTTTGTTGGTGAGTGAGATCCTCGGATGGGTCATAGGCACGTATCATCCTTATCATCCATAATGGCCGAGATGATGCTGAGTTCTTCAGAGGTTCAGTAGTTGGCATTTCCTCGGGTCATAGAGGAGTACCCTGATGTCTTTCCAGAAGAGGTTGTAGCCTTACCCCCTCGATGAGAGATCAAATTCGGGATCGAGTTACAGCTAGGAGCATCTCCTATCTCTATGTATTCATATAGGATGAACCCTTCTAAGTTATGAGAGCTACGTATACAACTTGATGGTTTGTTGCAGTGTGGTTTTGTTCGGCCAAGTGTGTCACCATGGGGTGCACCAGTTTTGTTCGTGAAGAAGGCCGACGATAGTTTGCGATTTTGTGTCGATTATCGTCACTTAAAAAAAGTGACAATAAAGAATCGCTATCCTATTCCATGGATTGATGACTTATTCGATCAACTGAAGGGTGCAAGTTGGTTCTCAAAGATCGACTTGCAGTCAGGATATCATCAGATGCGTGAGAAGAATGAGGATATCCCAAAGACTGCTTTCCACTGTCGTCATGGGCATTATGAGTTTGTTTTAATGCCGTTTGGAGTGATGAATGCTCCGGTTGTATTCATGGGATTGATGAATACTGTGTTCCATGAGTTCCTAGATAAGTTTGTGGTAGTTTTCATCGACGACATCCTTGTGTACTCCACATCTGAAGAGGAGAATGCAGAGCATCTACGAGCCGTTTTGGGAGTTCTTCGCCAACACCAGTTGTTCAGGAAGTTGTTGAAGTGTGAGTTTTGGGCTCGAGAATTCCGTTTCTTGGGGCATGTTGTGTCCTAATAGGGAGTAGCTGTGGATCCATCAAATATTTAAGCAGTTGTGTCTTGGGAAACCCCCAAGACAGTGTCAGAGGTGCGGAGTTTCCTTGGTCTCTCAGGATACTACAGGAGGTTCGTATCCAATTTATCACAAGTTGTGACTCCTCTAACAGCTTTAATTAGGAAGGATCAGGAATTCATATGGAATGATCAGTGTCAGGCAGCTTTCAAGTATCTAAAGAAGAAGTTAGTAAGTGCTCTAGTCCTTTGTCTTCCAGCTGAGGGAGTTCAGTTTGATGTTTTCTGTGATGCTTCACATCTGGGGCTAGGTTGTGTTCTCATGCAGTAGAGGTCAGTTGTTTCTTATGGATCTCAGTAGTTGCGTCCCCATGAACGCAACTATGACACCCACGATTTTGAGTTGGCAGCCATGGTGTTTGCTCTGAAGTTGTGGAGACATTACCTCATTGGCGAGTGCTTCGTGGTTTTCACCAATCATAAGAGTTTGAGGTATGTTTTCTCCCAGCTTGACTTGAACTTGCGATAGAATCGGTGGATGGAGTTCTTACAGGAATACAACTTTGAAATATCGTATACACATGGAAAGGGGAATGTTGTAGCTGATGCGCTGAGCTGAAAGTCACGTAGTGATGCTGTGCGTAAATCTGGTGACTTCTAGAGAGTAATGGAAGAACTATCAGCATTACATATTGATATGGGAGAAGTTGGGGGTAGAGGCTATCTTTTTCAGATGATGGTACAGTCATCCCTGATGCAGAATGTGGAAGAGTCCTAGTTGGGAGATCTAGAGGTGGAAGTCTGGAGAGACCGAGTTGTTTGTGGTGAGGCCCTGATGGTTGGATTGAAGATTAACAACACCGAGTGTTGTATCATGGAAGGCCTTTTGTCCCTTTTTCGATTAGCGAGACGGTTCTCAGAGAGTTCAATAGTTTTCCCTTACCAGTACATCCTGGCATGACAAAGATGTACTGATCCTTGAGGAGTCAGTTTTGGTAGCCTGGGCTGAGGCATGTAGTTGCAAAGTTTGTGTCTCGATGTTTAGTTTGCCTGAAGGTGAAGGCTGAACACCGTGTTCCTGGTGGTCTTCTCCAACCATTATATATTCCTCATTGGAAGTGGGAGGACATCTCAATGGACTTCGTTACTGATTTACCTCGAGCTCCGGGAGGACATGATGCTATTTGGGTGGTAGTGGATCGTTTAACAAAATCAGCCCACTTTATAGCAATCAAGGAGTCAAGATCAGTGGAAGTTTTGTCGAGGTAGTATCTAAAGGAGGTGGTGATACTTCATGGAGTACCTAGGATGATCATTTTTGATCGAGATCCTCGTTTTACTTCCAGAGTGTGGAGGGGTCTCCAACATGCTTTCGGTTCTCAGCTATGCCTTAGCACTGCTTTCCATCCTAAAACGAATGGTCAAACAGAGCGAACCATCCAAAATCTTGAAGAAATGTTATGCTCTTGTGTTATGGATTTTGGAGGCTCATGGATAAGGCACTTACCCTTGGTGGAGTTCACTTATAATAATAGTTTTTACTCCACCATCGGCATGACACCGTTTGAAGCCTTGTATGGCCGGCCTTTCCGTTCTCCGTTGTGCTAGACTGGGGTCAGAGAGTCAACAATTCTCAGACTGGAACTAGTGCAGAATACAATAGAGATATTTCAGGTGATTCGTGAGAGGATGAAGATAGCGCAATATCGTTAGAAATCTTATGCTGATCAAAGAAGGAGACCCTTAGAGTTTAATGTTGGGGATCATGTGTTTCTGAAGGTGACTCCCCGTCGTGGGTAGTGAAGGTTTGGTTGTGGAAGTAATATTTATCCCCGGTTTTTTGGGCCTTTCTAGGTGTTAGCTCATGTTGGAGATGTGGCGTATCGAGTAGTACTTCCCCCTCAGATGAGTCAGATAGATGATGTTTTCCATGTATCACACCTCTGTCATTATCTTCCTGACGACTCTCACATCATCGATTGGGGAGAGATCAATGTTGATGGTGATGCAACCTTTGAGGATCGACCTGTGGAGATCCAAGACCATAAGGAGAAGGTGTTGTGTGGGCGTTCTATTCCTTTAGTTTGTGTTTTGTGGTGACACGGTGGCTTGGAGGAGTGTACCTGGGAACGTGAGTCACAGATACGTGCTCAGTACCCAGAGTTGTTTGATGTTTAACTCTTTTCATGTATTTTTGTAACTTGTGTGGTCATGAAACTTCCATGTTTATGAGATGTCACCCTTTGTTTCTTTGGTGGCTTGCTCTCTTTTGAGAGGTATCTCGAGGGGTGGTTGTTCAGATTCTATTTCGTTTTCACTTTAGGTGGGTTTTGGATTATCAAGGACAAGAATGTTTTGAGAGGTATCTGATGTAATGGCCAGGACCTCTCCGGTCCATTCCTTTTTGAAAATGTGGTGTTAGAGGTGTTCTGGAAGGTCAAGGTGACTTGGGGGTGCGTTTGGGTGGACTTTTAAGGAAAACCAAAGGGTCGTAGCTTTCACATGGGAGGCGCACAGTTTGTCTAAATGTGCGGCCAAGCCATGCGTAGCTAGCCTTGATGGTAGTAGCCTTCGCACGAGAGGTGCATGGTTTGTCTAAACCGTGCAACCCAACCATGTGAGATGGGTGGCTGAGGCAGTAGTGACCGCACAGTTAGCGCACAGTTTGTCTAACCGTGTGAGAAAACCATGAGGGCACTTAAATTAGATCCTAAAATTTAGGATCTCAACTTTTTAGCCTATATCTTGCTCGTTTAAGCCCCTAAGTGGCCATAACTCAGGATTACCCTTCCTTAAAGGTAATAGAACTTCTACCAAGCATTTTGGAGGCGATCTGAAGGCTTCCCTTGGCGAATCGAAGCCGATTTCTTGAGGTATGTGATCGTTCTTGTTTGGTTTCTTAGATCTATGTAGATCTACTTATCCTCTTACCTAGGTTTCTTAGATCTATGCCCATTATGGGTATATCTAAGTGTTTGGATGCCAAATATGTTGAGATTTGGTCTTGATCTTGCTAGGAGGAGAGATCTAAGGCGAGTTTTTTGGAAAATCAACCTGGATTTCTTGTGCGATATTTGTTGTAGGGGTTTTTGTCAAAAACCTTGAGGTAGGGGATTCGTTGCTTCTCTAATTTTTTATGTAAAATCATAGAGTTATAATGATTTAGTCCTTTGGATCACAATGAAATTAACCTAATTAAATACTTTAACCAGATTAAAAGAATTGGATTGATCACATGTTGTTGCTATGTACCGTGATAACGGTTCGCCTCTTGATTTTTCTAGATAGTGTGATATCTATGACTTGCTTGTTATCTTGTTGTTCATTATGAAATTGATAAATAATGTAAAGATGGAATTATTTGATAATTAATTGGCTAAATATAAAGAGGAATGTAAATGAATCCGGTTATTGCTGTTGTTCTAATTTGATGTTAATCAAATTGATGCCGATGTGCATGTTTAATTCAGTTGGTTGGTAAACCTGAAACATGTTGGTGATTGTTGTTTGAAGGCATGAAAATTAATTGTTTAATTAATTTGTGATAGATTACTGTTTGGGTTTCCTGGTTTTGGAACCTATGAATTAAATCTGTTAATTCAAGATGGATTAAAGAGTTGATTGTTTGATAATTCCTTGAAGGGTTCTGAGTTACCCTCTTGTTTGTTGAAAGGGCCATAGCCCAATTGATGTGATGTTTTATTTCCTACTGCTTGTGCCATGATGTGACCCTGGAGGGGTGTTGTGATATGGGGAGTCATATAGGCCTTTTGGTTGTGGTAGCGGATGATGCCTAGAGTGGCGAGATGCATCGGTTTATGCATGTGGGTGTCGGGGAGGACACTAGGGATGATGGAATGGGATGGAAGTGATTGTTGGATGCTTGTTGATTCTTTGGTTTATTATCTGCTTTAATTTTCCCCACTGCTCAAGGCAGCTGGTCTTGCTTAACCTTCTTCCGAAAGAGGCGAAGACACACGAGGTATGCCACATGCTTTCTGTGTTTAGCCTCTCAAGGGAGAATGAGTCTAAGCTCTTGATATAGGCGGCAAAGACTCGACGGTTAGTACATCTACTCACCGTGTTGATCCCCCTTGTGTTTAGTAGCATAGGATGATTTTCTAGAATGCCTGGGAATATGAGAAAGTAATTCTGTAATGAATGTTTGAATAAATGATGCTAACCCATGGGGATGGAGTTTTTTGAAACTTAAGGATGAGGTTGAGAACTTTTGAAAGGACAGTGGAATTTTTAGATGTGGTGATAATAGAATTTAATGTGGAATTGTTCATGGTTAATTAATGGTTGAAGAATTAATTAACGTACAGTGGAATTGATAAAAATGGAATGAATTAATCTAATAAATCCCTTAAATGGTTGTGTGCTTATAGGATACCTAGTCTTAGAAGTGGCATCCCGGAGTCTGGGAGACGTTAGCTGCTGTTGTGTCTAAGACTAGGTTATGCTCATAGTGTGGTTGTGAGTTATAGTATATTCTATACTTTTTTGTGTTTCTATACGCTACTCCACCTTGTCAGTAAGGGAAAATGACACCCCAGGGATTCTGAGCCCTGGGGGGGGGGGTGTTTTGCCTAACATTCCTGTGGGAGGATGAATGGATGACTACCCCCTTTGACCCTGCTCTCTTCTCTTGGTAGATACTAGTTCCATTAGGCACAACAGTTAGTTTTCCCCATATATATGTGTAGAGGGATGTAATGTCTTGTGGTTATTCACACACATATATTCTGGATATAGTATCCTATGGACTACTATAGGTGTAACGTGTATAGGTTGTGATGGCTTGAGGATCCTTACTCAGTGTATGGGATGTAATGGCTTGAGGTATAATACCCGACGTATGATACACGTTATGCGAGCTGTGGTGGCTCCTGAAAACTACCTGGTTACTTTTGGTTGTGAGGATGGTGTGGTGCTTCACCCAGGTGTCTGTGGGAAAGCCTTTGTGGTGCACGTGGTGCAGATTGTAGAGCTTAGCCCAGGTGTCTGCGGGCAAGCCTTTTGAGAGAGATGCACATGACATATGTCATTGGGGAAAATAGAAAACCAATGGGGAAGTAGTAGTGGGGTACCCTTGATATTCTTTATTATATGCTATATTCTTGTATGTGTTACTTGGTGAGAGTAGCCACAGTGAGGTTGGGAAATTAGTATACCTGTTTAGGTGACGAGTTAGTTTCACTTGTTGTTCATTGTGCTTTAGCATGATTTCTTTACCTTTGCACGAGAGGCTTCGGGGATGATCCTACTGAGTATACTGTTATACTCACCCTACGTATATATGAACTGTTTTTCAGGTCACTTGGAGCAGGTTAGAGATCAATCCGGTTTCTACTAGCTTGGGGTTGCAGGAGGTGTTTGGGCTTGTGGTTGCAGTTGTTTTTACTTTCTTTTAGGTACTTGCAGTTTTCCCTTTCAGTTGTTTTACTTTTGCATGGAATTACATATGTGCATTTGGGTTTCTTTTATATTTCAGTTCTGAGTTGGAGTTGATTGGTGTCTATCTTATCTCTCTCTTCCGCGTGTGTTGTCTTAGAGGTTAATGCCTCCCATTTTTGTGTTACTATACCCTCGGTGCTAGTCACCAACCTGGGGCGTACTAGAGGTAGGACTTGGGGGTCATTATCTCCCTTCTCACATTGCTGGCCCAGGAGGGGTACACTTTGTGGGGAGGGGGTCGTGACATACATTATCACCACCTTTTAGAAATTTCATCCTCGCAATTTTATTTACTCATTAAACAAGTGAGGGTACCTTTCCCTCATAGAATTTTCAGATTCCCATATTGCTTCTTCAACCATGTGGTTTCTCCAAAAAACCTTTACCTGGTGGATTACCTTATTTCAAAATACCTATTCCCTTCGGTCAAGAATCTGAACTACTTTATATTCATAAGAAAAGTTCTCTTCCAGCTTAACTACTTCTGGGCTCAAGACATGGGATGAATTTGGAACATACTTTCTCAACATCGAAACATGAAAAACATTATGTACCTGAGATAAAATCAGAGGTAAAGCTACTCGGTAGGTGATTAGTCCAATTTTATCCAGAATTTTATAAGGTCCAATGAACTATGGAATTATCTTTCTCTTCTTACCGAAATTCATAAAACTTTTCCATGGTGAGATTATAAGAAAAATATAATCACCTACCTCAAAAGAAAAGTCTTTACTCTTATTGTCTGCATAACTTTTCTGCCTGCTCTGAGCTGTCCCCATGTGATGTTGGATCATCTTCATTTTCAAATCTATTTCCTCTACTAATTATGGTCCCATCAACTTCCTTTCCCCAACTTCATCCCAAAAAGATGGAGTTCAACACCTCTTCCCATACAATGCCTCAAAAGGTGCCATCTGTATACTGGAGTGAAACTGTTATTATAAGAGAGCTCAACTAAAGAAAGATGCTGATCCCAAATTTCCTGGTAGTCTATTGAACAATCTTGAATCATATCCTCCAATGTTTGAATTTTTCATTCTGACTACTCATCTGATTGAGTATGAAAAGCTATACTAAAATTTAATTATGTGCCCAATGACTTCTAAAGGCCCTTCTAAAAATTATAAGTGAACCTGAGATCCCGATCAGATACAATGGAAAGAGGAACTCCATATAACCTGACAATCTCTTTGAGGTACAATCAAGAAAGCTGATCCAATGAAATTGTATCTCAAATAGAAATAAAATGTGAAATTTTTTTCAGCCGATCAATAATAACCCAAATCGCATTATTACCTAGAGAATTATTAGGTAGTCCCACCACAAAGTCCTTGGATATATTCTACCATATCCACTCTGGCACTGGAAAAGGTGGAATCATTTACTTTAGTAACTGCCACTCTTCTTTAACCTATTGAAATGTCAAACATTTCATAGTAAATTATGCAATATCTTTTTTCATTCCATCCCACCAGCAATACTCCCTAAGGTTTCTGTACATCTTAGTACTTCCAGGATGAACTAAAAATAGAGAACTATGAGCTTCAGACAACAAATATTTCTTCAACTGGGAATCACAAGGCACACAAAAACTTTTTCCAAATCTTAAAAAACAATCTTTATCAAGGTTAAATTCTGGAAACTTACCCATTTTAACCAATTCTAGATTTTTCTATAGCTCACAGTCTTCCTTCTGCACTTGATTAATTCTGTATGATAACAATGACTGCACTGTCAAGGGATCATGTTCCAAAAGTAACATGGTTAATGATGCATGATGTTTTCGACTTAATACATCCACCACTTTGTTTTCTTTTCTTGGATAGTAATTTATCATGAAATCAAAATCCTTTATCAGTTCAATCCATATTCTACTCCTCATGTTTAATTACTTCTGAGTGAATATATAATTCAGAATTTTATGGTCAGTATATATTTGACATTTGGATCCGTATAAATGGTGCCTCCAAATTTTCAAAGCAAAAACCATAGATTCTAATTCCAAATCATGTGTGGGATAATTTGACTAATGCAGTTTTAGTTGTCTTGAAGCAAAAGCAATTACCTGATCATTATGCATTAGAAAAAAACCAAGTACCTTCAATGAAGCATCGATGTAGATGATAAACTCACCATTTCGGGAAGGAAATGAAAAAACTAGAGCATTTACCAATCTCTTCTTCAGTTCCTAAAAAAACATCACATTCTTCTGTCCAAAAAAATTTAACCCCTTTTCGTGTTAACTTAGTTATCAGTCTAGATAACCGTGCAAAGTTTTTAAAAAATCGTTAGTAATAACCTGCTAATCCAAGAAAACTACAAATCTATGTAACATTTTTAGGTATTTTCCATTCATCAACCACTTTTGTTTTGGAATAATCAACTATTATTCCATATTTATTTAAAATGTGCCCAATAAAAGAAATCTGTTGCAACCAAAAAACACACTTTCTGAATTTTCCATATAGTTTCTTTTCTTTTAAGGTTTTCAAAACAACCCTTAGATGTTTTCATGCTCCCTTTTACTTCTAGAATATACTAGAATGTAATCAATAAATACAATCACAAACTTATCCAAGAACTTATGAAATATTTTATTCATAAGATCCATGAATAAAATAGGTGCATTAGTTAACCCAAAAGACATAACTACAAATTCATAATGACCATATCTAGTATGGAATGTAGTCTTTAGGATGTCTTCATCCTTTACTTTCAAATGATGGTAAACTGACCTTAGGTCAACCTTCGAATAATACTATTCTCCCTGGAGCTGATAAAAAAAAATAACTGATATGAGGAAAATGATACTTATTTTTAACAGTAATGTTATTCAAGGCTCTATAATCAATAAAAAGTCTCATTAAACCATATTTATTCTTAACAAACAATACAAGAGAAACCCATGATGAAGTTCTAGGTCAGATGAATCCTATATCTAATAATTCCTACAACTGATTTTTTAATTCCAAAAGTTCCATTTGGTCCATTTGATAAGGGGGATTAGAAATTGTCTTAGAATTAGGAACTAAGTCAATAGTAAATTCAACCTCTCAATCAGGAATAACACCAAGAAAATCATCAGGAAAAATATCCAGGTATTCATTTACCGCTGGTACATCATTAATCTATATAGTTCCCTTATCTTCAAAAATATGAGCAAGATAACTTTCATTTCCATATTTTATCAGTTTCTTAGCTTCCTGATATGTTATCAATGGTATGGGTTCATTCTTGTACATAAACTGAAATTATTTCTAAAAAAAAAAATTCTTTTTCTCTACAATCTATCTTAATATGATAAAAAGAAAGCCAGTCCATACCCAGAATAACATCAAACTTTACTAGAGAAAAAATTATAAGGTTTGCAGGTAAAATATTTCCATAGACAAGGATAGGTAGATTATTACAATTTCTTTTTTCCACAATATTTCCTCCAGGTGTTTTTACCATGAGATATGGTTTCATTTCATGAGGTTGAATTCCCATTTTTTCATTTTTTTTGAGAAATGAAGGAGCGTGTAGACCCTGAATCAAACAACACATTTTTTAAATCTGTAAAAAAAGTAATGTACCTGATACCACCTCATTTTATGGTTCAAAATCTACTTAAGTGGTTGTAAATGATTTTACAACACCCTTCTGCTTCCAATCTTGCTGATTCCCTACTTGAGTGACTAGCTTCGAACAAGAATTAGCTAAATGAACCAATTCCTTATAGTTAAATCATCCCACCATCATATTCTCATTAATTTTCAGATCATTTTCCTTGCACTCATGATACATGTATCTAAACTTTCCACATCGGTAGCATTTCCCAAAACTTACAAGACATTCACCAGGATGCCTTTTACCACACCTTTCAAAAGAATAGAAATTGATTTTCTTACCTTCATATTTCTTTGAAGAATTATCACATAAAGCCTTCCAACCTAACCTCTTCTTATTCTTGTCATCAGGAGGCACATACATGTCAGCAAACTCTATCTCCACTTTTTCAGCACAAAGAACAAGTTTCTCATAGCTTTTAAACTCTTGTGAATCCAAATCTCTTTAAAAAAATGGTTTCAAAAGACATGTTTCTTCATGTTAGATCATGTTACTCTTCTTTTTCTATCACTGAACATACCATGACATCAAATATCTTTTCTCGAGCATTGATCCATCCTTTGTCTATCACTGGATTTGTCGTTTCAATGAATGCTGGAGGATGTTGCCTTATAAAATGATCCAAAAAAGACATGTTTCTTCATGTTAGATCATTTACCTCCCTATCATGGATACCACCCTCATTTATTTTTTGAGTCAACTGATCCATTACTATAACAAACTACTCGGTTCTGATTCCCACTATTTTGGGATGCAGATTCGGACAGACATCAGCCTCTTGGAACCTTCCTACTTCAGATTCCATGTTTCTTATATGGAAAACCATTCTAAACAGACATAACTTAGACGAATCAACACATTAATCCTTAAATTCTATAACATTTAAAATTACCATATAGTAAAAATCATTTATGGTATTCTTTTAACATCATCCTAACCCCTAAAGTTATCTAAACCATCCTTTGATACCAACTATAAGGACTTGGCCTTAAAAAATTACATAATCCTGAGTTTTAGAAAAGAACATACATTCTTACATAACGAGTATCTTTTCAAGTTTATAGTTTTAGGTAATTAGGACATAAAACATAGATAACATCTCATAACCATACATGTGGATACTATTAAAACAATATCCATTTTTTTAAAATATAAATATTTCCAAATAAAACGTAATTAATTTTTCAAATATTCATGAAATTTAAATTTTATTCCTTCTTTATATTACACATCCTTATAACCTGTGAAAAACATTTAAAAACTTGGGATGAGCACAAGAATCTCAGTAAGGGATATAAGGAAAGAATTTGTTAGTCAAGTGATAACATAAAAACTAATAAAACCCACTTCATAAAAACCTGTTAACATGGATAGAAACATGATGTAGTTTCCTTGGGACATATTTACCACATCAATATTACAATCACCCTTACACATGGAATAACCATTTGGTCAAATTCAACATTTGGAGTACCCAATGCATTGGAGAGATATAATGGGGATCACCCGTCATATCTTGAGCTATAATGGGATCACCCCAACATATCTTGAGCTATAATGGGTTCAACCCAACATAGATAATGTAAAGGAACATATCATAGTAATAAAGTATCTTAAAATTAGGAGAAACCACTCATTCCATATGCATATAAAAATAATCCTTTTGAAATTTATTAAAGAGAGTTTTAAAAGGATTTTAAAAGGAAAGTCCCTTAAAATAAAATTAGAGTGAGAATTAATATAGTGGAATAGATATGTGAATAAACTATAAATAAAAATATTTCAACATAATATAAACAAAAATTCATAACACTAATAATATTAATACCACATAATGAATAAAGAAGAAGGTTAACCCAAAGAATGGCAATTGGGTTAAGAATTACCTTACTTTGGGTTATTCTTACTTAAAATGTGTTTAAAACTCTTGTATAATGCTTAAAATAGTGTTATTAATATCTTAATGAAATATATTCATGTTTATAACACCTTATATAATCATTTTACAACATCATTTGACACATTTATTAGTAATATTTTGTTATTTACATTGTTTTAGGTGCGTTCTTTACATGGTTTCCATGATCAGTTCATGATGGATACTCTTGTCGATTGGAAGTGAAACTTCAGAATTGTAATGGAATGGTATTTAAATATTTATATAACCATAAATTATACCATTTATCATTTTTAATTATTACATGAGGATGATTCATAAGTTAAAACATTATTGATATTTTTTAGGTCATTTTAGAGATTCTTCGATCGTAATGAACTCATTTTGTTTTATAAATTAATAACATGTGTACAAAATGATCCCCGAACCTTATATAAGTTATAATACATAAATTATAATCTTATTCAACCATAAAAATTGTTTCATGTCCAGTCTCGAAGGAAGTAAAAGAAATTGAAATCACATCATCCACGATGTCGGTAAATCGACGCATCACAGACGATGTTTTTATTTCTTGAATAAGTGGGAGAGGAGAAGAAGTTTAATGATAAATCTTAAATAAAAATTATGAAATACATAATATTTAAGATAATATATCATTCATTACTCTTTAATAAGGTTATGTGAGTAAATAATAAGAAAATAAAGGAACTCAAAATAAAAGAAAAGTTGAGAAATCCCTTATGAAAATTCGACAGGCTAACAACATCCTTAAAAATCCACAAAATATTTCGATGAGAGAAAAGGGTATATAATCATTATTAAATAATATGGAAATTAAGGGGTATATGTAATTAAATATCCCAACATAATCTGATTTAAATTAAAATATAATAACATAATAAGAGTGCTTGAAAAAGAGAGAGATTTTGAGACGAAAATTCTATAGCATAATGACTATGTAATATAGTTTTGGAAAACATTAAAAAGAGAGGGGATAGGGGTCAGCCATAAATAAATTAATCACAATAAAATATAGATATAGAATAAAATGGAAATAATAATATGGTATGGAAACTTTAAATTTATACCACATAAAAGAGAACTTGAATGGAAAAAAGAGAAGTTGAGAATTCTCTTACCTTGTAGAGTAACTCCTAAGAATTGAAGGTTGGGACCTTGGGGGATTTAGGAAAACTTTAGGGTACTAATAGTGTGGTAATAAGACCACATATTAATTGAGGAGTAATTTAGAATGAATGGAATGAAGGAATGGGTTGATATTTATAGCAAAAGCGAGGGAATATTTTATTAATTTCCAAGGGACACCTTATTAGTGATATTTGCAAAACCATGGGGTCGCCCATGGTATTGGACACTTGGGAAACCTCATAATATATTTTATTCCTCAAGAGTCTACCAGCATTATTAAATCATTATTACATCAATAATGCTGTCATTAAACTTATCGAAAACTCGAAACTATATTTTTACTATTCACCAAAAATTCAACTGTTTCAGAAAAATCCCAAAAATTCACCCTAACCATTTTTCAATGTGTATAATTAAAAAATGAACTCCATTTTTTGAAAATAATTTTCTAAATATTATTAATTTAATTTTTAAATAAACTCCTAACTTATTCAAAAATAACAATTTTAAATCCATTACTCATTTTTAACACCTTGAAAAATTAATCAACATCTCATTATCTTATAACCTTAAGAAAATAAAATAATCATACAATTTACTATTCATTAGGGTCATATTACTATTCATAAGGGAAGGTTACTATTCACCAAAAACCAAGTTGGTTCCATCAGACTCCAAATAACTTATTGATCACAATTGTAGATGACCATTTTTCAAAATTAAAAACATAGAAGTTGCAAAATTATGTTTAAAGTATAGTTATAAATATCTACTTAAAAAAAGTTTAATGCATTTAATTTTTTTTAAAACCTTGGGGTGTTACAAATATAGTACAAAAACCATATCGTATGACTTATACATGGTGCTTCCTTTGATTATATGGGAAGAAAAATGTTTATCCTATATAGGATATCATTAAATGAAAGGTTACCTAAGATATAACGCGAGGGAGTATCATGTATGATATACATAATAAGGTCGAGGAATTAACTCATATATTATAATGCATGAGCTAATGCATGTGTATAAATTCCTGAGGAGTGTCTCAAGGGTTTTATAATAACCCACTTCCATGTGATAGAAGTGTGTGTATGGATGGTTAAACCCATGGATGAAACTCCATAATCTTGTCCCTCTCATATTATACCTTATTTATGCTCAAGGCACTAGAATTCCATTAAGGTTAGAAGAATCCCACCCACATGATGGATGATTAAGGTGCAACCAATATATACCTCTGGAGGTGGGAGTCCTATGGATGCCACTTATGTGATCATCATCAAAAATGTTTGTAGGTGATACAGTGGCTCTTTAGTGTAATGTACACACAATTTATAAAATTTATTTACTTCTAGTTTTGTAAGTTTTCATATTTTTATGCATAAAGATCTTGGGTTTAGGATTTCAATCAATTTATTTGCTTTTATTAAGTGTTATTAGACCCCATCAAATCCCAACAATGAAACTAGAGCTTCCCATGTTCTTAGATTTGTAAAATCATATATGAAATGGATAATATCACAATCATATTTTATATTTCTTTCCATTCATTGAATATGATTGGTAGACTTGTACCGTGAGCATTATATAATGATATATGATATAAGATACCGTAAGCTGTGATATATTTTAAATCCATGGTTTTCCCCTGGTTATAGAGTATGAATCCCTCCCATCATAGAATACGATTTCCTGTTCCATATATGATAAGAGAGATTTTTCATGAATTTCACTTTAATATATTTTTTATTTTCTTAATAATTCAGTATAGTGTGCATCTTAGGGTCCATCTCAAGGAGGTCTCTCACATGAACCATTATTCTATTTTCACTATTATAATATAAAGTATACTAAATTAATATGTACTAATATAACATGGGGTTTTATAAAATGTGGATGATATATATATATATATATATATATGAAAATGAAGAAACAAACATGCTGATAGAATTTAGTTAGTAAGAAAGAAGTTTTCATCCTTAGGAGTTTACAACAATTTGGATCATAGCTAAATGAAGATTAAATTTATCTGGTTCTATCTCTCAATGAATAGTTCACAATCACTTATCATTCACCCTATTTCTCAAATTGTATCTCTTTACATTGAAATCTATATATGCATGAGTGACCTCACCTACAATAATGCCCAAGAAAAACTCTATCATATGAACTACTTAATATCAAATGGAAGGAATATAGATGTGACAAAGGAAGGATATAAATCACTAGGTAAAAGAGGAAATCACACATCCTAATAAATTTTACTATCGATCTAAGCCTTATATTGATAAAAACTATAAATAATAAAAAATCACATCAAACTCAAGGAATCCACTGCTCCCTCCCTTAAAAAGTGGTGAGGTTAGTTCTTAATTATCATAGAGTTGAGAAGGGCATAGTGGAAGAACAGAAAATAGAAAAAAAGAGAGAATAATAGAAATAAAAAGTCTAAAATATATTAAATTTATAAAAAAATATTACATCAGTAAAATATTAATTAGGAAATGAAAAATGACTAACTAAATGGACAACTATTTGAAATGGAGAGGATATGACTTTTTATAGGCAAGAGAGTGGCTATATTTTTATTCAATTTTGACTTCAAAAATATTACGTATGGTTGGGGTAGTAAATAGTTTATGAAAAGTTTTCTTCTTTAAAATTTTTATTCTTTTTCTCATCTATTGAAACAATAAATATAAACTTATTTTTCTATGTGTAGATAAAGTTATGATATATTTAATCCAAAAAATTATTATGGCCTAGAGATTGTTCATGTTCTAATGCTTTGATTTCCTATGTCATTATGTCCACAAAAGAGCCTGAATCTCATATAGCTATAGAAATTAAAAATATTAATTTACATGTTATTTTTATCCCTTAAAATTTTGATCTCAAATTTTTATATAATTTATGAGATGTGGTTCCATCTTTGAAAGTCTTCAGAACTATGAATAGATTCCAAAGTTAGACTTGCATGCTACTTTGGGCCTCCTAATATTAGATTGAACTCAAAATTTAGTTGAATGAAATATATCCCAAAAATCCTAGAATTCTTCAAAAAAGAAATTTCAAAATTTAGATTAGTGTAGAAAAATTTATTTTGGAATTAAAACATGTATCTATAAAAGCAAAAAATTGAGAATTAAGGAATTTTAACAATTAAGATCAATTTATAACTAAAAAATAAAAAATTGAAAATTACCTATAAAATAGAAATTTGGTTGGATTAAAGCATTGAAATTCAAAGTAAAATTATTGAAAATATTTTATCTATCAATTCCTCCACACTTAAACACCGCACTTATAAAAAATAACCTATATTATGGTTAAACAAACTTCCCAAGGTATTAATGAAAATAATACCCAATTACCACATTAAATAAAAATATCATTCCTAATACATGGATTTAAAATTTATTAACTCATATATAATCATTAAATTTAATTCAATATCATGTTAATCCTCATGTTCATTTCATACCTACCTCCTCAAAAAAATATTTCCCTCTTCACTCAAGATTTTTGATATGTGGAGTTTTTCTCATTCTCAAGAACACGTGTGATATCCACATGCTTTCTATATTCCTAGTATCTATTCTTTATAGATTCATAAATGTGTCAATAATGAGTGATTTTACATAATTTATTTTTTGTATGAGGCTTGGAAAGTTTTAAATGTAAACATATCAGAGGAAGAATGAGGAGGGATAGACTCTAAAGTGAAGTAAATGCATGAAAATATTTTTTCTCAAGAATGGTGTGCTCCTTAATCAGCTCTAAAATGAATCACCTCCACATAACTATTTTTTTTTCTTTCTTGGGTAGTCCAAATTTGACAATTTCAACAATAAAAAAATATTTCTTTCCTCTTACCCTCATTTTGTAGCTTCATTTCCTTAAATTTATTAGAAATTTCAGCTCAATTTTTTAAGGGGAAGAGAGGAATTTGATCTTAAAATTGTGGTGTGAAATCATAAACCATATTTTTAATGATATTTTGGTTTACCTTATATATTCTCAACACAAGTTTTTATTCCTAAATTAGTATCAAATATGTAAGTACTTTTAATGCAAGTTCAAAAAAATTCTTCAAATAATCACAACATAACCAAAATTCCCCCAGACTTGAGTTCAACAACAATCATGCATTTAAATTCTAAAAAAGGATAAAAAGAGACAAATGTCTGTTAATTTTTATACTTAAAAAAATAATTTCATGGATACCAGGGTATTAAAAAAGTTCAAATGTATAGGAAGTCCAAAATAGGTGTTAAATATAAAATGAGGCTTTCAAAATGGTGCCTCAATCACACTTAACACATGAAATCTAGAAGATTTGAAAAAGAAAAAAATATAAAGTTCCGAGTCACATAACATGTCTCAATACTCTTAAGAAAATGAAAAATGTGAATAATATGTTAAAAGGGTTTAGAAACCCCTCGAGTTGGGCAAGAGTTTCAATTTGGATAGTACTAGTGCACATGAGTATCACAATCAATAAATTTTACTTAAATGAAAAGATTAGAAAAAATATATATTCAATAATCATTTAAATCATAAAATATTTAGATAAATAAATTTTACAAAAATACCATGATGGTTTGGATTTATCAAAGTATTCAATTTAGCTCAAGAATCCCAAAAACACACCAAAAATAAATAAACATAAAGAAAAACATGAAAAAATAAATAATAAAAAGGGAAACACACACAAAAATCATAAAAATAGATTGGACCCCCTAAAAATTAGGATTTAACTACCCTTAATTTAATCTCAACAAAATAAAAAGTTATGGGTAGAAAAATCAAAGAGAAAGAAAGACACAACCTAAGATTATTTTTTATTGGAAACCTAGAGTTAATATCATAGATACTGCCACTTTAGACATAGAAAGTAATAAAAAAATGGAAATAAAAATAAATAAAAATAAAGAGAAGTGAAAATAAAAGGGAAAAATCTTGGTTTATACCTCTAAGAATATTGGTTTTTAATACACCTAGTCAGACAATTGCTGTTGGTCATCCCTAATCTGAAGGTGGGTGTAGTTTCTTTCTCAAGAACTGCCAAACTATTTCCCTTCCAATTTACATCTCTTGAGTCTGGTTATAGAGAAACCCATGGATAGAGTATAAAAATTCCATCCCTATTGTAATGTAGTATGACTCATACGGTAGGGGAAGGAAAAAATAATTGGTCCTCCTCCTTTGCTTCAGGAATAAATTATTTTTCCTCTTTAACATTAAATTCATCTAGGTCCTACTCATTTGAAGCCACAACATCCTTAATTTTAGTAAGGGAAAATATAGTGATAATTTCGTTTTTAAGTTAATTAAAGAAAAATGAATTAATATAGAAATATTCTACTTCAAGTAAAATAGACCGAGAGTTGGTTTATTCATTAAAATACACTAAGAATTTTTCATTTTCTCCATCAAAAAATTATTCAATCAAATTAGGGAGATTCAGTTATTCCTCATCAGGTGTATCTTTTTCTTAGTCATCTTACAAGGTATTACAAGTGGTGGATGAATTTGAAAAAGTTAAGAAAGTGGAGTTAATGATCAATTTAGTTTTAAAAAAATTAATGGAAATTAAGTACGAGAAAGAATTGAATCCATGATTTTTCTTGAATTCTAATTATTTTTTATTGTAAAATGCCTCTTAGAGATGGGTTTTAGTTAATGGAATTTGGTAGTTAGGATCCTCCATAATTTCTTAAAATTCAACCACTTAGGTGGTTTATTCTTCCAAGTCAAGTTTAAGATATAGTGATATTGATTATTCTTTTTCAGATATGGGAAGATCATGTTGTAGGTTACCTTCTACAAAGTGATTCTAATACTCTTTCAAAAACATTTGATCTCTCATAAGTTAATCAAAATGGATTTTTGTTTTAGGAATCTCCTCTAACCAAGGCTAAGTGGAGGCTGATGTAAGTGATTCCATAAATATCTCATTCTCACCCTTCTTAGGTTCTTTAATGTAAAAAATAGATAGGGAAATATCTTCTTCCACTATTTTTGGTTCAGGTTCAGGTTTGGGTTACTATAGATGCTCCTCCTAAGATACATAGATGAATTCAGCTATTTGGATCTTCATGATATAATCTTCTCTAATTTATTAAAACTAATATTTTATTTTAATTTATTTTTCTTCTTATTATCATTTCACCTAAGATTAGTTATTCCTCAAAGAATAATTGAAATTTTAATACATCATAGACAAGGATATTTTTATTTAGTTTTTTAAATTTATGTTTTTTGAAAAACATTGTATGAAAGTGTTATGCCTCCTTGAAAATGTAACCAAATTGATAAAATATATATTTCTTGAATCCCACTTCAATATATTTATTATTTTCCTAAGAATTAAATATATTGCACACCCTAGATTCAATCTCGTGGAGGCCGCTCACACACACTATTCTTCTATTGTTACTATTATATTCTAAAATATAATAAAATAATATGCACTAATATAATTTGGGGGGGGGGTTATAAAATGTATATGATATATATATATATATATATTAAAATGCAAAAAATTAACATAAAAACATAATTTATTTAGTAAGAAAGAAGTTATTTTCCTTAGGATTTTACAACAATTCCAATCACAGTTTAATGAAGATTAAATTTCTATGGTTCTCTCTCTTAGTGAATAGTTCACAATCGCTCACTATTCACCCTATTGATTGAATTTTATCACCCTACACTGAGATCTCTGTATGAAAGAGTGACCTCTTCCAAAATAATACCTAATCCAAACTCCATCATATGAATGAATCAAGTATCAAAGGGAAGGAATATAGATGAGCAAAGAGGAATGACAAAAATCAATAGAGAAAAAGAGGAAATAACACATCCCAATAAATTTAACCACAAATATTGATAAAAAACTAGTTTTTTGAATATTTTATTGATAATAAATGATATAATTTCCCCACATTGTGATAAATAAGTTTATTTATAAAATATTTGGGATTTGATCATTCATTTGAAAATTTGGTGAAAATTCCAGTTTTACCCTTTATAGCGCATTGTAGTATTTCAAAGATAAATATTTTTATATTTATTATTTGAATTTGAAATTTTTTAACAGTGTTTCTAACTTAATTTTATACAACCTTAATTCATGACACTATAGCTGATAAGTGCATTTGGATGGAGTAAATGGGACATTAAGACAATGGTGGGCTGGACTCGGCAGAATGGACATGGGTTCTGTATTCGGGCCATATCTTCTACATCCGGTCTTGTATTGAGCCCAAAGTTTGAGGAAAGCTCGGGGACATGATTAGGAACAAATAATCATTCTGGAAGGAAGGTCAATTCACGCGTTTTCGAGGTCAACTAGTCGGTTCAACTTGGAATAAAATATTTGGACGAGTTTTTCATTTCACACTTAAAAAGTTATGTATCCCTAGCCCTCACAAACTCTATTTAAAGGGGGTTTTAATTCTTTGAGAGGGCTGGTAGAAAATTTGGGAAGGTTTGGACGAAAGGGTGTCTCTTTGGAGCCCCTCACAACTCTTGGAAGAAGTAATCCTTTGTGCAAACTTCTCTTCCAAAAAGGCTCTCCTCTCTCACCTCTTCTTTGTATTTCTTTTATTTCATGTTTGTTTCTTGAATTTTTCTTCAAATAATATTCTGTTTTATTACCTTTTATTCTTATATTAATATTATTAATTGGTTTGGAATCAAGAGTGGAGACAATATTGGGTTATACCCTTTCAATTCTTTTCTTATGCAAAACGTCTCCACAATGACTACACCGCCTATGGAAGAGTAGTTCTTTTTAGTAATCGGTCGACCTCTCAACTTATTCATTCATTTATTTTGAATCAATGATCTACTGTAATTCACTAAACATGATCCATTAATTGAGTTTTTAATTTAAATGAAACTAAGCAAGCAATTGAATAGTTAACACAAAACACACGAGGTCGGGAATTGTGTGAACTGTGAGAGCGCAACCTTAACCGGTAATTCAAAACCACACGGGATCAATTTGTAGAGTTCAAATATAATCCCTAAACTCAATTAATCCTCATTTCCAGAGTGGTTATGTGCCTTAATTTACCACTAACCATAAGCTAATCTTAGAAAATCAATCAAATCAGGGTGTTTCGATTGCATGTTCCGAAGTTAGCCTAAGGTTAAATTCACTTCATCTTCGTGGTAAAGTTAATTCTTGTAGGGTTCGGGATTTAACAAATTAAGGGATCATAATTAAGTGAATATTAATTTAAATGATAATTATTAATAAATGATTGAAGAGGTAGAGTTAGATCGATTATGCCTTTTAAAATAGATTTCTAAAAAACATCTTCTTGTTGTGTCATTCTAATCGAAACTTCATTTCAAAATTAAAAACAAAAAAAATGCAATCTTCTTCCAGCAAACTTCTTCTAGATTTATAAACTACAAAAAACCAACCCCATAATTTCAAGTAGTGTTTTTATTCCTTTTTATTTTGTTTCTATAATACCTCTGAAAAGTTGTTTTAATTCACTTCCTCCTTTGAGAGACGACCTTGGTCAGCCACTCTGCTGCACCTAAGTACCCAAAAATCACACTAATCATTTGAGGGCGCCCACGACAGCGCTCTATCAAATTTCCACCGTTGCCGGGGAGGCAAGTAATTATTTAAACCAATTATAGGTATTTATTTTATTTTACATTTTATTCTCTTCCTCTTTCTTCCTTCTTTACCCAATCTGATTTTTCTTCTTCTTCTTTTATTTTCTTCTACTTTTTTTTGGACCATCAAATCAAACTTCTCATTTTTATTTTACTATGGTCCACTTTCTTTATTTTCATTTTTATTTGATCTATGACACAAACTAATCCCGAAGATCTCTTAGATCTTGACCCTGAGATTGAACGTAGCCTTAGGGCATGAATCAAACATTCTTAATCCACGTGAAGTTTCAATATTCAACCAGTTGGTGAATTCCTCTCTTCTGGAAACATTGAAATTGGAAGCAATTCAAATTCAAACATAAAAGAAGAACCAATGGCTGAAAACAATGGAAATGAATTTAATAGAACCATTCGATAATTGGTTGCACTTGATATTAACTATCAACCAAATTGTATTGCATACCCAAATCTCGAATCGGACTTTGAACTAAAATCTGGGTTAATTCACTTACTTCCAAAGTTTCATGGCCTCTCTGGCGAGGATCCCAATAAACATTTGAAATAATTTAATGTAGTTTGATCAACCCTTAAACCAAGAAATGTTTCTGAAGATCAAATCAAATTAAGAGCATTCCCATTCTCACTTGATGGAGCTGCAAAAGACTGGATGTATTATTTACAACCCGAAGATGTAACTTTTTGGAACGATTTGAAACGTCTTTTCTTGAAGAGATTTTTTCCATCATCAAAGACCACTTCCATTCGAAAGGAGATATCGGGGATCAAGCAAGCACAAGGGGAGTCAATGTATGAGTACTGGGAGCGATTCAAGAAGTTGTGTGCAAGCTGTCCGCATCACCAAATCAGTGAGAAACTCCTCATTCAGTACTTCTATGAAGGACTCACACCCCTGGAGAGGAGCATGGTGGATGCTGCAGCTGGAGGAGAATTGGTGGACAAGACACCAGAAGCCGCACGTGCATTGATCGACAAGATGGCCCAAAACTCCCAACAATTTGGTGATCGAGGTACACCACATATCAGGGGAGTACATCAGGTAAGTCCTTCTTCTCTTGAGAGTCATTTGATTGATACCAAGTTAGAAGAATTGACAACTATGGTGAGGCAAATTGCTTTGGTACAAAAGACATCTCTACCCCCTCCTTCAAGGCCTTGTGGCATTTTCACTGAGACAATCCACCCAACTGACTATTGCCCACAACTACAAGAGACAGAGGATTGCGCAGCAGTATTCCCAGGGAGACCATTTCAGCAGAAACAACAACCATATCCCCAAAAGAAGTTTGATTCATTTGCTCCAACATACAACCAAGGGTGGAAAGATCAACCGGACATGAGGTATGTCTCTGGACAACAACAAAGGCCACCCTTTCAACAAAACTTCCAGCAGCCTCCGCCTTACCAGCAGGGTTTCCAAAAACCCCAAAGGAGATTTGAAGCTCAAACATCAACAAGCCAACAACAAGGGAATCCCCCACCCAAGGTAGATTCTAACAATGATGACCTTTTGAAGCAAATTGTTCTTAATCAACAGAATAAGCTGAAGAGTCAAAGTTCGGAGCTGAGGGAGTTAAAGACTCAAATGAGCCAGATTGCCACCGCCCTCCATGAACTTGTAAGTAAGAATTCCGGAAATCTACCTTCCCAAACCACTCAAAATACAAAGGGGAATGTTAGTGCCATCACATTGAGAAGTGGGAAGCAAATGAACGATACATCTGTACCCACCATTCCACCTATATTCACCTCAACTCCAGAGAAGCCGCATTCCATACCAACTGATGAGCAATCCAAGGAGAAAGATAAAGGTAAGAAAAAGATTGATGATGTTCCTCCTAAACCCCTTCCTTTTCCAAACAGGGTTGTTCAAACCAAGAATATGGCTGAAGAAGCAACGCAAAAGGAGGTTTTGGACACATTCAAGCGTGTGGAGATCAACATTCCTCTACTTGAAGCCATTAAGAAAATTCCAAGGTATGCCAAATTCTTAAAAGAACTCTGCACCAATCGAAGAGGGCTCAAGGGAAATGAGAGGATCAACCTTGGAAGGAATGTATCAGCACTCATCACACCAACTCTAGCAATGCCAATAAAGTGCAAGGATTCAAGGACATTCACCATCCCATGTACCATAGGGGAGTTGCACTTCTCTAATGATCTTTGTGATTTAGGAGCTTCAATAAATGTGATGCCTCACTTTGTATTCTCTTCCATGCAGGTTGGTGAGTTGAAGCCAACAAGAGTAGTGGTGCAGTTGGTGAATAGAGCTACGACATATCCAGCGGGAGTCCTTGAGGATGTACTTGTCCGGGTAAGAGACATGATCTTTCCAGCAGACTTCTATGTGCTTAACATGGAGGAAAATCAGGTAAGTTCTCATGCCCCCATTATCTTAGGTAGACCCTTCCTCAAAACTGCAAAAACTATCATAAATGTCAATGAGGGTACACTTTCCATGGAGTTTGGAGATGAAGTTGTGATATTTAATGTTATGGATTCCATGAAGTACCCCTCATAGGATCACTCTGCATTTGTTATCTCCCATTTTGAACCACCAAATAAAAAATCCATGGAATTTGATTGTCCTATGCTTAGGGAGATTATGAATATTGGTTCGAGTTTGATGTCTAAGACCACTTTCACACATGTTGCTGATACACAATCCTCTCTAAGATTTGATTTTTAAATGGATTCATATTCTGATCTTGATCATGTGAACTCTGATTATGACATGGCTGTTGAGTATGCTGATGGATTTGATGATTTATTCTTTGATTTTGATGATTTCTATTCTGATACTGATGCTCTTTGTGCACATATTTCAGTTCCTTCAATGTCTCCATCCATACTACACCCTCCTTCATTAGAACTCAAGCCATTTCGACCAAATCTAAAATACTGATACTTGTTGAGTGGTGAGAGATTACCTGTTATCATTACTAACAATCTCCCTTTTGAACATGAAGAAAAACTTTTGAATCTTTTGAGGGAGAACATCAGGGCGATTGGGTGGACCTTGGCTGACATATCAGGTATTAGCCCCTCCATTTGCATGCATAGGATTATCTTGGAGGATGGGGCTAAACTGGTGAGACAACCACAAAGGAGACTCAATCCCACCCTCCTGGAAGTTGTTAAAAAAGAAGTTGAGAAATTGCTCGAGGCAGGTATAATATTCCCCATTTTAGATTCTCAGTGGGTAAGTCCTATTCAGGTTGTGCCTAAGAAAAGTGGTGTTACTGTTGTTAAAAATGAGAAAGATGAGTTAGTTCCAATGAGGGTGCAAAACAGTTGGCGTCTGTGTATTGATTATAGGAAACTAAATCATTCCACTCACAAGGACCATTTCTCCCTCCCGTTTATTGATCAGATGCTTGAGAGACTAGCTGGGAAGACACACTATTGTTTCTTGGATGGATTTTCTGGATATTTTCAGGTTCCTATAGCTCCGGAGGACCAGGAGAAGACGACATTCACCTGCCCATTCGGTACCTTTGCTTACCGGAGTATGCCATTTGGACTTTGCAACGCCCCAAGTACCTTCCAGAGATGCATGGTGAGTATTTTTTCTGATTTTATTGAGACCTGCATGGAGGTATTTATGGATGATTTTACAGTGTATGGGTCTTCATTTGATGAATGTCTAATTAGTTTGGGAAAGGTGTTGAATCGTTGTATTGAGAAAAATCTGGTCCTGAACTTTGAAAAGTGTCATTTCATGGTAGAGCATGGAATTGTCTTAGGGTATGTAGTGTCAAAACATGGGATAGAGGTTGATAGATCTAAGGTAGACATTATTTCATCCTTACCCTATCCTTCATGTGTGCGTGATGTTAGATCTTTCCTAGGGCATGCTGGATTTTATCGACGCTTCATCAGATATTTTAGTAAGATTCCTCTACCCTTATCTCGATTTCTTCAAAAAGATATTGACTTCAATTTTGATGATTCATGAAGGGTATCATTTGATGAGCTAAAGAAGTGTCTGACCACTCCACTGATCATACAGCCCCCACGGTGGGACCTTCCATTTGAGCTTATGTGTGACGCCTCCAACTTCGCGGTTGGAGAAGTCTTATCTCAGAGGGTGGAAGGACGTTCACATGTGATTGCCTATGCATCAAGGACATTGGATTCAGCCCAATAAAACTACACAACCACAGAAAAGGAGTTTCTGGCTGTCATATTTGCTTTAGATAAATTCCGTTCATATTTATTGGGCTCTAAAGTGGTTGTTTTTTCTGACCATGTAGCTTTGAGGTACCTCCTGAAGAAGCCATATGCAAAGCCACGACTTATCCATTGGATGCTCCTTCTTCAATTGACATCGAGATAAAGGATAAGAAGGGATCAGAGAATTTGGTAGCAGACCACATGAGTCGTCTTACTCACACACTAGAGGATGAAACCTTGGACCAGGTACCACTTCGGGACACTTTCCCCAATGATCATATCTATACCATCTCAGGTACGCATCCTTGGTATGCTGATTTAGATAATTACATTTTTTCCTCTGAAATCCCTGCAAACTTAAAGAAACATCAAGTCCAAAAATTAAAGAGTGAGTCAAGATTTTATGTTTGGGATGATCCTTACCTCTGGCGCATGTGTAGTGACCAAGTCATTAGGAGGTGTGTTCCCGATCATGAGTTTGAGTCTGTTTTGCATTTTTGTCATACACTTGCTTGTGGTGGACACTTTGGACCCCAAAGGACAGCTAGTAAGGTTTTGGACTCTGGATTATATTGGCCTAGCTTGTTCCATGATGCCCATGTGTTTTGTAAGTCATGATCTCATTGCCAACACATTGGGAATATTTCTAGGAGACATGAGATGCCCCAACAACCCATACTATTCTGTGAGATTTTTGATGTGTGGGGCATTGATTTTATGGGTCCTTTTCCAAGTTCATATGGTTTCATGTATATTTTGGTTGCTGTTGATTATGTGAGTAAATGGGTGGAGGCCAAGGCCACCAGGACTGAATATTCTCATGTTGTTGTGGACTTTGTCAAAGCACATTTTTTTGCAGGTTTGGAGTACCAAAGGCCATCATCAGTGACCAAGGGACACACTTTTGCAATATGAATTTTTCTTCCCTCCTTCGGAAGTATGGGGTGACACACAAAACATCAACACCATACCACCCCCAAACAAATGGCCAGGCTGAGGTTTCAAATCGTGAGCTGAAACAAATATTAGAGAAAACCGTGCAGACAAATAGGAAGGATTGGAGAAAGCGCTTGGATGATGCATTGTGGGCTTATAGGACAGCATACAAGACACCCATTGGTATGTCCCCATTTAGGATTGTTTTTGGGAAAGCATTTCATCTCCCAGTGGAAGTCGAGCATCAGGCATATTGGGCTATAAATAAATGCAACATGGATTTGGCCCAAGCTGGAATTCAAAGGAAGTTGCAAATTCAAGAGCTTGAGGAGATTAGACTGTCATCATATGAGAACTCAAGGCTCTACAAGGAAAGATCAAAAGTATCTCATGACAAAATGATCCAACAAAGGGAGTTTCATGTTGGAGAGAAAGTCCTTCTCTACAGTTCATGACTGAAGCTGATGCCTGGTAAGTTGCGTTCCAGATGGTTAGGTCCTTATATTGTATCTAATGTTTTTCCTTATGGTGCAGTGAAGATCACACAAGAGGACCCTGGAAGGATATTTACAGTCAATGGGAAACGTTTGAAGATATACATTGAGGGACTTCCTACTAATGCAGTGGATTTTATCACACTGCATGACCCCATCATCGCTTGATCACATCAGGCTATTCCTAACCCTTTCACTTTTATATTATTTTTCCTATTTAAAAATTCTACATTTCATGTGCATATATCATCTCATAAGTTCACATTGGGGACAATGCAATATTTTAAGTGTGGGGGAGGGAACCTTTTAGTTTAGTAATTTCAATTGTTTTCCTGTTTTTAAAAAAAAAACCAAAAATAAATTATGTGTTTTTCAAATTTTGTGTGTTTATTTTTTTTCAATTTTCTTTGTGTTTTTGAAATTTTTGAGCTGAAATGATTCTCATCACAATTTTAAAAATGCATATCAATGAGTGAAACAATTTATCCCTTGAAACTAAGCTTAATTGAATGCTGAAAATGACTTTGTTTCAAGTTCAAATATTTAGTAATTTCATGGAAAGTACACTGAATTTTGAATCCCATGCCACATCTCACTGTCTTTATATTTGAAATCACTTTCCTGTGAGGCTTATAAACCATTATTTTCATATTCTTTACATTCACCTCACTTCTTGAGAGAACCAAACCATGCTTGATTTAACCAGAATTTGATCTATTCCTGTCAAAACTTGAGGGTTTGAGGTACATATGTTTAAATGATTGAGGCATTTGTTTGGTATTAAAGCCCCTATTTCAAATAATCATTTTTTATAATGGCCTAACTTGAACATTTAATCCTTTTAGCCCTTATAATCCATGCACATACTGTTAGGTTAGCCACATCACAAGCCAATTTTCCCTATCCAACCAACTCTTGAAGTGAAATTGCATAATCTAGTTGAGCTTAAGTGTGGGGGAATCTATCTTGTGTTGTGCCAACACATTCTGTGATACTTTGGGTGGAAAATTAAATTCTGAAGAGATGTGTTTTCTACTGAAGAAATTCATTATATTGAAAGTTGTGCCTTTTCTGGAGCTTTCATGACAAGTGAAGTTGTGCCTTTTCTGGAGCTTCTAATTGAGGTGGAAAGCTGTTCCCATCTGGAGCTTTCAAGAAAATCATGTTTGAGAAGATTGAAATTTTTGATGCTGAAATAATGAATGGTGTAAACCTTTCATGACTTTTCATGACGATGGAGCTGAATTGATACTATGTGGATTGAGGAGAAGACCATATTTAAGTGAAAATTAGATTAATGCAATTTTGCTTCAAAAAGAGTCAAGCCCTCCTCATTCAGCCTCAGAGTTTTTCACATCTTAATCCTACCAACCGAAAGCCACAGAACAACCCTGAAAATTCCTCATGATAAACATATGTTCTTGACTCACATCGGGTGACGATGTAGGAATTTATCAAGCCTATGGTGACCCTTTTATGAGTTTGGATGAGAAAGACATTGCAAAAAAAATTGATATTTGAGTGATGAGAGAAAATTCAAGCGAGGTAAGTGTTTTGTGTAGGGGAGGATAAATGAAGTGGAAATATATTGAATGATATAAATAGAGAACTTGAAATAAGGTTTTTTATGAGTCATGATATCTTTTGATTCTTGGTGTGAAATTGATTGATCTCAAGGATATGTGTTTTAAAATTGGTTTTGATTTGATATTGATGTTTACTTAATATGAGATTTTGCTCAGGAGTGAAAAATGGTAAGTGTGGGGGAGTTGATAAAACACTATTTTGTTGAATATTTTATTGATAATAAATGATATAATTTCCCCACATTGTGCTAAATATGTTTATTTATAAAATATTTGGGATTTGATCATTCATTTGAAAATTTGGTGAAAATTCTAGTTTTACCCTTTATAGTGCATTGTAGTATTTCAAAGATAAATATTTTTATATTTATTATTTGAATTTGAAATTTTGTAACAGTGTTTCTAACTTAATTTTCTACAACTTTTATTCAGGACACTAGAGTTGATAAGTGCATTTGGATGGACTAAATGAGACATTAAGAAAATGGTGGGCTGGACTCGGCAGGATGGACATGGGTTCTATATTTGGACCATATCTTCTACATACGGGATTTTATTGAGCCCAAATTTTGAGAAAAGTTCGGGGACATGATTTTTCACAAATCTTCCTTATGGAATGCTGGTCAATTCACGCGTTTTAAAGGTCAACTAGGCGGTGCAACGTGAAATAAAATATTTGGCCGAGTTTTTCATTTCACACTTAAAAAGTTATGTATCCCTAGCCCTCAAAAACTCTATTTAATGGGGGTTTTACTTCTTTGAGAGGACTGTTCAAGGATTTGGGAAGGTGTGTCCGAAAGGGTGTCTCTTGGGATCCCCTAACAAATCTTGTAATAAGTAAGCCTTTGTGCAAACTTCTCTTCCAAAAAGGCTCTCCTCTCTCACCTCTTCTTTGTATTTCTTTTATTTCATGTTTGTTTTTGAATTTTTCTTCAAATAATATTCTATGTTCTTCCCTTTTCTTCTTATATTAATATTCTTAATTGGGTTGGAATCAAGAGTGGAGACAAGATTGGGTTATACCCTTTCAATCCTTTGCTTATGCAAAACGTCTCCATGATGACTACACCGCCCATGGAAGAGTAGTTCTTTTTAGTAATCGGTCGACCTCTCACCTTCTTCATTCATTTATTTTGAATCAATGATCTACTGTAATTCACTAAACATGATCCATTAATTTAGTTTTTAATTTAAATGAAACGAATCAATCAATTGAATAGTTAACACAAAACACGCGAGGTCGGGAATTGTGTGAACTGTGAGATCACAACCTTAACCGGTAATTCAAAACCACACGGGATCAATTTGTAGAGTTCAAATATAATCCCTAAACTCAATTAATCATCATTTCCAGAGTGGTTATGTGCCTTAATTTACCACTAACCATAATATAATCTTATAACATCAATCAAAGTAGGGTGTTGCGATTGCATGTTCCGAAGTTAGCCTAAGGTTAAATTCACTTCATCTTCATGGTAAAGTTAATTCTCGTAGGGTTCGGGATTTAACAAATTAAGGGATCATAATTAAGTGAATATTAATTTAAATGATAATGATTAATAAATGATTGAAGAGGTAGAGTTAGATCGATTACGCCTTTTAAAATAGATTTCTAAAAAAACATCTTCTTGTTGTGTCATTCTAATCGAAACTTCATTTCAAAATTAAAAACAAAAAAAAATGAAATCTTCTTCCAGCAAACTTCTTCTAGATTTATAAACTATAAACAACAACACCCATACTTTCAAGTAGTGTTTTTATTCCCTTTTATTTTGTTTCTAGAATACCTCTGAAAAGTTGTTTTAATTCACTTCCTCTTTTGAGAGACGACCTTAGTCAGCCACTCTGCTGCACCTAAGTACCCCAAAATCACACTAATCATTTGAGGGCACCCACGACAGCGCTCTATCAAATATCAACCTTAGATTGAGAAAAATAGGAATAATAAACTCACATTAAACTCAAGGTATCCATTGATCCCTCCCTTGAAAAATCAGCGAAGCTAGTTCTCCATTTTCATGGAATCGAGAAGGGAATAGTAGAAGAACACAAAATAGAAAAAAAGAGAGAATGAGATAAAGAATAATAAAAAAATATATTAAAAGTATAGAAAACTATTATAGCTATAAACATTAATTATAAAATGAAAAATTCTCAACTAAAGGTCTAACTATTTAGAAAGGGTGGTCATATTTCCCTATAATTTTGACCTATGAATGATTGCATGTGGTTTGGATAGTAAATGGATGAATTATGAAAAGTGTTATTCTTAAAAGTTGTTATTATTTGTATCCTATATATACCCACAAAATTTGAGCTTATTTTTACATGTTTATATAAATTTATGATTGATTTACTTTGAAAAATTATTCTAGACTAAATAATATTCATATTACAATACTTGATCCTATGCCATTATAACCTTTAAAGGACCTGAATCTCATGTAGCCATGAAAATTAAAATTTTTTCCTTTATATTTTATTTTTCAAACTTAAAAATTTCATCTTAGTTGTTTATGTAATTTATGATATGTGGGACTATCATTGAAAGTTTCTAGAACTATGCATAATTTCCAAGGTCCAACTTGTATGCTTCTTTTGGGTTTGCTAATGTTATATTAAACTCAAGGTCTAGTTGAATGAAATATAGCCCAAAAATCCTATAATACTTAAAAAATGAATTTATTTTTTTTGATTTGTATAGAAAAATTTATGTTTGAATTAGAAAAATTTATTTATAGCAATTAAAAATCGAGAATTAGATTATTTTTACAATTAAGAACATTTTGTAAATGAAACCTAAAAATTTGACAACTACCCATAAAATAATAATTTAGTAGGATTAAAACAATGAAATTCAAAGTAAAATCATTAAAAATATTTACTTTGTTAGTATACCCAAAAATTGACCATCATATATTAAGAATGATACGATGCATATCATTAAATATGATATACTATATTACAAGTAACAAGAATAATTTCAGTCATAAAATACAATTATTAGCATGTTGTGGGTTTTTTATATTCTATTACATGATTATTAATCATAATGTATGACTGACAGCTTATATAGTTGTGCATTGTCACTCATAATCCATGATTCCTCTGAATTGTAGAATTCAATTGGATGAGAAACATTTAATATTGAATATTACTTAATATTAAATGTTAAAATTAAATAAATGATATAAAAATACATGGAATACCTTATAGAATATAAATAAAATTCTTATTTAGTAATCATAATGGATAATTTATAAAGAGTTTATAAATTTTAAAATAAGGTCAACTATAAAGAGATTATATTTATCTATGAATTTCTCATAATTAATTTGAATTGTTAAAATTTAAAAATGGACTTATTTAGAATATTATTTAAACCCCATAAAAAGAGTTTTGATGAATGATTTGGTTAAGGTTTAAATAATGTTAAGTATAAGATATTTATATTATGGAAATAGTTTATATAATTTATATCATAAAATGTTTATAATTCATAAAATGTCACATAAGCTTAAAATAAAAATGAAATTTAATGAATAATATAGAAATTTCATATTATGAAATCAATATAAATAATTTATATTCAAGATTATTAAAAGTACATAATGAATCATCATCATCATCATCATCATCAATATTTATTTATTAAAACAAAGAGAATATTGAGTACATGAGACTAAGGAGGCACATAGTGATGAAGGCCAAGAGCATCCCCTCTTACAAGATTCCCCCCCTCAAGACTCAAGAAATTCATACTAGGAAAATAGGAGACACTGGATCCTCGATCTTCCATCGAATCTAGGTTGTATTCAACCTTGTTTCCCTCTTTCCAAGTGTGGAGAACACAAATATTATTGTTGATAAGTCATCTGCATTTCCTGATAATGTAAGAAATAGACCATGGAATTGTTCCTACTCTATTTATGGAATTTTGTAAAACAATAGAGTCCATTTACACCTTGTACAGCTCAATATTCCTCTAGAATCATAGGTTTAAACCTATGGTAATAGCCTTGGACTCATCTTATAAGAAGTATCTATCAGCATAATATGCTGTAAATGCTAGAATAACAGTACCTATGGAGTCCCAGACTACCCCCTCCCCACACGTTGCCTAAATTTTAATATCCTTCCGTGTTTAATTTGAGCCTTGAGGGGGGAAGAGACTATCAAACCCAACATCCTTGGGGGTCTGTGTGAATAATGCTCTTGGGAGGTCTAATCACTTGAAACTACCTGAGAGTGGGAGAAGCATGCTAGTTCTTGAGGAGGCCAACCATGTCAATGAGAATTCTTCTTATTATGAAGATAATAGACTTCCCCATTAGATGATCATCCTCATAACGAGCCAAATTCCATGCTTTCCAAAGTCACAAGTAGCATGAATTCAACACCATTACTCTTGCCATTTTTTAGGTCCCATAACTCCCACACCTTGGAACCATCATTCAAGGAAGGAGACTCTGATGGATCCTTGGGAGGAGAAAGCAGTGAAATCGCCAAAGAAGTTCCAAATTTATTTGTTCCATTCTCTTTAAAAAACAGATGGTTCAAACTCTCCTCGCAATATGTTTTTCAGAACACACACCTAGAGGCAAGGAAAATTCCCATTCTTTTAATGATGTTATCGGTAAGTATGACCTGGTTTCTAATTCTCCATATCAGGAAGTTATATTTTGTGGGAATATTATTACACCAATGAATAGTTCATAAATTTTTATCTTATGTTTAAATATCTGAAATGTTTATTTATTTAAAGGTTATTCCATGATTTATTCATAATTATAAAGTGTTTATATTGTGAATATTTTTATGCTTTAGTTTAAGTGGTTAAAATTATTCTTAAAATTTTTTAACCCTTTCATTTTATGCTAGGTACATCAATATAATATTTAGTTTTCATCTTCCTTGACCTTGGTTTGTGATTAAAGCTATTATATGGAATTTATTATTGAATATATTTTGAACATATAATGTTTTATAGTTATAATTAATTGGATTCTCTGTTGAGTAAAGTTTACCTGGGTAGGGGGACTTGGGGTTAGACTTCCTTCTAGTATGGAGGATATGCCTTATTCTATAAAGGCAAGGGTTGGCTATCTGTTACTCCATGATCACTCATATAGATATTTTCAATCTCATATAATTATAAACCTTTTCATGAATATCTCATATAACTTATGAATGTGATGCATTTGGATATGTGTAAATATGTTTCACTTCTCTTTTTGAGTGAGTAACATAGGCTTGGAGGTTGTATAAAGAGTACACATCAATATGGTTTGAACATATTGGTTTGGTGGAGGGAATGAGATTCCAAAACTAAATAATTAGAATCATGTATACATAAAGGGAATAAAATGAGATAAGTTAGTGATATTAAATATCATTCTAAATATAAAGTGTCAGATTCCTTCCAAAGCATCACTTTTCAAGAGCTCAATCATCTAACTGGGTAGGTCATGCTAAATCTAGGTGCCCATAGATTTTATTGTGTAAGTTAAGAAAGTAATGGGTGACCCTAATATTATTAGGCACATATTCTTGGAAATTTATTTGGGTTACAATTATCCAAGAGACCCTAATAGGATTAGGTTACTAGAGGAATATATTTGGGTTCATCCAAGTGTTAGATTGGACAAAGAGTTGTCTTCTCAAATATCCAAGAGTTATATATGATATAATTGGGATAATTACATACCTAAATAGATAAATGTTGGGATAATTGATAAAGTAACCTAAATATTAGTGAAATATGGATATTGGGCCACTAATTGAAATGATGGATTACAAAAGGTGTCATCATTTTAGTAGGATCCCATTTAATAAAAATCCTTATTAAATAGTAATAAAACATAAACTCATCTGATAAAAGATTAATTTGTAGATAATAACATAACCATCAAACTTAACTTTGAAATTAATCCTTATGAAGGAGAATCATAATGTTAGAAACTTTTTAGATTGGTAGATTAAGAACAGTTCCTAAGTATAAAGACAAAATAAATGTGTTAAAGAAACACCTTATTAAGTAAACAAGTGTTGAAGCTACTCAATAGGAGATTCTAGTTTTTTATAAAGCATAAAATGATTCACTTAGGGTTTCAAAGGAATTATATATTAAATGACCTAAGGAATTTTATTCTTTTCTCATATAATAAAAATTTTTGAGCATGAATTGGTGAGACTAGAGGTTTACTTAATCCTTTTTATGGTTGATGAATTCAATATGTTGTCATCTATAGAAAATTTTCAACAATATGAAAGTGTTCAAGAAAAGTTTACACAATATTATAAAGTATTGAGAATAAATAAACTATGAATATAATGATTAGTTTTTAGTGTATAATCATTACAAGTGGGTAAAAGTTCAAATCAAAATAATATTTTTTTAGAGATTCTAATGATGTTTCTTAAAGTATCCAATCAAGATCATTGAAACTTAAAGGTGTTATCGGGAAGTAGGAGTGATGATTCCATAGGATATAATAGTTTAGGATACTTGAAGGAGATTTTAAAATTCCACATACAGAATTTCTATGTTAGGTATCAGTGTTATAGAAATCAAATCTTTTATTTTTAAGGGTATGTGATACCGAATTTATACTTTGTAAGTGTTGTAAATATACAATAATTCAAGATCTAGGTAAGAATTTATAGAGCTTTTAGTTTTCATTCAAGTGATGTATCAAAGAGTTTCTACATCAAAGTTTAAATTTAAATGAATAAATCAAGCACATATGGATCTAAATAAAGGATGTGTATCAAAATCTTATTCCTTTTATATGATAAGATAATTTTTTCATTGAAAAAGAATTGTTATAAATAAATTTAGATCATTAATTCTATACACATGGTTTATGATTCATCATATTATATAACATGTTTTCAAAAGAAGATAAGGATAAAAATATTTTATCCATGATAAAGAGTTTATCCAATTTATTAAAATACAAGGGAAGGTATTCTCACTACCAACTAGTGGTATATTTTAATAAATACTTCATTTTATAGTAAATTATTGCAAACACATAGAATACCATATATGACATGGAAAAAATAGTTTTTTTTAATATTCCTACTAAAAGGAAACAATAATTGTTTTCTAACACAAAGGAGTTTACGTTTCTTAGTATGACATTATAAAGAGAATATAGTTTCTAAGAATATAGAGGGAGTATGGTTAAACTTAGATAAGTTTAAAGTTAACAAATAAAATATTATACCTATCTAAAGGTTAAGTGATTTTTATTTAATATCCTAAAGAGTTTAGGATATGTGTCACTAAAGATAAATGTAAGGTTTACATTTAAGTTTCCATGATAAAATGTTGATCATTATTTCCTAAAGGATTATATCAATAAACCAAATTAAATTTCACTCAATATCTTAAAATATTTTTAAGATATGGTGATAAGTTATAATGTAAAGAGTTAAATTTAGTTTTTATGAAAATTTAATGCCACTTTATCCTAAATGAGTTTAGTATGTGATGATAAATAATAATTTAAATAGTTATATTATTTATAAAAAGATTTTAAGAAAAATTTTGATGGAAAAATTTCCAAGGATGATGATCTAAAATTAGAAAATTTAGAAGTAGATAAGGGAAGTTAACATCATAACATTAAATTACATAGATTTAAAGAGTTTTAATATGTTCAACGATTTTAACATTAAAAATATGATTCCTAAATCTCACCATTATTCAAATTTTATTTATTCATAGATGTTACTTACTAAAGAGTGTAGTGGGAGGTTTTTATTAGATGGACACATAGGAATGTGTTACTTATTACATATAGATGCAATGAGTTAATAAAACTTTAGAAAGTGTGGTAAAAATAAAGTTGATATGGATGTATATCATATATGATATTATAGAAAAATGATTATGTAGGGTTTTTTTAAGTATTAATAAATGAGTTTAATAATATAAAATGTATCATATAAAAGGAAATATATATTTTATCATTCATTCATTTTGGATGTATATATGTAAATATTAATATACATTTCATGAAGTGTAATAATAATTGACCTCTCAAAGTATGACTTTGAATTTTACCTAATCGATGTTCTTTATAGATTATTATTGGTTATGATTAAATGTTAAGGTTATTATGAGTAAGATTATTGTATGAGATCTGAAATATTCTCACAAGTCATAAAAAGTGTTTTTATGCACTGGATGACCCACTAAGTATACCACATGGAGTATCAAACACTATGGATTTAGTATAATAGGGGTTTATGGATCATATAGGATTCCCCACTACCCAAGGTTAGTGAGATTACTAGCATGAAAACCTTTATACTTTTATAACTTTCCTATATAATCCATTATAGATCAGCTAATTAGGGGGTGGTTGGGTATGTTTCTAATCATGTTGTCATTTGAATCTCAAATAAGATGAGATTTTACCTCTAATACGATGAGTATGACATTTGGTACCTTGATTGAGATATATTGGGGAGTGAACATCCACACCTAGAAAATTTATATGTCATGATTATCTATTCAGATGAGGTTCATGCGATCTACTCATACATAAAGATGACTAACATGTGATGTATTCATCAACCATGTCAGTATATAATTGGAGAATTGAGAATGTATGAATTAGCTATATGGGATTGAAAATTTCCATGTCCCATGGTCACTCTATATCTTGGAAAAAGGGAACATGTGATAATTCATGCTAGTATGAGATGTGACTAGTGGACATAGGTATAGAGATATATGTGTTTGATAAAGATCACACCAGATACATTTATAGCTTGAGTAGAATTGAAGTTTTGTTAGAGGATGCTATTTTATCACATATATGGATCTAATGATTCATATTTGTTATCAATGTTATAAAGTCTCATGGGGTAACACTTTATGTTTTAATGAGTGGGGATTACGTTTTACTTAGAGATATTCTATAAAATTTTTTTAGAGTTAATCCAAAAGTTCTTTGAATGGGTATTCACATAGAATTACATATGATACGATATGAGGTGAAATTTTAGGATAGATTTCCAAAAGTATTTTGGATATGATTTCACCTGTTATTGTATACGATACAATATAAAATAAAATGATAAATTATATTAGGATTTAGTGAAAGTGGGATATTTAAGGAGGAATATGCCCAAAATCCCATTTTCATGAGATGCTCATGGGGAAATAATATAATACTATTATAAAATATTATATGGCATGGTCTAGAGAAGCCATGCCATTTCCTGTTATATCTTATCATATGATTGGGAGGTATCGTAAGGCATGGTATGAAATAATATTTCTTATCACTTCCTTTATCAACCTAAGTAATCTTAATATATAATTGGATCAAGTCATAAGGAGCCTTTTCCATGTAGTTATAGAGTACAAAATCCAAATTGTATGGATTAATCATGGTGCTACCTTTGATTGTATGGGTTATTGGATAATCTTCCTAGGTAGTCTATCATTAATTAAAGTGTTATATAAGATTTAATGTGAGGGAGTATCATGCATGAGATGTATAAGTCGACTGAGGAATTAACTCAAGTGTTAAAATGCATGAGTTAATTCATTCTTGAATGATCGATAATAATTCTTGAGGGTTCTATAATTAAGAACACACTACCATAAGATGATAGTGTGCATGTGGATGATTAAACCTAAGGTTGAAAATCGATAACATTATCTCTATCCTCTTATAAATTCTTTGTACTTGAGACACTAGAATCCCATGAAGGTTTGAAGAATCCCATATGTATGATGTATGATTTAGGTAAAACACATAGATACCTCTAGACCTAGGATTCATACGAACTTCACTTATGTGATCATCATCAAACACGTTCAAAGGTGATGTAATGGGTCTTTGATGTAAGGAATACATGATTTATAGAAATTCTTCATTTCCAAGTTAGCCTGTTTTCATATTTCTATTCATCAAGATCATGGTATTAAGATTTCAATCACTTACATTACTTATAATAAGTGTTATTAGGCCTTAAAAAATCCCAGTGGTAGTAACATCAATCATTCCTCTTCAAACCCCATGTAAAAATCCAACATTGAATATAATCAACTACCGTGGAATCTCTAATATATATATATTATTAATCACATGAAAGTGAGGGGTACCAAGGGATTATGATACATTAAATTTATCATGGGAAAACAGGTCCTACATATAAAGGAAAGGGATGACACACATATTATCAAAAATAATTTTTTTTATTAAAAAGTATAAATGAAAATAAAAAACCAAACATTCATTGGTCGGTCTAGATCATGATCATTCACTCATCACATTGCTATAATTATTATAACTATCAATAATTTATATTTCCTTTGAAATAATTTAATTTGACATACGATCACTGAAATAGATTTATTAAATAATCCAACAAAATTTTCATCATCCATATATTTAAATAATATAATTAATAATTATTTAATTCATATAAATAAAAAAATTAAATAAAAAAATATAAAAAAAATATAAAAAATTATTAATAAAATAAACAAATTAGAAAATTTAATAAATAAATTATAACTTCTAAAGAACTGAAAATAATAATCTAAGAATGAATCGAAATCGACAGAGTTTCACTGTAAAAAAATAGGAAAAAAGTGACTGGATGAGGGGGGGGGGAGGGGGTTCCCATTTTATAAGAGGGGAGTGACTAGAGGTGTGAACCATCTTCACACCTTTTGTCATGCCAATAGTTTTTCATGAACCCCATTCACACAAGATTGTGGTAATGAATGGGGTTTACATAAATTATTTAGTCATTAAATAGCTTACATGAACCCTATTCATGCCAATGCCTAGGCCGACTTACATGAATGAGATTCACACAATCTCAGACCTATATTTCCAAATATTTTTATCCCTACTCCTATTTTATATTTTTTAAAAAACTAATTAAAAAAACTCATATAAATCATAAATCCTCACATTTAAATTTTGGTACTTGATGGTATATTTATTTATTAAAATGAATATATTGAAAATTTAGTTTTTTTAAATATAATATTAATATAACTTGGATGTAAAAATTTTAAATTATTTAATATAAATGTGTTTTAATCTTATTTTATTTATTTATTTATTTTTAAAAACAATAATTTATCATGGATGGTGTGCATGTTTTTCATCATAGAAAAATTTTAATGTGAAGAGACAATGATTCCTCATATTGATCCTATTGGGAAAGGACCGATCAATCCCGAGAGAAAATCACGTATGAAAAAATTTGTGAGGAAATCAATAAAATAATGAAAGTGATAAATTTTGATGAATAATTAAAATAGCACATATAATTTTATTTAAATGGATTTTCAGTCACTGGTTTACCTGATTGATGATTTGAGACCTATCTCTATCACTATTGGACTTTTTTAGAGGAGATTTGGGATCTTCAAGTGACATTTGATGGGTTCAAGTTCTAATTTTTCAGAAGAGGGAGGGGTGGTGGTGGTGGTGGTGGTAAAGAGGTTCCTAATTCTTTGGGGAAATTTTATTCCTCTCACGATTAACATGTTTTGTTTTGGTTCATTCTATTTTTAGTTTCCCGTATTATAATCATGAATAATGATTTATAATATATATTTTATTCATTTAAAAATCACACATAGTTTAATATGGCACAACTCCTTAATATAGATAATTAATAAAACATAGGGAAACTTTGAATAATTCACTAATAACCAGATGGTAAAACATTCAATTTTATAAAAAAATTTGAACTTTAAATATAACATAGAAAAACTTGGGTGAAACCACACCTCTAAATGCCACCGACACTTCTCATAAAATTATTCTATGACAAAATAAAAACACTCCAAGATATCAATCCTAACACTCATAATATATTTACCACATAAAAATTTCTATTCTTAGAAAAAATTCCTTCTCATGTGACAAATATCTTTCCCACTGCAATGTGATTCTCACTGTTCAAGCCTTTATACACCACATAATGTTGTGACTCTTTCCTGCAAAGGTTACTCTCAATAGGCTACTCCCAATACAAGTACCTATTTTCTATATTGTTATTACAATATTTTGGATATGTTTACTATAACAAATATATTGGTTGTTATTTTTCCCAGTTACCAAAGATATAATATATAAATAAATACCACCTCCACATCTTCCCATATAAATATATACTTATTTTAAAAACAAACATAATGTTGCGACATGATTCCACCAATACGGGTGAAAATTACTTATATTTTTTATTTTGTTTTTATATTAAAAAATAATATATCTTTATTTTATATATCAATTTATTTTCAAAATTTAAATAACTAGATATGGGTTTAAACATATCAATTTTACCTTAACCCCCTAGCGATGGAGATATCATCTAAAAAAATTCATTTGGAATGAAAACCAATCGACATCACACCTACCATTAAACCGTACATAAAATATCGCATCAATCATTTTCAATTCTGACATGAAAATGAGAAATTTTCATTCAAAGGAAATATAAATTTAAACTTTTTCATCATATTTGTATTTTCACCATCCAGTAAAATCCTTATTTTTCTATTGAGGTATGGTACCTTTAATTTTTAGTTTAAATACTTATTTTAACCTTATACTTAATTAAGGGTTTATGAGTGTTCAAATATTGTTTGGAGTCTAGAGCTGAAATTTTTAGAGAAGTAGTATGAGGAACGTGGTTGGAACATAGTTAGTAGTAACTGTGCGACTCAACCATACAACCCATATATATAAAGAGCACAATTTTAAAAACCATGTGAGGGAGGTTTCATGCCCATGTGAAAATTTTTAGACCTTTAACAGAGTTGAAAAACATGGTTAGCGCATGGTTTGTCTAACCGTGTGCCTAACTGTGTGAGGGGGTGTCTCCCTTGGACAATTCTAGTGCACAGTTGGAAAATAGTTTGGCTAACCACATGGCCAAACCGTGATCCTATTTAAATTTGTGTGAATTTACCTTTTTTCCCTTAGTCTCTTAAAACTTAAACCTCTTTTCTATTTCTTTATTCTCTAGTAGCCTCCTCTTACATGAAGAGCTCTCCCATGGAATATTATTAGGCTTTGAGGATTCTTACTCATATGGGATCTCATTAGACCACCATTCCTCTCATTGTATTCCTCACATTAGTGATTCAATCCACTTCCTTCCTATCTTAGTTTATCTAACTATCTTCTATGTTATTTTCATGAAAGTTAATAAGCCCGATTTTTAGGGTATTCATTTATTTCTTTATTTTCTTCTATTCTAGCCCAAATCAGAAGGTGATACTGGATGAGGGTATGTCTAAATCTGTAATATAGGTGGTCTATAACTTTCTATAAATTTTTGATGTCTATATTTTTCACTATTATGATGCGTCTTGGTTTTACCCATTGTTTGCCCCTAAAAATCAATTTTACTTAATTTAGTTGTTTAATTTGAAATCATAATGCCCTATTATATCCCCTTACTAATGTTAAAGAGCAATGATCTCAATGTGTGCCACCAATTTGGTGTTCCATGTATATGCCTATGTATCCCATTGCATTTTATTAACCAAACCATATATTGGTGTATTTGGTTCAGATACTAAAAGGGACTTAATTAATTTAAATGGATGAATTTACACTTTAGAAATTGTGCAAGTATGTTTCACTTGGATATTATTAATTTTTAATCAAATGATAAATGGTATGAGGCATTATATATCCTTTATCATTGATGAATAAAAATTTAAGTAATTTAATTATATAAAGTGAATGAATTAGCATGGTTATCACATGGAATTTGTTTATTTTATTAAATGTAAGGTGATTATTACTACTAAAGACCTTTTTTCTAGTTATATGAGTGGTCATAATTGAGACATCCTTAGTTTCCTAAGGGAATTACTTGATCACTCATAGGATGCCTCCTTGATTATTAGGATGGTTTCCAAGGGAGATACCCACCTTAGAGTTTTTCCAATGTCTTATTTATACATGAATTCCTTTGCATAGTACCAATAATTCACTTGATTCATCTTTGGATATTTATAATTCATCACCTTAGATTCTTCCCTTGGGCCCCAATCATGCTTAGACCAAGATTTACTGTGTAAATTCTCTACAGACTCATTTAGAAACTTTTCTAGTGGAATTCCTTGGGTTCACACCTTAGATTACACTGATACCCTTGTAGTTAGGCTATATGGTTTATTTCCATGAGCTATCCTAACCTTATAAGGTCAAAATTTCCTTAGTTAAACCTTGGGTCATTCATCTTATTATCTTTATTGGACACATTGGTTACACCTTGGGCTCCCATTTATATATATTTTTTCTACTTGACATGTAAATTCATGTGGTTATTATTTCATTCATTTTATTCCACCACTTATTATTGCACCTTCACACTGTTACAATTATATACAAAGATTGGAATTGTTATATGAACCTTTGGTATAGGGACCTGAGCTTAACATACATGGATATTAAATCATTTTAGATGAATATTCATCACATTACAAATGTACATGCATGAGTACTGTAATAGTTTTGGTGTCTTTAGAAACTTGGAAACATAATCTTCTATCTTTTTAAAATATCTTAAACCTATCCCTTAAATATCTTACCCTTTCTTAATCATACTTAAAACATTTATTCATAACATGGGAAAGGAAATATAAGAAAGGGGTGAGCTTAGATTCCCAGTAAGGGTAAAAAAAGGAGATATGTAAGCATAACATGGGTATAAGGGTGTGAAAACATGATCACAATATTAGAAGATCACACCATACATATCAAATATTATAATCAATAGTCATGGTATAAATATTGGTAGTTCATAAGAAATGAATCATAAGATAATCAAGAACATGAACCATGAGAGAATATCATAGGCACAAGGCATAAATTTTTGGCATACACATCAGCTTATAATATTGTGAACATGTATAAATGGAAACAGGTTCACTCATTAAGTTAAGAACATGAAATCAAGCCCTCGCATAAACTTATAGACATGCGACTAGGTCCAAAAATAACTTTTTGAACATTTAATAAGGTTAAAACATAAAATCATAGTAGTCAAGGTTCACTCCCAAGACTATAATCATATTGGATCATGAAAAACCTGTTTCCCATTGCAAATCGGGTTTCCCCTTCTCCCCAAAGTGGATCGGGTTTCGCCTTCTTCCCATAGCGGTTCAATTTTCCCCTTCTTCCTATAGTGGATCGAGTTTTCCTTTCTTCCCATAGTGGATTGGGTTCCCCTTCTTCCTAGAGTAGATCAATCTCATTTAATTATTCCCATAATTATCTCATGAAATATAAATCTTTACCCAAAGAATTAGAGAGATATAACACTCTCACCCAGTGCTATATAGGATTCCCCATTGTATAAGCTATAATGGTATTACCCGACACTATCTGGGCCACCCCATTGTATAAGCTGTAATGGGCTTACTTGGTGCAATCTGACACCGCATCATATAAGCTGTAATGAGATTACTTGGAGCTATCTTAGATACCCCATAGTATAATCTATGTACATAAACCACAACAGAAATAATGTGCAAATAGCTTTCATATCATCATAAACTAAAAAAAACAATTAATCTTTCATAACTTTATTAACCCATGGAAAAGAAATGGGTTTCATGTCAATATATTTGAAAGGTGATTAGACCATTGAAAAGAAATGGGTTCCATAAAAATCATTCCATAAAAACATAAACCATTTAGTGAAATAATATGAATGGTATACTTGGATCATATCTCTAGTAAAACATAAACTATATCAAAGGACATCATCTTAGATAAAGAAGGATTTTGAAAGATAACTTGAAACATAATTTTTCTTTGAAAATCAATTTTTAAAACATATAAAATTTTCAAAATACTTTTTTTTGAAAATTAGATTAAAAGGAAAATTAATTTTTTTTAATTTTTTTAGGAAACATTGTTTTTAAAGAACATATATTTCTAATCGAAGAGAGAGATGGGGTCAGATTTTCTTAAAAACAATTTATTAATTATCTTAAGTAAAAAAGAGTGTAAAAATGGTACCATTACTTGAAGATATCATGAATAACCATAGGAGAATAAAATTCATGAGAGTTATTAATAGATGTATCATAATATTTCATCAATTGAATAATAATCACAAATAATCCCGATAAATGATGAGATTATAACAATAAACTATTACCACTTTGGTAACTTTGAATAATAATTTCCATGAAAAAATAATATTACATTAAGCTTTAAATATCATTAAAAGAAATATATTAATGATATAAAATGTCAAAGATCATTATATACACCTCATATAAGAATATAGGTGCATAACAAGGCATGTATCTCAAATAAGGAAAATTGAGAAAAAATTACCCTACCGATTTGGTAAATTTTGAACCACAAACATCATGAAAGAGAGATCATAAAATGGATATATAAATACCCAAAAATTTAAGTATAAAAATAATAGAATAAATTAATGGGAAATATATACACCACACAATAAGAATAATTGGTGAATATAGCATATATATCATAGAAATAAAAGTGAGATGAGAAAAACCTTACCTTAAGTATTGAATTTATTCATACACATTAAAAACTACTTTATAATAAATATAAGTTTATTATAAATATAAAAATAAACCATATTATTATATATAATACCATATATGATTTTATTATGACTTTATATTACCTATTTATTAACAATTCCATGTTAATGTTACATTCCAGATAATATTTGCTTTGGTTTTCATATATGTTTTGAATTGTTATTCATGATCCTATTAATTAGATCATTATTTAATTATTTAAATAATTTAAAACATGATATAAATATCATATATATATATTAATTATATAAATATTTATAATAATATATAAAATATATAAATATTATATGTAATACACCGTTCATGGAGACGGTAGGCCGTACGTATGCATGAACATTGTTTATGTTTTCTTATCATATTGAAAGAAAGAAAGTAAATTAAACACACACACACACATATATTATTCCATAAGAATTATTATTTCATACATATCATATAAATTTACTAAACTCATCCTTAATAAATTCCATGTAAAGTGTGAACGAATCACATCGCTTTGAGGAGGCAGTAGTCCACACAACCACAAACGAAGTTATCATATTTACACAAAATGGAAAGAATAAAGGTATGCGTTATATAATAATTAAATAAGGATAAATAAATTATAAGTATAATATATATCATATAAAAATATAAATTCAATCATTATTCCCAACCTTGAAATGTGGAAATTGAATAATGAACGACATCAGTTCGTGAGGTGGCGGTCCGCCATACACACGAACGATGATTGCGTATCCTATTTTATGAAAGTGTGTATGAGTGTAGGTATAAAAATTAACATAAAAAAATATAATTATATTTATTATAATTATTCTATTATATAATAATGGAATAATACTAGTTGATGGGGGTGGATAATGAAAATAAAACAAAAGTGGTTGTGGTAGGATGTTACCTCTTCTTTGGGTAACTCCTTTTGGGTTGCACCAAAGGGATTCCTTGGTTGTATTTATACCTAAATAGAGGATTATAGGATTAATTTAGGGATTTTGGGAGTTTATTTGGTTAGTTTTTTGATAATAAAAAATGGATTGAGAGGTGTGATGATAGGAGGAGGAGAGGAGACCTTTTATAAGCAGGGAAAAGGACACATTGGGTTTTCTTAAAAACATTTGAGTGATCCCCACGTTTCAATTGTCACCCAAAGGTTAAAAATGGACCATTATATATAATTAGACGTGTAATGGTCTAAATATTTATATAAAATTGTTTTTATACAAGTTTAGGATCATTTTCACCTTATATTCTAAGTTTAATCATTAAGTAAACTTGTTTTTTTACCTTTATCATTGTAATTAATTTTAATTACTTTCACAAATAGTTTGGTCAAAAAATAAGTTTAAATTACTATAAATTATAAATTATTTTGATTCCAAATATGGAATAAATTTTTCCAAATTCCAAACATATAAGTGTAATAAATTAATTTAAAAATAATTCCTCAAATGGGGCGAGTAAACAAGTTTTTAAAGTGAAAATGTTAGAAAGTTTGAATTGTTTATATATCCAATTTCAATGTGAAATTGATTCCAATGAACCAAATTGTATTATAGATGTATAATTTATCTAAATATACTTTAAAAACATTTTAAAATATAATTTAACTATATAAATAAATTAGATGAAAAAATAGTCTTCATTTAAAATTTAGTATTTTTACTATTCATAAAAAAATAAAACTTCTCAGAAAAATACAAAAAATTCACCCAAAGTAAATTTGGATATTAAGATTTTAAAAATGAATTTTATTTTTTCAAATAAAAATTATTAAATCTTAAAAATTTATATTTTAAATACGTTTTCCATTAAAAGGTGATAAAAGTACCTTTTTAAAAAAATACATCTTTTATTTATAAAACTGGATTTATTCTTATCTTATGTCTGTAAAATATATTATATAGGTGTTAAATTTTTTATTGAATATATAATATATAAATTTTATTAAAAAAAATCATCAAAATTGGTTTTTTTAATTTATTGATAAATTGGTGTTTATATGTAGAAAAATAGTTTTCTTAGAAAAGGAATTTCTTTATTCTCAAATAGTTATTACTTTAATTTCTAACTAATTGATAACCAAAGGATTCATTTTATATAAACATATAAACCATAATTTCATAATTTAGTCAATATCATTCATATATTCCATTCTAATAGCTAGGTGATAATTATAATAATATTTTAATAGTAACATTAATAGTATATTTTAGTTCGTCAAAACTCAGTATTCCGTGTAACAAAAGTTATCGTAGGGGATTAGTATTGTGTGTAACAAAAGAAAAACATAGTGTTACATGTACTAAAATATTATCTAAGTGTTTTTTGTAGTGTAAGATTAACTTGTTTTTGTGTATAACACAAGATAAACTTAGTTCTTTCATATGAAAAAAGCTATATTCACTCTTTTGTGAAATTCAGAATATCAAAAAGATTAAATTAATTCAAAAAAATTCACAAAATGTTAGGGTGTTGCATTATATCCCCCTTAAAATTATTTTTCCCTTAAAATTCGTTTAGGTTATCAATGGTTTAATGCTTGAAATTTCCTTTCATATAAACCCACATTGTAAAAAATAATACTAAAACTTCCTTTAAAAAGGGAAAATTAGAAACATAATAGTTACCCAAAGTAACTCATAACTAGGTTTCCACATAGGAGAACATAGGTGTAAAGTTAAAACATGGACATGGAATATAAATCTAACTTTCAAGTTCTAATGGAGAGTGATATAGAACATGATTAGAAGAGTGTTAATGATCACAAATCCATAACCCGAAGAGTCTTGAAAAAGGTCATGATATCATAAAAAATGATGATAATAGGACAAAATTTTATTTCAAGATCCTTTTCCTAAAATTTAAGAATTTTCATGAGAAAATGTACTTACTTGATTTCATTCCATTTCATAAGAACAATCTCACCTTTGGGTTGTGCCTTGATCAATTTAAAATTTATATCTTATTCTAAGAAATGAAGGTGAATTTGTAATTCCTGAAGCATTAATAGATCATGTGATCCATAAATATAATGATAAAACATTCCATATATCTTTAGTTAATATAATAAAAAAATGGTTATCACAGGTTATGCAATATGAATAAATCCTCATATGGTGAGATAATACTTTATTCTTTAAAATCTCATACAAAGTTTAACTTAAACCATTATATAAATGGTCAAACTTATAACCCTTTTGAAATATGAAAATCCAAAAATTTATAAATAATGTAACTAAATTTCTCAAAATTAGATTACCATTTATCCCCCATACATCATAAAGTATCTCTTGGTTGTCATATTCCAAAAAATTTAACAACTTCATCATATATTCTCTTGAAACATTGTAATAAGATGAATTACATAAATAATTATTTAAAACATTCATGCTTTCTCATACCAAAGATTATTAGATGTATTTCTTAAATAAAAAAAAGTTGTAAACTTCATCCATTATAGCATTGACCACTTTTTCAACAAATCAATAATCAATACCCTAGTAATTAGTACTATCCAATTTAATTTATCCATATCAATCATGTCTTTATCAAAGATCAACACAATTTTCTCAAAATCAGGAACACATTAAGTGTTACTTTCCCTTAATTAAAATATCACCTTTCAATTAAATCACTTTTCTAAGTCATCAAAACCATTTAAAATACCATTTTAAATACTTAATGAAAAACTTATACTAAAAATACTTATATATTTTATTATTCTTATAACATAATCTTTGAATTACAAAATATATACACTTCAATCATAAAAAATTAGTATTAAACCATTACCCATGCTTCATCATCTTATTCCTTAATACACCTTTCCTAGAATATGAAATATGAATCATGTCTTCAGTCTCTTCAACCTCTATCTAATATTACTTCTTACATTTAATGTAAACAATACTATTAGAACATCCCATACCTTTCACATGTCTTTTTTGGTCTCTCTATCTTTAGAAGTATAACCAATACTCATACCACCTTCCTGATTCTCTTCATGATATTTCCACTTAGGATATTGATTTGTATAATTACCATACTTTCCACATATGAAACATTCAATATTAACCCAATTCCTTATAGTTCCTACTATTTACTAATTTCATAAAGCATAGTGTGAGAAATAATTATCATATAAGAAAACCACATAATCATGAAAAATTAATTATAGTATACGTAAATCATGAAACCTACTTTTAAATATTTAACAACTTAGGCTTATAATTAGACACATCCATAAACATATCCTTAGAAATATCCCTAGGGATATCACTAAAGTTTTCTCATCCTATTTTTCAAAGGTTGACTAAACCTTTCCTTTGATACCGACTATAGAGACCCATGATCAACACATATAGATATTACATCATTTTAGATGAATATTAATCATATTAAAAAAGTATATTCCTGAGGATCATAATAGTTTAGAATCTTTAGAAACTTGGATATATAATCTCTTATCTTGGTAAAATATATTCAACACATCCCTTAATGATATTCCACTTCAGTACTCCTACTTAAAACCTTTCTTCATAACATGGGGAAATAAACATAAGAAAGGGGTAAGCTTAAATACTTAGTAAGGTTAAAAAAGGGAGATATGTAAGCATAACATGAGCATAAGGGTATGATAACATGATCATAATATTATAAGATCATACCCCGTATATTAAAGATCATAATAAATAGTCATGGAATAAATATTGGTAGTTCATAATACATGAATAATAAGATAATCAAGAACAGGAAACATGAGAGAATATCATAGGCATAAGACATAGATTTGTGGAATACACACCAGATTATAATATTGTGAACATGTATAAATTGAAAAAGGTTCACTCATTAAGTTAAGGACATGAAATTATCTCCTTATATAAACTTTTGGACATGTAACTGGGTCCATGTATAAATTTTTGAACATGTAATCAGGTTCGTGCATAACATCATAGTTTTCAAGGTTCACTCCTAATAATATAAACATAGTGTATTAGGAAACACATATTTCCCATTGTGGATAAGGTTTCCCTCCAATGGCCCGAAGGCCTTTATTTTTTTTATTGATTTTTGATAATCCACCATTCAAGGGGTGAGGTGGAACCCTTACAAGGATCGTAGGCGTAAGTATTACATGGACCTTAGGCCTTAGAGGAATTCATTGCCCATAGGATTCAAACATTACATACAATCTAGACTAACTACTTGGAACTGCTCCTCCCCAGCATCTTCATCATGAAATCAGCTCTCCACCTTCGCATGGATGTTTGGCTAGGCTTTCTCATGCATGCAAAGTTTTTTCTTGATGGAAGGTTCCATACCCTTCTTCCCATAGTGGATTAGGTTTCCCTTTCTTCTCATAGTGTATCAGATTTCCCCTTCTTCCCATAGTGGATCAAACCTGTTTAATTGTTCCTATAATTATCTCATGAGATATGAATCTTTACCCAAGGAATTGGTGAGCTATAACGGGATCACTCAATTCTATTTGGTCCAATCCATCATATAATCAGTAATGGGCTTACCCAATGTTATTTGGGCCACCCCATCGTATAAGATATAACAAGATTACCTGGAACTATTTGGGACACCCCATATTATAATATATTTCCATGAACCACAAAATGAATAAATTATAAAGAGTTTTCATATCATAATAATACTTATAAAACCAATTATTCCATCATTACTTGATTAACCCATGGAAGAGAAATGGATTTCATGTCAATATCTATGAAATGTGATTATCTTGTTGAAAAGAAACATATTCCATAAACATCATACCATAAAAACATAAACCATTCATAAAAATATTATTAATGGTATCCTTGGATCATATCCCTAGTAAAGCATAAACTATATCAAAGGACATAATCTTAGATAGATAAGGATTTTGAAAGATCACTTGAAACATAACCTTTCTTTGAAAAATCACTTTTAAAAAATATAAAATTTTCAAAAATTCTTTTATTTTGAAATGATTTTAAAATTTAATTTAAAATTTTTTTAAATCATTTTTAGAAAACATTGTTTTGAAAGAACACAGATTTCTAACCAAAGATAGAGGCAAAGTCATATTTTCTTAAAAATAATATCTTAATTATATTAAGTACTAAAGAGTGAAAAAATGGTACCATTACTTAAATATATCATGAATAAACATAGTAGAATCAAATTCATGAGATTTATTAAGATATAGATCATGATATTTTATCAACGGAAGAACAATCATAAACAATCCTGATAAACGAAGAGATTGTAACAATAAATTGTTACCATTTTGGTAACTTTGAATCATAATAACCATGAAATAATAAAATTGAATGAATATTTAAATATAATTAAAATAAATATATTCATGATATAACATGTCAAAAGTAATTATATACACCTTGTAGAAGAATATAGGTGCATAACATGACATGCGTCTCAAATAATGAAAATTGAGACAAAATTACCTTACCGATTTGGTAACTTTTGAACCGTAAACCCCATTAAAAATAAATCATAAAATAGATATGTAAATACCCATAAATTTAAGGATAAAAATCCTTGAATACATTAATGGTCAGTATATACACCAAACAACAATAATAAGTGGTGAATATAACATATATCTCACAGAAATAAAAGCGAGATGAGAAAAACCTTACCTTAAGTCTTGAATTTCTTCGTGCAAATTCAAACCTAATGTATAATAAATATAATTTTATTATAAATCTAACGAAGAAACATATTATTATTTTAATATTCCGTTTGTTTTTTGTATATGTTTTGGATTATTATTCTTTATTATATTACTTAGATCATGCTTTAATTATTTAGAGAATGGAAAACATGATATAAATATCATATATATTAAGTATATAAATATTTAAATAATATATATAATATAAAAATATTTAATGGAATATACTGTTCATGGAGACGGTAGGTCATATGTATGCATGAACGCTGTTTCCGTTTATTTATCGTATTGAAAGTAAGAAAGTAAATGAAATATATATATGTGTGTGTATATATATATATATTATTTTAGTAGAATTATTATTCCATATATATCATATAAATTTAATAAAACCATCCTTAATACATTCAATGTAAAGTGCGAATGAATCACATCGCTTTGAGGAGGCGGTAACCCACATGTCCACAAATAAAGTTATCGTATTTACACAAATTAGAAAGAAATAAGGTATGCGTTATATAATAATTAAATAATAATTAATAAATAATAATTATAATATATATAATATAAAAATATTAAGTCCACCATTATTATCAAACTTTAATAGTGGTAATGGAAGAACGAACAACATCGATTCGTGAGGCGGTAGTCCGCCGGACATACGAATGATGATTGCATATCCCATTTGATGGAAGTGTGTGTGAGTGTAGGTAAAAACTTTAACATAAAACCACATAATTATATTGAGTATACTTAGGTTATTATATAATAATTAAATAAGAATATTTGAGGGGGTGGAGAATGAAAATAAAACAAAAGAGCTTGTGGAAGGATGCTACCTTTTCTTTGGGTAACTCCTTTTGGTTTGCACCAAAGGGATTCCTTGGTTGGATTTTTCCCAATGGGAGGATTATAGGATTAATAGAGGGATGTTGGGAGTTTATTTGATAATGGGTTGGATGACCCAAAATGTATTGACACGTGCAATGAGAAGAGGAGGAGAGGAGGCCTTTTATAATCGGGGAAAAAGACACATTGGGTATTCTTGAAAATATTTGAGTGCTCCCCATGTTTTATGTAATGTCCTGGAAATTCCATATAATTTTTTTTAATTGTATTGAATTATTTCGAGATCGAAAAATCTGACGGCGCATGATTCTGAGGCCCAGAGTGCCCGGAATGATCCGTCGAAGTTTGGTTGAGTTTTAATTAGCGCTCGTAAGCAGTTTTTCTGAAAAAGTGGAATAACTCTTAAATGGTAACTTGGATCAGAAATATGAGGGAATCGTTGCATTCAGGATGGCAGATTTACCCTAGGTGTGACTTAATTTTAGTCGGCATGGGCCTCCTTTGAGAAAACCCAAAAATTACATAACCGTAAAAAATATAATTAAATAAATTATTTTATTTTTCAAATGCTTATAACTCACAAATAGTAGCTTGGATTGAAAATCTGAGACCACCGATGAACTCGTGAGGGAATGCTTTATTTAATAATATACTAACTTTGGCAGGCACGGGCCACCAGTGAAAGTTAGTTTTTGGCCGTAAATAAAATAATTAAGTGACAATTATTTTATTGTAAAATCCATAACTTTTAAACAGTAACCCAGATTAGAAATTTAAGAGCACCGTTGGGTTCGTTGGAGCGCGTTTCACTTGGTCAGAGCCTAACCTTGACCGACATGGGTCGAGGGTGACTGTTAATAATTTTCTGAAATTTCTTTCGGGTACATTCAGTAAATGCGCAAGCGGCGTTTTGTAACTTTTGAACCGGTTCTCAGAATTGAAATATGAGGACACCGTTGAACTCGCAACACCAATATTCTCTTAAGTAAACCTTCACTTTGACCGTAGTAGGTCAGGATAAAAATTTAGTTTTTGGAACTTTTAATAGAACAAATAAAATAACTTTATTATTTTATTTTTATTCTATTCCTCCAATGGACGAGTGGTAAGGTGGGAACGACGACGTGTCAAGCCAATAAATGGATTGACCCATAAATCCTAGTAACTGCTTCATTAGAGAATTTGGGAAGCTTCCTAATAAATGTACTCCCATTAATTCATGACACCATTAGACACCCCCTCTCTTATTTATATAGAGCTTGAGGAGAGGTTTCGGAATAGTTTCACCAAACAATGAAGTGCTGAAGGAGTGCCACGACATCGAGACCTTGGAAGATGGAACCGGTTCCGGCGAGGGGTGGTGATTGAAACCGAAACCCCAAATGAGGATCGGCGATCAAGCGACGTCATTAGAGGCTATTGCGAGAACAGAGAACACCGACCCACTTCCTCAACTGCGGGCGTTTTTTCATCATTCACGAGGTAGGGTTTGTCATTTTAAATATTCCCTTACTGTTCTTGATGTTCTTAGAGATTTGTGTTTTCCGTTGAAATAATCATCTTGATTCACCTGCTACTGAACTAATGTAGAGGGGGCAGGTTAAACGAACACGACCTGATCCCTCTGTTGTTATTCATGGTTGGTGTGTTCTTTGCGATGGAGGAGGATGGAAACCGACATCAGTGGGAATGAGAATGGAGGACGACACAACGAACGAACTCAACGAATGCGACGACGCAACTACGCTGCTCGATAGAGGAGAACCACGACCTTGTGCCACGGCGGTGAGGCAAGGGCGGTCGACTCGCTGCCGGCCCCCGGCGAAGGCGCGACTGCGCCGCACTGAGGGGATGTTTGGCCATCCGACCAACTGCGGCGGACCATTTCACCATAGCCACCCCGCACCGTGGGTCTCCCAGCAAGGGTCGGTCCGGACCCAGTGGGCCATATCGGGCCAGGTTGGTCCGATTGGCTCAGACCGGACCTAGACTAGTTTCGACCCATTCCACACATTCGACCATAACTTTGGCACCGGGTGTCCGTTTAACGAATCGTCTACAGTGACGGAAACCTTGGAGTGAGATAGTAATTTTGGTAAACCCCACTTGATATTTTGATAAAGTTGGAGTATGGTGGGGTTGGATCGAGCATGAATCCAATCGGACCCTCAGGACTAAAAGGCTAATAACTTACATACCGGGCATCTGATTGTCGCGTCGTCTGTTGCGTTGATACCCCTATGATGTGGCATACCTTTTAGATACTTCTTCATGGGACTTAATGGTATTTGGATTATCAAAGAGTATCTTGAGGAGCAGAATCTCTCGAAGACGAGCAAGCTTAGTGCGGGTACCCTGTAGCTGGCTGTAACATGAGAAAGGGATCATTCGTGGGTCTATAATTGAGGATTCCACATGGATCCACTCTAGGATCCTGTGTGGGTTTGATGATGTACTGACTATGTACTAGGATCTTGTGTGGGTCTGACGACGTACTGATGATGTACAAGGATCCTGTGTGGGTTTGACGACATACTGACGATGTACTAGGATCCTGTGTGGGTCTGACGACGTACTGACGATGTACTAGGATCTTGTGTGGGTTTGAAAACATACTGAAGATGTACTAGGATCCTATGTGGGTCTAAATACATACTGACGATGTACTAGGATCCTGTGTGGGCCTGACAACGTACTGAAGATGTACTAGGATCCTGTGTGGGTATGATGATGTACTAATGATGTACTAGGATCGTGTGTGGGTCTGACGACGTACTAATGATGTACTAGGATCCTGTGTGGGTTTGACAATGTACTAGGATCCTGTGTGGGTCTGACGAGGTAATAGGATCCTTTGTGGGTCTGATGATGTACCACGATCCTCTATGTGTCTGATAATGATTTAGGATCCTTCATGGGTCTGCATCTTAACAGAGTAAGATGATTTAGTAGTTACATATAATCATCTCTACTACTAAACCTAAGATATACCTAGTGTGAGATAAGTCCTTAATTTCATAGTGATACCTTTGTGGTATTCTTCTGTGTGTCATACCTGTGTGGTACTTTCCTTCATGGTGATACATTGGTGGTATTCTTCTGTGTGGCGTACTTGTGTGGTACTTTACCTCATGGTGGTAATTTTTGGTACTTACCTTTGTGGTGATACCTTTGTGGTATTCTTTTATGTGGCGTACCAATGTGGTACTTTCCTTCGTGGTGATACCCTGGTGGTATTCTTATGTGGGGCATACCTGTGTGGTACTTTCCTTCATGGTGATACTTTTTGGTACTTACCTATGTGGTGTTACCTTCGTGGTTTTCTTTCCTTCGTGGAACAATTGATATTTGGCTAAGGAGTTGGGCCTTGAGTTTCCTCATTAATGAGATGGGTAATATTTGATAACTTAGGTATATGTATGGGCATATACCTAAGTAGGTTGGTCACTGGTTTACATGATTTGTGGTTTATCCTTTGTGGATTTTTTGAGACCTTGAGGGTCTTGGAGTCCCTAATGAGTATCGTTATACTCACCCCTACATGGGATTCCCCTGTACATTATTGTGTTTGGTGCAGAAGACGAACATCGTTGATCGAGGCTAAGGGTACCAGGACTAGACAGTGCCCAGAGGTGGACCATTCAACACATCGGTATGCAGAGGAGATGGGTAGACATGGAGTGCTGAGGAGGAGATCTATACCTACCCTTCAGGTAGGAACCTCAGAGGAAGACCCAGTAACTGTCTTCCTATTTCTTCATTTGTATTGTATTTCCAGTTGTACTTGTATGTTTACTATTTTTCCTGTATTCTGGCCCCTATTACTTTAAACAATCCTTTTTCTATATAGTTTACTTGTGTTCGTATCTTTCTGTGTGCTTGGTTGAGTGTGTTATAGGATATAAATGCAATGCCTTCATAGTTTTAGGGAATACGCCTTTCGGTGCTAGTCGCTAGCCCCTGGCCTATAGAATGTGGGCTTGGGGTAGTCATGGAATGGGCCCCGGGGGACGGGTCGTGACAAATTGGTATCAGAGGAGTCGGTTCTACCATAGAACATTGGACTCTGATCTTTTTAACAGCAATATTTTTAAGTGTAGTGAGTGTGGTTATCAGTTTAGGGAATCTAGTGTTGGTGCAATGACCGACATATCCATACACCAGGACCCTGACTTCCAATGTCTGACTAAGTGCATGGAAACACTGATTGTGTGTGTGTTTTGAAAAGTTTTTCTATGTTTTATTTGAGTTTTCTCACCAATTATAACTTAATGACCGTGGAGCACCTATTCCTTATCAAGATGCCACTGTGTAGACAGCCAGATAAGATTCCTGAGAGAGTACACAATGACGGCCCACCAAGCGACGAGGCTCTGGTGTAGGACCCTTTTACTATGTTGGCACCTTCGGGTGGTGTACTAGAATCATCACCACCCGTTGGGAAGAATTTACCACCAACCGCACTGGCAGACGGTGCACACCAACTGAGCGTGTTGCATGAGTTCCAGCAGCAGATGCCTCTGAGGTTTCGAGGCGAGACAGATTCCCACACAGCTGAGGGATGACTGGAGGCGATTGCTAGAGTTTTCCACCTAGTTGAGACACCAGTAGAGTAGATGGTGATATTAGCTACTAGTCTTTTTCAGTGAGTGACCATGAGGATGGTCTGCATAGTGACGAGGCTTTGGTACATGGACCATTACCTAAGATAGTACCTTCAGGTAGTGTTTCAGTTATATCACTACCCGTTGGTCAGCAATTACAACCAGCAGTACCAATAGAGGAAACATGTAGGCTTAGTGCCTTACACATGTCTCATCATCAGATACCCCTCAGGTTCCGAGGTGATCCCGACCCATAGGCGGTTGAGGGCTATCTTGAGGAGGTGGTTGAGAGTTCCCTAGAGCTCCTAAATCTTCAATAGGATGACATTTTGGGAGTTGAGAGTTCATCGAGGCATACCGATCATTCCTAGTACTCGATGAATACGATACGATCAGTGCTTTAGAGCTTGAACCTCTGAGCGAGGTGTCTTTAGGGATATTTGAGCTAGCACTATTCCTCTATTCATTCCTACTCATATTAGGGTTCTAGAGAGAACATTTTTGGTTGAATATTATTTGGATGAGCAGATACAGCCAGTGAATGTTAGTAGTGGGAAAGCAGGAAACTAACGCCAGTCTTAGAGACTTAGGTGTGTAAAATGTTTCGATAAGAGGATATGATAGGGATAAATGAATTTTCAGGGCTGCAGACGTGGAATCAGATCTTGGAGGGCAGAGTGAGGTGGTGTAGTTTTCGACATGTTACAACCACCCCCTTTGTAGTCCCCACCAGGCTTAGGGAGCTGGAGGACAGGGGAAGAGAGTAGCTGTATGCAGTCAAGGAGTGTGACCCAAGGACTCTAGGAATGATTCGAGGTACGCTATACGTCTACTACTAGCTTCTGTATCAATATACATAGGTACCAATCATTCATTCCTTCCAAGAATCTTGTCCAAAACCTAGAGTTTCCGGTTAAACAATTGACTTGACCCTCACATCTAGAGATACCTTTGGGAGGACACTCGATAATCACACTTACACTGATAGTGTGATCCCTTGAGGTGAGAGTTTCAGTTGGAACCTCTTGGTGGCAGCGTCGAGGGCTTACGAAGTTAGTTTGGGTATGATTGGACATCCACAATTCATACTCTAATTGACTGTATTAGGAAAAAAGGTTATGGTTTATCTATAAAGTTGGCATGAGGTTTTCCTTAGTCAACAAAAAAGGAAACCCAAGTAGCACAAGATAAACTCCTGTATAGGAGGGTGCGGCTGATCACTCGTGAGTCGGCTAGCCTTACCCTCGTGGCAGTAGGAGTTTTGAGTTTTTAATTCCCAATAGGAGTGGCTAGAGTTCCTCCAGGACTATGACTTTGAGATATTATATATTCCTGGGAAGGGGAACATGGTAGCAGATGCAATCAGTAGGAGTTTTGGTCTACAACTGCAGAGTGAGGCGTCAGAGTAGCTAGTCAAGCTGCAGATGTCCTTCGTGGATAGAGATGAAGTTGCTTACCTCCAGTCTATGATTATCACTCCTCCACTCCTTCAGCAAGTCAGGGAGGCGTAGCTTGAGACGTTGACTACGAGGCCCGACTGATGTGCTTAGATATCCTCAGGACGGTCTCCTGAAGGAATTTTCAAAAGGTGAGGATCATGTCATCCTTTTAAGAGGATGCACCATGGTACCAGTGACGCTTAGGGAGGAGATTTTGATGGAGTTCCATACATCTCCTTTTAGTGGTACATCCTGGAGTGGTGAAGGTGTACCAGGACTTCTGATGTCAGTACTGGTTACCAAGGATGAAGAAAGGAGTGGCATAAGAATTATGCCGTAGGAGACATAGATCCTTGGAGTTTGAGGAGGGAGACCATGTATTCCTACGGGTCTCACCCCGACAGGGACTATGGAGATTTGGCTGAGGGGGAAAGTTATCACCAAGGTATATCAGTCCTTTTCCGATCTTTCAGAGGGTAGGAACGGTGGAATACCGCTTGGCTCTTCCACCACAGTTAGAGAGGGTGCACGACGTCTTCCACATATCCCAGCTGAGGGGATGCGTGCATGACCCATCTCGCATCATCGACCACGTCGAGCTGGACTTAGATGATGGGACATCATTTACGAAGGTTCCAGTGGAGATTGAGGATCGACAAAAGAGAGTCCTTAGTGGGAAATCGATACCTTTGGTGTATGTACGTTGGCAGCACATGAACCTCCAGGAGAGTACATGGGAGTGGGAGGCTCGATTCATGCTCAGTACCCTCTTTTGGATGTTTTTCCTTTGTTATGGATTTTGGGGACGTAAAGACCTAAGGTGGGGAGAATGTAATGTCCTGGAAATTCTATATAATTTTTTTAATTGTATTGAATTATTTAGAGACTGCAAAATCTAACAACGCGTGATTTCAAGGCCCGGAGTGCCTAGAATGATCCGTCGAAGTTTGGTTGAGTTTTAATTAGCGCATGTAAGCAGTTTTCATGAAAAGTAGAATAACTCTTAAATGGTAACTCAGATAAAAAATCTGAGGGCACCGTTGCGTTTAAGATGGCGGGTTTACCCTAGGCGTGACTTAAGTTTAGTCGGCGCAGGCCTCCTATGAGAAAACCCAAAAATGGAATAACCGTAAAAAATACAATTAAATAAATTATTTTATTTTTCAAATGCTTATAACTCACAAATGTTAGATCAGATTGAAAATCCGAGACCACTGCTAAACTCATGAGGGAATGATTTATTTAAGTAGATACTAACTTTTTCCTGTGCGGGCCACTAGTGAAAGTTAGTTTTTGACCGTAAATAAAATAATTAAGTGACAATTATTTTATTGTAAAATCCATAACTTTTAAATGGTAACTCAGATTGGAAATCTGAGAGTACCGTTGGGTTCGTTGGGGCGTGATTCACTTGGGAAGAGCCTAACCTCAACTAGTGCGGGTCGAGGGTGAATGTTAATAATTTTCCGAACTTTTTTTCGGGTACATTCCGTAAATGCTCATGCAACATTTTTCAAATTTTGAATCGGTGCTCGGAATTGAAATCTGAGGACACCATTGAACTCGCAACGCAGATATTCGCTTAAGGAGACCTTCAATTTGACCGCAGTAGGTCCGGATAAAAAGTAAGTTTTTGGAACTTTTAATAGAATAAATAAACTAACTTTATAATTTTATTTTTATTCTATTCCTCCAACGGACGAGTGGTAAGGTGGGACCGACGACGTGTCAAGCCAATAAATGTCTTGACCCATTAATCCTAGTAACTACTTCGTTGGAGAATTTGGGAAGCTTTCTAATAAATGTACTCCCATTAATTCCTGACACTATTAGACACCCCCAATTCTATTTATATGGAGTTTGGGGAGAGGTGTTGGCACAACTTCTGTAACACCCCAAGCTTCCACGGTACGCTTGTCTTTGAATAATACAGTAGCGTGTGTTGTATGCAACTTCGAGTTCTAACACACACCGCAACCAATCAAACTAGCCATTATGAATAGTAATACCCAATTTTTGAAATTTTATAAATTTTATCTTTCAAAATGGACTTCATTTTTGGATTTGGAATATCAAAATTAGACTAGGGTGAAATTTTGGTATTTTTCTAAAAACTTTCAATTTTTGATGAATAGTGAAAAAACACTGAGCTATAGTTTAAAACCAAATTTTTATTTAAGTAATTATTTATTTTATTTAAATTTAATTAAGGTCAAAATAGATACATAATACCTATATAAGTTCAATGTAATTCATTGGAGTTAGTTTAGAATAATTTTAGATATGTAAAAATTTTGTTGAACTTTTCACCGTCTTTTACCCACCTCCTAGGAGAATTTGGAAATTCACATAAAACTTAATTTTACCGCTTCTGTGAGTGGAATTTCGAAAATCCGAGAGACATGGTTAATATCAAGGAGTAAAATGTGATTCAATGAGATGAAAATAATTTTTGGTGAATAGTAACTTTTTACTTTTATTTACCACAGTTAAAAGTAAATAGGGTAATTAACGGTAAAAATGATATTAATATTACCCTAACACATGTCCCAATTCTATTGGACAAGTGTATCTCGACCAAAAACAACCTTAGGAATAAAATATTATCATTTAGGTCCACTTGGATTAGATTAGGACATTAATTATTATTTAATTCAAAGAAGAGTTAAAAGAGTTAAAATCAAAGGTTAACTTCTAAAATTTTTTTAATATAGGGTTATACATAAGATAAATTCGATTTTAAATATTAATTAGAAAGATAAAAATATTTCCTACATAATGGTATTTTATTTATAATTTTTAGACATTAAATAATTTAATTTATTTATGACCCAATGGTGTTGCAGTAATTACCTAATTAATGAAATATTAAAATAATTGATATTATAAATATCAAAATAAATGTAATTTGAGACTTTTTATGAATTAAAATAATTTTATAGGTTAATATGAAATATTAGGATTGGTTATATAAATTTTGTTAGAAGTAATAATGCTGTTATGAAATTATCAAAAACAAAATACCCAATAGTGTTAAAATTGACATAAAAGAGTTTTTAAAACAAATATTATATTATTAATTGATATTATATTCCTAAAAATATAAGGTTCGTCCAAAGGACTTATATCATGATAGGTTTATCATTAATGGACCACTTGGGGGTCTCTTGGATTTATATAGTAAGTTTATTAACTATATAATATAAAAATACAAAGTGACATGGTAAATGTCAAACTAATTAACTAAGAGTTAAAACTAAAATATAAGGTTAATATAATGACCCAAACCAGTCTAAAATCTATTGGTTGAAAGGATTTAGACCCATCCCCACCTTAAAATTTAAATAATCTACTTTGGAGCCATTGGAAACTGAATATGAATTTATTATAAAATAATATTTCTAGCTTTTCCAAAGGTGCCCCTCACCCCTCTTATAAAAGGGCACTCCCCCTTCTCACTAATTCACACATTCAAAGCATTTTTTCTCAACCAAACCCTGCCCAAATACTCTCTAAACTTCCCTCACTCAAATCTAGAGGCCTTATTTTGATCAGAAATCCAAATTAAGGAGCCCTTTTGATCAAATCAAAAGGAAGAACCCGAAGAAGAGGTAATGTTTTCACCACAATCTTTCAAGTTCCTTTCTTCTTCAACTTCTTATTTCTTTGTTATTCCCATTCTAAAATAATAACTCTGGTATCTTATATATACTGTGATGTTATTATAAATATGGTACAACCATATTCAGTATTCTATCCATCCTTTGAATGACTTGTCACCATACGTGCGTACGTACGACTTACCGTCTCCACGTCGTGGTGTAATTGTTATTCAATATATTTTTATTTGGATGGGTATAATAATGATGTGTAATTCATGTAAATAATAAATATAACATGATAATTATTCTGTATATATTATATACCATCCAATTATATATTATTTTAATATCAAAAGAATGATTTTGTCGCTCGTGCGTACGTACGGACTACCGTCTCCACGAATGTGATGAGATTCATCCCCCATCGTATCCATTCAAGACTAATTCTCATTTGATGATTAAAAGTAATGTTTAAGAACTTTATAAAATTCTGGATATGAATAATATACAATCTATCCATAACAAACACGGCTTATGTAACAACACATATAAAAGAAAACGAGTAAGTTAACACCCAAAACAACGATAATACTAAGATATTATTAACAAAGCAATGTTAAAAGATCATATATGATATCATATTAATGTATATGATTCTTGAATAATTTAATAACAATTATTTCACCATTATACAGGAGGTTAACCTACCCTCAACCAAGGAAAAGTACAATGTAACAACCCGATATTTTATGATAAGTATTCTCTTTAATTTATTTGATGTCATGTGTTTTATGCTACAACAAGATTATCTTATGCTATACGCCACATTGTATTAGCTTGAAGTATACACAACACCATTCTTAGATTGTGTTACACACAATTTCAAGTTCGTTTTATAATAGTCATTCTACACAACATTGAGTGTATATATATATATATGCAATGTATAAATGAAATATGGTTGGATTCTGTTATACAAAACCACGAAGTATTCTTTCACAGCACGCAACCCTGACTTGGCTTGCATTACACGCAATCACGACTTTCCTCGATAGCGTGTGTTGTACGCAATATCAGGTTTCACTAAACAATGATATATGGCTATAATATTATTACGAACTAGCCTTTATTAATAGTATTAACTAAATTTTGAATGTTATAACATTATTATTTCATCTTAAACATTTTCTAGAAAATGGTATGTGAACAAAATAAATTTTTTGGGTAAAATAATTATTTTTCAAAAAATGCATTTTTGACGCCTTTTGATGGCGCACCCACTTTAAATATAGTTTTTTAAATGTTTATAAGTTCAATTTGACAAAATAAAATTCTTCTTTGGAATCAATAAATAAAAATTTACTTTGGATAAATTTTTCATATTATTCTGGTAACTTTCATATTTTGATGAATAGTAAAAACACGCTATATTTTAATTAAAAACAACTTTTTTTCATCGAAATAACATATGTGGTTAAATTATAATATTGAATGGTTTTAAAGTATAAATAGAATATATTTTTACCATTTAATATAATTTATGTCATTAGCATTTATTTTACATTGATTTCGTAGGTTAAATAAATTCAATCTTTTGCAATGTTTTAAACAAAAACCCGTTTTCTTTTGACAACAGGATTAATTTTAATTTAATTTCTGCAACTTCTGTGTATTGAATTTGGAAAAATGGATTCCATATTTGGAACCAGTGGGTCCAAATTATGTTAATAGGCTACTTTTTTTGGGGAATTATGAATAGTAACTATGGTAAATTTTATTTACCATAGTCAAAGGTAAATCGGGTAATTAAGGGTAAATATAATATTATAAAATTACCCAAATACATAAAAAAATCCTATTGGATGACTAAAAGTAGACCCATATCACCTAATAATAGGATTATAATCATTTAATGGACTTTTGTCCATGAAAATAACTTAATTATTATTAAAACCAAAGAAAGTGACAACATGTCACTCTCTTAAATCTTATAAGTATATTAATTTTAGTTTAGTGATAAACTTCATGAAACTTAGAACATGAATAGTCTCCAGAAAGCTAATGAAATTATTTACATCATATGAAATTTTTTATAATTTTTAGGTATTAAATAATTATCATTAATTTTGACACAATAGGGATGCAAAAATTATTTGTTTAGTGAAAAATCAATAATATAGTTATTATTGAAATATTAATACATATCAAAAGGCCTAAAAATCTGCACAAAACTTATTATTAGTGTATATATAAACCCTAATCATCCACTGGCCGAATTTTGGACCATTTGGATCCTTATTAAGATGATTATGACACTTATATTATTTTATTTTAAATGATGTCAAAGTTGTCACCTTCATAATTTAATAAATATAATAATTTAAATATTGTGATTTTAAGATGATAAATTATATTAAAAGTATTATTGTGAATTTTAATAGATTTATCTTCATCATAGGATTTTATTTTTAATTTTTATGCAACAAATAAGTATATTAAATAATTATACAAAAATGATGTAGTAATTATTTTATTAAGAGATAAACCAAATAAATGGTTTTAAAGATAATAAAATAAATATTATATGAACTATTTAATGTGATCCACTAATTTTATAGATACATATGACCTTTTATTAATCTATTAAAGATTTTAGTTCGAACATATCTTCTGTATGTATTTTATTTAAATTCAAATAAATGAATAGTGTCAAAATTGACAATATTGTTATTTTATAAAAATAACATATTTTAAAATTGTTTAAAAATCACAAAAATATATAAAAATTATAAATTTAAATTTATATGGTCTATAATGTGATAAAGTATCCAATTATGAACAATTCACAACAAATAACTAATTATTTGTTATAATTTAAAATTTAGAATTTAATTACCACAAATAAAATTGAATTGATTAAATAAGGATAAATCAAGTTGATAATGTTGAAAATAAATTCCCAACATGTATAAATTTTAATGGTTGATGAGATTAAAACCCTATATCATCTAATATTCTAATATGAGTCATTTTTGGAGGTTTTTAAGTGGGGTTAGATTTATTATAAATTAATATTTTTAAGAATTCAAAAGGTGCCCCTCTCCTCCCTTATAAAAGGACACCTCCTCCCTCTCTTCCTCACACCACTTTGAGCCTTCAAGCTCGGCCAAAACCTGCCCAATTATCTTCTACACTTACCTAGAAACATCTTAGAGGTCCTGGTCTTCTTCAAAGACCAATTTTAGTACCCTAAGAGGAGGTCTCAAAAGGGGCTTCAAAGAAGAGGTAATGTTCGTTACCGATTATTTCAACTTTATTTCTTCTTCCATTTCTTCTTCTTAGGTTATTTCATTATGAAGTAATAACATCAGTATCACTAATATACTGATATGTTAAAATATTTTTTAAACAACCCTATTTCACCATCTATCCATCCTACGGAAAACAAAATCACCGCGCGTGCGTACGTACGAAATACCGTCTCCACGCCGTGGTGTAATCTATTTTCCACCACCACCTTACTTGGATGGGTATAAGGGTGAAATTAATGAATATATATGATTATTTTAAAGTGATATTGATTATTTAATATTATACATACACTTTAATACAATTCCACGATCTTGGGAATGATATCATCGCTCGTGCGTACGTACGGACTACCGTCTCCACGACGCGATGAGATTCACTCTCCATGTTAACCATTCATGAATGATTATAAAGTATATATAATGAATAATAATGAAATATATGACATAATAAAGCTACTGGATTTATGTATATATATATATATATTTTGTATACTTAATTCCATTCAATAAGGAAACGAAAACAACGTTCATGCGTACGTACGGACTACCGTCTCCATGAACGGTGTATTTCATTCCTTTTATCAACCTATAATATATATGTATATGATGAATATATATTATATATAAATCATTTTTTACATTCTGGAATTATGTAAATCAGGATATAAGTAATAATATCAACAACGACAAGTCGAAACACATACGATAAATGAAATGATTTTACCCAAAACGCTACTTTAACATGAAATTTACAAAAGAACGGGTAATATAAAGTCATAAGTGAAACATATATGATATCATAACAATTAATATGATTATGTAATAAGTCAATGACATTATTTAAATCATTATAAAGGAGGTTCGGATCCATAAAAAGCATATCGTACCTAAGGTAAGGGATAATTTTGCAAATCTCATTTTTATCCGAGATTGCTTATTCGTAAGTATTTACTGGGGTTATTTATATAATCCATGTCAATGTTTTATAAAAGTGTTTTCATGTATGTTTAAAGTCCTTTTTACCCATTTTTGACTTTTACTACATGGTATGTAAGGAATATTTCTTTTTTTTACGTTACGAGGTACTTTTTTGACTTTTCCGACAAAAGTACGAGGAGAATGCTATTTTTAACGTATACGGCGTGAATGGATTTTTACAGTTTCATAAATCCTCATTTTCATGAATCTTAATCTACATGATTTTATGACTATTTTCAACAAAATACTTTTATTTTAAAAGTTCATGACATTTTTTGAAAAGAAAACGATTTTGACGAAGAAAGGATATTTTCCTCAAGAATTCATTTCAAATGTTTTATCAAAACCATTTTCCATCTAAGATTAAATTATTTGATATGTGTATGTTTCAAGTTTAATGTCTCTATGATTTACATGGTTCAATTTTCTTATGATGAAATGTCCATTTGTTTTATATGGATTATGAAATAATGGGATGATGTTTATGAAACCCATTTTATTATTTGGGTTATGATGAATGTTTTAAGTTTATTTTGTGGCACAAGTAAGAATGATTTCATTATGAGATGGGTGGGACCTATATCTCCCTCCAATGCATTGGGTAAAGATTTTATATCTCATGAGATAGACATGGCTAGAACGGTAAGTTAATTCGGTTCAGTGTTACAGAACTGAAACGAGGAGTGAACTCGATTCAGAATGGGACTTTGTCCACTAAGATGGTCTTGGCAATAATGCCTTGGCTACTATGGAAATAATTACATGTGCTTAATGGATTCCACAATTACATGTTTTATTCCCATGCTATTTTATCATGATTTATGTTCCATTATTATCTTTGCCTTATATAATTCCATGTTTTATGTCGTTGCGCAATATTTTTATTGTTCATGTTTTTTTTAAGTTCAAATGTATATGGTATGTTTTATTTTATCCATGCTTACCCTTACTGAGCATTTGAGCTCACCCTTTTTATGTTTTCTTTTCCCCCAGGATTAAAAGAAAGATTTTAGGTAAGGAAACAAAAATGGAAACATCTTTATGGGAGATGTTGAAGATCTTTCACCACGATTAGAAGATTGCGTTCCAAGTTTGAAAAGACACTAAACTATTATGGTCCTTGTGTGTCTGTTTTTGTTATGTACTAAGTATTCCACAAAAGTAATGTAATGTCCATGTACGTCAGGCTTTGGGCCTCTACAGTTGGTATCAGAGGAAAGGTTTTGTCAACCTTTGGAAACTAGGATGCAAAATCGTTAGTGAGATCCCTAGAGATATTTATAAGGTATGTCTAGGGATGTCCCTAAGGATATGTATACATATAGGATATAGTCCTAGAACTATGGTAACGATCTTAGAATTTAACCCAAGATGTTAGATATTGAGGGAACTCCCTCTTTACTATGTTGTTTTCCCTAGCACGATTTTTTCCTCTCACACTATTCTTTTTGGGTTTTAGACGATGGTTGGAACCCGAAGGAACCGTGTTGATCAATGCAATGGAAAATGCAATGATTGTCCTCCTGAATAAACAAATGTTATGGGAGATGGAGTGCAAAATCTTATTGCTATACTTACACAAGCTATGAATCATTCTGGACTTCCAAATGAGCAGAGAAGGGAACAATATTCTATTGAGTCCTTCATGAGGCAACACCCACATTCTTTCAGTGGGTCTTCTGATCCACTTGTTGCTGAACAATGGATAAGTATCACTGAAAAGATATTTTCAGTTATTCAATGTTCTGAACATGATAAAGTCATCTTAGCAGTGTATCATTTGGAAGGTGATGCTGATCAATGGTGGAATCTTATAAAGAATACGAGGCCAAGAGATGAAATTGAGTCCATGGAATGGGACGAGTTCAAGAACTTATTTTTCAATAAGTACTTCCCTCGTATTCTTCAAACAAAGATGGAGAAGGAGTTTCTTGAACTAAATCAAAAGGATGATGAATCTGTTGGTATATACGAAGCTAATTTTACAAGGCTTGCAAGGTATGCATCTGGATTTATCATCCAACCTGAAAGTAAAGTTGATCAATTCTTCAGTGGATTAAAACCAAATCTTCGAAGGGAATTAACTATAAGAGACTTCAGTAGCTATGAAGAAATTGTGCGTTGTGATATCAAGGTAGAAATGGAAGTTGGTGTTACTTATCCATCTCATAGTTTTGACAAGAAACGAAAGATGGAGTTCAAGGAGAAATCTCAGAATAATGGTGAAAGGAAGATAAATGTTTCCTTATGCTCAAAGTGTGGAAAGAAGCATGGTGGAGATTGTCTTAAAGGGACAAGTAAATGTTTCAAATGTTGGAAGGAAGGTCATCGGGCATTTGAATGCCGCAATGATGGGAAGAAGATGTTTAATGATGCAAACAAAGGAAGGGATACACAGAATGAACTTACTACACTTCAATGCTTCAAATGCAAGGAAATGGGGCATTATGCTAATAAATTCCCTAATCCAAGGGTTAGTGATGATCGACATGAGAAACCACTTAAGGCAAAGGAAAAAGGGAAGTCATATGCGATCACCATTGGCGATGTTGAATATGACAACGATGTGGTGGAATGATTAAGTGTTTATGTAATGGGATTCCAAAATAATGTTGTATATAGAATCGTGGAATTTTGGAATATTTATGTATTGGTCTATTGTGGTTTTCAATAATTTTATGGTACCGGTAACCATGGAAAGTGATTGAGATATTTTTGGAAAAAAGATGATATGAAGATAATGAAGGAATAATAAGATAATGAGATGTTTGATTGTATTCATGAGATCATGATTGATATAAGGACTAAGTGATATCATGGTTTGAGTATATAGAATTTTGAGGATTTTGGTATGCGGAAAGTGTTAACTTTTAACTGCATTCATGTTTTCACTAATGTTCAATGGGTATTCATTTTTCAAGAGAATACATGATTAAAGCCTTCGAATGTTTGGAATGTGACCAACAAGACATATCTTATGATATATGGGGATCAACGATGGTATTAAATCTCTGGTAATCATTTTCACTATATTATGAGAGTGGACTGCAGTATTATGGATAAGCCTAAATATTGGAATGGATTATGTTGGACATAAGTTAGTATTGTTTAATGATAGAAGTTTTTTTCTGGATATTATTTATGGGATCTTATAGTAATATAGTTTTAGAAAAAGGACAACCTCCAGGACGGGCGACAACCCATCGCATCGGACAAGGCTGTGGGAATCGAACCCACAACCGAAGTGCGACTGGCCTTTATCGCCTACCACTGGCCTACAGGAAGTCCCTGTTTAGTAGAAACTAGTTTTATTATATTAAGCAGTATGATATATGAAGTATAAGTCCATTTTAGGAACCATATATGATTAATCTCACTATATATGGACTTATGTATTTTTTGATAACTTTTCTAACCTTTTGTTTGAAACAGATGGAATGACCCATTATTCTATCACATGATCTTCTAACACTTCACGAATGAAAAATTCAACTTCATTTCTTTAAGAGATGAAGTGAAAATTGTCCAAAGAACGACCAACGGTGAGACTGTACCAAAATCACGAAAGTATTTCTTCTAATTCCAATTTCATCAACTTTAGGGAAATGATCTTGAAAACCAAAAATGTTGTCCTAGTGCTCTTATATTCGATAAATCAGATGGTACCTTAGATCGTCACAAATTTATGGCTTTGTGATTGATGACTTTTTCATAGCCATGTTCTCTACCACTCTCCATCAGAACTTGATGGTTAGATTTTTCTTCCATATCCATATTTTCACCTATGTTCTCCTATATGGAAACCCAGTGATGATTTACTTTGGGTAATCATTATGTTTCATATTTTAGTTTTTTAAAAGTAAGTTTCAGTATTCCTTTTTATGATGTGGGTTTCTATGAATAGTAAATTATTTATATCCACGACGAATTTCGAGGGGGAAATTCATTTTAAGGGGGGTAGAATGTAACAACCCAATATTTTATGATAAGTATTATCTTTAATTTATTTGATGTCATGTGTTTTATGCTACAACAATATTATCTTGTGCTATACGCCACATTGTATTAGCTTTAAGTACACACAACACTATTCTTAGATTGTGTTACACACAATTTCAAGTTTGTTTTATAATAGTCATTCTATGAAACATTGAGTGTATATATATATATATATATGCAATGTATAAATAAAATATGGTTGGATTCTCTTATACAAAACCATGAAGGATTCTTTCACAGCACGCAACCCTGACTTGGCTTGCATTACACACAATCACGACTTTCCTCGATAGCGTGTGTTGTACGCAATATCAGGTTTCACTAAACAATGATATATGGCTATAATATTATTACGAACTAGCCTTTATGAATAGTATTAACTAAATTTTGAATGTTATAACCTTATTATTTCATCTTACACATTTTCTAGAAAATGGTATGTGAACAAAATAAAATTTTCAGGTAAAATAAGTATTTTTCAAAAAATGCATTTTTGACGCCTTTTGATGGCGCACCCACTTTAAATATAGTTTTTGACATGTTTATAAGTTCAATTTGACAAAATAAAATTCTTCTTTGGAATCAAGAAATAAAAATTTACTTTGGATAAATTTTCCATATTATTCTGGTAACTTTCATATTTTGATGAATAGTAAAAACATGCTATATTTTAATTAAAAACAACTTTTTTTCATCGCAATAACATATGTGGTTAAATTATAATATTGAATGGTTTTAAAGTATAAATAGAATATATTTTTACCATTTAATATAATTTATGTCATTATCATTTATTTTACATTGAATTCGTAGGTTAAATAAATTCAATCTTTTGCAATGTTTTAAACAAAAACCCGTTTTCTTTCGACAACGGTATTAATTTTAATTTAATTTCTGAAAACTCTGTGTATTGAATTTGGAAAAATGGATTCCATATTTGGAATCAGTGGGTACAAATTATGTTAATAGGCTACTTTTTTTTGGGAATTATGAATAGTAACTACGGTAAATTTTATTTACCATAGTCAATGGTAAATCAGGTAATTAAGGGTAAATATAATATTATAAAATTACCTAAACACATGACAAAGTCCTATTGGATGAATAAAAGTCGACCCATATCACCTAAGTATAGGATTTGAATCATTTAATGGACTTTTTTCCATGAAAATAACTTAATTATTATTAAAACCAAAGAAAGTGACAACATGTCACTCTCTTAAATCTTATAAGTATATTAATTTTAGTTTAGTGATAAACTTCATGAAACTTAGAACATGAATAGTATCCAGAAATATAATGAAATTATTTACATCATATGAATTTATTTATAATTTTTAGGTATTAAATAATTATCATTAATTTTGACACAATAGGGATGCATAAATTATTTATTTAGTGGAAAATCAATAATATAGTTATTATTGAAATATTAATACATATAAAAGGCCCACAAATCTGAAAAAAACTTATTATTAGTGTATATATAAACCCTAATCATCCACTGGCCTAATTGTGGACCATTTGGATCCTTATTAAGATGATTATGACACTTATATTATTTTATTTTAAATGATGCGAAAGTTGTCACCTTCATAATTTAATAAATATAATAATTTACATATTGTGATTTTAAGATGATAAATTCGATTAAAAGTATTATTGTGAAAGGTAATAGATTTATATTCATCATAGGATTTTATTTTTAATTTTTATGCAACAAATAAGTATATTAAATAATTATACAAAAATGATGTAGTAATTATTTTATTAAGAGATAAACCAAATAAATGGTTTTAAAGATAATAAAATAAATATTATATGAACTATTTAATGTGCTAAACTAATTTTATATATACATATGACATTTTATGAATCTATTAAATCTTTTATTTCGAACATATATTCAGTATGTATTTTATTTAAATTCAAATAAATGAATAGTGTCAAAATTGACAATATTGTTATTTTATAAATATAACATACTTTAAAATTGTTTAAAAATCACAAAAATATATAAAAATTATAAATTTAAATTTATATGGTCTATAATGTTATAAAGTATCCAATCATGGACAATTCACAACAAATAACTAATTATTTTTTATAATTTAAAATTTAGAATGTAATTACCACAAATAAAATTAAATTAATTAAATAAGGATAAATCAAGTTGATAATGTTGAAAATAAATTACTAACATGTCTAAATTTTATTGATTGATGATATTACAACCCTATCTAATCTAATCTTCGAATATGAGTCATTTTGGAGGTTTTTATGTGGGGTTAGATTTATTATAAATTAATATTTTTAAGAATTCCAAAGGTGCCCCTCTCCTCCCTTATAAAAGGACACCTCCTCCCTCTCTTCCTTACACCACTTTGAGCTTTCAAGCTCGTCCAAACCCTGCCAAATTCTCTTCTCCACTTCCCTAAAAACATCTTAGAGGTCCTGGTCTTCTTCAAATACCAATTTTAGTGCCCTAAGAGGAGGTCTCAAAAGGCGCTTCAAAGAAGAGGTAATGTTCGTTACCGATTCTTTCAACTTTATTTCTTCTTCCATTTATTATTCTTAGGTTGTTTCATTATGAAGTAATAACATCAGTATCACTCATAGACTGATATGTTATTATATTTATTAAACAACCCTATTTCACCATCTATCCATCCTACGGAAAACGAAATCACCGCGCGTGCGTACGTACAGAATACCATCTCCACGCCGTGGTGTAATCTATTTTCCACCACCACCTTACTTGGATGGGTATAAGGGTGAAATTAATGAATATATATGATTATTGTAAAGTGATATTAATTATGTAATATTACACATACACTTTAATACAATTCCACGATCTTGGGAATGATATCATCGCTCGCGCGTACGTACGGACTACCGTCTCCACGACGCGATGAGATTGACTCTCCATGTTAACCATTCATGAATGATTATAAAGTATATATAATGAATAATAATGAAATATATGACATAATAAAGATACTGGATTTATGTATACATATATATATATATTTTATCTACTTAATTCCATTCAATAAGGAAACGAAAACAGCGTTCATGTGTACGTACGAACTACCGTCTCCATGAACGGTGTATTTCATTCCTTTTATCGACCTATAATATATATGTATATGATGAATATATATTATATATAAATCATGTTTTACATTCTGGAATTATGTAAATCAGGATATAATTAATAATATCAACAACGACAAGTCGAAACACATACGATAAATGAAATGATTTTACCCAAAACACTACTTTAACATGGAATTTACAAAAGAACGGGTAATATAAAGTCATAAGTGAAACATATATGATATCATAACAATGAATATGATTATGTAATAAGTTAATGACATTATTTAAATCATTATACAGGAGGTTCAGATCCATACAAAGCATATCAGACCTAAGGTAAGGGATAATTTTGCAAATCTCATTTTTATCCGAGATTTCTTATTCGTAAGTATTTACTGGGGTTATTTATATCATCTATGTCCATGTTTTATAAAAGTGTTTTTATGTATGTTTAAAGTCCTTTTTACCCATTTTTGACTTTTACTACATGGTAAGTAAGGAATCTTTCATTTGTTTACGTTACGAGGTACTTTTTTGACTTTTCTGACAAAAGTACGAGGAGAATGCTATTTTTAAATTATACGGCGTGAATGGATTTTTATGGTTTAATAAATCCTCATTTTCATGAATCTTACTCTACATGATTTTATGACTATTTTCAACAAAATACTTTTATTTTAAAAGTTCATGGCATTTTTTGAAAAGAAGATGATTTTGACGAAGAACATATATTTTCCTCAAGAATTCATTTCAAATGTTTTATCAAAACCATTTTCCATCTAAGATGACATTATTTGATATGTGTATGTTTCAAGTTTAATGTCTCTATGATTTACATGGTTCACTTTTCTTATTATGAAATGTCCATTTGTTTTATATGGATTATGAAATGATGGGATGATGTTTATGAAACCCATTTTATTCTTTGGGTTATGATGAATGTTTTAAGTTTATTTTGTGGCACAAGTAAGAATGATTTCATTATGAGAAGGGTGGGACCTATATCTCCCTCAAATGAATTGGGTAAATATTTTATATCTCATGAGATAGACATGACTGGAACGGTAAGTTAATCCGGTTCAGTGTTACAGAACTGAAATGAGGAGTGAACTCGATTCAGAATGGGACTTTGTCCACTAAGATGGTCTTGGCAGCAATGCCTTGGATACTATGGAAATAATTACATGTGCTTAATGGATTCCACAATTACATGTTTTATTCCCATGCTATTTTATCATGATTTATGTTCCATTATGATCTATGCCTTATGTACTTCCATGTTTTATGTCGTTGCGCAAGATTTTTATTGTTCATGTTTTTTAAGTTCAAATGTATATTGTATGTTTTATTTTATCCATGATTACCCTTACTGAGTATTTGAGCTCACCCTTTTTATGTTTTCTTTTTCCCCAGGATTAAAAGAAAGATTTTAGGTACGGAAACAAAAATGGGAAGATCTTTATGGGAGATGTTGAAGATCTTTCACCACGATTAGAAGATCGCGTTCCAAGTTTCTAAAGACACTAAACTATTACGGTCCTTGTGTATCTGTTTTTGTTATGTACTAAGTATTCCGCAAAAGTAATGTAATGTCCATGTACATCAGGCTTTGTGCCTCTACAGTTGGTATCAGAGGAAAGGTTTAGTCAACCTTTGGAAACTAGGATGCGAAATAGTTAGTGAGATCCCTAGAGATATTTCTAAGGTATGTCTAGGGATGTCCCTAAGGATAAGTATACATATAGGATATAGTCCTAGAACTATGGTAACGATCTTAGAATTTAACCCAAGATGTTAGATATTGAGGGAACTCCCCCTTTACTATGTTGTTTTCCCTAGCATGATTTTTGCCTCTCACACTATTCTTTTTGGGTTTTAGACGATGGCTGGAACCCGAAGGAATTGTGTTGATCAATGCAATGGACAATGAAATGATTTTCCTCCTGAAAAAACAAATGTTATGGGAGATGGAGTGAAAAGTCTTATTGCTATACTTACACAAGCTATGAATCATTCTGGACTTCCAAATGAGCAGATAAGGGAACAATATTCTATTGAGTGCTTCATGAGGCAACGTCCACCTTCTTTCAGTGGGTCTTTTGATCCACTTCTTGTTGAACAATGGATAAGTACCACTGAAAAGATATTTTCAGTTCTTCAATGTTCTGAACATGATAAAGTGATCTTAGCAGTGTATCGTTTGGAAGGTGATGCTGATCAATTGTGGAATCTTATAAAGAATACGAGGCCAAGAGATGAAATTGAGTCCATGGAATGGGACGAGTTCAAGAACTTATTTTTCAATAAGTACTTCCCTCGTATTCTTCGAAAAAAGATGGAGAAGGAGTTTCTTGAACTAAAGCAAAAGGATGATGAATCTGTTGGTATATACAAAGCAAATTTTACAAGGCTTGCAAGGTATGCATCTGGATTTATCATCCAACCTGAAAGTAAAGTTGATCGATTCTTCAGTGGTTTAAAACCAAATCTTCGAAGGGAATTAGCTATAAGAGACTTCAGTAGATATGAATAAATTGTGCGTTGTGCTATGAAGGTAGAAATGGAAGTTGGTGTTACTTATCCATCTCATAGTTTTTACAAGAAACGAAAGATGGAGTTCAAGGAGAAATCTCAGAATAATGGTGAAAAGAAGATGAATGTTTCCTTATGCTCAAAGTGTGGAAAGAAGCATGGTGGATATTGTCTTAAAGGGACAATTAAATGTTTCAAATGTGGAAAGTAAGGTCATCGTGCATTTGAATGTCGCAATGATGGGAAGAAGATGTCTAATGATGCAAACAAAGGAAGGGATACACAGAATGAACTTACTACACTTCAATGCTTCAAATGCAAGGAAATGGGGCATTATGATAATAAATGCCCTAATCCAAGGGTTAGTGATGATCAAAATGAGCAACCACTTAAGGCAAAGGACAAAGGGAAGTCATATGAGATCACCATTGGTGATGTTGAATATGACAACGATGTGGTGGAATGATTAAGTGTTTATGTAATGGGATTCAAAAATAATGTTGTATATAGTATCGTGGAATATTGGAATATTTATGTATTGGTCTATTGTGGTTTTCAATAATTTTATGGTACCGGTAACCATGGAAAGTGATTGAGATATTTTTGGAAAAAAGATGATATGCACATAATGAAGGAATAAGAAGATAATGAGATGTTTGATTGTATTCATGAGATCATGATTGATATAAGGACTAAGTGATATCATTTTTTGAGTATATATAATTTTGAGGATTTTGTTATATGGAAAGTGTTAACTTTTAACTGCATTCATGTTTTCACTAAGGTTCAATGGGTATTCATTTTTCAAGAGAATACATGATTAAGGCCTTCGAATGTTTGGAATGTGACCAACAAGACATATCTTATGATATATGGGGATCAACGATGGTATTAAATATCTGGTAATTGTTTTCACTATATTATGAGAGTGGACTGCAGTATTATGGATAAGCCTAAAAATTGGAATGGATTATGTTGGACATAAGTTAGTATTGTTTAACGATAGAAGTTTTTTTTTTGATATTATTTATGGGATGTTATAGTAATATAGTTTTAGAAAAAGGACAACCTGCAGGACGGGCGACAACCCATCGCGTCGGACAAGGCTGTGGGAATCGAACCCACAACCGAAGTGCGACTGGCCTTTATCGCCTACCACTGGCCTACAGGAAGTCCTTGTTTAGTAGAAACTAGTTTTATTATATTAATTAGTATGATATATGAAGTATAAGTCCATTTTAGGAACCATATATGATTAATCTCACTATATATGGACTTATGTATTTTTTGATAACTTTTATAACCTTTTGTTTGAAACAGATGGAATGACCCATCATTCTATCACATGATCTGCTAACACTTCATGAATGACAAATTAAACTTCATTTCTTTAAGAGATGAAGTGGAAATTTTCCAAAGAACGACCAACGATGAGACTGTACCAAAATCACGAAAGTATTTCTTCTAATTCCAATTTCATCAACTTTAGGGAAATGATCTTGAAAACCAAAAATGTTGTCCTAGTGCTCTTATATCCGATTAATCAGATGGTACCTTAGATCGTCACAAATTTATGGCTTTGTGATTGATGGGTTTTTCATAGCCTTGTTCTCTACCACTCTCCATCAGAACTTGATGGTTAGATTTTTCTTCCATATCTATATTTTCACCTATGTTCTCCTATATGGAAACCCAATGATGAGTTATTTTGGTGTATGTATGTTGGCAACATAGGAACCTCCAGGTGGGTACATGGGAATGGGAGGCTCAGATTCATGCTCAGTACCCTCTTTTGGATGTTTTTCCTTTGTTATGGCTTTTGGGGACGTAAAGCCCTAAGGTGGGGAGAATGTAATGTCCTGGAAATTCTATATAGTTTTTTTAATTGTATTGAATTATTTCGAGACTGCAAAATCCAACAGCGCGTCATTTCGAGGCCCGGAGTGCCTGGAATGATCCTTCGAAGTTTGGTTGAGTTTTAATTAGCGCATGTAAGCAGTTTTCATGAAAAGTGGAATAAATCTTAAATAGTAACTCAGATAAAAAATATGAGGGCACCGTTGCGTTTAAGATGGAGGGTTTACCCTAGGCGTGACTTAAGTTTAGTCGGCGTGGGCCTCCAATGAGAAAACCCAAAAATGGCATAACCGTAAAAAATACAATTAAATAAATTATTTTATTTTTCAAATGCTTATAACTCACAAATGTTAGATCAGATTGAAAATCCGAGACCACCGCTAAACTTGTGAGGGCATGATTTATTTAAGTAGATACTAACTTTTTTCTGTGCGGGCCACTAGTGAAAGTTAGTTTTTGACCGTAAATAAAATAATTAAGTGACAATTATTTTATTGTAAAATCCATAACTTTTAAATGGTAACTCAGATTGGAAATCCGAGAGTACCGTTGGGTTCAGTGGGGCGTGATTCACTTGGGAAGAGCCTAACCTCAACTAGTGCGGGTCGAGGGTGACTGTTAATAATTTTCCAAACTTTTTTTCGGGTACATTCCGTAAATGTGCATGCAACATTTTTCAAATTTCGAACCGGTGCTCGGAATTGAAATCTGATGACACCATTGAACTCGCAACGCGTATAACCACTTAAGGAGACCTTCAATTTGACCGCAGTAGGTCCAGATAAATATTAAGTTTTTGGAACTTTTAATAGAATAAATAAACTAACTTTATTATTTTATTTTTATTCTATTCCTCCAACAGACGAGCGGTAAGGTGGGACCGACGACGTGTCAAGCCAATAAATGGATTGACCCATTAATCCTAGTAACTGCTTCGTTGGAGAATTTGGGAAGCTTCCTAATAAATGTACTCCCATTAATTTCTGACACTATTAGACACCCCCACTCCTATTTATATGGAGTTTGGGGAGAGGTGTTGGCAGAGCTTCTGTAACACCCCAAGCTTCCACGGTACGCTTCTCTTTGAATAATACAATAACGTGTGTTGTATGCAACTTCGAGTTCTAACACACACCGCAACCAATCAAACTAGCCATTATGAATAGTAATACCCACTTTTTGAAATTTTATAAATTTTATCTTTCAAAATGGACTTTATTTTTGGATTCGGAATATCAAAATTAGACTGGGGTGAAATTTTGGTATTTTTCTAAAAACTTTCAATTTTTGATGAATAGTGAAAAAACACTGAGCTATAGTTTAAAACCAAATTTTTATTTAAGTAATTATTTATTTTATTTAAATTTAATTAAGGTCAAAATAGATACATAATACCTATATAAGTTCAATGTAATTCATTGAAGTTAGTTTAGAATAATTTTAGATATGTAAAAATTTTATTGAACTTTTCACCGTCTTTTACCCACCTCCTAGGAGAATTTGGAAATTCACATAAAACTTAATTTTACCGCTTTTGTGAGTGGAATTTCAAAACTCTGAGAGACACAGTTAATATCAAGGAGTAAAATGTGGTTCAATGAGATGAAAATAATTTTTGGTGAATAGTAAATTTTTACTTTTATTTACCACAGTTAAAAGTAAATAGGGTAATTAAGGGAAAAAATGATATTAATATTACCCTAACACATGTCCTAATTCTATTTGAAAAGTGTATCTCAAACAAAAACAACCTTAGGAATAAAATATTATCATTTAGGTCCACTTGGATTAGATTAGGACATTAATTATTATTTAATTCAAAGAAGAGTTAAAAGAGTTAAAATCAAAGTTTAATTACTAAAACATTTTTTATAGGGTTATACATAAGATAAATTAGATTGTAAATATTCATTAGAAATTTAAAAATATATCCTACATAATGGTATTTTATTTATAATTTTTAGACATTAAATAATTTAATTTATTTATGACCCAATGGTGTTGCAGTAATTACCTAATTAATGAAATATTAAAATAATTGATATTATAAATACCAAAATAAATATAATTTGGGACTTTTTATGAATTACAATAATTTTATAGGTTAATATGAAATATTATTATTGGTTATATAAATTTTTTTCGAAGTAATAATGCTGTTATGAAATTATCAAAAACAAAATACCCAATATTGTCAAAATTGACATAAAAGAGTTTTTAAAAAAAATATTATATTATTAATTGATATTCTATTCCTAAAAATATAAGTTTCTGCCAAAGGAATTATATCATGATAGGTGTATCATTAATGGACCACTTGAGGGTCTCTTGGATGTATATAGTAAGTTTATTAACTATATAATATAAAAATACAAAGTGACATGGTAAATGTCAAACTAATTAACTAAGAGTTAAAACTAAAATATAAGGTTAATATAATGACCCAAACCTATCTAAAATCTATTGGTTGAAATTATTTCGACACATCCCCACTTTAAAATTTAAATAATCCTCTTTGGAGCCATTATAAACTGAATATGAATTTATTATAAAATAATATTTCTAGCTTTTCCAAAGGTGCCCCTCACCCCTCTTATAAAAGGAAACTTCCCCTTCTCACTAATTCACACATTCAAAGCCTTTTGTATCAGCCAAACCCTACCCAAATACTCTATCAACGTCCATCACTTCAACCTAGAGGCCTTAGTTTGATCAGAAATCCAACTTAAAAAGCCCTTTTGATCATATCAAAAGGAAGAACCCGAAGAAGAGGTAATGTTTTCACCACCCTCTTTCAAGTTACTTTCTTCTTAAACTTCTTCTTTCTTTGTTATTCCCATTCTAAAATAATAACACCAGTATATTATATATAATGTGATGTTATTATAAATTTGGTACAACCATATTTAGTATTCTATCCATCCTTTGAATGACATGTCACCATACGTGCGTACGTACGACTTACCGTCTCCACGTCGTGGTGTAATTGTTATTCAATATATTTTTATTTGGATGGGTATAATAATGATGTGTAATTCATGTAAATAATAAATATAACATGATAGTGATTCTGTATATATGATATACCATCCAATTATATATTATTTTAATATCAAAATAATGATATTGTCGCTCGTGCGTACGTACGGACTACCGTCTCCACAAACGCGATGAGATTCATTCCCCATCGTATCCATTCAAGAATAATTCTCATTTGATAATTAAAAGTAATTTTTAAGAACTTTTTAACATTCTGGATATGAATAAGATACAACCTATCCATAACAAACACATCTTATGTAACAAAACATGTAAAAGAAAATGAGTAAGTTAACACCCAAAACGACGATAATACTAAGATATTATTAACAAAGCAATGTTAAAAGATCATATATGATATCATATTAATGTATATGATTCTTTAATAATTTAATAAAAATTATTTCACCATTATACAGGAGGTTAACCCACCCTCAACCAAGTAAAAGTACAAGTTAAGGGTTTATTTCACAATCTCTTCATTATCCGAGGTTGTTTATACGTAATTATCTACCGAGACCTCTTTATAATCCACATCCATGTTTCTTAAAAATATATTTCAAAACATTTTTACTATTTTACAGAATATGGGTTAAATTCATTTATACTCTTGTTTGACTTTTTATAAGAAGTTTCTAACGGAATCTTTACGTCATTTTCGAAACAAGGTCCTTTTTAACCTTTTCGACAAAATTAAGGTAAGAATGCCTTTTGTTTTTAAATTATACGGAGGGTGTGGCTATTTTCCACCGTTGTAAAATCTTAGAAGCTTCCCTTACAAGCTTATAAGAATATTTTGAAGTTAAATGTTTTATTTTATGATTATGTGACCTTTAAATTATTTCAAAATGAATATTTTAATAATTTGAGAAAGGTACTCTTTATCAAGATCAGAATTTTAAATGTTTTAAAGATTTATCTTTCTAAATCCTTTTAATTAATGTCCATGTTTTCAAAATTATTTTAAGGATATATTTATATGGACATGAATGTTTTCAAAATTTTAATTCCTTTCAAAGTTTCAAAGTGGTTTGGGACACTTTGATTCTAAAATTTCTTTAATTGACTTCTTTTCTAAATTGTGTGACTTTTAAATGTTTTCATGAAAAAGGGGTATTTCTCTCAAAGAGTTTTACAAATCATTTTCATCTATGTCAAAATACTTTGATAAATTTTACACTTGTTTGAAGTTTATTTATTATGATACAAATCTTCCATATTTTATTTAAGGTTTTTTGATATGTTTGACTATGGATGAGTTATTTTTATGCCATTAATGGTTTATGATTAGTGTTTTGGCATTTCATATGCTAGTTTTAATAGGAATGTTTATGTTATATTTCATCCTCTTCTTAAGATGAATGTTTTGTACTAGTTTGTTCCGGTTTGGGGTCCGGTTACAGCAGACCCTCCGGGTTGGTTCCTGGTTATTAGAGGTACTCCGGGTTGGTGTCCGGTTATTAGAGGCACTCCGGGTTGGTGTCCAGTTATTAGAGGCACTCCGGTTGGTGTTCAGTTATTAGAGGCACTCCGAGTTGGAGTCTGGTTACAGTGGCTCTCCAAGATGGGTTTCAGTTACAATTATCCCTTAGGTCTTGGCACGAGGCCTTGACACAGAAATTAAAGTTCATAATTATGCATTCCTTCATTATGAAAGTGGTTATTGATATTGCATGTGATTATTTGACTAGTAGAATATCAATGTGAATAAGTAAATGGAATTATTTCATTTTATTTTTTCCATATTATGATGAAGTTCAAGTTTAAAAGGCTTTTGTTTTAGTTATACATTACCTTAAATGTTTATGCTTATTTATGAAAGTTTCTGCTATATTGTTATCCTTACTGAGCATATGAGCTCACCCCTTTCAATGTTTTATTTTTCCCAGGATGTGAAGAAGTAATTTAGGAATGACCTGCAGGAATAGTATGAGGGGATATGAAGAAAAGATGTTGTTATAGTTTTTTTACTTTATGATATAATGTAAGAATTATGAATGTATCTAGTCTTTCCAAGGCTACTAAACTAATCGGTCTTTCGAGACTTGATCTTTTGTGATCATGCCAATGTTATGTAATAATGCACCGACTCTGGGTAATTGGGGTTGGGGCGTTACAGTTTCTCCAAGCAACGAAGTGCTGAAGGAGTGCCGTGACATCGAGCCCTTGGAAGACGGAGCTAGTTCCGGTGAGTGGTGGCGATGGACACCGAAACCCCAAACAAGGATCGAAGATCAAGAGACATCATTGGAAGTTGTTGTGAGAATGGTGAATATTGACCCAATTCCTCAACTGTGGGTGTTTCTACATCGTTCATGAGGTCAGGTTTTTCATTTTAAATATTTCCTTACTGTTCTTGATGTTCTTCGAGATTCATGTTTTTCGTTGAAATAATCATCTTGATCCGCCTGCTACTGAAGTAATGCGGAGGGAGCGGTCCAAACAAACACGACCTGATTCCTCTTCCATTATTTATGGTTAGTGTGTTCTTTTCAATGGAGGAGGAAGAAAAACAACACTGGTGGGCATGGGAATGGCGACCGACACCACGACCAGCCACGACGAAGGCGATGGCGTGACCGCGCTGCCCAAAAGAAGAGAATTGCGGCCTTATAGCGCTGCGGTGAGGCAAAGGTGGCCGGCTCACTGCCAGGCACCAGCGAAGGCGTAGCGTGCGACTGCGCCGCGGCCAGCCGGCTGCACCGCAGGCTAGGCTGGACCCAACGTGTCGGGCCGGGTCGGATCGAACCCGGACTAGTTTTGAACCATTCCACACATTCAGCCATAACTTTGGTACTGGGCGTCCGTTTAACGAACTGTTTGTGGAACCAGAAACCTTGGAGTGATACATTCCTTTTGGTAAAACCCACTTAATATTTGGATAAAGTTGGGGTATGGTCGGGTTGGATCGAGCACGAATCCAACCGGGTCCTCGGGACTAAAAGGCTAATAACTTACAGACTGAGCGTCTTATTGACGCGTCGTCTGTTGCGTTGAGACCTCTATGATGTAGCGGACCTTTTGGATACTTCTTCTTGTGACTTTGTGGCAGTTGGAGTATCGACCAGTAGCTTGAGGAGAGGACTCTCCCGGAGACGAGCAAGCTTAGTGTGGGTACCCTATAGCTGGCTATAAATTGAGAAAGGGATCCTTCGTGGGTCTGTAATTGAGGATTCCACATGGATCCACTCTAGGATCCTGTGTGGGTTTGACGACGTACTGACGATGTACTAGGATCCTACGTGGGTCTGACAACGTACTGATGATGTACTAGGATCCTGTGTGGGTCTGACAACATACTGATGATGTACTAGGTTCCTGTGTGGGTCTGACAATATACTGACGATGTACTAGGATCCTGTGTGGGTCTAATGATGTACTGACGATGTACTTGGATCCTGTGTGGGTATAACGACGTACTGAAGATGTACTAGGATCCTGTGTGGGTCTGACAACGTACTAATGATGTAATAGGATCGTGTGTGGGTCTGAAGATGTACTGACAATGTACTAGGATCCTGTGTGGGTCTGATGATGTACTAGGACCCTGTATGGGTCTGAAGAGGTACTAGGATCCTGTGTGGGTCTGACGATGTACTACGATATTCTGTGGGTCTGATGATGATTTAGGATCCTTTGTGGGTCTGCCTCTTAATAGAGTAAGTTGATTCAGTAGTTACATCTAATCATCTCTACTACTATAGCTAAGATATACCTATTGTGAGCTGAGTCCTTACTTTCATGGTGATACCTTTATGGCATTATTCTGTGTGGTGTACCTATGTGGTAATTTCCTTCATGGTGATACCTCGGTGGTATTATTTTATGTGGTGTACATGTGTGGTAATTTCCTTCGTGGTGATACTTTGTGGTACTTACCTTTGTGGTGATACCTTTGTGGTATTCTTCTATGTGGCGTACCTGTGTGGTACTTTCCTTTGTGGTGATACCTTAGTGGTATTCTTCTGTGTGGCGTACCTGTGTGGTACTTTCCTTCATGGTGATACTTTGTGGTACATACCTTTGTGGTGTAACCGTCATGGTTTTCTTTCCTTCTTGGAACAGTTGATCTTTGGCTAAGGAGTTGGGCCTTGAGTTTTCTCATGAATGAGATGGGTTATATTTGATAATTTAGGTATATGTATGGGCATATACCTAAGTAGGGTTGTCACTGGTTTAAATGATTTGTGGTTTATCCTTTGTGAATTTTGTGAGACCTTGAGGGTCTCGGGGTCCCTACTGAATATCATTATACTCACCCCTACACGGGCTTCACCCATACCTTGTTGTGTTTGGTGCAGATGACAGACAATCCTGATTGAGGCTGAGGGTACCAAGACTAGACGGTGCCCGGAGTTGGACCATTCGGCGCGTCGTTATGTAGAGGAGACATGCGGATATGGAGTGCTGGGGAGGTGATCTGTACCTACCCTTCAAGTAGGAACCTCAGAGGATGACCCAGTAGCTGTCTTCCTCTTTCTTCAGTTGTATTATATTTCCAGTTGTACTTGTACGTTTACTATTGGGCTTGTATTCCAGCCCCTATTACTTTCAGTACTCTTTTTTCTCTACAGTTTAATTGTGTTCATATATTTCCGTGTGCTTGGTTGAGTGTGTTACAAGATATAAGGCAATGCCTTCCCATTTATAGGGAATACACCTTTCGGTGCTTGTTGCCAGCCCCTAGCCTATGGAAGGTGGACTTGGGGTAGTCACAGCACGGGCCCCGGGGGATGGGTCGTGACATTTTACTTGTTCCCCAATAATTAAAAATAGACCATTATAGATCATTATAGTTTTAATGGTCGAAATATGTCCATAAAATAATTTTTAGACAAGTGTATGGTCATTTTTAGACCTTATATTCTAAGTTTAATCAATAATTAAACTTATTTTTATCTCAATCACTATAACTAATTTTAGTTACTTTCATTAATATTTTGGTAACAAAATAAGTTAACATGACTTGAAATTATAAATTATTTTTATTCTAAATATGGAATATATTTTTCAAAATTCCAATCATATAAGTGGCATAAATTAATTTAAAATTAATCTCAGAGACAGGATGAGACAACGAGTTTTTAAAGAGAAAATATTCAAAAGTTTGAATTATTTTTATATCCAATTTCAATGTAAAAATGATTAAAATGACAAAAATTTTATTTATATATTTATAATTTATCTAAATATAATTTAAAATTAATTTAAAATATAATATAACTATATAAATAAATTATATGAAAAATCAGTTTTCATTTAAAATTCAGTGTTTTTACTATTCATTAAAAAATGAAATTTCTCAGAAAAATACCAAAAAATAACCCAAAGTAAATTTTAATATTAAAATTTTAAAAATAAATTTTATTTTGTAAAATAAATTTTATTTTTTAAAATAAAAATTGTAAAAGTGTAAAAAATTATATTTAAAATAGGTTCTCCATTAAAAGGAGGTAAAATTAACTTTTTGAAAAATATATCTTTTGTTCATAAAACTTAATTTATTCTAATTTTATGACTATAAAAAAATTGTTTGAATATATAATATATAAATTTTATTAAAAACATTCATCAAAATTAGTTTGTTTAATTTATTTAGATAAAATGTTGTTTGTACATATAAAAATAGTTTTCTTAGGAAAGAAATTTCTTTATTCTCAAATAGTTCATACTTTCATTTATTACTAATAGATAAAAAAAAGATTCATTTTATATACATGTGTAAACCATAGTTTCATAATTTAGTCAATCTCATTCATATCTTCCATTCTAATGGCTAAGTGATAATTATAATAATATTTTTATAATAATATTAATAGTATATTGTAGTTCAGTAAACCTTGGTCTTGCATGTAAAAAAAGTTATCAAAGGGACTCAGTATTGTGTGTAACATAAGAAAAATATAGTTTTGTGTGTACCAAAATCTATTATTAGTGTTGCGTGTAGTGAAAGATTAACTTAGTGTTGTGTGCAGTGTAAACCAAACATAATGCTTTTATATAATAAAATCTATATTAAATGTTGTATGAAATGAAAAATATCAAAAATATTAAATTAATTATAAAATAAATTCACAAAATATCGAGGTGCTACAGTTGGTGGTGGCCTACTAAGTATATCTCATACCCTATTCATGCTGCTAATTGGTACCCGAAAATATTTCATGGAAACAATAAGGGATAAGGTTAAGCACCGGATCATGGATGCTTAATTTTATTTTAGCATGGTAGATTGGAGCATAGTACTAAGTTGAGGATCACGATGCTAATGGAGATAATTTTAGTCTTTTTATTCTTTTTTGTACAAGTATTTTATTATATTCCTACTACTAAGTATGCCTATTCCTTTTTATATAGCCTCATGACATTGACATCATTTTGTATACAATGCTGATTATTATTATTCATTATGCTTATATTATCTAGTTTTTTATTCTTCCATTGTTGATTTGAAAATTATTATGCTTCCACTATTATTCCATTGTTTATTAGATAGGATACTAAGAATGTGTTGGAATTTGTTAATGATTCTATGTTTGGGAGTAGTTAACCTATGTAAAGAAAAAAAAATACAAATTTATGGGATGGGAATTGATGTACTGAATTATTCTTGTTATGGTTGTACTGATTCCACTATTTAGTGATGCACATGGATTGTGGTATTTATTACTATTGTGGATTTTTTTTACCCTTATAATGGTCTGGAAAGGAGGTAGTGTCTCATTAATCATTATAGGAACATGTAGATTGATATGTCATGCATTATTCCATTCCATGTCTACCTACTATTTGCATTTACTATTGTATATTCTCTGTGCCTTGATAGTTATATTTTATATTGTGCTAACATTTCTACTAGGATAAAATAATTTCAATAATTAAAGTATCTTCATAAAACTAAATAATTTTTTCCAGTATAGCTTGATAGAGACACCTTAATTAGCCAATTACAGTGTGTTTGATCCATGAACTATTGGTCACATGAGCTGAAATGTTAGTTGGTTACAATTACTTGTATTCCAATTGCAATTTAAAGAGTGTGTGTGCCTCTTTAAATAGGGAATGGTGATCCATCTAATTGAACCATCGTAAAATCCTGGTTTTAGTTACATGTAGTTTCATTTACAATATATAAAGCATAAGAATTTATAAATTGGGAATGATAGATACATCTAACTAGACCTTGATATAAATAAATATATATGGATATGAATAATGAAAACCTTAAGAAATATTGAGTATAAATATAAATAGAAATAGTTTCCATTAAATAGTGATAGAAATTGCAACTTAAAGGGTGTTTTCCTCTATAAATTACAATTTTAACACGATATACTAGAAACCCTAATTTTAAATGGATAACTTTACCAAGACCTAACCTATTAGTGGGAAGTAGTCAGTATCTCTAGTGATTCATCATGATATTATTCATCACCCATACCTGACTTTAGGACCATGCAGAGGGGAGTGAATCTTATATAGGAAGGCTTGTACCTATCCTATTCACATATCTAAAATTTTTATCATTGAAAAATCTTATCTGAGGAGTGTTATTGTAATTTATATATATATTCCACCATGATATCCTCCAGTCGAGCACTAGGAATGTTGCGATGACCATGTTCCTGAAGTTGTGGGACCTAAACTACTGGTAGTTCCACCTACGACACCTCTATTTATAACTAACTTGAGAATTGATGACTAGTTTTGAGAGGGTTTCCTATAGTTTATAAAGACTATCTAGGGATCTCTGTGACTCACCCCTATGATGGTAGAGTTGACGTGATAGTTTTAATAACAACATCCACTCAGGTTTTTAGGGGAGGTCCACAGGCTGTTGAGACATAGACATAGGCCATTCTACCTATCTTTGATCACCTAGAGACACCTCCTAAGAGGAGGGTAAATATTGATACTTATGTGATTCATGGTTTTACCAAGTATTGGTGGGATGTTATGACTCATGCAATACATTATTGAGATATAGTTTATAGAAATTTTCAGGATGGCTTCTATGAGTATTTCTTTCTAGAGACGCTGAGAGCTGACTGAGCTAGGGAATTTATACATCTGGGTAAGTATCCCTATCAGTTATATATTATCATCTATATTTACTAAGCTTCAATTTTTTTCACCTTACTTCACTAATGATGAGATTTAGAGAGCGACACACTTTAAGGATAGGCTCAGGTATTGCATTCGGTCTCAGGTAAATGTTTTTTGTCTGAATATTGTCTTAAGAATTGTGAATCAAGTCTTTATTATCAACTTTAATTTGAGGAAACTTGATAGTATAGGGTAGGTTAGTTTAGTACCATGGAAGGATAGTAGTTTGACCAGTAAAAAGAAACATCATTTGGAGGGTTCTTGATAGATCAATGGTAGCTAGAGTATCTACATTGACAGTTCTGTTGTATGATATCAGTGTGGGAGGTATGATTGCATAAAAACTCAGTGCAACCGAGACCTGATTGAGTGTGAATACGATAATAGAACGAGGAATCTTCAAAGGTTTTTCTTGACCTTTCCATCAGTTCCTAGTGGAAGGGGATCTTCACCAGCTTTTTCCTTCTAGAGTAAGATTTGTAGCTCCATGTCAGGCCAAAATTTAGACTACCACTAGCCATATAAGTCAAGGAGGTAGACATAGTCTAGGAAGCCGGAATTAGTATACACAATGCCAGTTGAGTGGACCCACTATAGGCAGTTAGGTTACAACTTAGGGATATATATAAGGCTAAATATATGTAGAACAACCTATACCCAAGGATTAGGGTGCCAAGCTATCTACAATACCAGGTAAGATTTTGGAAGCCTCTAATTTAGTATTTACCCTTCTTAATACAGGATCTTTTCATTCTTTTATCTCCGTGGATATCATGTAAATCCTTAGGCTTGAGATTCAATATTTTTTTGGTGTGATGAAAACTGATACTCTATTGGGAATTAAATCAGAGAGTGTACTCTAGTGTAAGTAATTCCACCTTGAGGTGGGTGACTATCATTTCTTTTGGGACCTATTCATACTTGATATGAAGGGATTTTATTTAATTCTCAAAATGTATTGGTTAGTCCACTACCAAGATTACTTGGACTATTATATCTAGAGGATATTTTTTACATCACCAGAGTGTTATAGTTATCTTCACATGGGTGAATGGGATGTCCAGAAAAGTAGATCTAGATCCGAGCATCATGGGATGAGAAGTGTGGAATCCTAGATTGATAGACTATATATAGATGAACATGGGATGCATTAGGAATATTTCCCTCCTATAGTAGATCAATTCATGTATGTTTTCCCTGATGATTTTTCTAGACCACCTCCTAAGAGAGTGGTAGATTTTTATATCGATATAGTGCCATCAATTACACTAGTATTTATTCCTCTTTATCGAATGGATATTATTGAGTTATAGGAGATCAAGAGGTAGTAAGAGTACTTGTAAGTTAAGGATTTTATATGGAACAATACTTCACCTTGGGGTTCACCTATCCTTTTCACCAAGAAGGTGAATAGTACCCTTAGGATTTTCATGGACTACTATTGGTTGAACTATGTTATAATTAAGAACCGATATCCAATGCCTCATATAGATGACCTATTTAACTAGATTCAAGTATAAGGAGTTTTCTATAAGATTTATTTGAGGTCAGGATAACATCAAGTATGAGTTATACATTTATACATACATTATATAGTATTATATAGTAGGTATGGTCTTTATGAGTATCTGGTTATGCAGTTTAGTTTGATGAACATGACCTATGTTTTCATGGATCTGATGAATTAGGTTTTCCACCCATATCCTGATTCATTTGTGGTATTTTTCATGGATGACATCTTGGAATGTTATCATACTCAAAAATGACCATTCCAAACATCTTTATATTGTGATGAATACACCAAGAGAGCACTAGATGTTTTCTTATCTCACAAAATGACACTTTTGGATCAATAAAGTGAACTTATTAAGTCATATAATCTCCAAGGAATGAGTATCTATTAAACTAGAGAAGGTGAGAGAGGTAGTTAATTAGGAGCATCCCAAGAACACTTTTGACATATGGAGTTTCTTGTGGATGGATGGATATTACAGGTGCTTTATTTAGGAATTTTCATGCCTAGAACCACCTCTCATGGGATTGATGGAAAATGGTGTTAAGTTTTTATGGTAAGATACATATGATATAACCTTTCTAGTGATGAAGGTGGGACTGATTTAGCGCTGATCAAGATTTTTCTAGAGTTAGGCAGAATCTATTCAATTTATTATGATGCATCATGCATCAGTATAGGATTAGTTTTGATGCAGGAAGATTGAGTAGTGGCATAAAAGTTTCATAAACTAAGGCCAAACAAGAGGAATTACCCAACACACAATCTAGATCTGGTATATGTGGTTCAAACCATGCATTGTTAGAGGAATTATTTTCTTGGAGAGCGGTTTGTGTTGTTTATAGACCACAATATCCTCAAGTGAATATTCAAACAACATGACTTGAATCACTAGAAATGGAGATGGGTCAAATAACTACAGTCCTTTGATTTTGATCTTGCATATAATCCTTGAAAATGTAATGATATAGAAGATACTCTGAGCTAGTGGACTCAGACATGGGTAGTTCATGAGGCTAGTAGTGAGTGGCATTTAATAACCCTATTTTCTAAGATGAACTTAAAGGTACATGAGCATAACATATAGCCTATCCTTACATCCTTAGTAGCAACCTATTAACTTTTGGAGAGAGTGAAGATGATACAACTTTCAGACCCTGAGGGATTAATCTTAAGGGAGAGTGTTTCAGGTGAGGATCCACCACCAGGATGGATCATTGATGAGGATGAGACATTTCTCATTCATGGATGAATATGGGTTCCCATAGAAATATAAGAGGAGTTGATGCATGAGCTTCATGATTCCATTTTGTTAGTGCATCCTGGTGTTAACAAGATGCATCATGACTGAAACCACCAATATTGGTGTCCATTTATGAAAAGGTAGATAACGAGTTTTATTGATCGGTGTTACAACTGTCAGTAGGTGAAGTCAATACCCTAGTGACCGATATGGATTTTATAATGTTCCCTATTCCAAAGTGGAAATGAAATGACATCACCATGGATTTTGTGAGTGGTTTACCGAGATCCCCTCAAGGAAGTGATACGGTATGGGTGATCATTGATAGGTTAATGAAGGTCATTAAATTTTGATATATTTAGGAGACCTTTTTAGTGGATAATCTTGGAAGTATCTATGTTCAAGAGATTATCCAACTTCATGGAGTTCCATGGAATACTGTATCATAAAGATATGCTTGTTTCACTTCTCGATTCTGGATAGGGTTATAGAGATAATTAGGTACACAAGTACTTTTGAGTACAACATACCACCCTCATACCAATGGGTAGTTCAATCATATGATTTTGGTGTTAGAGGACATTCTTAGAGAATGCATCCTTGATTTTTGAGGTTCTTGGGAAAAGAACATACCTCTAGATGATTTAACTTACAATAAAAAATTTCATGTGACAATACACATGCATCCTTGATTCAGGTGTTTTTATGTGTTTCTCTGAGGAAGGGTATAAAAGAATTTAGAGGCAAGGTGAGACTTTTTCCTTATTAAGTTGATAATTTAGTGATATTGGAGAGAGTTGATTTGGTATCCTATCAGATATCCCTTCCATAGAGGCGCCAGGAAATTTATGAATTCATCCATGTATCTCAGTTTTGATATTACTATTCATACCTATCTCATGTTTTATATCCTAATGATATTGAATTGGCAGACGATTCTTCATTTGAGGAATATCCTATAGGGATCATTGACCATAGCACGAAGGCTCTATGAGGTAGGTCCGTTCCTTTAGTTTGGTTTGTATAGAAGCAAAACCAAATATAGGATGAGACTGGGGAGAAAGAGGCAAATGTACATGCCTAGTGGACATAGATTTTCTTAGATGACATTTTACCACCACCATAAGGGAAACTCAGGGACAAGTTGTTTTAAGGAGGGGAGGCTGTAAGATCCTGATTATTATCTTGAGGTAAAAGCCCTTTAATTTTTTGTTTTAATCTTTATTTTAAACTTATACTTGGGATTAAATGATTAAGGAAAAGTTCAAGAGAATTAATGTCTTATTCAAAGCCTGGAGCTTTGGTTTTTAGAGAATAAGTATGCGGTGCATGGTTTGTGAATGATTAGTAGTAATTTTGTGACTCAACCATGTGGTTTATATATATAGAGAGAATGGTTTGAAAAACCATGAGAGGGAGGCTGCACACCCATGAGAAAAATTGAAAACCTTTAGTAGTGCTGAAATGAATAGTTATAACATAGTTTGTCTAATCACATGCCTAACCGTGTGAGGGGTGTCTCCCTTAGATAGTGTTGATGCATGGTTGGTGCATAGTTTGGCCAACCATGTGAGCAAAACATGAAACTCTTTAAAGTTGGGTGAATTTACCTTTTCTCCCTCTATATATTAAAACTTAAACCTACTTTATTTTTCTTCATTATCTACTAACCTCCTCCATCATGAAGATCTCCCTTATGGAATCTTCTTAGGCTTTGAGGTTTCTTCTTCATTCAGACTCTGATTGGACTGCCGTTCATCTCGTTGGATTCCCCTCAGTATGTGCTTCAATACACTTTCTTTATTTATTTGTTTATCTCACCATATTCAATGTTATTTCCATGAAATATAATATTCCCTATTTTCAAGGTATTCACATATTTATTCATTTTATTTTGTTCTATCCCAAATAAGAAGTTGATACGAGATGAGGGTTCATTTAATTCCATAAGGTAGGTAGTCTATAAATTTATCTAAGGTCTTGATGTCTATATTTGTTGTTGTTGTGTCATGTGCTGGTTTTACCCATGATTTACCCCTAAAAATCAATTTTCATTAAATTAGTTGTTTAATTTGGAATATAAATTCCATATTAGATCCCCTTACTACCATTGGATATTAATGATCTCAATGTGATCCACCCCTTGGGTGTTCCATGTATATGACTATGTGACCCCTTGCATTTTATTAACTGAAACACCCATTATAATGTTTTGTTCGGCCACTAAAAGGGACTTAATTAATTTAAATGTATGAATTGAAACTTTAGAAATTGGGTAAATATGTTTCACTTGGATCTTATTAATTTTTAATCAAATGATAAATGGTATGACACCTTGACTGAAAATTCATTTTTTTTCAAAATATCTACTTTTCGGTTGAGTGGTAACCAAAACACCACTAGTGGGATATAGATTCAAAATTAAAAAAATGAGATTCAAAATTCAAAAAACATAAGTATCACATAACCCAAGGAATCCTCGATCCTTGAAAAATCTACATCAGTTGAAGTCACATCTTAGAAAAAGAAACTACCACCATCATCATGGGTCACCTTTATCACAACTGTCATATTATCACCACCTTCTTCATTGCCGACCAATCACCACACCAGTTACTGGAGAAAAATATACCTCAGAAGTCCCTCTTTGCTTCCATAAAACACCAAAGGGTTTTTCCACAGATGGTATGACACCTTATATATCCATTTTAATTGATGAATGAAAATGCATAGAATTTAATTATATAAAGTGAATTAATTGAAATGGTTATCACATGTACTTTGGTTATTTAATTAAATGTAAGGTTATTAGTGCTACTATAGAAATTTTTATGGTTATAGGATTGGTTAGATTGAGACAACCTTGGATTCCCAAGGGAATGCCATGATCACTTAAAGGACACCACCTCGATTCATTGGGATAGTTTCCAAGGGAGATACCCATCTTGGAATTTATTCAATGTCTTATTTATACACGAATTACTCAACATAGTACCAAAGATTCACTTGATTCATCTCCTAATATTTAGAATTCCTCAAATACACTCCTTTGATTTAGCTGATGTATTCAGATAGAAGTCACCTTGGATTGTTACATTAGGCCCCAACCATTCTTAGCTTGGGATTTACTCTGGAAATGCTCCATGGACTCAGTTAGACACTTTTCCAGTGGAATGCCTTTGGTTCACCCCTTGGATCACCCTAATACCCCTATATCTAGGCTACATGGTTGATTTTCATGTGATATCCTAATCCTCTAAGGTCAAGGATTCCTTGGTTACACCTTGGGTCCTTCATCCTATTACGTTGCTTGGATTCCTTGGTTAGACCTTGGGTCCTCATTTATATATATGTATTCTACTTGAACACCCTGGTTATATTCATCAGGATTTGACCATTTATAGTTCACCTATTCAGACACATCTACCTTAGGATGAAGCAAGTATGGTTGGCCAGACATCCCATGATGAGTCTGAGCCCGACATGGTTATTATTTCATGAATTTTATTCCATAGCTTATTATTTTACCTGAAAAATGTTACATTTATATATACCTACTAAAATTTTTATATAAACCATTGCTTGTGTCCTACTGAGTATATCTCACACCCTATTCGGGATACCAATTGGTACCCAGATAGATTTCATGGATGCAGGTAAGGATAGGGGAAAGCACCATATCATGAATGCTTGATTTTATTTTAGTATGGAATTTTAGATCACATGACTGAGCTAAGGCTCACGATAATAATGGATATAGTTTTGGTCTTTTTATTGATTTTAGATACATGTGTTTCATTATATACCTGCTACCATGTATGTATGTTCCTTTTTTTTATAGCATCATGAAATTGACATCATTTTGTATACAATGATGATTATTATTGTTCATTATACTCATCTTATTTATATGTATATTCTTCTACTATTAAGTTGATCATTATTATTCTTCCACTTTTATTCCATTATTTATTATTCCACTATGCTACACTCTGACTGGAGGGCATACTTTCTCTATGGACACACCCTAGGCCCTTGTTGCTAGTCGGAAAACTTTAGTGTATGTGGAGGCACGCTTAAGGCCATGTGGCCAATTAGTTCGACTAATGTTATTGAGTGATTTGGGATGGGACATCACAATCCTATTGAAAACACTCAAACTAATAAAATTTGGCTCCCTTAAAATAGTGATTATGACATAATATAGAGCACTTTTAATCTAGAACCTTACAATTATAACATGTATTTTCCTTAAAAAAATTCGATGTGTTCAATAGATTATGATAAATTCATCATTTCCCCAAATAAAAAAATTCTTTATTTCATTATGGTAGAATATTAAAATACAAAATTAAATACACTAATAGATAACTAAATTAAATATAATTAGTAAAATTACTAAAGGAATGAAACCAAAAATAAATAAAACTACTAAAAGGTTGAAATTATCATCATCACGATCTAACTTGAAGATCATAACACCAATGATAAATATATAAAGAATATAACATGTTATAAATATGATAAATATCATGAAGAATAATTTAGAAAATAATATGAATGATTTTAGATATGTATGTAAGGTTATATATAGGAATATAATATGACCATTATATATGTGGTCACTGGACATATGACTGTTGAATATATGGTTATATACAATAGGTAAATTAAAGTTGTTTAATTGTTAGAAACAAATTAAAAATAGTATAATCCATATATAATAAATAATTCTAGAATGAAATTAAAATATAATAATAAATTTAAATTCATTATTATATAAATACGTATTTTTATTCATTATATATTATTATTATTTTTAAAGAGAATGATTTGATATGTTTATAAAAATAAAATGAATATTATAATACCAATTTTTTGATAGATTTAATGGTTAGAATAAAAATAATTATTTTTAATAGGATTTTATTAAAACCATTTAATGTTAGGGATATTTTCCAAATATATTTTTTCTAAGTGTTGTATATTTTTATCTTAACAAATTAAAATAATCACTTTTAAAAATGTTTATAATAAAATGTCATGTTTAAATTTATAAAAAAATATATTAATACTCATTTAATTAGTAGTTTATATTAAATAATATTAGGAATACATAATGTTTAAAAATTCATTTTTTTATAAAATCAATTTTTTATTTTATATTTTCATTTAAAAGTTAAATTTATGATATTTAAAAATAAATTTAGATTAAATAGAATCTAAATTTAGAATAATAATGTAATAAATAGGTAAGAGGTTCAATTTTATTTTTTTAAAAAAGGATAAATAAGGTAAAAATTTAGTTACCATGGTAAAGGTAAATGAGGTAAAAGGATTAAATAAGGGGTAAAGGCCTAAAATATATCTATTCTTATCTAAAAATTGTTTTTATGAGGGGATGAATGAACTATATATATATATTATTAGTTCACTTTGGAACTACTTTACATGTAAAATTATAACCTTAGACCTTAGGTAATGAGTATTTATTGAAATTCCACTTAAAACTCACCTATAAAAGGACCCCTCACCTACCCTTCCAAAATCACTATTTTACTTTAGTTATCTCTTAAATACCTTCCAAAATTCTATCTAATAAAGCCATAAATCATGTTTGGTGTATTTTTATCTTAATAAGGAGGCCTAAATCCTTCACTTCAAAGAAACCCAGTTCAAAATTGAGTAATTTTATCAAAGTATCTATCTAGGTTCTTATCTAACTTTTTTAATTATCTTATAATCCCAACTCTTTATAAATAGCATTATCTTGTCTAATGATGTTATATTAACATCATAATGTTTATAATTAAGGTATACTACCCATACAATAATTAGTGTATTAAACAATTTAAGAATGTAGAAACCACCTCCCTCACAACATCAAGATTCAATATACCTGGCTTGAGCATAACACAGTGACAAACAATTTGGCTGTCATTAGAAATGATTCTACCCCAATTATTATATTCTCCTCTCAAGGATCTTTATATAATGACTATAATTTTTTGGTGATTGATTATGTGTAATTATTCCATTATTTTAGGCCTCCATTCCCTCATTTTGCCTTTTTTTAATTTTAAATAAAAATTTATCTTTTAAGTAATCAATCATTAGTATAACATGTTCTTGTTTGGGTCGGTTCAACCAACAACATGAATAATGCTATATAAACATCATAATTTTCATCATGAATAAGTATATATACAATAATACTAGGAATATAAGATATTAAGGAGTATTTTATGTCATGGATATAGTTCTTTAAGGGTGACACAAAAATGAATGGTCATTATAAAGCAACTTGTTGTTATGGGTAAATTACCAAAAACATGATCTTCATGGATTCCATTCTCACGAACCATACCCATACCTTCCATTAAATAAATATAAGACAATATAAATAATTAAAAAAAAATTATTCCACTACATTTAATAATATATTAATGATGAACTTATTATAAAATAACAAGGATCAACATCATCATCATGAATCCTTCATGAAAGAATCAAAATTAATAATATGTGATGATGAAAACAAAAAATAACTAATATATGTGTAATAAATGATTATAATTAAATAGTATAAAAGTTAATATAAATTAATAAGGTTATAAAGTAATTTATTAATATGGTTATGTTTATTATATAGTAGGTTAAAGTGATTTTTTGGAAGTTAGGAGTAAAGACAAGGGTTTCTTTACCAAACTCACTTTAAAATTGAGATTTTTTATGACTAAATTTTCATAAAGGTAAATTGTATATTATTTCTATATAAAACCAAATATATTTTATTATTATATGGTTATTTTTTGGGTTTACATTCCTCTTTATCATTTCACCCTGCTTTGGTTTATGATGCAACCGAATGGATGCTGGTCAGTGAAACCGGCCATATATCTTTTTTTTTGGTCAGGAATATTTCTCATACATGTCTATGTTTCTCATATGTTTTTATTGATTTAATTATAGCCACTTATATTATTTCTCAAGGTCATTTTTATTGAATTTTGATTTATTTAAAAAAAATTAAAGTAATATTTTTTAACTTTTTTATATACGGTTACTTTCTCTTGTCGTTACCTTCAATTTTCTTTACAAATATTCATTTTCAAGTTTTTATAACTTTTAAAAGAGATTTTTATTTAATTTCTCATTATTTTTATAAAACTATTATTTTATAAGTTATTTAATTTTTAAAATAAATTTTATAAAAAATTAAAGTATATTTATTCTTATTTTTGAAATAAATTTTCTAATGCTCTTATAAAGTGTTTTTCATATATGTTAATATAATTTAATGTTTTGTTATGATTAATTAGGGATATTATCTAATGATTCCATCCACATTATTTATTTGGATGGATTATGATAATTTATTATTTACTTTTTCACAAAAACCATTTATTTATCATTGTTTAATTAAGTTATAATGTAATTATGGATGTTTTCAAGTTTATATGGTACAAATATGTATAGATTTCATTATGAGATGGGTAGAACTGGAATTATATAGCCCTATAATTCACTGGGTAAAGATTTATATCTTTTTAGATGACATGTAAGGGACTGGGGTGTGAACCCACTCCATTATGAGATTCATTTCACTATGTTTATGGGAATTGGGAGTGAACTTAATCCACTATAAGATTCTAAAAACTATGTGATAGTATTATAAATAAGAATTAATATAATAAATGATTTTCTATGCTTATGTATGTTCCACATTCTTATTCTACATCTATATGTTATTTAACATTCCTATGTTATTTTTTCATGGATCATACTTATTGAATCATGTTTCCACACTCTTATCACTCATGTTTTTTATTATATAAAAAGGATTATGCTATGGATTGTGATTTATGATCTATGTTTTATGAGGTATGATTTTATTATGTTTTGTTCATGCCCCTAAATTATATTCTCATACCCACATGTTCAAATTATTACCATTTAATATCTTCAATTATTATCTCTTATGATTACCATTAGTGAGTATTTAAGATCAACATTTTCTTATCTTTCCATTCCCTAGGAAATAGAAATCAGTATCATGTCTGAATATTATTTGTAGTATTTTTTTAAGAATTTTTATAAAAAATATGGTTATGTATATAATCTCTAAATACACTATACCCATATGTTCTGATGTGTGATTTATTATGTGATGTATGAATATTCATGTAAAATGATGTAATATATAAGTGTGTTATGGTTGGATCATATCAGTTGTTATCAGAGTGAGTTTTAGTTGATTTTAGGGATTAGATTATGAAGAATAAAAGGATAAAACATAAATCATCCTAGGTTATACTAAATTCTTTATTGGATGAAACTATTGTTTCATAAGTTAAATATAATATGATATAGATTAAAACAAAAATTTCATAATTTTGAAAATATTGGGATTATTTTTTATTATCATATAATTGTTTACTATGGATATTATTATTTAATATTGATGCTAACCATTTTGGTTTTAATAAGTGATAGAGGAATGAATCATGGTATTGGGGTGGTGACAGGAATGACCAATATTGAAAAAATCTTATTTGATCCACATTCTATGATTTCCATTATATATTCAAAAGTCCCTAAGACTATTAATTTGTATCTCTAATGATTAAACATAAAATTATCAGTGATAACTCCTAGTGATGTGGTGATTTAATCCCAAGTCTATCACTTTTCTTATATAGAAGTTTATCGGAGTGTGCTTCCTATATATATTATAATTATCCCTTTAATAAAAATTAATGTGATTTTGGGTATAGATTGAATCTTCTTATTTAGATACCATATCATTTTTTGGGACATGGAAGCAATATTTCATATCCCAAATCAACTTATGACCATCTATTGGTGCAAGGTTGAATATGAACCACCTATGGGAATTACTTCCCTTATATAGTTCATAATACCTTATAATAAATGTTATTTTACCCAAATAGTTAGGGAAAAAATAAATATTTAGGAAATGTTGATTGTGAATGAATACATTGATGTTTTTCCTGAATATTTTCCCAGTATTCCCCCATAACATGAGGTTGATTTTTTCATAGAACTCATAAATAGTTATATGCTTATATCAAATACTCCTTATAAAATAACCTTATTTGAATTATTTTAATTGAATAAGAAACTAAAATATAATCTATATAAGGGTTTTATATGCCCAAGTTATTAACCATGGGGTGAACCGGTCATTTTTTAACAAGAAATATAGATCAATGTGTCTCTACATTGATTATCATGAACATAACATGATCAAGATCAAGAACAAGTATCCTCTACCCTATATTGATGTTTTATTTTATCAACCTATAAGGGATATTTACATATAAAATATTTATGTTCGATCTAAATATCATCAATTAAGGGTGAAAATGGAAAATATATCCAAGACAGACTTCTGTACAAGATATAAACACTATGAATTTATAGTAATTCCATTGAGACTTAAAATTACACTGATATCTTCATATATCTAATGAATAAATTTATCATTGAGTACCTTGATCAATTTGTGGTAGTATTTATAGTTGATATTCTTATATATTAAAAGTGAAAGTAAGGGCATAAATATCATTTAAGGATTGTGATTAAGACCTTTAGAAAGGATAATCTATATTCCAATTTTAGCAAGTGTGAATTCTGGCTATAGAAAGTATCATTCTTGGGAAATGTAATCACAAGAAAGGGTATATATATGGATTCATTAAATATAATGGTGATTAAATAATGGAATAAACCAAAAAATATAACATATATCCAGAGTTTTCTTAGACTGATTGGATACCACCGATGCTTTGTGAGAAATTTCCCATGACTGTTAAACCCACTAAAAAAGTTAACTCGAAAGGGAGTCAAGTTCCTATGGATAAATGAATGTGAATAAAAATGAGCTTAAGATAAGGTTTTCCACTAAAACCATTCTCACACTAACCTATAGTAAATAAGGGTTTTTGATATACAATGATCCATTAAATAAGGGATTGTTATGTGTCCTCATGAAAAATGACATGGTAGTAGCTTATACATCACATCAATTAAAGGTTCATGAGTAAAATCACCCGACACATGATTTGGATCAAAAAATGATAAATTTTACATTAAATGTACAAAGTCATTATATTTATAGCTAAAAGTTTTATTTTTTATGAATCACAAGAGTTGAAGTATATATTCACACAAAAGGAGTTTAACATGCACCAAAGAAGATGGTTGGAGTTGATCAAGGACTAAAATTTCTCAATACATTACCACCCTAGGATGGTAAACAAGGTGTTTGATGCTTTGAGAAAGAAGGATCATGCTAAATTATCCATTATAAGAATTTAAAGAGACCTAATACTCATGAATTTTAAAAATATGGACTTGGAAATCATAAGGGAAGGAGAGAAATCCTATTTTTCCCAAATTCCTTCTCAACCATCCATATATGTGAAGATCAAGGAAGTATAGAAGGATGATATAGATCTAAATAAGAAGGTAAAAAGTATTCTTGAGTTTAACCATGACATTGATAGAATTATATGATTTGAGAAACCAATATGTGTCCATTTGATATTGAAATTAAAGGAGCTGTAGTATGATTCAAAAAACTCATTTTTATTTACCTATATTAGAAGCATATATATATATAAATATAGATCTCAAGAATAATTTCTAGTGGGAAAAAATAAATAGGGAGACTTTATAGTATATATCTTGATGTTTTGTATTATAACAATTTAAATTGGAATGACATAAGTCTAAAGATACGATGTAATCATCATCCGTACCTATATGAAAATGGGAGAACATCATCAAAGATTTTATTATAGGTTTTCCTAAGATCTCTAAAGCCTATAATTCTATTTGTGATGTATATAATCACATTACATATTTATAACATTTCATTACTCTTAGATAATATTTTTTATTGATAGACTTTCCAAGATATACATAAAGGAAGTGGTAAGGCTACATAGATTACCACTCTAAATTGTATCTAATTTAGATTTTAGGTTTACCTCAAAGTTCTGGGGAAGTATTAAAAAATAATTAGATACAAAGATAATATTTAGTATAACTAATTATCCATAAAATTATGGTCAATCATAAAGGACCATTCAAAACTTGAAAAATATACTGAGATACTACTCGATAGATTTCAAAGGAGGATGTGATCAATACCTTCTACTGGAAGATTTCTCATATAACAATAATTTTTATTTTATAATTCAAATATCACTATATGAGGCTCTATATGGGAAGTGGTTTGGAGCTCAAATATTTTGGGATAAAGTTAGAATTTATAAGTTTCTAGGACTAGATATTTCTCAAGTAGTGTTCGAGAATATTCAAACCATTTAACAACACATTAAAACTACACAAAGTTTATAAAAGAGATATGATTATAATCATTGGTGATATTTAAAGTTTGAAGTTAGAGATTAGGTATTACTTTGAATATCATCACAGAATAGGGTTATGTGATTTGGGAAGAAGGGAAATTTAAGACCTAGATAAATTACCCCCTTTGAAATCCTTGATCATGTGGGTATGGTAGCTTATCATGTTTCACTTCTAATGAACCTCCTCCAAATATATGATGTGTTCCATGTATCAATTCTATGGAAGTGCATACCTGACCCTTCACTTATACTAAACTTAGTGGTAGTTTAATTGGAACATGATCTCTCTTATGAGGAACAATAAATAGAAATATTAGATCATAGAGATAAAATACTACAAAAAGGCCACTCAAATAGTTAAAGTTATTTGGAGGAATCATACTTTGAGTAAGAAACATGGGAACCTAAATATATAATGATAAAAAATTACCCTCATATTTTTTATCAGAGTAATGAAATTTCAAGGGAAAGATCCTTTTAAGTTGTTAGAATATAACACCTTGTGATTTTAGGATGTATTTCCATTTAAAAATATCCTATGCGTTTGATAGATTATGATACATGAATCACCAAAAAAATAAATAATTTTTATTTAATTATGGTAAAATATTATAATAAAAAATGAAATGCATTATGATATAACTAAATGAAACATAATTAGTAAAATTACCAAAGGAATGAAACCACAAGTAAATAAAACTACTATAAGGTTGAAATTCTCATCATCATGATCTACTATGAAGATCATGAAATTGATGATAACTATAGAAAGAATAAAACACATTATAAATATGGTGAACATATTAAAAAAGAAATTATAGAATAAGATTAATTATTTTAGATATATATGTAAGGATATATATAGTAATGTAATATGACCGTTGCATATATGAATATTGGTTATATAGTCCTTGGAAATATGAAAAATGGATATATGGATATATCCAATAGGTACATTATATTTGTGTAAGTGTTAGTAATAAATTTTAAAAAATATAATTCATATATAATAAATAATTCTAGAAAGAAATAAAATTATAATAATTAAATAAAACTCTTTAGTATGATAATATATATTTGCATTCATTACATATTATTATTTTTAAATATAATGATTTTATTAGTTTATAAAATTCAAGGAAATATTATAATAATAATGTACTGATAAAATTTAATTATTAGAAGATAAATAAATAATTTTAATGCAATGTGATTAAAATCATACAATGTTAGGCTTATTTTCCATAGAATTAGTTTTCTAAGTGTTGTTTAATTTTATCTTAATAAATTTACTTGATCATTCTTAAATGATTATTTTAATAAAATTATATATTTCAATTTATAAACCAATATATTAACACTCATTTAATTATTAATTGATATGAAATAATTTTAGGAAAACTTAATGTTTGAAAAGCCATTTTTCTATAAAAATAATTTTTTATATATTTTATATTTTTATTTAAAATTTAAATTTCTCATATTTATAAACTTAATTAGATTAAATAGTTTCAAAATTTTGAATCAACATTTCAAAATTAGGTAATATGGTCAATTTAATTATTTTGGAAAAAAAAATTTATTGAGGTAAAAATTGAGTTACCAAAATAAAGGTAAAATGAGGTAAAATGGTTACATTAAGGGGGTAAAGGACAAAATATCTACATACTTATCTCAAAATTTCATGTATAAAGATATTCAATACCAATATCCATTATTTTTCCACTTTTTATCCACTTTACTTGTAAAATGGAAACCTTACACCTTTGGGAATGAGTATTTGAAAAAAATACAACTCAAAACTCACTTAAGTATGGAATTGTCATATACCCTTCCTAAACCACTATTTTCCTTAGTTTATATCTTTAATACCAACCTAAATTTACTATATTAAATCCTTAAAACATGTTTTGTATCTTTTGGTCCCAATAAAGAGGTATAAATATTTCATTCTAAAGGAACCCGTTTCAAGAACGAGTGATTCCATCAAATTAAGTATATAAGTCATTCTATAAAAATTTGAATTACCTTATCATAAAAATGTTTATAAATATAATTATTCACTCTAATTATGTTCTATTAAAATTATTTCAATTTTTTAAAAACGATATTACTATTATATAACTCTAAACTCATACACATTCATTAATATTGCATGTTCTTGTTTGGGCCGGTTCAACTACCTACATGAATGACGATATACCAAAACCATAATTTTCATCATGAATAAGTGTAAACTCATAAATAATAGTAATATATGATATTAAGTATTAATTTATGTTATGAATATGGTTATTTAAGGGTGAAATAAAAATAAATGATCATTAAAAAGTAACTTATTGTTATGGGTAAATTACCCAAAACACACTTGTCACAGATTCCATTCTCACGAACCATACCCATAACTTCCATAAAATGAAATTTTGAATATATAAAACATTTAATCATAATCATTCCAATACATTTATTATTCTAGGAATTATGAACCTATTATCAATGAATTAGGATTGACATCGCCGTCACGAAACTTACATGAAAAAAATAAAAATTACTAACATCTGATGATGAAAATTATCAATAAAAAAATAATATATGTGTAATAAATGATTATTATTGAAGATTATAAAAGGTAATATATATGAATAAATTTATTAATTCACTTTTATGGAAGTTTTGAGTAAAGGTTAGGGATTATTTTCTGATCTCACTTTGAAATTAATATCGTTTATGACTAAATTTAAATAAAGGGAAATTCTATATTATTTCTATATAATAACCCATAAATTTTATTATAATTTGGTTATTTATAGGGTTTATATTTATACTTATCATTTTACCTCCCTTTAGTTCACAATATAACCAAAATTATTCTTGTATGTGGAGTTGGACTTATCTTTTCTTTTTGGTCACGGATCTTTCTCCTCTATGTCCATATTTCTAATATGTTTTTATATATGTCATTATACCTAATTATATTATTAATTAAGGTAATTTTATATTTAATTTGACTTTATTTACAAAATATTATAATAAATATTTTTTTAACTTTTTCTATACCATCTATTTCTCCCACCATTTTATTCAGTTTTCATTTAAAACTCATTTTCAATTTTTCATAATTCTTTAAAGTGTTTTTTATTTATTTTTTCATAATTTTTATAAAACTATTATTTTAGATTCTATTTCATTTTAAAATAAATGTTATAAAAAACTAAAGGATATTTATTCTTCTTTATGAAATAAAATTTCTAATGCTCTTATAAAGTTTGTTTCAACTATATCGATATCCTTTAATGTTTTTTATAATTAAATGGTGATATTCACCACTGATCCACTGCCGATCCTGGACCCCAGGATCCAGTTTCCTCATCAATTCCTTCTGAATTGTTAGCCCTCGCATCATAATCAGATCCCACCCCCTTTTCCCCTTCTCACCTTATCCTTAAATCGTTTAGGGCTGCTCTCTATGACGATGTTTCTTATTTGTCTCTCCCATGTTTTCTAGATATTGCTGTGATCCAGTCACAGGTGGTGCGGAAGGGATCTTAAATTTGTCTGGATATTCCTTCATTGACATTGAAGGAGGCTTCAGTCTGCTTGAGGTGGACACTGGTTGCCTGTTTTGGGGGTGTGAATCCACCTTACTTAGTCTTCCAATGCTTTGTGGGTTATTGGGGACTTCAGATTTTGGTTTAGATCTCTCTGATCCATAGGCAGTCCTTCTGCCTCATTCTTGGTTCTTGGGAGGACTTCATTCAGGAATGGTGCTTTTCTACTCATTCTGTTGTCCAATAGAACTTTATTCTATCAAGGTGGTATTTGGATGCTCATCACAGCATGGAGAACCCGACGATGACGGTCTTGGCCAATTTTACAGGTCTTCAACTTCTGTTCCAAAATGAAGGCTTTCTGAAGATGATTGGATATTCCCTTGGTGGCTTCTTTTGATTGGATATTAGGACCAAGTCCTGTGTGGATACCTCGGTTGCTCGAATCTGTATGGAGTTTCATATTTCTCAACCAGTTCTAGAAAATATCTCTCTTCAGGTGCAAGATTCCTTTTGCTGGAATCAAGATATTATGTATCCCATTTTCCCAAGATTTTGTTCTAATTGTCTCCTTTAGGGGAACTATTTGAAAGTGTGTCACTAGAGTCATTAGGGAGGATGACAAGGACATATTATAATCATAGATAATCATACATCTTCTTCAAATAGAAATTCCATTGGAGGGATAATGGAAGAAGAACGAGATACTAGTGATGTGGCTCCTGCTACTACTCTTAATTTACCAAATGTTTAAATGATAGATTTTGGGGAACTATATCATTAGATTGTTCCATACATACCAAAAATCCATTCCCCAAGTTCAGGTTAATGGTTATTTTTCTTGCATCTTTAGGAACTTGTTATCCTCGGGGTTTAGAGGTATGGAATTTCCACAAGGTTTTTTGACCCATCCACCTGGGCCTTTGATATTACACCCTCTTAAGTCCCAAGTAATTTATAAAAAGTAGGAGGACCCCCTTGGAGTGGTCCCTTCATCAACTATTTTTCCAAAAGATGATCTCCCTACTACTTCCACTGTATTATGCTTTAGGGAGCTGGCAGTGGGCTTCCCTTCCACTTCGAGAAGAAGGGGGAGACCAGCTAGTCATCATTAGGACTCCTCCCCCTCCCTAGTTTCTTATCTACCCAAGGCCAATATATTTTACACCAAATCTCAGTCTAAGTCCCAAAAGGCAAGGTTTCCCTCCCACTTCAAGAAGTCTACAAGTTATGAAGCCAATCCCAAAACCCTTTTTCTTAATGATTCTAGTGATCATATGAAATTCCTGGGGTATTGAAGCCTGAGTCAAGATGGACTTCATAGATTTCAAGGTGGATGAACAAAAATTTGTTATTTTTGTAATTCTTGAACATAAGAAACACCCAGACAAGATTGGTGATTTTTATAGAAAACTCAAGATTCATGGCTCCATGCATACAGACCCATCCAACCATCATATATGGATATTTTGGCATAAGAGTTTCAGGGTGGATAAGATTAAAGAGGGTGACCAATTTATCACAATTAAGGTGATCTGTGACTCTCATTACTTATTTTTTTTCTTCATATACATAAGTTTTGATTCCCAAAAAATATTACTATTATGGAACAACCTCAAATCTTCTGATCCTAGAGAACTTATGTGCTTTTTTGGAGGTGATTTTAATGTTATTTCTGACCCATATGAGAAGAAGGGGAGATTTCCTTTAACCAGGTGGTCAATATTAGACTTTACTCAATTCATGGTAGGAAATGGGCTTCTGGATCTTGGCTATTCTGGTAAAAAATTTACATGGTGAAAAAATCAATGGGGGGATCGCAGATCTTGGAGTCTCCTGGACATATTTTTGGGTAACATGCCTACCATTTCCTCGTATTCTAACACTAAGGTGGTCCACTTGGTGCAGGGAATTTTTGATCATTATACACTTTTGATCACTTTATCTCTCAAGAGTGATCATTACGAGAATTTTTGGTATTATCAATATTGGGATAATGATCTAGATTTCTAGGAATTGGTTAGAGAGTCTTAGGATGAACCCTCCTAGGGTCACACACGGAACATGGTTCATAATAAACTTAGATGCCTCAAAATTCAACTCCTAGTGTTGTTGAAGGATCTCCCTTCATCAGATAGAGATTTACAGAATACCATTCCAGATATTTATTTCCTTGAATGGAGTTTAAAGGTTGATTGGGATACCTAGGTTTTTTAGGATATTTTTGATAAAAAAGAGTACTTGGTAGATATTCTTCTCAAACAAGAGTGTCAATCTAGGGAAAATGCGAGAGTCAAGTGGTTGCAAGAGGGTAATATGAATACAACGTACTTCCATGCTTGCATCAAGAAGAGGAAAAGGTTTATCAAACCAAATATATTGCTAGAGGATGGTAATATTACAGGTGATAAGGATGTTATTGGGGACCTGGAAAAATCTCACCTTAGAGATCTTTTGGATGGCCCCAATGCTTAGATGCTTAGCGGGTATCTGAGGGAACCCACATATATTTTTGATGTAATTCCGAACTTCATTTATGCTTGTGAAAATGCTGATATGGAGACTCTTCCTTATGAGAAGGATATATTTTATGCTATGAAAAATATTAATCCAGATAGTGCTGATGGACCAGATGGTTTCCCCACCTCTTTCTATAGATCATCATGGGAGGTTATTAAGGGTGATCTCATTAGGGAGATTCATGACTTTTTCTGGGGTGGACAGCTGTCTCGAGTTGCTTGCACCACCACTGTGGTGCTCATTCCCTAATATAGGAACCCCAAATATATCCTCCATTTCCATCCTATAAGTATGTGTAATACACCTTATAATATCCTTTACAGTATCATAAATTCTCGGCTGTTTGTTCACCTCCCCCGATGGATCTATATGGAACAAAATGGGTTTGTGAAGGGTCATACTATCCAGGGGCTATAGCCTTGGCCCATGAAATGGTCAAGGATATAAACCTCAAAACCCATGGTTCTAATATTTCCATTAATCTTGACATAAATAAAGGAATGAAGTTTCATCAAGAAAGTCTTAATAGGTATGGGCTTTTCTCCCGGGAACACTGATATTATTTTTTGATGATTTTTTTCTTATTGGTTGGTGGTGGCTTTTACGGGAAAGACATGTGGTTTCTTTAAGGAAACCTGAGATATTTGGTAGGGGGATCCTTTATCCCTAAGCATCTTTATCATTTCCCAGGATGTACTCAGTCGACTTATACAGAGAAGCCTGAAAAATGGTGGTATTATTCCGTATCGACGTAAGAAGGGGTCCCCTTTGGTGTCTCATCTCATGTTAGCCGATGACACTATTATTTTCATGAATTCTGTGAGTAGATCGCTATAGGTATTGAATAGGTTATTGGATAAACATTTTCATTTGATTGGTTAGATGATTAACAAGAGAAAAAGTTTCTTTTATATCTCCAGCAGTTGTACTTCGGATCGACTATCTACCGTGGGACATATCTTGGACATGTAGAAAGGGATCTTCCCCATGGATTATCTGGGGGATCCTCTATCTTTCAGAAGACTTAGAATTTGTGACTTCGAACCCTTACTCATTATGATCATGGTGAAGATTATAAATTGAAAAAATAACTATCTATCCTTTAGAGGAAGAATAAAACTGGTTAATAGCATGCTTCTGTCCACCCCAATTCATGCACTCTCTTTGGTCAGAGTCCCAAAGGGGGTGATAAAAAATATTGACAGAATTCTTGAAAAATTTATATGGGATCCTAAGGTATAGGGTAAGATAAACTAGGTTTCATGGGGTAGGATGTCTCATCCAGTGCATGAAGGTGGGGTTAATTGTCATAACCTCGAGTACACTCTAATGTGTATGCATGCAAAGCTAGCATGTGAGGTTCTGGAATGTCGCATGTTATAGGGAAAAACCATGCACGGAAAATGGGTGTGCAATACGACTTCACTAGAAAACCATGCCTCAACTTTTGGGATGGGGATTTGATCCATTGTTGATACCCTTAGGCCCCACTCTCACTGGCTCTTTGGGAAGGGTGATATCATGTTCTGGCATCACAACTAGAGTGGGGTGATTATCGGGTACCCAGGATGTCCCGCGCCAAACATCTCCTTTAAGGAAGCCTGCAAGTAACCTAATTTTACTAATTCATTATTGGAAAGGGAACAACATGATCTCTTCAACCTCATCGAGTTATCATCAGATTTGGATAAGTGTATCTTCACTCCTTCCCTCTCTGGCTCCTTCATGACAAGGGATTACCTCCAGACCCTTTCCATGCAGGATCCAGTGAATGCATGAAATAATACCCTCTAGATTAAGGATATTTCCACAAAGTATAACTTCCTTTCTTGGAGGATCTGAAATGGATCTATTCCTATGGATTAAAATATTAAAAGGTACGAGATTTATATTGTTTCCAGACGTGTTTCCTGTAAGTGGCATAAAGAAGAAAGCTCAGACCACCTTTTCTTTGATAAGGAATGGGATTGCGAAGTGTGGGATTATTTTGGGTAGTTCACTAAAGTATCCTCTCCAGCTATGGATGGTCATACCTTCCTTGATCACTAGTTTCATGGCTCATACATTGGTGGCATTGAAATAGTTTCCCGTACTATCATACTTCATGCTGGTTGCTGGTTCTTGTGGTAGGTGAGAAATAAGTGGATTTATGAGGGAATGAACTCAAGCGGAAAATTCACTATATGCAGGATAAAAAATCTGCTCATTGATATTACAAGGGATTTGGGAAACTATAGGGAGGAACCGTCCTTACCGAGGTTTATTCTAGGACCTTTTACTTCCTTGTAGGATAGTAACCATCATCCGGGAAACTGGGTCTACTAGAATCCCCCATCAAGGGGCCTTAAACTCAACAGTGATGGATCTTGTGTCTCCGGATTGATTTTTTTAGGAAGTTTCATCCATGACAGTTATGGATTAGTAATTATGGCCTTTTATATTAGGCTAGGCCAGGGTAATGCGCTCTAGGAAGAGGCTATGGCCATGTTTACAGGGCTGAATATTTGTATGCAGAGGAATTTAGAAATCACTGAAGTAGAAACAGACTCTTTGCTCCTGTATAATTCCCTACATGGATGGGGTATATTTCCTTGGTTGATCTCTCAATAATTAGAAAATTTTAGGGAATCATTGGTGATGATATCAAAGTTTCTCATACCTGGGGGAAGGGTAACAAGGTCACAGACTACCTTGCACCGATGAAAATCCTGGGTCTGGAGTGTTTATTCTTTCATGGCTCAAATAGTTTGAATCCATAATGTGTCAATATCATTATAGGAGATGACCTCACACTCCACTATTTCAGGCCCCCTAACTCTCCTTCCCCCTATGGCCTGTCTATGCAGGCCTTGTTTTACTTGTATCTCTACTTTCTTTGAATAAAAATTACATAATGATTATTATGATTTAATTATAAATGTTTTCATGTTTATATTTGTTGGAGCCAAAAATATGGCCCGAAAGGAAGGAACAAAAAGATAGCCGGCGCCCTGCCTCGCGAAGCTCAGCCGCGAAGCCCGACCGCAGAGCCCCGCCGCGAAGCGTCCCAACCTTGGCAGCCCCGCGAAGCGCCGGAGGCGGTAATCCTCCGCGAACCGGTTTGACGTTCGCGAGCCGCCGCGAAGCTCCGGAGGCGGTAATCCTCCGCGAACCCGTTTGACGTTCGCGAGCCGCCGCGAAGCTCCGAAGGCGGTGCGCGAGCCCTGCATCGCGGCGCCCCTTCCCTATAAATACTCGACTCCCCTGAGTCCCAAAGGACGGACAACCCGACGTTTCGGCTTCTCCTCTCCCGAATCGCGAAGCAAGCTTTGCCCCGGGAATCATGAGCTCCGCGAGGTATTTCTACTTCGCGATACGACTCTGATTTGCTTCGTTTTGAGCCCCTCTTCCGAGAGGGATGCCCTTCGCGAAGCCCAAGGGCGTTCGCAAAGGAAGGGGATTCCCAAGGGAACCCGGGCAGCCGCGGAGCACTTGTGCTTCGCGAAACACCCAACCCATGCTAGTAATCCCTATGACAAGGCAGGATAACTATGCATCGCGAAGCACATTGCTTGGCAGGACCCTGCTTCGCGAACCACTCCCTCTTCGCGAGGCAGTGCTCCGCGAACACTGTTCCACTTCGCGAAACACCTTCCACTCCCACCTCTGCCCCATGCTAAGGCCAAGGAACCCCACTTCTCAAAGCACACTCCTCTGCTTAACGATTCCTCTTTCCGTGCGACCCTCCAGGTTTGCACGATGTGATTTCAAAGTCCCATGGACAACACCTCCCGTAGCGTTGCTTCGCCTAATGCTTCTTCGCATAGGCACGCTAACGGCTATTGATTCTTCGCATAGCCACGCTAACGTGGACCCCTCGATGGTTCCTCCCACGACCCCCCTTTACCATGGCCTTACCGGTTCCTTCCCTTCCCCAAGGACCAGAGGGTACCGGTTATGTAAGCCCTAGGGGTGTGGAGTGAACCCACCTCGTCAGAGATGCAGGAAGTTAAACTGCCAAGCACCACGTCCTCAACACATGACGTTAAACTGTGACCCAACCTCGTCTCCCTCACGAAGGATTCCCCCCAGCTCGAGCATTCATTACACCGCTCGTCTCCACGGGAATGGTAACTCTTCCGCACATGGAATGAGATCCTCCTTGTCGGAGTGGTGTATGTTCGCAGGGGAAGGGTCGCCTCAGAGCGTAAATCCCTAACCTTTGGTACGAATGATTGCACCCGTGCATCTCGGTACTTCCCCACTACCAAGGTCAGTGGAGGACGTGATAGGGAACAAGGCACCCCGTTCTGGGCCTCCATCCTGGAGTAAGTCCCAACACCATGGGCCGCTCAACGCGTAAGCCCCTCTTCGCTTCTCACGGACGCACCCTTCGCGACGTGATCGTCAGGTCCTTGCGACCTCTTGTTTCTCACACCGAGCATGAATCACGTGGGCTTAGAGTGAGCACTGACCCTGATAAACCCACCTGAACTACGAGGTCTTTGATCCATGTCAAGGCATGGTACGTAGGAAGCCTCCACGAGGTTCAAGCCCACCGTCAGTGGACCAAGGTCTACTTTCACCTGAACTACGAGGTCTTTGATCCATGTCAAGGCATGGTACGTAGGAAGCCTCCACGAGGTTCAAGCCCACCATCAGTGGACCAAGGTCTACTTTCACCTGAACTACGAGGTCTTTGATCCATGTCAAGGCATGGTACGTAGGAAGCCTCCACGAGGTTCAAGCCCACCATCAGTGGACCAAGGTCTACTTCCACCTGAACTACGAGGTCTTTGATCCATGTCAAGGCATGGTACGTAGGAAGCCTCCACGAGGTTCAAGCCCGCCCGTCGCTCATTCACGTCGGGTCCCATTCCAGTCCAGCGGTAAGCCGTTGTGACACCTGAACTACGAGGTCTTTGATCCATGTCAAGGCATGGTACGTAGGAAGCCTCCACGAGGTTCAAGCCCACCATCAGTGGACCAAGGTCTACTTTCACCTGAACTACGAGGACTTTGATCAATGTCAAGGCATGGTACGTAGGAAGCCTCCACGAGGTTCAAGCCCGCCCGTCGCTCATTCACGTCGGGTCCCATTCCAGTCCAGCGGTAAGCCGTTGAGACACCTGAACTACGAGGTCTTTGATCCATGTCAAGGCATGGTACGTAGGAAGCCTCCACGAGGTTCAAGCCCACCGTCAGTGGAACAAGGTCTACTTTCACCTGAACTACGAGGTCTTTGATCCATGTCAAGGCATGGTACGTAGGAAGCCTCCACGAGGTTCAAGCCCACCATCAGTGGACCAAGGTCTACTTTCACCTGAACTACGAGGTCTTTGATCCATGTCAAGGCAGGGTACGTAGGAAGCATCCACGAGGTTCAAGCCCACCATCAGTGGACCAAGGTCTACTTTCACCTGAACTACGAGGTCTTTGATCCATGTCAAGGCATGGTACGTAGGAAGCCTCCACGAGGTTCAAGCCCGCCCGTCGCTCATTCACGTCGGGTCCCATTCCAGTCCAGCGGTAAGCCGTTGTGACACCTGAACTACGAGGTCTTTGATCCATGTCAAGGCATGGTACGTAGGAAGCCTCCACGAGGTTCAAGCCCACCCATCACCCAATTCACGTCGTGTTCTACCTACGTCCAGTATGACGTTAAACTACATCCTGGTCCAGTGGTAAGCCATTGTGACCCAGCCCCATTTGAACTACGAGGTCTTTGATCTATGTCAAGGCATGGTACGTAGGAAGCCTCCACGAGGTTCAAGCCCATCAATAGTGGATCAAGGTCCCTCGCTTACGTCGGCTCACCGACACCCACCACCCGTCGTTTATTCACGTCAGGGTTCATTATCGTCCCGCATGACATTAAACTGTATCATTTGAACTACGAGGACTTTGATCCATGTCAAGGAATGGTACGTAGGAATCCTCCCAGAGGTTCAAGCCCAACTCTCCTCGGACCAAGGTCCAGCTTCACGTCGGTTTACCGGCACCATCCTGAACTACGCGGACTTTGATTCCCTGCCACAGGGATACGTAGGAAGCCTCTTCAAGGCTCAATCCCAACTTCGATGTCGCCCCCCTGCGATGGTCCCATTTCATTCTCAACCGTCTCCGCAAGACGTTAAACTCGTGACCTACCCCGTGATAAACATGAGATGCCTGAGGAAAACCTCGGATGGAACGCCTTTGGCGTAACCGTCTCCGCAAGACGTTAAACTCGCGGCATACCCTGTGTTGAACATGGGAAGCTGAGGAAAACCTCAGATACGTGTCTATGACATGTAATTCCCTGCGCTCGATGTGGGATGCCTCGGGCTTCCACGCCCTCGAGAAGCCTTGTGATCGAGGATAACAGACAGACATGCCGGGTACCCCAGCATCCAGACACGCTACTGATGCCTCAAACGTGATTACTCCCCTGACCGAAGGTTGCTGCCCTGACTGGACCCTTTGGAATGTCCCGACAGAAGCAGTGTAATTAACCGGCATCCATGGAAACACGGCACTGGGAAGAGTTTCACGAACTACGTATTAAATCTATAAGGGAGACCCGGACTAGGTGACGAGTTCTGAGGAGGAATCCACAGGAGGAAGAACCGACATCCCATCATCCCGTTTCGATCAAGGAGCAGACGTCCCTGAATAAGGAACGAATGCCGCCCGCCTTTGGAAAGCGGGAATGCGGGGCAACAAAGCCGCGCGTCCCCCTCCTCCGCGGACGGATGCGCGCGCGCCCCGGCGAAAGCGTCGGAAACAGAAATGGTGAACCCGACGTGAAAGTTCTTCTCCTCAGCATGGGGATTAGTAGCGTTCGAGACACCAGTAGATTGACGTGTCACCGGATCCAGATATCTGGTGCCTGGTCCCGCCAAGCAAATGGCGGGCCTGTCGTGGAACTCACCGGAAGTCGGGGTAGTAGAACGTGGGGCGCTCCGCTCTGCAGCGTGTTGGCGTGGATTCTTCTCACAGACATGGAGGATGGAAGAACGCTGGGGCACTGGCTGTCAATCCTTTTCCTCTCAGTACTGATGAGTTGATCCCTTCGTTTTCCAGGAACCAGGTTGCTATTTCAGAGATGCGGTCACCATCCGCTCCTCGCCCGCGCAGGGGCAGGGGCAACACCACTACGACCACTCCACATGGCGCCACTACCGCCACGACGGCTGCCACATCACGGAATACGGGACATCCACGTCCCCTTTCCCCATCAGAGGTCATCCAACGAAGGGTGATCAACAGCCTCGTGCGCAGGTACGAGGAGGAAGGGGTCATCCCGACTAGGGATATGGCCCGCTTGGACCTGGAGGCCTCCAGGCCCCGCCGTCAACGCCGCCCTAACGGGCCGCGCAGGGAGCCCCTGCTCCCCGCCTCGACATTCAACCGTTTCGGGAGCCTATCCCCAGAACGCCTTGACGACTCTTCGCCTTACGCCGAAGAGGCAGGCGCGGTCCGGCTCAGCCCGCTCAAGGCCCCGACCCAGGGCCCCCAGGTGAGAGCTCCCGTCCGGCCACGTCAGCGCCGCCGTCCGGCCCCGTAGGAAGAACAGGAAGACTACGTCCCTGCACCACCTGCACCGGCCCGCCTGACCCGACGTCAGCTCCGGGCCCGGGCTGAGGACGCTCGCCTAGCCGCGTCCACGTCGACAGCTACAGTGGCCCAAGCCACCGCCGACGTACATTATGAAGCCCCCACCTACATTAAGCAGGGGCACCCCTTCGCCCAACCAGGATCGAGACCCCAACCGCCCCGCGGGCAGGCTGGGTTGACTCTTCGGGTTGCGGGCCCAAGTAGTGATCGCCGTGAGTTAACCCGCGGTGATGCCACCCCGTACGGAGGTCCTCCCCGTACCACTACTCCACAGAGCGTGGGCCTTCCCCGCTCTGAGGTTCGTCATGGAGGCATGCCTCGTGCTGCCCCCATACTGCAGGAAGACCTGCCCCGGGGCAGTGATGCTCAGCGAGGAAACATTTCCCGCGCCCGCTGTACGGGGTACGGAGTCCATCCTTCTGAGGGCACCGTCTATCCGGTCCTTCTTCAACGTGGGGGTCCCCCCTACGTCCTCTCCGCGACTGGCGAAGGTCCTCCTCGCCCTAGCAACTCAAGGAGTGAAGGTCAGCCTCACTCCACTCGCATCGACCATGGAGGTCTTCCCCATGCTCCTGCCAGTTCCAACAGAGGCCTCGCCCACACGGGTACTGTTCATGGAGGTCCTCCCCATGTACCCTTCGACATTTTCCCTGGTGCCCCTCGCACCCCGGCTGTCTCAAGTGGGGGCCCTCTCTGCCACGGCGCCAGCGCCGCCCCAGGGCTGCCTGATAGGGGTCAACCCCGTCCCGAAGAGCCACCCAGGGGCAGAAGAGCGGGTCGTCGCCACCACAAGAAGAATCCTGGGAAGGCCCAGGGGGAAATCAAACCTGCCCGTTTCTCCGATTCGGAAGCGGAATGCGATTCAGCGATGGAACCTTCTCCCAGCTCCTCCGTATCAAGGACTGGGGCAGGAACCAGACACGTCAGCCTCGTTCTCCCAGAATTTGAGGTCCACCGGATTCCCGTCTCTATCCGCAGGTACATTCAGGAGGAAGAGGTTCTGAGAACTTCGCAGGTTTCGACCGCGCAGTCACCGCCATCGTCACCCGAAGCGCCCTCTACCTCTACTCGGGATCACGAGGAGCTGTTTTTGGGGTCAACGGTGGTAGAGCCACGACATGACCGGACACCGGTAACGGCAATTCCCATACCCGAAGCAGTGGCTGTTAGCCCGTCCTATCGTGACATTGTGGTCAGGTCACCTCGCTCTTCAGAGGAAGGCCCAGAATTCGGTGGCCAGTCTGCTCGCGCACCGTATTCTCCACCGCCGAGTTTGCTATCCCAGAGGTCCGCCTCGGTACCGCTACCGGTCCCTCAGCCACCCCCGGTTGATGAGTGGGGAAATGTAGGGCTGTACCCCGAGGACGAACCCAGGAGCTTCTGGAGTATTCTTACAGTGGACTACTTCCCAGAGAAGTTCTGGCCCACGGCGGCGCTGAATTTTCGCGTACCCGAGTCGCTTACCCCTGAAGAAGTGGGATGCTTTTGTCGAACCCTGTGGGCGATGCACTTCCGCCTCCGCTGGGAACGGGTAGTGTACCCCCGGAGTCGAGAGCACTTCGAGGAAATTGGAAAACAGTGCCGCCTGATTGATGCAGCGGCGCTCCTTGCGGCCCAGCACCCCGAGTCGCCCGGTCATCAGAGTGCCCTCCAACGAAAATACATTCAGAGTTTCAAGGCACTCTGCAAGATCGTCAGGGAAGCCACCCCCCATGTGCAAGTCCGTGGTTGGGGACGCTATGCCGCTCTCCTCTTTGACCCTATCCGACGACAACCTGATTCGCTATGCGACATCGAGGATATGCCCTCAAGAGGGGTCACAGTCCACATGGCCGACGTTGTGGATAAGGAAGATGAGCTTGAGTTCCTTGATGGGGACTTGCCATCCGAGGGCGTACCGCCACTACTCGACCCATCAGGGAGAGTCACCCGTCAGCAAAGGAACCTGCTAGGCCTCCCCGTACCCACCGAGTCACTGGCACTCGGTCGAAGCACTGGCAAGGGTAATAAGCATGTCGGAATAGTCAAGCACTCCGACCCGTCCGCCTCTGTGCAGAAAACGGACGAAGACCCTGAGAAGGCCACGTTGCGCCAGCAGCTTGCTGAACAGAAGAGGCTGGTCGACGAACTCTTGGCTGAACGCGCCGCAGAGCGACGACCCGACTATGGTAATCCCAGGCCGGGGCAGCAGGGGCAGGAACAATTTCCCCCCGGTGAGATGCCTCCGGGCAACCCTGATCATGCTACTGCCGCGGACAGGGCGGAAGCCGGAACATACGGCAAGAGGGCGCGATACGTCTCGCCAAACCCCCCTGAGCGACGGGGCAATCTGAAGAACCCAACCCGGGTTCCCCCAGTCGCCCAACAGGTCGTCCGACCAGTCAACCCGCGAGCAGCAGAAGCCGTCTACCGTGTTGAAGAACCTGGAAATGCGCTTGTGGTTAGGGACCCCCGTCAAGACAGGGACCCCCACCCGGAGGACCTTATTGCGGCACTCACATCCCGCCTCGAGGCGTTGGAGACACGGCAGGTGGCGGTCCCACCGGATGGCAAGCCTTATCCCGCGTGGGTGGATGATATGCCCGCGCCTCCGGGTTTTGGGAACCCCACTTTCTCGCCGTTTAACGGGACAGGGGACCCACCCCAGCACTTGGATCATTTCTCTTCCAGGTGTGGCCCCATGCTGGGGACCCCGGCTCAGCAAGAAGCCGCTAAGCTCCGATGTTTTGTACAGACGTTGGAAGGTCCGACATTCGTCTGGTACAGCCAGCTCCCCATCGGATCAGTGACCGGTTGGGAGGATCTTCGCTGGCAGTTCTTGTACCAATTCAGCTCCACCACGCGGAAGACCAGCATCGCGGACCTCTTTAAGTGCAAACAGAGGCCTGATGAGCGGGTTGCAGACTTCATCGCCCGGCGGAAAGGACTTACGTATTCCCTCGATATGCCACTGACTCAGGAGCAATTACTGATGATGTGTGTGGGGAACGTCAAGACAGAGCTGGTACCCTCCTTGATTACCCAGAACTACCCTGGAGGGTTCAGAGATTTCTCAGATAAGGCCCAGCGCCTCGAGGAGGCCCTGCAACAGGCTAGTCAGGCACGTTTGCTGCCCCCTATGATCCCAGCCAGGAGGGCCGCCAGGGCTGAACCCGCCGCAGTGGCTCAAATAGAAGCCCCGAGGCAGCTGGAATTGTTACCGGCGGCACCACCCCCGCAACCCCGCAGAGGTCCTCCACCTCAAGCACATGCTCCTGCCCAGCAGCGACCGCCTCAGAACCGACAGGTTCCCCCGCGCAACGCGCCACCGCCACCTAGGCGAGACAACCAGGCGCCGCCCCCTCGGCAGGCCCCTCAGGTCCCTCGACAGGACCAGGCCCCCAGGGATCCTTACCCGGAAAGAAAGTACCATACCTATTCGTTTAACAAAAATCAGGTCCCTGGTTACTTCCGAAGTGCTCTAGAGTAAGGGATCATGCGTCTGCCTGAGTGCAGGAGGCCGGCAGAGGCGCATCTCACTGATCACCCCAACTACTGCCCTTATCATCGGATCCTGGGGAACACCCTCAAGCGATGCTATGTGTTTAAAGACTGGCTTCAGGACCAGGTCAACAACAACATAGTCAAGTTTGGCCCAGCGCCAGCGCAGGTGGCAGGCGTCTTTGCGGGATCAGAAATCGGCAGCGACGGCGAAGGTGAGTGGCAGCAGGTCCCTAACCACGGGTCCCAGAAATACGATGACTGGATGGCTCGAAAAACCGTCGTCCGTGCCCAGGGTATCATCCGGGCACGCCTGAAGCAGTCGGAACCTTCAGAAGAAGTAGTTGGCACCTCAACATCGTCTTCACAGTCGACCTCTGCCCAAAAGGGCAAGCAGCGACGACGTAAGAAGAAGCAACGTGCACTGCCAGTGCCGTCGTCATCCCGCACTCTCGGCGACTTTATGCCTCCCGAAATGGGCATTCCCCCCAGAATCCGCCTAGAGGTGGATGACTCTTCGAGTGACAGTCAAGGGTACGCTTCGGTTAACACCGTGGAGCTGGTAAAGCCCTATATGACCCCCGATGAGGGGGAACCCCAGGCAGACCGCCCTAATGTTTCCAGCCGACGTCAACGTCAGCGGAATCGCAATCGCGCCGGTCACCGAGGTATGTCAGCAGGCACTTGTGACCAAGCCGTGCACGCTACCGAGACCAGGCAGCAGGCTCAGCGCAGATCTCAGCACGCGCAGACCCATCCAGCACCCTCGGCTCTACCTCCACCGCCGTTCGTGTTGCTGGATCAGGGAGAGCCGCCTCGTTCATATCACAGCCAGTCTCGCCCGGCGACGGGCCAACCCCCGCTGTTCGATCTTAGCCCGGCGACTACTCTCCAGGCTTCTACTAGCAGGCAGCAGGATGTACCCAGTGCTAGCCGACCGCCAGTTCAACCAGCAGGACCCGCTATGCCCCCAAATGCCGAAAAACCCCCTGTAAGCAGAGGTTCGCGTTTGGCACGCAAGTATGATGTCCTAAAGCACCTAGCCGGCATTCCGGCAAGGCTTTCCATCCTTGAGGCCCTGCGCTTGTCATCCGAGATGCGCGAGGCACTTTCCGAGGCCCTAAGGAGCCCCCTCCAGTTCGAGATGGAAGTGGCAGCCGCGGAGGCCTTCCATACCGAGACGATTGAAAACGCCGAATGTCAGGCGGTTATCTCGTTCTCTGGTGAAGATGAAGACCCTCCTATACAGGGGCAAATTCGCCCACTGTATATCACTGGCCACTTTAACGGTGTGGAAGTCCGTCGCTGCCTCGTTGACACGGGTTCTGGAATCAATCTAATTCCGACCCAGACGCTGCGAAAGCTGGGTTTGTCCGAAGGTGATTTGACTCCCTCTGACCTCAGGATTCAGGGGTACGACAGGACAGAGCAAACCCCGGTCGGCAAGATCCGCCTGAAGACCCAGTTCGGTGGCTTAATTGCCAACACCGAGTTCATGGTTGTTTCTCAGGACACCGCCTACAACGAATTGATGGGTAGGCCATGGCTTCATCTGCATGTAGCGGTTCCCTCGTCGTATCACCAGTGCCTTAAGTACTCTCTCAACGGTCGAGTAGGCGTGCTCCAAGTAGACGCGTCCCCTTTCGCTTCTTGTGAGGCCCGCTATCTGGATGCGGGTTATTACAAAAGTAAGGACAAGCAAATCCTGGTAAGCGAGGATGAGCCCGCCCCGATCACAAGTGATCCTTGGGCAAGCATGGACGACGCCTACATCCTCCCGATCCACCGGTTGGAGGCCACGACCCCCGACATGGGACAATGTTTCATTGTTTCGGGTACGCAAGGAAGGCATGTTCCCGCGTCCAAGAGACGGCGGAAAATCACCTCGTACTCCTACATCAACCAGGCTCGGGTCATCCCGGAATCTCCTACCCCTGTACGGTACCGGGACGTCAAGCTCATGACAACGGCGGTGTGCCATACGTGTCTATTTCGCCGGGCTGGAATCAACCGACTCAGGCCGACACGTCACCACTGCTTTGATATCATCAAGCGTGGCCCCTTAGGCCGAAGGCCGGATGGGATAGGATCAAATGCATTCATTGCTATGGTCTCGACGACAGGTGAGTCTCCTGATGTGATGACCGCTGCTGCCCAAGCCGGCACCAGCCGCCCCTCGGGTTTTGAAAGCCCAGAAGTATCTTCCGTCGCAGGAAGTCCCCCCACGGCTGGGGAGGAAGACTTGGAGGATGCTCCCCCAGCCTTTGAAGAAGGCGTCTCTACCACGGTCGATGAGCTGGTACAGGTGAACCTTGGTAGCGAGGCAGATCCAAGACCCACATTGATCAGTGCGGCCATGTCCCTCGAGGAGTGGCAGCAGTATGTAGACTTCCTCAAACAGCACCGCGATGTGTTTGCCTGGAGTTACGATGAGATGCCAGGGCTGGATCCCCAAGTGGCCGTCCACCGTCTGGGCCTCCCAGTAAAACATCGTGGGTTCAAGCAGCCTCCCAGGAAAATGCACCCTTCCCATGGCGCTATGGTTGAGGCCGAAGTTGAAAATCTTATCAAAGCCAACTTCATTAAGGAGGTCCAGTACCCCAAATGGCTCGCCAACATTGTGCCGGTCAGGAAGAAGAATGGGCAGATCAGAGTCTGCATCGACTTCCACGATCTCAATCGCCACTGCCCAAAGGATGACTTCCCACTCCCAGTGACGGAGCTGTTGATTGACGCCACGGACGGGTTCCAAGCCCTCTCTTTCATGGATGGGTATTCCGGGTATAACCAGATCCGGATGGCCCCCGAAGATGAGGAGTCCACTGCCTTCAGGGCTCCCCAGGGTACCTTTTGCTACCGGGTAATGCCATTCGGTTTGAAAAATGCAGGTGCCACTTATCAGAGGGCCATGCATCGCATATTCAAACCGATCCTCGGGACATTGGTGGAATGCTACGTGGATGACCTTGTAGTAAAATCGTGCCAGCGCCAGGACCATCTCAAAGACCTTGAGAAAGTGTTCGGTTTCCTCCGTTCCCGTCACCTGAAGATGAACCCGCTGAAGTGTGCCTTCGGGGTCACCTCCGGGAAGTTTCTGGGTTTTGTTGTCAGATACCGAGGTATCGAGATCGACCCGGAGAAGATCAAGGACATCAGCCAAATGCCTCCCCCGAGCAACATTTGAGAGCTACGAGGCCTGCAAGGACACTTAGCCTATATACACCGATTCATTGCGAATCTGGCCGGCAAGTGTAATCCCTTTTCCCGGCTCATGAAGAAAGATGCTGCCTACGAATGGGATGAGGAGTGTCGGGCCGCCTTCGAGGAAATCAAGCAGTATCTGCTCCAACCTCTGGTCTTGATGCCACCCGTCTCCGGAAAGCCGCTGGTCCTTTATGTGACCGCCCTGGAGAGATCCCTCGGTGCGCTGCTCGCCCAGAAGAATAACGAGGGCACTGAGAATAGTCTCTACTATCTCAGCCGCATGCTTCTCGATACGGAGGTCAGATACTCCCCCATCGAAAAGAGATGCCTTGCGCTCGTCTTCGCTGTGCAGAAGTTGCGGCACTACCTGCAACACCACGAGGTACAATTGATCTCTCGGGTAGATCCGCTGAAGTACATCCTGAACCGCCCCATGCTGACTGGCCGACTAGCACGGTGGGCGGTGATTCTCTAGCAATTTGATATCAGGTTCGTGCCTCAGAAGGCCGTTAAGGGACAAGCGTTGGCAGACTTTTTAGCTTCCCACCCAACCTCCGCGGATCAATCCCTGGACCTGGATTTTCCCGACGAGACGATCCTCTCAGTCGATCATGCTGCCCCATGTTGGCAAATGCATTTCGACGGCGCCTCCCGGAGCCCCACCGGTAGAAGGCTCAATGACCCCAAGCTCAACAGAGTGGGTCTGGGTATTGTTTTCATTACCCCGGCGCAAGCCGTCCTACCGTACTCCTTCCTGTTGTCAGAAGGTTTTACGAACAACGAGGCAGAGTACCAAGCTCTCATCACCGGCCTCGAGTTGGCCCTTGAGATCCATGTACCCCATCTACATGTGAAGGGAGATTCCGAGCTGGTAATCAAACAGGTTAATGGAGACTACGTCGTCAGGAAGCCAGAGCTTGCACCGTTGCTGGAGTACACCCTCCTCCTAATGGCCCAGTTCTCTTCTCGGCCAGAGGTTACCCATGTCCCGCGGTCACAGAACGGCCAAGCGGACGCCCTAGCTGGCTTAGCCGCATCGCTCGCAGAACCCGAGCAAGATGATTTGGTCATACACGTGGCCCACCGGAGAGTCATTGCTCCCGTCACCCAAGAGTACCGTGATAGCCTATGGGTAAGTCATCTCACCGCCGGACCCTCCGTATCGGGGGTCCCGGGTTCGTCAGACGCAGTGGTTGAAATGACCCCCGATTGGAGAGCACCTTTTGTCGAGTATCTCCAAAATGGTCAGCTCCCGGACAACCGGGCCGAGCGCGAGCGAATCCGACGCCGCTCACTTCAATTTACCCTCCATAGCGGCCCCAGTCTTGAGCAGACCCTCTATAAATGGAGTTTTGATGGTGTCCTCCTCCGTTGCATCCAAGGAGTAGAGATACCTCAAGTTATGCAAGAGGTTCATGCCGGTTCCTGTGGCGCCCATCAAGCTGGACCGAAGCTGTCCCATCAAATCCGGAGGCTAGGGTACTTCTGGCCCTCCATGATCCACGATTGTATTGGATACGCCAAGAGATGCCACGCGTGCCAAGTGCACGCCAACTTCTTGCATCGACCGCCAGAACCCCTCCACCCCACCAAGTACTCTTGGCCATTTGCGGTATGGGGACTCGATGTAGTGGGACCGTATCCTCCGGCAACAGCCCGCCAGTGTAGGTTCATCCTGACTGCTACAGATTTCTTCTCCAAGTGGGCAGAAGCAGTTCCGCTCAAAGAGGTCAAGGCCCGTTCCGTCGTTGACTTTGTGAGCTCCAACATTATCCACCGGTTTGGAGTCCCTCACGCCGTCCTCACTGACAATGGCACCAACTTCCGAGCAGCTGAATTGAAGAAATTGTACGCTAAGTACGACATCCGGTCGAACCATACCTCCCGCTACCACGCACAGGCGAATGGGCAGATCGAGGCGTTCAACAAGACCCTCTCTAACATTCTGCAGAAGATGGTTGGTCAGAACAAGAAGAGTTGCCCGGACAAGCTCCCCAACGCCCTTTGGGATTACCGGACGACGACTCGCAACTCTACCCAGGTGACCCCATATTCCCTGGTGTATGGAGCTGATGCCGTCCTACCCATTGAGATCCAGCTGCCGTCGCTACGCACGGCAGTTTATGATCACCAGACATCAGATGAGGTAGCCGAGATCCGTCTAGCTGAGTTAGAGGCACTGGACGAGAACCGACTTCGTGCCCTGCACAATCTGGAAAGACATCAGGACAAGATAGCAAGAGCTTTTGACAAGAAGGTTCGTCTACGCTCTTTTCTACAGGGTGACCTGGTGCTGGCCCTCCGAGCGCCAATGATTCCCGGAAGGAAACCGCCCAAGTTAGAACCCAAATGGGAAGGGCCTTATATCATCCATAAGTTTTACCCTAATGGAGCATACTCCTTGGTGACCACATATGGAGAGCGTGTAACCCCTCCCACCAATGCCAGATTCCTCAAGCGATACTTTGCCTAGGGCAAAAGTGGTCCTGCATGACTCTAAACTGCGACTTGGTCCCGCATGACCTTAAACTGTCTCTCCGTCCTCACTGCAAGACGTTAAACTGCAAGCCAGTCAGGTCTTCCTGACCGAGGCCCGGCCTCACGCCTCTTGGCCTCCTTGGGCCCCTGGCCCCGTCTCCACCGCGGCTTGGCCTCGCCCCCCCCCCTTGGTCTTTCCCCGACTTACCCTCTTGCGGGATTGTACGGCATGGTGTGGGACTATGTCCCCGTTCACGTCGGATTACTTGTCGTACCATACATATCCCCAAAGGGGGTGCTTCTCACCGTCCCGCATGACGTTAAACTGCATGCCAAGAACTACGTATGGCTTGATTCCCATCTTCATGGGATACGTAGGAACGCTCGGACGCCTCGTCTTGAGCCCAGCCCCAAGCTTTTCTCTTCCGCTATTCCCCCCAGGATAGTCTCCTTGGAGGATCTTTGTGTAGCAGGGCGTCGGCTTTCTTGGCCCCGCTCATGCAACCCCACTCACGCAAAGATTGTGGGGGTCGCACCATGCGCCCACTCCCGTTCTTCTACCCTCCCACGTCCTCACCGTACGACGCTAAACTGCATGGCCTTCAAGAACTACGTATGGCTTGATTCTCATCCTTATGAGATACGTAGGAACGCCCGGACATTTCGTCCGTCGGCCCAGCCCAAAATCCAAAAGCTTCCCCTCGGGTCAAGACACGGCAGGGTGCACACTTTTGCCCCAACCCACGTCGAGCAAGCCTCGACCCGGCTGCACATTCCCCCCTGGAGGTGTTTGCCCCTTTCGTGGATGGATTCACACCTGGAGGGTCCCCCAAGAACGGCCTGGATACAAAGCCCAAGGGCTCTCCTACCAATCCGGGCCAACGCCCCCGAGGGTTTCTCAAGCAACAAATCGATACAAGTCCCGCATTGCGAATTTGGTCAGCGGTCGACGCTCATTTGTTTCCCCCATGCGGGTCACCATGGGAACGCTGTGTTTCGAATATGGTCAACAGTGATTCATTCTGCCCCATCCTGAGGTGACAAACTTCCCCCAGGTGGTGCTAGTGATCGGGCCCACAGCCCAGGATTCCTCACCCGGAGCGTACGGTGTGGTGTGGGACTACATCCTCATTCACGTCGGGATCATGTACCATGTCGTACGACTCCCCTTCCGAGGCTCAGCCTCAGGCCCCTTGGCCTCCTTGGGCCCCTGGCCCCCCGTCCTCATGTAAGACGTTAAACTACAAGCCAGTCAGGTCTTCCTGATTGATACTTGACCTTAGGCCCCTTGGCCTTTCCAAGTCACAGCCTAGGTCCCTTCTTACCCGGAGTGTACGGTGTGGTGTGGGACTACGTCCTCATTCACGTCGGGATCATGTACCATGTCGTACGACTCCCCTTCCGAGGCTCAGCCTCAGGCCCCTTGGCCTCCTTGGGCCCCTGGCCCCCCGTCCTCATGTAAGACGTTAAACTACAAACCAGTCAGTTCTTCCTGACCGAGGCTCAGCCCCAGGCCCCTCGGCCTTTCCAGGCCGCGGCCCAGGACCTATCTTATAGGATTGTACGGTATGGCGTAGGGCTATGTCCTCATTCACGTCGTTTTTTCGCCATACTGTACACCTTGCTTAGGGGTATGTTACTCCCCTCCTCGTCCGGTATGACGTTAAACTACATTTCAAGAACTACGTGTGGCTTGATTCCCATCCTGATGGGATACGTAGGACCACCTGGATGTCCAAGATCCGGGTCCAGCCCCATCTCTCGGGAATCCTCATCCCATCTTGGCCCCTTGGCCCATCCTTCCTCCATGAGGGGATCATATGGTGCGGTGTGGGATTATGTCCTCATTCACGACGGTCTCGTGATGACCACGCCATGATCCCACCCCCTGCTGAGTTGTTTCGTCGATCCCTCTTTTTCGGAGGTTCTCCAATGTGCTTAAGAGTACTCTGGTTCATTACCTGGAATGCCATGCTTTACTCGGACACGTCCGCACCCGCTTTCCAGGCTTTGCGTATCCCCGCGTCAGGGCTTTCACCATCTTTCACACCCGGAAGGACCCCCAAGAACGGCCTGGATACAATGCCCAAGGGCTCTCCTACCGATGCGGGCCAACGCCCCCCAGGGTTTCGGACAACAAATCGATAAAATCCCGCGTTGCGAATATGGTCAGCGGTCGATGCTCGTTTGTTGTTCCCACCTCAGGCTAACGTGATACAGACGTTGTGTTTCCGTCACGGATAACAGTTTTCCTCTGTCGTCACGCCAACCCGTTAAGCCCAAATGCCGGGTACACAATTCACACCCTTCGTCACTTCATCGTGTCCAAGTAGAGTCTCGGGATTCTTGGTACTTTTCCTCCGTGCACATCTGCGCATTTGAGGAACAAGCTACATCAAAGGGGTCCTTCGGAACTTTCTGCTGACTCCCCTTTAATGGATGCCCCAAGTATTACAATGAGGATGCCCCCCTTGTTTCCCGCACCGAGTTTATCTCACGTGGGCTTAGGGATTGGGCTGACATCTGTGCTTACTCGGGAGTTGTCACCATCCACGGTCCGAGCTCTAAGACCATAAACTAAGAATCTCATCTGGAACTACGTTCAAGACCCCTTGTCTTTGGACCCAGCTTGAGTTCAGCAAATTTACCTCTCTAATACTCTCTTCAGGACCCTGATCACAGGACTGCGTGGCGCAGTGTAGGACTACGTCCTCATTCATGTCGGGTTTGCAACAACTGCACCACGCACGCCCCCATTCTGAGGTTCAGTCCTCCTGTTCTGTCCTGCATGACGTTAAAAGGCACCTTTCAGAACTACGTATGGCTTGATTCCCATCCTAATGGGATACTTAGGACCACCCGAATGTCTAAGATTCGGGTCCAGCCCCACCTCTGGGAGATCTCCTGATTTCCCGGTCACCTAGGCCACTTGGTCCATCCCTCTCCAGCGGGGGGTGTGCAGGTATGATACAAGGTTTTGGTCACCATGCCCCCCTTCCCCTAGGGATCTGACATCTCTCGATCACCCTCAATGTTGAGTCCCTTGGCTCCCTGCAGTGGTTCAACCATGTTTTAAGAGCACTCTAGTCTAGCACCAAGAGTGTCAGATTCAACTTGGTCAAGTTCCTTCCACTTGTCAAGCTTCGTGTTCCCCTCTATTCGGACTTCCATCATCTTTCACACCCAGAGGGACCCCCAAGAACGGCCTGGATACTACACCCAAGGGCTCTCCTACCAATACGGGCCAATGCCCTCCAGGGTTACGGACGACAAATCGATAAAATCCCGCGTTGCGAATATGGTCAGCGATCGATGCTCGTTTTGTTAGTCCTCATTTCAGGCTAACGCGACAGGATGCTGTGTTGCGAACATGGTCAGCAGTAATCCCCTGTCGTCACGCTAGCCCCTTCAGTCCTTGAATGTTGGTTGCATGGTTCACATCATTTTCCACCCCATCATGTCCGGGTGGAATCTCGACACTTTTGGCGCTATCCCTCAGTGCACCTTTGCATGCTAGGGGGACAAAGCTGCAATCTGGCGCCCTTTGGGGATCCCATGGTCCGAGCTCTAAGACCATAAACTAAGATCCATTCGGGACTACGTTTAACTTGATTCCCATCCTCATGGGATACGTAGGACCGCCCAGACGCCCTGTCTCCGGGTACAACCCATTCAGGAAGCCAGTCTCTCTCCCTGTTTCACCTCTGTATAGGCCCCTCGGCCTAAGGTTTCCCCCTACAAATGGCGTACAATCTGATGTGGGATCATGTCTCCGTCAATTGTGTTTTATAACACTGCGCACATTTCCCGCTTAGCATCGTCTCTTCTACGTCTGCGCTGCATGACGATAAAATGCATGCTTGGTCCTATCATACGACCCTAAACTGTGACATTATCGTCCTGGCCGCACGACGAAAAACGGCACCGCATTGTGGTGACCTCGCTGTAGAGGACATCACGTTGGGTACTGGCCACGCGCCATGCCATTTGTCAACGCCCATCACGACTTGATTCTTGTGGCGACATCACGACCTACAGTTCTAGGCCTGTCGCTTCACGAAAAAAAAACCATTCACCTCAAAGAACAAACAAGATACATCAAATTCCGCTTCTTTTAGTGCAAGGGCCACGTCCGCACTTCCCCTTTCCCCTGGCACTGGTACCTTACCCTACCACCTTCCAGAACTACGTATGGATTGATTCTCATCCTCATGAGATACGTAGGAGCGCCCGGGTACTTCCCCGCGGGCCCAGCCTAACCCTGGTGTTCGGTCCCTCGACTCGAGCTCATTCACGTCAGGCTGTGATGTCATGCGTCCCCTGATCCCTTTTTCCAATCCATGGTCCGAATTCTATGACCATAAACTAAGATCTCCCCAAGGGAAAGGAATCTGCTCCCTCTCTCTAATACGTTTCGTTGACGTATTCAGATGTGTTTTGACAAAAAGCCCGAAGCATGGGATTTTCACAGGGACATTCCCCTCATCCCATGACCAAGCTTCGTGAGCTCACTATTTGGATCCTCATCCTCTTCCACATCCAAAAGGACCCTCGGACGACGTGGTTACTAAGCTTAAGGGCTCTCCATGAATGCTGGACCTAAGGGCCCTACAATCGTTTCGGGCCAACGTCCCTGCGGATATTTGACAACATTTGTGACACGGTCCCGTGTTTCGAACATGGTCAACGGTCGACCCTCATTTGTTTGTCCCCATTTCAGGCTAATGCGATAGGATGCTGTGTTGCGAATATGGTCAGCAGTAGTCCTCCATCGCCACGCCGCCACCATCGTGATCCGAATCTCGAGCGTCATGATTCACACATTTCCACTCCCTCATGTTCAAGTGGAACTCCACCATACTCGGCTCTTTCTCTTCGCGCATCTAGGTGCGCTGAATGATCGTGTTAGTGTCATTGGGCTGGTAGTCACCGAGCATCCCTTTGCCCCAACCTGCCCCTCTCTGCATCGGGAAATTCCCACCACTACTACTTGTTTCCCACACCGAGCACGACTCACGTGGGCTTAGTAGTTTTGGCTGGATGTGTACCAACACGGTTAGGCTGCTCCTCGTCCAGTACGACGTTAAACTGCGCTTCCAGAACTACGTGCGGCTTGATTCCCATCATCACGTGGGATACGTAGAGACGCCCAGGCATTTCGCCTAGGGTTCAGCCCCAGGAATCACAAAATCCTGTTCCTCCCCATTTCCAGCCCTCTGGCCTGACCCCCCGGGGAGAACTATGTAGCTACAATTTTACCCTGAACAAGTTCAGGATGCCCCAAGATCCCATTGGGAAGCGATAGATCCCCTCGCCAGAGAGGCCCTGTCCCAAAAAGGAATGATCCGTGATCAGGTCGATGCGCCCATCTGGCGTACTCCCTCCACGGTGGTGCAACTACCGAGGTGTTGGATTCTGTTTGAACAAACCACCACTCCATGTTCCACGCTTTGCGTGTCCCTTATTCGGACTCTCGTCCTCTTTCATGTCTGAAGGAACCCCCTAACGGCCTGGTCTTATGCCGCATCGGCTCACCTACCGTCCTGGGCCAACATTCCGGAAGACTGGTCATGTCTGGAAGGACCCCCTAACAGTATGGATGTCTGACCTATGGTTCACCAACTGTCCTGGGCCAACGCCCTGAAAGATTGATCGACAACAAATTGATAAAATCCCGCGTTGCGAATATGGTCAGCGGTCGATGCTCATTTGTTGTCCCCATTTCAGGCTAACGCAGTAAGGATACCGTTTTTCCGCCACGGTTAGCGGTTGTCCTTTATTGTCACGCCATCCCCACAGTGTTCCGAATTTGGGCATCGTGATTCACACTTCCCATTTTCATCTGTTTGAACCGGTTTCAGCGCCCCTGGTGTTGCCCCGATCGTGCATAAGAGCACGTTGGAGAAACGGTAATTCGGCTATCCTGGAAGTTCCTCCTCCGATCAAGCCTTCCCCATCTTTCAGGAATATGGACTGGTTTGAGGGAATTGTCATCAAACGTCCCGCAAACATTGCAGGGATGCAACAAGGCAATTCAACAGTGGAAATCGTGTGTGCTACGGAACTCAGAACAAAGGAGAAAGAAAGAGTTGGAGCACAAAAGTGTTAATAAAAGCTTCTTTCGAGTTCGCTACAATACTCGGGGGTTGACTTCCCCCATGGACGGGTTGACTCCGTCAAAAGAGCGTTGCAGCTCCGCCACCCGTTGACTTGCGGCGTCCAGAGCCTGTTGCCGCTGATTTAACTCCCGCTCCTCTTCAGCAGCGGCGGGGCGTAATCCGTCAACCCTGGCCTGGGCCCTTTCCACCTCGGCCTGGACGACAGCCATCCTTCCAGAGGTCTGCTCCATATGCTCCTCAGCCTCTGCCAGCTGGGCCTTCAATCGTAAGACCAGCTCAGACTATGCATCGAGAGTGGCCGAAAGCTCGTTGGCCCGGATCTGCATCTGTTGGACCTCGCCTTCAGCCTCCTGGAGCTTCCTGATGCTGGTCTCCTTCCTCCGCTGCCATCCCACGCTCAGCCCACGATCATGCTCCCGGATCTTCTCAGCCATGAGGTCTCGGATGAGCGCGTGAGGGCGTTGGGAATCCACTCCCCCGGCACACAGTTCGCGCAACCGCGAGCGGAGCCTATCCATTTCGGCCAGCCATTGCGCTTGGGGAGTGTCCCTGATAAAGCGCGTGATCAGCTTCCACGACCGGCGGCGGACTATGCTGCTGTCTTCCTCATCAGAGGCTGTTTCGTCCCAATCCGCGCGGTCGGCAGGCTCGTACACAGGATATGCCTGCAGGAATTCCTCAGCGGGATCCGCATCTGGTGTTGAGTCTGGTACGACACCTGACGCCGGCACAGGCACGACAGGACTGGGACTGACCGTTTGATCCTCTTCCTTGGAGTCCACCTCGATGACTTCAGGTATGACCCTGCTGGTGGTCCCGCCAGTGATGGTGTGCACCGCAGCTGGAGGAGGTGAAGGGACTATCGTCACCATCACTGGCATGCCCCTGGGAGGGACGCCGCCAGACATCCCAACCAGCCTCGCTGCAGCAGCCCACGCCAGTCGGAGAACTGTATGACATAAAGAGACATAAACGTTAGTCGACATGGCCCACGTGTGGCAACGAAGAGATCGGTGGAGGAGACTTACGAAGATCGACTTCCGAGCGCTGCTCCTGGGCCGGTACTGACGGGACTCCGAGACGAGGCCCCCCGTATACTGTTGGAAGATCTGGAGATTTCAGAGGAGCCACCTCAGACCCCCTGGTCCCACCAGACACAGAACTGGACGCAGCCATAGGCGCGGGTTCTGAAGGTCCCGCATCGTCACCCGCCAAGGAGCGAGAACGAGGCCTACGAACAAGTTCCTCCTGCATGACCCAAACATTGGTGAGAAGTCCGTAGGGATTCAAGAACAGATCGTAAGAAGAGAAGTTCGGAATGTTACCTCGAGAGCCTCCGCGAAGTCGTTGGATTCTGAGCTTCGGTCTCCGCCCTCGCCCTCCTCCAGCGGGTCCCCCCCTCCAGCCTCATCCTCTCGAGAAGAATCCCCTGATTCCTCCGGCAAGGGGAAGCGAACCCTCAGATCGGCAGCCGATTGCTGTGGAGGGACCGTCTGATTCAACAGTACCCTCACCCGGTCTGTCATTGGGCGAGGGACACCACTGGAGTGGATGTAATCCTCCAGGTCGTTCAAGTATTGCTCCGCCTCCGCCGGAGACACCATGAATCCAGACCGGACTGGGCCTATGCCCGGCAGTCTCATCCCGAGGTGATTCAGGTGGGCCCACATCTCAGATGGGCTGAGGAATTGCCGGTTGACGTCCCAGACATCCCAAGCTTCCGGAAAGACAGCATCTTCTGCCATGTCAATGTGACGCAGCCGCTTCCCCGGAGCCTGAGCGGATATCCGACGGAATCCCCTCGGTGGCCGCCCCTCCGGATGACCCTGCTCTCCCGGAACCACCGGATCCGCCGCTGCTGCCATACCCTCGGCCGGTGCAGGTCTCTCTGCCATGGCAGCCCCGCTGCCACGGGCGGCCCTAGCTGCCCTCCGACCCCGACCTCAAGATAAAGGAGGCCCACCGTCACCAACCCGGATCGTTGGCTGCTTCAGCATCTCCCCGGGATAAGCGGCCTCCCAGCTGATGGCGTACTCCTTCACTAAGCCGAAGGCGGCGGTGGATGGAGGCAATGTGATCTGCATCTTTCCATCCTCACGTGTGAACATGAGCCACAGCTGCCTCATCACACACGGGTGCTCCTCGTGACGCACCTCCCAGTATATCTGCGGGGTCAGCCGTTGGAGGCACCGAAACTGCCTCGCGAAACGGTGTGGGGTGTACGGTTCACAGATCGGCTCACGATCTATCCTAGACACCAAAACTCCACCTCGGAAGGCCAGGAGGTAAGCCCGATGCTCTTCCGTTCCCCGTCCATCATCAGTAAGCCTCCCCGTCGACAGTGGAAAGGGATGAAAGTTGAACTCGTCCGCCCTCCACACCCTATTCAGCACCATCGGAACGGCCAGTTTGAATGGGAAGCTCCCAACTGCGTTCAGAATGGAAGGGCGAAAGTCTGATCCCGGCGGCGAAATGGGGTTTGGATACTCGTAAATCCCCCTGATATGCGCCGCGATCCACCCATACAGGAGGTGGAAGGGCCCACATATTCTTGGCGGCTTCTTGCCCTCGCTAATACGCCGCATCATTCTGTATAGCTTGGCGAGCATCGGGATCCCCAGGTTGATCCGCTGCCCCATGGCCAACATCGATGCCATGATGAACGAGCTGGGCCGTACCCCCATGCTTGTATCTCTCACTGGTAGGATCCACCCACATATGAGAGCCGCGATGAACGCCGCCAGCCTAACTATTGGCTGTTGTTCAGTGCTGACGCTGAAGCCCCACGTCTTCCATTGGCTGTCCTCCAAAACCCGCCAATACGAGTGTTCCTTTCCCCGCTGGGCTTCCCTCGGACAAGTTCGAGGCCTTGGAGGGAAATCTCGATTCTCTGGAAAGTTCAGGAAACACTTGAACCACCTCTTGAAGTGGACGTCCCTCACGGCCTCCTTGTCCTCTCCATCAGCGCTGACGCCAGCCGTGGCATTTGCTCAGCATCTCCCCACACGCTGGCAACAGGAAGTAATTCGTCATACATGGCCCCCAAGATCGGGACCCCGGAAATCTGGTGGACATCCCACAGGCTGATGCCCACCTCCCCGTGATGCAGGTGAAAAGTGTTGGTCCTGGACGACCATCTACTCAGCAGTTCCGGCATCAGCTGCTTTGGATGGTAAATGTGGAACTGGGAGGCCCATGATGCCTCATACAATCCCACTCTCCTCAGCTCGGCCTCGAACTCCTCGCATGAGGCGCCTACCCAGTAGGCCCAGGCCTAGTCATCGGTAAAGTTGCTTCCCTGGCGCAGGTCCCACTCATCGGACCATCCCTTCTTCGGATCCTGCAGAGCCGCCTTCAGTATAGTACGGTAGAGAGGAGGGGACGTCTCCGGTTGCAGTGGCCTCCCGTCAATGTCATTTACATGATTGTAGAGGCAATCAGCGGTAACGGGTGTAAAATCCTCCCGTGCATGACCATCGGCCGCCCTGAACCATTGGTGCTGGCATGGCGTGCTCCTGAACCAGCAAGCTGGTTCATCCCTTCTCGCCTCAGGGATGAAGACGTCATCCCTCAGTCCGAAGCCGTACAACGGTAGTTTCTTGCACTGCGGATAATCCCTCTGACCTTCCGACAGCAGGTCTGTCAAGGAAGTGTGGTCCGAGTGGCTCCGAACCATTTCCCCCAAGCCCGGACGGTTGGCCATCTCATCCCGGCGAGCAGCATCTGCAAGCACTTCCCGCACAGCTTCTTGATGGGCCATTTTGACTCTGGCCCTCAGAAAAGGATTCTTCCGGATGGGTCTCGAAGCTCGATCGCGAAGCTCGATCACGAAGACGGATCGCGAAGGTCGGTCGCAAGATCAAAACCGCGAAGTCCGGCCAAGGCAGGCACACAAAGGTTCGCTTGGCGCGGACGCGGAGTCAGAGACCCGCGGTTCGCCGCGAAGCTCGATTCGCGGAGGGCTGTCGCGGAGTACGCGGAGCTTCGCGAAATCGAGAGCGCAAAAAGGACAAGGAAGGCACGTAAAGACAAAAGAGGGCGGACCCCCTATTTATAGGTGACGACCCCGGAGCATCGTGGCGCGCCTTATCCGCGCGAAGCATCGCGGCGCGTCCGGAGCTGCGGCCCCGACGAGCATCGCGGGCCTCCTTCGCGATGCTGCATCGCGAACCACCGACAGTTTTTGGCGATTGTCCCTCAGACTTCGACCCTTCGCCCTCCGCGGCTCCAAGTCCGAGGGGGGGCATTTGTTGGCACCAAAAATATGGCCCGAAAGGAAGGAACAAAAAGACAGCCGGCGCCCTGCCTCGCGAAGCTCAGCCGCGAAGCCCGGCCGCGGAGCCCCGCCGCGAAGCGTCCCAACCTTGGCAGCCCCGCGAAGCGCCGGAGGCGGTAATCCTCCGCAAACCGGTTTGACGTTCGTGAGCCGCCGCGAAGCTCCGGAGGCGGTAATCCTCCGCGAACCCGTTTGACGTTCGCGAGCCGCCGCGAAGCTCCGAAGGCGGCGCGCGAGCCCTGCATCGCGGCGCCCCTTCCCTATAAATACTCGACTCCCCATGAGTCCCAAAGGACGGACAACCCGACCTTTCGGATTCTCTTATCCTGAATCGCGAAGCAAGCTTTGCCCCGGGAATCATGAGCTCCGCGAGGTATTTCTACTTCGCGAGACGACTCTGATTTGCTTCGTTTTGAGCCCCTCTTCCGAGAGGGATGCCCTTCGCGAAGCCCAAGGGCGTTCGCAAAGGAAGGGGATTCCCAAGGGAACCCGGGCAGCCGCGGAGCACTTGTGCTTCACGAAACACCCAACCCATGCTAGTAATCTCTATGCCAAGGCAGGATAACTATGCATCGCGAAGCACATTGCTTGGCAGGACCCTGCTTCGCGAACCACTCCCTCTTCACGAGGCAGTGCTCCGCGAACACTGTTCCACTTCGCGAAGCACCTTCCACTCCCACCTCTGCCCCATGCTAAGGCCAAGGCACCCCACTTTGCAAAGCACAATCCTCTACTTAACGATTCCTCTTTCCGTGCAACCCTCCAGGTTTGCACGATGTGATTTCAAAGTCCCATGGACAACACCTCCCGTAGCGTTGCTTCGCCTAATGCTTCTTCGCATAGGCACGCTAACAGCTATTGCTTCTTCGCATAGCCACGCTAACGTGGACCCCTCGGTGGTTCCTCCCGTGACCCCCCTTTACCATGGCCTTACCGGTACCTTCCCTTCCCCAAGGACCAGAGGGTACCGGTTATGTAAGCCCCAGGGGTGTGGAGTGAACCCACCTCGTCCGAGCTGCAGGACGTTAAACTGCCAAGCACCACGTCCTCAACACATGACGTTAAACTGTGACCCAACCTCGTCTCCCTCACGAAGGATTCCCCCCAGCTCGAGCATTCATTACACCGCTCGTCTCCACGGGAATGGTAACTCTTCCGCACATGGAATGAGATCCTCCTTGTCGGAGTGGTGTATGTTCGCAGGGGAAGGGTCGCCTCAGAGCGTAAATCCCTAACCTTTGGTACGAATGATTGCACCCGTGCATCTCGGTACTTCCCCACTACCAAGGTCAGTGGAGGACGTGATAGGGAACGAGGCACCCCGTTCTGGGCCTCCATCCTGGAGTAAGTCCCAACACCATGGGCCGCTCAACGCGTAAGCCCCTCTTCGCTTCTCACGGACGCACCCTTCGCGACGTGATCGTCAGGTCCTTGCGACCTCTTGTTTCTCACACCGAGCATGACTCACGTGGGCTTAGAGTGAGCACTGACCCTGACAAACCCACCTGAACTACGAGGTCTTTGATCCATGTCAAGGCATGGTACGTAGGAAGCCTCCACGAGGTTCAAGCCCACCGTCAGTGGACCAAGGTCTACTTTCACCTGAACTACGAGGTCTTTGATCCATGTCAAGGCATGGTACGTAGGAAGCCTCCACGAGGTTCAAGCCCACCATCAGTGGACCAAGGTCTACTTTCACCTGAACTACGAGGTCTTTGATCCATGTCAAGGCATGGTACGTAGGAAGCCTCCACAAGGTTCAAGCCCACCATCAGTGGACCAAGGTCTACTTCCACCTGAACTACGAGGTCTTTGATCCATGTCAAGGCATGGTACGTAGGAAGCCTCCACGAGGTTCAAGCCCGCCCGTCGCTCATTCACGTCGGGTCCCATTCCAGTCCAGCGGTAAGCCGTTGTGACACCTGAACTACGAGGTCTTTGATCCATGTCAAGGCATGGTACGTAGGAAGCCTCCACGAGGTTCAAGCCCACCATCAGTGGACCAAGGTATACTTTCACCTGAACTACGAGGTCTTTGATCCATGTCAAGGCATGGTACGTAGGAAGCCTCCATGAGGTTCAAGCCCGCCCGTCGCTCATTCACGTCGGGTCCCATTCCAGTCCAGCGGTAAGCCGTTGAGACACCTGAACTACGAGGTCTTTGATCCATGTCAAGGCATGGTACGTAGGAAGCCTCCAAGAGGTTCAAGCCCACCGTCAGTGGACCAAGGTCTACTTTCACCTGAACTACGAGGTCTTTGATCCATGTCAAGGCATGGTACGTAGGAAGCCTCCACGAGGTTCAAGCCCACCGTCAGTGGACCAAGGTCTACTTTCACCTGAACTACGAGGTCTTTGATCCATGTCAAGGCATGGTACGTAGGAAGCCTCCACGAGGTTCAAGCCCACCATTAGTGGACCAAGGTCTACTTTCACCTGAACTATGAGGTCTTTGATCCATGTCAAGGCATGGTACGTAGGAAGCCTCCACGAGGTTCAAGCCCGCCCGTCGCTCATTCACGTCGGGTCCCATTCCAGTCCAGCGGTAAGCCGTTGTGACACCTGAACTACGAGGTCTTTGATCCATGTCAAGGCATGGTACGTAGGAAGCCTCCACGAGGTTCAAGCCCACCCATCACCCAATTCACGTCGTGTTCTACCTACGTCCAGTATGATGTTAAACTACATCCTGGTCCAGTGGTAAGCCATTGTGACCCAGCCCCATTTGAACTATGAGGTCTTTGATCTATGTCAAGGCATGGTACGTAGGAAGCCTCCATGAGGTTCAAGCCCATCAATAGTGGATCAAGGTCCCTCTCTTACGTCAGCTCACCGACACCCACCACCCGTCGTTTATTCACGTCAGGGTTCATTATCGTCCCACATGACGTTAAACTGTATCATTTGAACTACGAGGACTTTGATCCATGTTAAGGCATGGTACGTAGGAATCCTCCCAGAGGTTCAAGCCCAACTCTCCTCGGACCAAGGTCCAGCTTCACGTCGGTTTACCGGCACCATCCTGAACTACGCGGACTTTGATTCCCTGCCACGGGGATACGTAGTAAGCCTCTTCAAGGATCAAGCCCAACTTCACTGTCGCCCCCCTGCGATGGTCCCATTTCATTCTCAACCATCTCCGCAAGACGTTAAACTCGCGACCTACCCTGTGATAAACATGAGATGCCTGAGGAAAACCTCGGATGGAACGCCTTTGGCGTAACCATCTCCGCAAGACGTTAAACTCGCGGCATACCCTGTGTTGAACATGGGAAGCTGAGGAAAACCTCAGATACGTGTCTATGACATGTAATTCCCTGCGCTCGATGTGGGATGCCTCGGGGTTCCACGCCCTCGAGAAGCCTTGTGATCGAGGATAACAGACAGACATGCCGGGTACCCCAGCATCCAGACACGCTACTGATGCCTCAAACGTGATTACTCCCCTGACTGGACCCTTTGGAATGTCCCGACAGAAGCAGTGTAATTAACCGGCGTCCATGGAAACATGGCACTGGGAAGAGTTTCACGAACTACGTATTAAATCTATAAGGGAGACCCGGACTAGGTGACGAGTTCTGAGGAGGAATCCACAGGAGGAAGAACCGAAATCCCATCATCCCGTTTCGATCAAGGAGCAGACGTCCCTGAATAAGGAACGGATGCCGCCCGCCTTTGGAAAGCGGGAATGCGGGGCAACAAAGCCGCGCGTCCCCCTCCTCCGCGGACGGATGCGCGCGCGCCCCGGCGAAAGCGTCGGAAACAATATTATTGGATTTTTGGTGTGAGAACTATTTTCTAGTCAAGTGTTGGTATTTAAAAAAGTTATTTCATTGAAAGATACATTTTTTGAAACCAAATAGAGATAATACATCTTAACCATGGAAGTTCAGAGTTAAGAAAATGGTTTAACTGATTAGAAAATAGATTAGCAGTTACAGTTTAGTGAAATTTATCTAAATGGATGTAGCTAAGAAAATGTCAGCTCAATGAAAGTATCCAAAATAAGAAAAATGAAAGTGGTGGTTTTTAATTTTGGTAATAATGAAGGGGGGATGTCCAAAAGAATGCACTTGGGATTCACTATGTTCTAGTGAAGTAAGTGGTGTAGGTAGAAAGTGTATTTTCTAAATGTAGTACAAAAAGTTCAAAGGATGTGGATGTATACTATCCCATCAGAAGCCACTTTATTAGAAGAAAAGTCATTGAAAGATGAGTCTGGGTGATGGGAAGTGTTTTGATACCCTATAGAGTTTTCCAGAATATAGAAATTTTCACCGAAAGGACTAGTTAAGGTGGCTATGGTCTTTGAACAAGTAGAAGGGTGTCTACGAAGATAGGATTAAAATGGAATTCCCTCCATAGATATCAGAATGAGGTTTAACCAGAACCCATTGACCTATTGATGTAGAGATAATTAATAAATATGGATTAATGAACACATGTTCTATGTGATTAAACACTGAATAATGGAGTATTGACATTGTTTATAACTCAGAAGGAAGGACATGATTGCATCAATCCCCATGGGGGGAATTCCCCACAGAGTGATTGTGGCTAAAGATCAGCATGAGAAGACATTGTTAGAGGTTCTTTGAGTAGGGTGTCTAGTAGGAGTATTTTGGAAGGTTCACTTATTACTTGGGCTGTTTAGGGTTACTTGATGTTATGGTTTCCCTTATAACCTATTTTCTCACTTTAAAAGAAATATGCAGTGAGTTTCCTCATAGATTAGGACTAACATTAAAACCATATAATTTCAATGTAATATGAATTTCTATTCATACAGTGTGTTGTTCTTTCTTGGTCATTATTTATGGAAGTTATTTTTTGAGATTGTTCAGTTTCATTACAAAATGGTGGATTAGGTACAACATGAATTCTATGTTTTAGGTAAGTCATAGCTGTGGGGTTTCATTATGATATATTAAGTTCTAGGACATTCTTCCACTCTATAAAAGTTTCTGGGGTCCATCTTCTAGACCATGGAGGTTCACTAGACCCAAAATAGATATTAGATCTTGATTGGAAAATTTTTGATGACCATACGCTAGATAAGGTATTTTAGATATCAGTTCCGTTGTTTCATTCTACCTTCAACCTTGTAAGAAAAATCTAGAAGACAATTTTGATCCCTTACATTTTTTTTGATTTCAGTGGGAGATCATTTTTCTATAAGAAATATTTACAATGGGTAAGGTCTGGTTTGATGTTAAATGGTGGATGATTTAGACTCTGGAGGATACTGGTATACAACTTTTAGAGAGTTTGTAATTTTTTTAAATGGTGCGTCATTTGGAAGTGAGGTTTCTTAAAAAAAATGGTAAACCATTAAAGGAAATCATAAGGAAATGTTCTTGAAGATACACTTAGGAGAAATGGGATATGTTTTTATAAGGTAGATGAGTTTGATGGTAAATTAAATAAAAAGTTATATGATTTTATCAAGGATAAGTAAGAATTATTTGATGAAAATTGACTAGTTCTTGGTTTCACATATGGTATCATGGAAGGAAATGGATTGGTATGAAACTGCTACAGGTTCTGGGCATAGCAGAAGCATGGGAGGGATGGTTCCCAACTTTTCTTTTTTATATATTCAATAAAAAATCTATGATCTATGTGATAATGAATGCGATGATCCACAAAATTGAATCAAGGAAATAATACAAAGGAATAGAAACCTAGAACCATGAGAGATGATCAAAATATATTGTTTATAATTAATTTAATTAATTAAGAATTATCTCCAAGGTTTATTCTTTATTTATTAATGTGTCTAGACATAGATTAGCAGTGCACCATTATTATGTTGTAGAGATAAAGGGTAGATCGCCTTTAGCATTGATCCACACGTGTTCCATGAATATCCAGATGTTGTCAAAGGTGTCTATGGGTGCTAGCACAGAATATCCTTATGCTTTCATCATCCGCCTTCGATCACCTTGAGAACCGATTCCAAAGAGTTCTCCTTGATTTGGTGGAGGAGGATATCTCTTGTTCTTGAGAGAATTCTTGGAGAGGAAAAAACTTTCTAGGCTAGAGAGGTTTTCTCCAAAATCTTGTGCACAACTGAATTGGCGTCGCCTTGGCTAGCGCTTGGATAATAGGAGAATAACATAACCAGAAATTTAATTCACTAGGGTAAAAATAAATAATTTTCACAAGTTCCTTAATTATTTTATTAATAATAGAGAAAACCCCATTCCAAATAATAACAACAACATTATTATTTCCTAACATGCACTTAACATACGAGTTATAATTAAATATTATTTAATCAAATAATATTCAATATTATTATTTCTCATCACACCCTTAACTCGGTCCACCAATCCTCCATCATGTTTATTGAACCTTGAATAATGACTATTTATTTATTAAATAAATATTACTACATTATTCGCCAATAAATATATAAATATTATATTCATGAAATAGAAAATAAATATTTATTAATTATTCAGCCCACAATATATATTCTCTAGAATAACTAGTGTCGAAATAAATAAGATCTGGAATCCATGAATAATTATCAAACCACAACCATGAATAATATTTATTCAACTTTTTAAATAATAAATAATATATTATTTAACTGAGATACTGGATACACTAAGTGTGTTACCTTTTAGGCCTCTTTCTTAGTGGCATTAGGTGGAGCAGCCTAAAGTCCAAGGTTAGCGTCTAGAAACATGCCAAGGCACCCATAGAGAAATAAGTTAATGCCACAACAATGTTCCACCTCATACGAATGCTTACCATGTAATATAATCCCTTTGTCTCGATATCTCCAATCAAGTGGGTTGTATGCAAGTTCCATTAACCCATGTGCTTGATTTCTCATTCTTTGTCTTCCCGGAAATTTAACTTTCCTATAAAACACCATGGGCATGTATTTATTTAGGCTATATCATTTCCATCAAAGGATATGAGATATCAACTTCCATTATGAAACAGAAGGGAAAAATACTTTCTTACATTATTCAATAATGCAGTATTACTTGTGATGCACCCAACATATCCTACCTCACCACAAACATATGTTGTCACAGTTTTCACCAATACATCTAAGTGTGTGAGTCATAATAACCATTAATAATAATATTAAAGTCTAAGGAACAATATACACTTCTATAGATAGGAACATCCAATGAAACTTATAAATGTGGATTTCCTACTAGCGGGTCTCATTCTCATAATATTCTCCTGGACATTACCAAGGGCGTACACCATGAGAAGGTGACTCAAAGTCCTATGAGTCTCCACCCTTTATATCTTGCATCATTTATGCCCCTTAAAATGATATCATCCATCTATAGAACATATATCCAAGAATAGTGTCATGGCACTTCCATGTTCTCATCATAGTAGGGATCCACTATGCCCTTTTAGTGCGACAACTAGTCTTAGGACATTATCACATACAATTACATGTATAAGAACAATCATGATGTGATAATAAGTTTATTAATATCTATCCAATGAATACATGTTTATCATAATACATAGAAGTTGGTTCTAGGGCACCAACTTCAATAAAATCCCTCTTTCACTATAGATAACTACTAACTATCTCCAGCCTGATAGCTCTCACATGATATTTATGCTTCTACCGAGACAAGCCTTTAGTCAAGGGGTCTTTTACATTCTATTCCATGGATAATATGTTCACCACAACTTCACCCCTTTGATAAAAATCCCTAAATAGGTGATACTTTCGGAGTATGTGATTTGTTTGTTGATGTTACCTTCACTCTTTTACAAGAGACACCACTATAGTTTCATAATACAATGTGATAAGGTCTTTACTGCTAGGTACCACATCAACCTCCTGGGAAAAGTTTTGAATCCAAATGGATTCCTTGGTTACATCAGAAGTCACTATATACTCGAAATCCACTGCAGAATCAACTACAACTAGCTTCTTTGAACCCTTCTAGCTCACAACTCCTCCATTGAGATAAAAAACATATCCTGATTGTGACTTCAGATCATTATGATCTATCTGAAAACCAGCACCAGCATACCCTATAATGATAAGATCCTTTTCTCCTCCATACACCAGGAATATATCCTTAGTTCTTCTCAGATACTTAAGGATAGTCTTAACAATAGTCCAATGTTGTTCTCATGGATCTTCTTGATATTTTCCTACCATGATCAATTCATAGACAACATCAAGTATAGTACATAACATGGAATGCATGATTGATCCTATCACCAAATCACATGGGATATTACTCATTCTATCTTTCTCCTATTGTGTCTGGGGACATATTTTACTAGAAAGATGTAAAACATGTGACACTGGAACCATTACCCTCTTGGATTGTTCCATACTAAATATCTTTAGTATCTGGTCAATATATCACTACTAGAAATTTAGGCGATAACCAAAGTTTAATGAACCATGGCTATAGGGTATAACCATGGTTTAATGAACCATGGATTGTATTGGAATTAATATAGGGTAAGTCCTATAACCACAGTTTGAAACTGTGGCAATAGCCCTATATCCATGGTTCAAACTATGGATAAATCCCTATAGCCATGGTTTCAAACTGTGGAAGAAGCTTAAGTCACACAAGTTTTGTAGCCATGATTTGAAACCATGGCTATAGGCCTTCACATTTCATAAAAAATATCATGGTGAACTATGCTGGCTGTTGAGAGGACCCCCACCCACAACCCCCTACCCTACACCAGCACCCCTACTCATGAACACCCCCTCCCCCTTGCACCCTTACCTTCCCCCTTGCACCCCCTTACACCCTCCCCCTACCCATTGCACCCCACTGACCCCTCCTCACTGCACACCCCCTTGAACCCCTCTCCCCCCTACACACCCCCTGTCCCTCCCCCCTTACACCCCACCTGCTCCTGCAAACCCCCTCCTCATTGCGCACCCCCTTGCACCCCACCCTCCCCCTACCCCTACCCCCTACCCCCTACCCCCTGCACACCCCCACCTCTCCTTCTTGGAAAACCCCCCCTCCTTCCTAGATAGACCCCTCCCTGGAAAGACCCACCTCCCTGGATAGATCCCACCCCCTACCTGGAAAGACCCCCCTGCACCCCCACCCCCCGGACAACCCCTCCCCCTATAGACCCCCTTGCACCCCCTTCCCCCTACAAACCCCCTTGCACCCCCTCCGCACCCCACCCCTTGCAGACCCCCTTTCAACCCTCCCCCCTGCAGACCCCCTTGCACAAACCCACCCCTTGCACACCCCACCCCCTGCACACCCCACCCCCTACAAACCCCCTTGCACCCCTCCCCCTTCCAGACACCCTTGTACCCCCTGTACACCCCCAAAACCCCCACAACCCCTGCAACCCCTTGAACCCCTCCCCCTACTACCCACTTTTCACCCCTCCCCCCTACTAACCACCCATCCCCACCCTTGTAAACCCCCACCCCCTGAAGACCCCCTACCCCCCTCCACACCCTGCACACCCCCTTCCATACCCTGCACACCCCCTTACACACCCCCTCCACCCCTCCTGCACAACCCCCACTAGACAGCCCCTTCCCCCTGGACACCCCCTCCTAGACAACCCCACCCCCTAAATAACCCCCCATTCACCCCCTACAACACCCCAACCCCCTGCAGTACCCTAGCCCCCTGGACAACCCCCTTCCCCCTGGACAACCCCTCCTAGATACCACCTGTAGCACCCCCTCCCCTTTGCAAATCCCCCATCTCCATACCCCCTCCTAGATATCCCCCACCCCCTAGACACCTGTATGCTCATAAACTCAACACCCAACAGGAAGACACAGATTCAGTGCAATCAACATGAAAATTACTTAACAGTTTAAGAACACAAACTAAATAATCATAACACCCTAAAATAAAGTATTTAAAGTTTTTCCAATGAGTGGGAATATGAAAGAAAGGTTATATAGAGGTAAAAAATGAATTACTCCCCTACAATTCATATATTTTTTCCTCCTAGTATATGAACCATTCATCCTTCTCTTTTTAAATTTCACTCATCCTGATTTTTCTCATTAAGTACTTACAAAAAAAAATAAACATTTGATTAAATAATTTCAGTTCAAGAAAAATAAAATTAAGTAAGACCAATGGAAACCCCCACCCTATACCCCTCCCCCTAGATAGCCCCCACCATACACCCCTGGATATCCCCCCCTGAATACCCCCCCCTAGATAGCCCCCTACCCCTAGATATCACCCCCTGGACACCCTTACCCTACACCCTATGAACAGCCTCCATCCTACATAGCCCCCCCTACATATCCCCCCTCCCCCTGTAGCCCCCCCCACCCCCCTTCCCCCTAGACAACCCTCACTGTAGCCCCCCTCCCCTAAAAAGACCCCCCTCCACACCTGAGTGCATAATTATGTTTGTATACATTTTGAAACCATGTATTGGGACCATTAATTTATAAACTAATCTATTTACACTTTTAAATTTAAGGATTTTTGACATTCCTGGTAGTATTGATCAATTTTCTTTATTGGAAAGAATTATAGGTGTAGTATCATTTATAAATATGATATGGTATTGCATAAATTCATAAAATATTTTACCTAAATAAAACTATATCTATGTTCATATGTAGTTTTTATTATGAACTACATAACTTGTTCATGGAACAAAAGAACTTAAATTGTTTCACTGTAATCCATTACCGTAAATTTCACCATGAATTTGGAGGTATATAATAAAAAACTATTTGAAATATAACTTATATCATGTGTTTAAATGAATATTTAGAATCATACAAAATGACCAAAAAATAGAACATACTAAAAAATAGCATCCCTTAATCCTAAAATGCCAGTTCATGTTCTACATGGTTTCCTATACACCAACAAAATAATTAGGAACATCACCCTAAATCATGTAAGGACCTCCTGGACACCCCTCCCTCCAGGACCCCCTCCCTATGAAAATCCCCCCTCCACCCCCTGGACACCCCCTACACCAGTCCCCCAACCCCCACCCCCACTCTTGAACCAGTCCTAAAACCCCCTCCCTCTGCAAAGCCCCCCCTCCACCCCCTTGGAAACCCCCTACACCAGGAACAAAAAAAAACAAAGGACTGGACATGAATAAACAACAAAGGAATAGACAAAAAAATGAGAATCATTTCATCATTGTAATTTTTCGGGTCCAAGAAGGAAACACTACGAAATTCTAGTTTCAGTAGTCCAAAGAACTAATAAATTACAACATGAATGAATAATTTTAACTCTTCAAGGATAAAATCATAATATAGTGTCAAAATATATCATTTTCACACTCATAAAACACTTTAAATTTGAGTTATAAGATAATAATAAAGATCACTTGTTTTTTAAAGTTAACTTACCCAACAACTGAAACATGAATAAAAATTCATTAATTTTTTTTCTTTAAACATCACCTATTAAAGTAAGATAATCCAAATAATACAGTGATGGAATGTGATAAAATTTTAATGAGAAACCAATCCTGTGTAATTAAATTTAGTTTCAAAAATGTCAAAAACTATTAAAAAGTAGATAAAACCATAAAAGAACTAATTAATCTATTGTATTCACACCAATAGTTTTATCTCACCAATAGTTTTTATAGCAGTATCCTCTAAAGAAGGAGCATAATTTGAAATTGAACCCTAAAGAATTTGTAATGATACACATCATCATCATTATAACATAAAATATAATATTTTTTCTTAAGCATATGATGCTTTTTAAAATGAATATGTAGATACTATAAAAGTTTAGAAAAAGTGAAACACATATATTAGTTTTAAAAAAATGTTTAATATGATATTGTAACAATTCAAAATATACATTAAAATTGTAAAACAATTTCATATAATATTTTTTTAATCCATTTTAAAATATATATTAAGTGTTGATGTTTATTTTTTCACAACCATGGGTACTACACAACCACCCGACTACGACTATACCTACTTTAGTAATTTTTATGATGTGTCCTAACATATCGCATGGAAACCAACTCAGAATCATGTCCAAAGTTGAGACCAATTGGTATAATTTCCATTCATAGTATAATTACCAATATATGGAGAATGAATCCCCAAATAATACCCATAATGATTTTTCATCACTAAGTAGGGGATGCTTCATGAATAGGAATTTAGATCAGGATTTTGAGAATTTTAACATCACTTTGAGTTAGTCTATGATGTGTATTGAGTACCGATTACTTTTTTCTGTGATAGGTCAAACATAGGATAAGGGTTTAGGGGACCCATATATGTTTTTTTGTTGTAGGTCAATACCAAATCAAAGGCTTAGTCATTATGGTGTAGCATATCATGTCCTTTCATTCTCAATTTTAAGGCAGGGTGGATATGGAATATTATAAAAGGTTTAACAAATGGGTTTATGACTCAGAGATAACCATATATAGTCTAGGGTTAGTATAGTGGATGTCTTCTAGGCGGCTACATAATAAGGTTCTCCTTGGAGGGGTGATGTGTCATGTGGCTTGGTTCTACATCAAGGCGGTGATTGAATTAAGAATCACATCTCCCTAGGGCTGGGGATACATGTTATAGGGCCTTGGGAGGTAGGAAAATTTATTTTATCCCATGGTTGATTATATAATGGATCCTTACTCCACCCCATAGCTTGATACTATTATGAGAACTTACATTATGGCCCTTATGGCCATGCTACACGGTGTCCTCTCTTTGTTGTTTATGTGGTGAAAACTCATCATTTCATGGTTGGTCTCCATTTTATTTTAGTGTGAGAGGGTAATTAAGAGAGGGATATTTGGTCATCCATACTTCTGTATACATCCATATTCAATACCCCTATGTGCAGTGAAATCATTATGCATTTCTATGGTGATTTATGTTGTGTTATTCTATTTTCCTATTTATTATTTCTTTATATCAATGCCTTATGATGTTGATGTGATCTTAAAATATGTATTTTTGATAATTTCATTATACCATGATGGAATTATGATAGGAGGATGAGTATTTAATGTTTCTTGGCAAGAGAAGGTCCTAAAATGTAGAAAACACATTATTGGTTGTATGTTGTATGATACAACAACACCATGGATTTTTCTTAAAAATATACATCTTCCTATTAAATTAAAAAACATATTATAATTAATTATTTTGGTTTTATAGACTGATATAGAACTACAAATATTAATAATTTTTTTGATGAATTTTAAATTTTTTTAAAGGAGGAAGTGTGTTTCAATAGAAAGTATATAATATCACTATTTATTTTTTAAAAACAAAAATTAGTATTAGAAAAGAAAACACTCCTTAACTGTATTTTTAAAATTTCAATCGAAGAAAAAATGATATTTTATTTCATGGGTATAGAAGAAATGAACTACTTTCTAAGTGAAATAACATTGTTTCTACTATTAAAACTATAAAAATTCTAAATGTGTTCAAATCCATTTTCTTCTTTCACTGGTTTCTAAGTAAGCGCAATATAATTATTTATTTTATGAAAGTTTTATCAAACACGCATAGAATTAGATATCTTCCACTGGTGATAATTCAAACTTAGAAATAGTGATTTTTTAAGTGTGTTTAAATAGAATTACTAAGAAAATAGTCTTAAAAATAAACAATATCATAAATAGTTATCAAACACACTTAGAAACATATCCTTAAATATATTTTTACCTCTATTTTTGTATTACCTAAAACTCTACATTCCAGTTACAATTTAGAAACAATGATATTTCACCTTTTTTAATTGTACCATGATATTATATATTTTATATCAAATGTAATTGAAATCATAATAATTCTATGGGAATATTAATTGTTATGTAATTATTTTATAATTATATGTAGTTATACAAATTAAACTATAAAATTACACTATAAATACTCAAAAACTATAAAAGAAATACTAAATGACACAAAATATAGTGAAAAAGTGTAATGGTTATACTGAAAAAGAAAACTAGAAATACATAAGGATATGAATTTCATTTGTGAAGTATAACATAGGTATACTAAGTTTTTTATTAGAAAGGATTGATAACTGTGTCAATTTTATTTGAATTAATTCATAATAGAAATGAATAATGAAAGAAAATTCATTAAACATGTATATACTATTATAATTTCTATTATATTCGAGTGATAAATATGTATCATTATGTTAAAAAACACTGAAGATCTTATTATAAAGTTAGTTGTTTGTGAACTTATATTACAAGAAACACCCTATAAGGAAATAAAGGAAAATTAAGTTAGGTAAAAATTACTCATATATTTATGTTGTCATTGTATCAATGAGAAGAATTCGAAATTGATAATCTATACTACGTAATAATGTAAATGTTTATGGAGGTTGTACATTCATTTGGTTCACAGAATTGTTGAAATATCTATTTTATTTCATATTTTCCAAGAGTAAATGATTGTTAAAAGTATTTTGTTCAAATTTTTAGTGTTTATTTGTAATGTTGAATTTATTAATTTTAACACCGATCAATATTGTTTTATATTTGAAGACATTTAACTCAGTTTGAAACCTAAACTCATTATTTTTCTATTGTATAGAGATATAATTTTTCTAGGAATTTTAATTTTGTTAATATATTAGAGGAATATTAGTGTCTTTCCTGAATTAAAATATAATTTACTATAATTCTATTTTTTATATTAATTGCATAACCTGTTTGTTAAAAATTTCAATAGAGATAGATCATCTATCATTATTGATTAACAGTTGCACTCAGAATCTGGAAAAATATATGTTATAATTAATTAAGCATGAAATGTTTAATGATAATAAATAAATAGATTTAATGGGCCTAACTAACTTAAAATAGAATATTTAAGTAAAAAATAATATAAATTTAAACCTTTGAAACAACCAAATATTTTCTAAATGACATTTGGGAATTGAACCTAAGATTTTACCTTCTAAATTATAAGTATCTATATAAAAAAATCTATAATAACACTTATTGAGAAATCATCAACAAATATTTTAATCATTAAATATTAGATCACTTAAAATTTTATAGGTAGAACTAAATACCCAAAATTAAAACTCCCACCATTTATTGTATCGACACTTAGGAATAAATCCTCACATTAATTCATCAAACTGGGTCAAAATAGATGGATATATTCACTCAATCGCAGTAAGAATTTAACGTGAAATGAATGAATATAATGTAATCACAAGGAGGAGGATGATCACTGAGAGGGGGTTGTCCACGTCGGAGGCTCTCTAGAGAAAGAGGTGGGGAGACCACCTAGGAGCAGCATAAGTAGGGGGAGGTGTGGTGTCCTGCATTCAGTGGAAACATCAGGGGAGGAGGGTCAGAGTTGACAGCTCACGGTGGGGTTACCTCGTTCGATGGTAGTGATTGGAAGCATTGTGAGGGGAACCATCGCGAGGGGTACCTTAAGAGGAGGAGGATTGGGGAGAGGAGAGGTCACAAAGGATACCAAGGAAGAAGGGGCATACATGTATCATGAGAGGGGGACATGGATATTTGAGGAAACATGATTAATTAAACCCTACTGGTATGGGTTTAATTTGAAGTGTGACTATAAATTAACCTATAGCCACAAACCACTATAACTATGGCTATAGGTCCATGGATATAAGTTATTTTTCTAGTAGTGTATGTAATTTTTCTTAGTCCAAGAATCCTCTTGGATCTATAAAAAATGATCTCGATCTCTAGAATGTAGGATTCTTCACCTAAGTCCTTCATAGAGAAGCACTTTTTCATCCAGTCCTTAACATATTTTAAGACTAGTATGCAATTTATAATAAGTAATATATCAGAAAAATATACTACTAGGATAATGATCACATTACCACTAAAATTTTTGTAAACACATGGTTCACATTCATTTTTAATGAAAAAAAATTCTTTTATAGATTCATCACATCAAATGTTCCATGACCGAGATGCTTGATTCAATCCGTAAATTGATCTCCAGAACTTGAAAATCCTTTTGTCATCACATGACATCATAAAACCTTATGGTTGTGTCATATAGACATCTTCCTGAAGGTTCCCATTAAGTAATGAAGTTTTGACATCTATCTTACAAATCTCATATTCATGGTAAGATGCTATGGAAAATATGATTATGATGGATTTAAAAATGGAAACTGGAAAAAAGGTTTCATCATGTTCGATTCCTTGATGCCATTTAAACTATTTTTCCACTAGCCTTGCTTTATAGGTACTTACTTTACCATCCATGTTTAGTTTCCTTTTGAATACCTATTTACATCCAATAGGATTTACATCAACTGGCGCATTGATCAGAACCCAAACTTGGTTTTGATACATGGAATGCATCTCATAACCCATAGCTTCTATCTATCTTGTAGTTTCTGAGCTCTCTACTGTCTCCTTATAGGATAGAGGTTTATCATTGTCCAACAATAATGAGTCACCATCATCAGTGATAATAAAACCACATCTATTTAGTTCCCTTACCTCTATTTCACTCCTATGTAGTACTTGTGTTTTAGGAACTACTTCTTCCATGGGGACCTATTGAACTTGTTCCTATACCAACTTCTATGTGTCTTGAGCATCAACTTTATCAAAGTAAATCTTTCTTCCACTATCCTTTTTGAGGATGTGCTCCCTCTCAAGAAAGATGAATTGTCTGGAAATAATCACTTTATTTTCTGAGGGGTTGTATAGGTAGTATCCATTTGTTTATTTGAGATAACCTATAAAGATACATCTCATTCTCTAGGGTGCTAGTTTTTTTCCTAATAAAGCCTTAACAAATTCATCACAACCCCATACATGTGTATGCGGCAAAAAGGTTTCTTTATACTCCATAGATTGAAGGGGATTCCATTTGATGCTTTAATTGGTACTTGATTTAATATGTATGCCACAATTTGTAATGCATATCCCCAAAAGGATAATGAAATATCTTCATGAATCATCATCCACCTTACCATGTCCAAAAAAGTTACGGTTCCTCATTTCACTAACTCTATTCCACTGTGGTGTATAAAGTGGAGTGAGTTGAGATACAATTCCAAAATCTCATAGAAATTTGATGAAATCTTGGTTAATATATTCTCCACCTAGATTTGATCAGATTATCTACTTCATTCTTGAATTCCTTGAATTTATTAAAGTACTCGAACTTATACCTCATTAAGTAAATATATCCATATCTACTCAAGTCATTTGTAAAATTTATGAAGTAAAAATATCCACCTCTAGCTTCTATTGAAAATTATATACACACATTAGTGTATACCAATCCAAGAATATCTATGGCCCTTTCACCCTATCCACCAAATAGTGGTTTGGTCATTTTACCTTATAAACAAGCGTGAAAGCTATCAAGTGGTTTTAACTCAGAAGAGTCTAAATAACCATCTTAACAGAGCTTTATCAAATGCTTCCCGTTTACACGACCAAGATGGTGATTCCATAACTAGGTGTTATATGAGTCATGTAAACATGATTTTTTTATTGATTTACCACACTTGGTTTTCATAATTTAATACATACAGACTGTTATTTAAATGTTCCATACCATAACATATGTTTTCCTTATAAAAGAAACAAATTTTATTTCTAAATTTTAAAATAAATCCATATGTATCTAAACTTGATACATAAATTATGTTCTTGGTAAAACTTGATATATAATAAAAGCAACATAAAACTAAAGTCATTCTAGTTGGAAATTAAATGTGGTAGTCCCCAATGTCAAGAGAATCCAACCTCTAACCATTGACAGCTCATAGATCCACCTCTCCTCTAGAAATTTTCCAAAATCTACTTGTTTCTTACATTTGAATATATATGTGAGCACCACAAGCAGTATCTAATATATGATGTGTATAAATGGAAATATTTTACTCTATAATGAATGCACCTTTGGCTTCCCCTTTCCTTTGGGTGCAATTCCTCTTCTAGTGTTTTGACTTGCCACATGAAAAACATACTGCCTCCTTTTCCTTTCCTTGTATTTGGATCTTCTTCTTCTTGGTTGGATGGTGCTTGGGGTCTTTAGACTGTTTATAGGTATTATGACCCTTTTCTTTGTCCTTCCACTTCCTATTCACTATAAGGACTGTGGGTTTGTCACACCCCATATCCTTATCCACTTGGAAAATCAGGGTCAGAAGTTCCAATAGGCTCTTCTCATTATTTCTCATATTATAATTCACAATAAAACTAGAGAAGTCCTTGGGAAGTGATGATAGTATGAGATATGTATGCAACTCATCTGAGAATTTAATCCCTAAGATGTCCAGATGCTCAATGTATCCAATAATCTTGACTACATGAGGCTTATAAGGCACAGAATCTCCAAGCTTAGTAGTTGACAAAGCATTTAAGATCTCATACCTCTCTTGTCTTACCTTCTCTCAATAGATATCCTAAAGGTGAGACATCATGATATAAGCATCCATTTCCTCATGATGATTTAATATCTCATTGGACATGGATGATAACATGAAGCAATAAACATATGTAGCATCATTCAGATATTTCTCATATAGAGAGAGCTTTTCATCACTTGCCTCATTTCCAGGTGCAATTGGTAAAGGTTCTTCTAACACATACAATTTCCTTTCATGGAGAAGGTTGACCCGCATGTTCCTTTTATACTCATGGAAATTAGTGCCAGTGAGAAGGTTTTCCTCCTCAAGTATGGATCATAATAATATGTTTGGTGTCATTTTGATGTTGTTTCTAGAAATAAGATGAGCAGTATTTTAGTAATTTATCTGATAAAATTTAGTCAAATAAATAAATATTATATTTATTAGACTCCCACTATTTTATTGAAACCCAATAGAAATCACCATTGGATTCATAATATCTTGTTTCTTGGATATTCTAGTGGCAAGGATCCATATTCAATTATAATTACCCTAACTTTGGATGGTCAATCAACTTGAATGATTTTAGGTAGACATTCCAAATTCCAACTGCATTAACTCATAGTTCCCTAATCTATTGAGTGGACTCCCCAATCCTAAAATCATTAATTTATATTTCCTCAACCTTTACCTCTCAATTACACAAAGTCCTTCTTTGGTAGTCAACCCCTGATGCGAACTAAGTCAAGTCAACCCAAAAACTCATGTTAAAATTCCCTGATAATTTAAATCACCCCAAATTTGGTTGTTCAAGAACTTTTAACTATGGTTCGATCCTAAATAAATTAATGAAAGGCTATACCAACTTAATATTTTATTAAGGGATTTTATCCTTTATGCATAAATTTTCATTTATTATCTTTTCACATGATTGTTAATATTAAGTGGGATAAGATTAAGTGATTAACCATGTATTAGATTATAATTACATATAAGACAATTTATTTTAGCTCCATCTTTCATGCTTGTTAATTCATTAATTATGTGATTGTGAAAAAATATCCATAATTAATAACCATACAACTGATAGAAATAAAATAAAGGGTATGATCATGATCTTATTCTAATGGTTAGTTTTTCTAGCGGTTGATAAACTAACTACTAACCTAGGGGAGAAACACTTGAACCATTTAAGGTTTGTGTTTATAACTTTCCACATATCAACCTTTTTATCTCCTTGGATTGGTTTCATCTCAGCTCCTAACTTGAACATCATCCACTAGATTGGGAGCTCTATCCATTACATATTCTTTTACTCACTCACAAAAGAGGGGTAATATAAGGACCTGACCTTATTACATACATAATATTGAATTTAGTCAAGAAAACACTTCCTTTTATATTGATGATCTTTTCAAGTTTATAGATTTAGATAATTAGGACATAACACATCCATGACATTACACATTGTTACAGAGTGGATACCATAAAAGGAGTTTCTATTTTTTTCAAAATATAAAACATTAAAACTTAAAAAATGATTACTTGACAATACTTCAACATTTAACATGGATTCCTTATTTTTCTTACACATACTTATAACCTGTGAAAATCATTTAAAAACTTGGGATGAGCACAAAAAACTCAGTAAGGTATATAAAAATAAGGGAAGAATACATTAGTCCATGAATACCTATAACGTATGAAATCATTTTCAAAAGACATACTTATCACCTGTATATATATAATTACATTGTGAAACATGATATTTACACAATACATAAGAAAATAAGTAGAACCATAAAGGTATCTTGGGGAATTACTTATATAATCTTGTAACCCTCTCATCTACCTTATAATTTGTAACACTCATGACTACCTTACTATTTGTGTAACCATTGCAGTTACACTTGGAGTAACCATATATCCGAACTCCAAATTACACATAACCAATGAATTGGAGGGAGATATAGGTCCAACCCTTACTCATAAACAATTCCCAAAAACCAAAACATAATCACACAACATGAATAATAGCATAAAAACATTTCTTTTGAATTTTGAAAAATAGAATTTTAATAGAGGATTTTAAAAAGAAAAGCCCCTTACGTAATTCATGTAATTAAATAAAGACTTAATAGAGTGGATTAAATATGTATATACACTATAAATACACATAATTAAACATAATATAAACAAAAAACAACACTCAAACAATTTTAATACAACATAAATAACGAAGTAGAAGGTTAACCCAAAGAATGAAAATCGGGTTAAGAATTCCCTTACCTCAGGATTTTCTTACTTCAAACTTGTTTAAAATTCCTTTATAATGGTTAAAAAAGTATTATTAGTTTTTTGAAGAAAATTTTTCATGTTTATAACATCTTATGTGATCATTTAATAACATCATTTCACCCTTTAATTGTTAGTATTTTTCTCCTTGCACTATTTTTGGGTGAGTTCCTTACTTGATTTCCAAGATTGGTTCATGATGGATGTTCTTGTCGATTGGAAGTGAAACTAGAAAATTATAATGTAGTAGTATTTACATATTTCAAATACCATAAATTATACCATTTAACATTTTTAATTTTTACATGAGGATGATTCATAAGTTAAAATATTAATGATGTTCATTTTGACCATTTTAGTGGTTCTTTGATAATAACGACCTCATTTTGTTTTATAAATTAAAACCATGTGTACAAAAGAATTATAGAACCATGGATGAGACATAATAAATATATTATAACTTTTTTTAACCATAAAATTTGTTTCATGACCAGACTTGAAGGATTTAAAGAAAAATGAAATCACATCATCCACGATGTCGGTAATTCGACACATCGTGGACAATGTTTTTAATTATTTGAATAAGTGGGAGAGGAGAAGAATAGTGATGATAAATTTTCCATGAACATGATAACATACATAATATACAAGATTATATATATTTCATTCCACTTGGTTAATAGGAGGTTAGGAAAGAAGAAGAAAATAAAGGAATCTTGAAATAAAAGAAAACTTGAGAAATTTCTCACAAAAATCCGGCAGCCTAACGGCATCTCTTAAAATTTCATAAAAATAGGTTGATGAGATAAAGGGGATATCTCATCACTCTTACATAATATGGAATTAAATATCCCAACATAAGCCAAAGGAAAATGATGAGAATAACATAAAATGAAAGAAAAAAAATAAAATAAAAGAGGATGTTTTCCTCTTGATCTCTTCTCCTTGAGATCCTTCTTAAGGGATTTGGTTTTGGTCTTTTGGTAAGACCAGAAGCTCTATTACATGGGGAAGATCCTTGGGAGGATTATTGGGTAGAAATTAGGCATGGATAAAGTCTTGAGAGGTGTGGGAAAAAAGGGGAGTGAGGGTGGTATTTATAGTGGAGGAGAGGGGGTATTTTTCATTATTTTAATCATTATTATAATATTTTTGACAAAGATTATAAATAGTCTTAGTTCATGAAACCTAAAATAGTAATAATGGCATGTGAGTTCGAACCAAGTGGATTTACATCACTTGTGATGTCATAAATAGTGTATTTTATTGATAATTTGATTATACGGTATTTTATTGTATTTCACTATTTATAAAAAATTCAAATGTTTCAGAAAAATCCCAAAAATTCACCCTAACAATTTTTCAATGTGCAGAATTCAAAAATGAAGTCCATTTTTTGAAATTAATTTTCTTAATATTATTAATTTAATCTTTAAATAAAATCATACTTAATTCAAAAATTAACAATTCTAATTCTATAATTACTTCTATATCACGATGAAAAATTAACCAAGATGTTATTATCTTAAAGACTTAAGGAAATAAAATAATAATAAAATTTACTATTCATTAGGGTTATATTACTATTAATAGGGGTATGCTACTATTCACAAAAAAAAGTTGGTTTCATCAGACTTCAAATAACTTACCGAACACAATTATAGATGACATTTTCTTGAAATTTAAAACATAGAAGTGGAAAAATTATGTTTAAAGGCTAGTTATAAATATCTACTTGAAAAAAAAGTTCCATGAATTTCTATTTATTTTTATAAAAACTTATGGTGTTACATTATCCCCACCTTTTGGAAATTGTGTCCTCGTAATTTTATTTAATTATTAAACAACTGAGGGTACTTTTCCCTCATATCATTTTTAGACTCCCATGTTGCTTCTTTAACCATGTGGTTTCTCCACAAAACCTTTACCTTGTGGATTACCTTATTCCGCATTACCTGTTCTCTTCGATCAAGAATATGAACTGGTTTCTCTTCATAATAAAGGTTCTCTTTCAGCTGAACTGCTTCTGGCTCAAGACATGTGATGAATCTGGCACATACTTTCTCAACATCGAAACATGAAAAACATTGTGTACCCGAGACAAACTTGGAGGCATAGCTACTCAATATGCAAATGGTCCAACTTTTTCTAATATTTCAGAAGGACTGATGAATAAAAGACTTAGATTTCCTTTCTTACCAAAATGCATCACACTTTTCCAAGGATATATTTTAAGGAAAACATATTCACCTACCTTGAAAGAGATATCTTTCCTTCTGTTATCTGTATAACTTTTCTGCCTGCTCTAAGCTGTCCTCATGTGATATTGGATCATCTTCACTTTCTCAGCCACTTCCTCTACTAATTCTGGCCCTGTCAACTTTCTTTCACCGACTTCATCCTAAAATGCTAGAGTCTGACACCACTTCCCATACAAAGCCTCAAAAGGTGACATCTGAATACTGAAATGAAAACTGTTATTATAAGAAAACTCAACTAAAGAAAGATGTTGATCCCAACTTACCTGATAATCCATTAAACAAGATCGAATCATATCCTCCAAAGTCTGAATCGTTCATTCTGACTGGACATCTGATTGAGGATGAAAAGATGTACTGAAATTTAATTTTGTGCCCAATTACTTTTTAAGTCCCTTCCAAAAGTTATAAGTGAACCTAAGATCTCAATTAGATACAATAGAAAGAGGAACTCCATGTAACCTGAAAATCTTCTTAAGGTACACTCAAGAAAGTTGATCCAAATACATTGTATCTCGAATAGAAATAAAATGTGCAGATTTTGTCAACCGATCAATAAAAACCCAAATCGCATTGTTACCTTGAGAAGTCTTTGGTAGTCCGACCACAAAGTCCATGGATACATTCTCCTATTTTCACTCTAGCACTGACAAAGGCTGAAGCATCTCCTTTGGTAACTATCACTCTTCTTTAACCAGTTGACATGTTAAGCATTTCACAATAAAATCAACAATATCTCTTTTCATTCTATCCCACCAATAATACTCTCAAAGGTCTCTGTACATCTTGGTACTGCCAGGATGAACAGAAAATGGAGAACTACGAGCTTCACACAACAAGTCTTTCTTCAACTGAGAATCACTAGGCACGCAAAACTTTTTTAAAAATCTTAAAACACAATCTTTATCAAGGTTAAATTCTAGTAACTTACCCATTTTAACCAATTCTACCTTTTTCTATAGCTCACGGTCTTCCTTCCACGCTCACTTAATTCTGTCTGACAATGATGACTGCACTAAAAATTGAAACAAAACAGATGTATTTCCTGCTCCAACAACTTCTAAGCCAAAATTCATTAAACCATTAATCAAGGAATCATGTTCCAAACGTAACATGGTTAATGATGCATGATGTTTCCAACTCAAGGCATCCTCCACTTTGTTTGATTTTCTAGGATGGTAATTGATCATGAAATCATAATCCTTTATTAGTTCAAGCCATCTTCTCTGCCTCATGTTTAATTCCTTCTGAGTGAATATATACTTCATACTTTTATGGTCAGTATATATTTGACATTTGGTTCTGTATAAATAATGCCTCAAAATTTTCAAATCAAAAACCACATCTGCCAATTCCAAATCATGTGTGGGATAATTTAACTCATGAAGTTTTAGTTGTCTTGAATCATAAGAAATTACCTGATCATTCTGCATCAAAACACAACCAAGTCCCTTTAATGAAGCATCAATGTAGATGACGAAATCACCATTTCGGGAAGGCGAGGCCAAATCTGAAGCATTTACCATTCTCTTCTTCAGTTCCTGAAAAAAAACATCAAATTATTCTATCCAAACAAATTTAACCCATTTCTGTGTTAACTTAGTTATTGGGCTAGATAACTGAGAAACGTTCTTAACAAAACGTCGGTAATAAACTGCTAATCCAAGAAAACTATGAATCTCTGTAACATTTGTAGGTCTTGGACATTAATCAACCACTTTTTTTGGCAAGATCAACTGTTATTCCATCCTTATTTACAATGTGACCAAGAAAATAAATCCATTGCAACCAAAAATCACACTTTCTGAATTTTCCATACAGTTTCTTTTCTTTTGAGGTTTGTAAAACAACCCTTAGATACTTTTTATACTCCTCTTTATTTTTATAAAATACCAAAATGTCATTAATAAACACAACCACAAACTTATCCAAGAACTCATGAAATACTCTATTCATAATATTCATGAATAAATCATGTGCATTAGTTAATCCAAAAGACATAACAAAAAATTCATAATTCACATATCTAGTAAAAAAGGCTATTTTTGGGATGTCATTCTCCTTCACCTTCAGATGATGGTATCCAGATCTCAAGTCAATCTTGGAAAAGTGCTGAGCTCCCTGGAGCTGATCAAACAAGTCATCGATATGAGGCAAAGGATACTTGTTTTTAATAGTGATGTTATTCGAAGCTCTACAATCAATGAAAAGTCTCATGGAACTATCTTTCTTTTTAACAAACAAAACAGGAGCACCCCATGGTGATGTGCAAGGATGAATGAAGCCTTTGTCAAGAAAATCCTGCAACTGATTTTTCAATTCAAGAATTTCTATTTGATCCATACGATATGGGGGTTTTGAAATTGGCTTAGCATCAGGAACTAAGTCAATTGTAAATTCGACTTCTCAATTAGGTATGAAACCAGGTAACTCATCAATAAAAAACATCAAGGTATTCATTTACCACTGGAACATCATTAATCTGAATAGTTCTGTTGTTTTCAACAATATGAGCAAGATAAATTTCATTTCCATCTTTCAATAGTTTCTCATATTTCTGATATGTTATCAATTGTATGGATTTGTTATTATATAAAAACTGAAACTCTTTCTGAAAAACAACTTCTTTAGCTCTAAAGTCAATCTTAGCATGATGAACAAAAACCCAATCCATTCCTAGAATCACATCAAACTTGACTAAGAGAAAAAAAAGGTTCACAGGTAAAGTCTTTCTCATACCATAATAGAAAGATTCTTATAATTCCTCTTTACTATAATATTTCCCCCTAGTGTTTTAACAACAAGTTACAGTTTCATTTGTTGAGGTGATAATTCCAATTTACCTACAAATTTATCAGAGATAAAGAAATGTGTAGACCCTGTATCATATAAAACTTTAGAAAAATCTAAGTAAAAAAACAAAGTACCTAATACAACTTCATTGGATGGTCTGACGTCTGCTCACGTGGCCACAAAGGATCTCACTACACCTTTTTACTTATAGTCTGGATTCTTTGCATCATTCATATCTCTCTTTGGGTAGGAATTTTCATAATGACCCATCTCACCACATTTAAAACACTTTACAGTTTACTTATCAGGACTAGTCTTTGGATCATTTTCATTACAATCTCAGGCCATACATCCAAACTTACCACATTTAAAACACTTCCTAGTTTTTCTAAGATATTCCCTAGGGTGCTTCTTGCCACACTTTTCACAAACTAGAAACTAGATTTTCTTACCATTAGATTTATTTGGTTGATTCTTACCCATATCTTTCCATATGGACCTCTTCTTCTCCTTGTTTTAAAAATACACGTGATCATAAAAAAACTCCATCTCTACCCTCTCATCACATCGGACAAGTTTTTCATAAATTTTGAATTCACAGGAGGCCAACGCCCTTCAATACCTTGGCTTCAGTCCTAAGTAAAAGTGGTTGATTATTCTATCAAGATCTAGATTAAGATTTGGATCATACCTCGATAGTCGAGTGAAGTTCTCTTCATACACAACCATTGAATCTTACTCTTTCTATTTCAATTCAAGGAATTTATTCTCCATCCTAAGTCGCACCACCTTAGGAAAATATTTTTCAAGGAAAAACTTTTAAATTAATCGCACTCTAAGGAATCAAAATCCTCTCTACCCCTGATATTCTTTACCATTGACCACCACTGATCAGCTTCACCTTGAAAACAATAAATGGAAAGAGTTACCTTTTGATTGTCTGAACAACCCATAACATCAAATATATATTCAAGGGCTTTGATCCATCCTTCAGCTTCTACTGGGTCAGAAGATCCATTGAAAGCAGGATGGTGTGCCTCATAATATATTACACTACTTTCATATTCTGTTGTGGTACCTATGGTTTTTCTCTTGATTGGATTCCACCACCATTTATTACTTGCGTTAGTTGAGCCATTACTATCACAAACTGCTCGATTCCAATCCCTACCATTTCGAGTTGAAAATTTGAAAGGATGTTGTTCCGTTGGTGCCTCTCCTCTTCAGCTTCCCTGTTTATTCTACGGACAACCATTCTTAATAAAAACACCTTAGACGAATCAACATGGTGATCTTTAAATTCTATAACATTATAGAGTGGAAATCATATTTGGTATTCTATTAACATCACCCTAACCCCTAAAGTTATCTAAACCATCCTCTGATACCAACTATAAGGACCCGAACTTATTAGATACATAATCTTGAATTTATTCAAGAAAACACTTCCTTTTATATTGAGTATATTTTTAAGTTTAGAGATTTAGATAATTAGGACATAACACATTCATGAAATTACACATTGTTACAGAGTGGATACCATAAAAACAGTTTCCATTTTCTTTCAAAATATAAAGCATTAAAACTTAAAACATGATTCCTTGACAATTATTCAACATTTAACATGGTTATTTATTTGTCTCACACATCCTTATAACCTATGAAAATCATTTAAAAACTTGGGATGAGCACAAAAAACTCAGTAAGGAATATAAAAATAAGGGAAGAACACATTAGTCCATGAATACTTATAATGTATGAAATCATTTTCAAAAAACATACTTATCACTTGTATATATATAATTACTTTGTGAAACATGATATTTAAACAATAAATAAGAACATAAGTAGAACCATAAAGGTATCTTGGGGCATTACTTACATAATCTTTTAACCCTCTTGGCTACCTTATAATTTGTAACCCTCATGACTACCTTACTATTTTCGTAACCATCGTAGTTACACTTGGAGTAACCATACAAACAAACTCCAACTTACACATACCCAATACATCAGAGGGAGATATATGCCACACCCTTCATAATAAATAATTCCCAAAAACCTGAACATAATCATACAACATGAATAATAGCATAAAAACATTGCATTTTAATTTTGAAAAACAGAATTTTAATAGAGGTTTTTTAAAAGAAAATCCCCTTACATAATTCTTGTAATTGAAGCAAGACTTAATAGAGTAGATGGAATATATATATACACTATAAATAAACATAATTCAACATAATATAAACAAAACCCAACACTCAATTTTTTTTATAAAACATAAATAATGAAGTAGAAGGTTAACCCAAAGAATGAAAATCGGGTTAAGAATTCCCTTACCTCAGGATTTTCTTACTTAAAACTTGTTTAAAATTCCTGTATAATGGTTAAGAAAGTATTATTATTATTTTATAGAAACATTTTAATGTTTATAAAATCTTATGTGATAATTTCATAACATCATTTCACCCTTTAATTGTTAGTATTTTTCTCCTTGCACTGTTTTTGGGTGAGTTCTTTACATGATTTCCAAGATTGGTTCACGATGGATGTTCTTGTAGATTGGAAGTGAAACTCCAGAATTAGAATGGAGTAGTATTTAAATATTTCTAGTACAATAAATTATACCATTTAAAATTTTGAATTCTTACATGTGGATGATTCATAAGTTAAAACATTAATGATGTTCGTTCATATCATTTTAGTGGTTCTTTGATGATAATGACCTCATTTCGTTTTATAAATTAAAACTGTGTTTATAAAAGAATTCCAGAACCATGGATGAGACATAATACATATATTATAACCTAGTTTAACCATAAAAATAGTTTCATGACCAGACATGAAGGATTTAAAGAAATATTAAATCACATTGTCTACGATGTTGGTAATTTGACACATCATGGACAATGTTTTTAATTCTTTGAATAAGTGGGAGAGGAGAAGAATTATGATGGTGAATTTTCCATGAACATGAGAACATCCATAATATACTAGATTCTGGAGCTTTAATGCCTATTGGTTAAGAGGAGGTGAAGAAAGAAGAATAAAAGAAAGGAATCATGAAATAAAAGAAAAGTTGATAAATTTCTCACGAAAACTCAGCATCCTAACAACGTCTCTTAAAATTTCATAAAAATAGTTTGATGAGAGAAAGGGGATATCTTATCACTCTTAAATAATATGGACAGTAAGGGGGGATATGGAATGAAATATCCCAACATAATCCAAAGGGAAATGATGAGAATAACATAAAATGAAAGAAAAGAAACAAAATAAAAGAGGATGTTTACCTCTTGATCTCTTCTCCTTGAGATCCTTCTTAATGGATTTGGTTTTGGTATTTTGGTGAGACCAGCAGCTCTAGTACATGGGAAAGATCCTTGGGAGGAGTATTGGGTAGAACTTAGGCATGACTCAAGGCTTGAGAGGTGTGGGAAGAAGAGGGGAGTGAGGGTGGTATTTATAGTGGAGGAGATGGTGTATTTTTTATTATTTTAATCATTATTATAATAGTTTTGCCAAAGATTATGAATATTCATAGTTAATGCGACCTAAAATATTAATAATGGAATGTGAGTTCGAAACAAGTGTCCTTACATCACTTGGGATGTCATAAATAGTGTATTTTACTGATAATTTGATTATACGGTATTTTATCGTATTTCACTAATCATCGAAAATTCTACTATTTTAGAAAAATCCAAAAAATTCACCCTAACCATTTTTAGATGTGTAGAATTCAAAAATGAAGTCCATTTTTTGAAAATAATTTTCTAAATATTATTAATTTAATTTTTATATAAAATCATACTTAATTCAAAAATTAACAATTCTAATTCTATAACTACTTCTATATCACAATAAAAAATTAACCAAGATGTTATTATCTTAAATCCTTAAGAAAATAAAATAATAATAAAATTTACTATTCATTAGGTTTATATTACTATTAATAAGTGTATGTTACTATTCACCAAAAAAACAAGTTGGTTTCATCAGACTCCAAATAACTCACTGAACACAATTGTAGATGACAGTTTCTTGAAATTCAAAACACAGAAGTAGAAAATTATGTTTAAAGGATAGTTATAAATAACTACTTAAAATAAAGTTCCATGAATTTCTATTTATTTTTAGAAAAACTTGGGGTGTTATAGGTAAAAGGGGGTTTACATAAAAGAAACCATGGGCACGTAGGCCCTATATATTGATGAGGAGAGAAGGCACACATGCTAAAAATTTAATTTAATAATAAATTAAAAGGAAACCAATCACATACAAATGTTTGGTCTATATCATAATCATCCACTTGCATAAAACGAATTATGCATTTAATAAAAACCAACATTCAATTCTTTAATCATTCTTATTTAAGATAAATCACACTCGAATCCATTAATTATTATATTTAATTAATCAATCCTTTTATCTCAATCCTTTTATAAATTTCCTTGATATTCTCATCCATTATAATTTTAAAAAAATTAAAATTCATTTAAAATTAACCTTGTACATAAATGTACCTTGGAGGTAACCCGGTGAATACCAGTCCAAACATACTCAAAATGTATTATACTTGTATACACTTTATTCTTTGTGACATAAAACAAGCACGACTTATCACGTACTTTCATGATGTGTACTTCACATATGATTACATGAATTACATGACTTTTTGGTAATGTGTCATGATTTAACGCACATAGAATAATAACTACAATACAAATTATGCATGATATGAAGATCTGAACATTATACAGATATTAATGTTTTAATTCTGTGTAATTTGGTAAAAGTACATGGCGTGTAGATCTGATCTACAAGGCGTGCACTACCTCCACCATCTATCCAAATTACACGCCCAGGGACTTGACGTGTGAGGCGTACTTCAGAATTCATGGAGTACACATCATGTCCAGTGGGCCACATGCTATGTTGACTCCACATTACATGGTCACCAGTCAGCTAAGCCACGTATGGGATACACAGACCGACCCTAACCTGAAAGGGACTACACATCGTTTCCATTGGGCCACACAACGTGTAGTCTGGATAACTGTGCACCAGTCTGTCCTGATCGATACGTTGTATAATAATTAACTACACCATGTGTATTTAATGCACATGGGTTGAGTAATTTCCAAATTAACTCCTAGTGAATTAATCACAACTACACGGTGCGTAACTCCAGTTACACAGTGTGTACTGCTGTGTTATTCAGAAAGAATCCTTGGCACCTCCAGATGAGTTCCTATATTTTATTTTAATCATAAAATTTATTGTTTCTATTAGATTTATGAGAAATGATGGAGGAATAAATAGATCTTGTAATTAAGATTAAAATAATGCTTAAACTTGAATTGAAAAACTAAATTATGAATTCATAAATCACCAAAAAATTTAGATAATTATAAACAATAATATGCTCACTTTGATACCACTTGCAGGTTCTGGGCATAGAGGAAGCACGTGAGGGACTATTCCCAACTTTTTTTTTCCATATTCAATGAACAATCCGGGATCTATGTGACTATGAACATCATGATCCATGGAATTGAATCAAATAAATAAGGCAAATGAATAGAAAATCAGAACTAAGATAGAGGATCAACATATATTATTTATAATTAATTTAATTAATTAATAATTACCTCCAAGGTTTATTATTTCTTCATTGATGTGTCCGACCACAGATCTGCAATGCACCATCATTGTGTTGTAGAGATCAAGGGTATATCTACTCAATCAGTGATCCACACGTGTTCCACGAATCTCTGAAATGTTGTCCAAAACTAAATTGGTGTCGCCTTGGCTAGCGCTTGGCTAATAAGAGAATAATATAACTGGGCATTTAATTCACTAGGGTAATAATAAATAATTTCCACAAGTTCCTTAATTATTTTATTAATCCTAGAGAAACCCCCATGTCAAATAATAACAACAACATTATAATTTCCTAATTTGTGCTTAACTTGTGAGTTATAATTATATATTATTTAATAAAATAATATTCAATATTATTATTTCTCAATAGACCCTTAACTTGGTCCACCAATCCTCCACCATATTTATTGAACCTTGAATAATGACTATTTATTTATTAAATAAATATCACTGCATTATTCGCCAATAAATATATAAATATTATATTCACTAAATAGAAAATAGATATTTATTTATTATTCCACCCATAATATATACACTCTCTAATAACTAGTGTCAAAATAAATGCGATCTAAAATCCATGAATAATTATTAAACCAAAACTGGGAATAATATTTATTCAACTTGTTACATAATAAATAATATATTATTTAACCAAGATACTGGATACACTTAGTGTGTGACCCTATAAGCCTCTTTTTCAGTGGCATTAGGTAGAGCAGCCTAAATTCCAAGGTTAGAATCTAGAAACATGCCAAGAAACCCATAGATAAATAAGTTAATGCCGCAAAACATGTCACCTCATATGAATGCTTACCATGTAATATAATCCCTTTGTATCGATATCTCCAATCAAACAGGTTGCATGCAAGTGCCATCAACCCATGTGCTTGATTTCTCATTCTTTTTCTTCTTGGAAATTTAACTTGCCTATAGAGTACCATTGATAAGGATTTATTTAGTATATATCATTTCCATAAAAGTTCTTGAGATATCAACTTCCCTTATCGAATAGAATGGACAAATATTTTCTCACATTATTCATTTGTATAGTATTACTCGGGACACACCCAATATACCCTACCTCATTTCAAACATATGTCATCATAGTTTTCACCAATACATCTAAGTGTAAAAGTCATAATACCCATTAATAATAATATTAAAGTCTAAGGAACAATAAACACATCCACAGATAGGAACCTCCAATGACACTTATAAATGTGGATTTCCTAATGGCGGGTCTTGGTCTCATAATATCCTCCTGGACATTACCAAGAGAGTAAAACATGAGAAGGTGCCTCAATGTCCTATGAGTCTCCACCCCAGATAGCCTGTATCATTTGTGTCCCTTAAAATTATATCATCAAGCCATAGAACATATATTCAAGAATAGTATCATTGTACTTTTGGGTTCTCATCATAGTAGAGATCCGCTATAACCTTTTAGTGTGACAACTACTCTTAGGAAATTATCACATAAAATGTCATGAAGAAGAACAATCATGATGTGATAATGAGTTTATTAATATACATCCAATGAATATATGTTTATCATAAATTACAAATAAGTTGGTTTTAGGGAACCAACTCCAACAACTATTAGGGATATAAAGTCTCTTCCAAAAGGTTTAATTCTGAAGGAATCATAAATTCTATTACTAATAAGGGTGGTTGTCTTACTATCAAGTGTTTTCCACCCCACTTGAGACTGGAATTTGATTCTAGAGTTTTTTTAAAACCCTACCACTTTAGTGAGGTATGTGACCTTTACTTTCCCCCCCAAAACTCCTTATTTTTACCCTTAATAAAGTGATCAAGGGGGTTGGGGGGGTGTCAATGTGTTCAGGAGGCATGAGAGAAGCATTAAGTACTACAAAATGTTTATTTAGTCTCACCATCTAGTCGGTGGCCTTTTAGTAGGACTTCTGTCCTACTAGGCTCACCGGCCGACTGGTAGGGCCTGGATAGGTTTTTAAGGGGGTAGTTTTTCTTTTTTACCTCTTTTGACCCTTAAAACTCACTCTAATATCTATAATTTTTCACACAAAACAACTCCTCATTGAGAACTATTTATCCCATCCTTCATATATGGTGGATTGATCTCATTTCTTGCCTATTTCATCTTCTATATTAGGCGTTAGCGAGCTCCAGGTAAGGCTAAAACTCCCTTTTCCTCCATTATTATTTTAATTCACTTCCATTTGAGTTCTTAACATTTAAGGATAATATTCCCTACTTTCTAGGATTTTGTCTTCTATCTCATTTATCTCATTTTCATTCAAACAAAAGGATGATACTTGACAAGTGGATGCTTACTAACCTAAGGTAGGTGATCTTTGAGATATCCTATAAAGTTTCATTATTTTATAGTGTATGGCATGTATGTTTTCATGCCTGTTTGTCTTGTGTTTTACCTAGAAATATGATTTAATTATTTCATTTCCAAAACATAACACTTGAACCCTTTAAAGATCATGAATTAATAATGTTTGATTTTAAATTGATTATTTGGTCACCCCATAGGGTGACCATGTATTATATAATGGTTGGGTTATATTGATAGAACACACCGAGGGGTTTCATGGACTTGTGAGTGGACCTTGGGTTTAAAGAGGGGATACCTAGGATGCTTTTAGGACCCTTTAACATAATTAAACATGAACAATCCTTGTAAATTATTCAAATAGGTAAGTTGGCTTATGAACCTTTGTAAATTAAATGTTTAGAAGGGACGATTGATACCCCTTTTTAATTGGTAATTAAATGAGTTTCTTTTTAAAGGAAAAGTAATAGGAAATATATTGAATTTGGACTTGAGACTAATGACCCTTAAGTGAAATAAATGAAAATGTAAAATTTTATTTAAAATAATTGAGGAGATTAAATAGATTATAAATGTTTTTTAATTATAGGATGATCTCCTTGGATTATACTCTATATAAATTATTAGGAATTATAGGATGATCTACTTGGATTCCAATTGATATTAAATTATTAGGAATGCTAAGATGGGTTCCTTGGATTCCACTTGATATTAAATTCATAGGAATGATTGGATGATATCCTTGGATTCCACATGGTGATAAATTATTAGGAATTCCAAGATGAGTGCATGGATTCAATATGATGTTTGATTATTAGAAATTCTAGTATGAGATCCTTGGATTCCATGTGACACATGATGTATGAGAATAATGGGATGAGCACCTAGATTACATATGGATTATATTCTTGGGAATGTTAGAATGATCACCTGGATTCCATATTATACATAATGCTTAGGAATTCTAGGACGAGTGACAATATTCTTTGAGGTTACCATGGTTGGAACAATCATAATGATGTTCTTAGAGACATAAAACACCATACAAAGTAGGTATGTTTGACTTATGTGTCATTGTGGAGCCCGAGGTTTGAGGGTATTTTATTTTATCTATTTACCTATTTTGTTGACCTTATTTTATGGCATACATCAACATGAAATATATTGTATAAAACTAGATATGGTTTTAGATACTATTGGAAATGGACTAATGATCTATACTCATACTCTTCTAGGGCCACCAATTGGTAACCAAGTAGACTTCATGGATGCAGGTATGGATAAGGGAAATCTCCCTATGATAGATGCATGATTTGGGCTGGGATAGAGTTTCGAGATGGGGATTGGGCTAGTCCTAGAACCTCTTTCTGTGTTTTAAAGTTTTTACACTTTTTTCCTTTTGATTATTTTGGAGTTGTACATATGACCATTGGACATGTGTAACCCACCGATGGGTGAACAAGTCATTTTTTATAGCATGGTTATATGTTTATATGCTACCTACATATTGCATTGCATTATTTATTTATGTATGGCTAGATGTTAATCCCCTTATTTACTTCTATGTTGAAAAAATAATAAGTAGGGCATAGTTTCTACATGGTAACATCATAGGGAATCACTTATAGTTAGTAGTCACTTGCATATGGGGGGGCATACTTGAGGACACGTAGCAACCCTATCCAGATACCATTCATAGTGAACTAGGGAGGGGACACTACCATTTTTATCTATAACATCCTGATATTTTAGTGATATATTCATCCTAAAATAAGTATTACATTTAATAGCTTAATATGAATGAAACAAAAAACCCTAACAAATAAAAAATATTTTTATTTAAATATATTTTGACCAATGTATGATAGCCATTGAATAAGAAAGTACAAATAGCTATACACAACTTATGAAATAAAGGCCCCTTTTAATATTATTTCAATAAGTGTAACTAAACAGAAAACAAAATATTTTTTATGCTTAAAAATAATTTTATAAAATATACATTTTTCATGTTTTATATATTTAGGATTAACACTAATTTTAAAAGAATAGTTAATATACAAAAAATATGATTTCCAATAAAAAATCGTTTTTTACAATATTTTATGATTTTATTTTAAAGTTAAATTTATGAGAATTTGAAAAAATTAAATTCATTTTTTAAATTATCATAATAATATTAACTTAAGATTTTTTTTCTGAAAATATTTATTTATTGGTGAATAGTGTAAAATACTATTTTTTACAAATACGACAACTTTTATGAAATTATTAGTATATAATAATGAATTTGAAGTTAATAAAACATATATTTTAGATAAAATATTTATTAAATAAGTGAAATTATAATTTTAAATATATTTTTTTAATTTGAAAACCCATATTTTACTTTATATAACTTATGTTATATTTTTTAAAAAATTGTTTTCAATACATTTTAGAGTTAGTATTTTAAAATTATTTTTATCACTTTTAGAAAATTAATATAATAAAATGTATTTAAAATTTATAGTCATTAGGTTTAATTATTTAATAAGAACCATTTTATTTTCAAAAATAAAATATAAATTACTTTGGTAAAAACTATTTACCTTGATAAAAATAAAAAGGGGAAAAAGGGTTTAACCAAGAGGAAAAGACCATAAAAAAATCTAAAACATGTGTGATAATTGGTGGTTGAGACCTTTAGTAACCTTATCCCTTAACCTATACATTATTTAGCAATTTTGAGCTAATTTTCTTGAGAGTGAATTCCCATTATTAAAAGGTTTTGGGTATTAAAAAAAATGCCATCCCTTTTCACTTATAAAAGGAACCTCTATCCTTAATTCCCCTCACAAAAAAAAAACACTTATTTTGAAACAAAATATGACCACACCTCTCAAAAAAATTTCTATATACCTTAAATATGTTTTGGTATTATCAAATTACCATCCCTAAAAGGTTTAACCCCATTTTCAAAGGCAATTATCCGAGAAGTGAGGAATGAATTTCTAACTAATCCTTCATCATTTATATTTCTTTATGTGCAATTATTCCTCCTAAAATTCAATTACACCATATTAAAATTTTATCATAAATATAATTATTGTATTTCTATGTTATTTTTATTATGGTACAATCATTAACCACATTTCCCTTTTCCTTTAAGAAAAATGAAAACATGAATCGAGTGTACGTGCAGACTACCACCTTGATAAAGAAACATGTTTTTCTTTCCTTTACCGCATAACCAGGATAGAAAAAAATTTAAATTAAATATTTATTTATGATATATATATATATATCATATTTAATTTCCTTAAATGATAAACCATTTTACTTATTTCTTCCTCCCTTTGAAAAATGAAATCATCAACCATGCGTACATGCGGACTACTGCCTCTATAGAACAATGCATTCTGTTTTTCAATACCGCCTTCATGGATTGTTTTAGTTTATATTTTATAAGTTTATATGATCTATATAAGTAATATATATCATTAATATATTTATTTAGGTATAAAACAAGAAAGTAATGATCATTAAAAGGTAATAAATTGATATCAGTGAGTAACTTGAAACTAGTTCATCACTATTTTTTCTTCAAAAAACATGAATAAAACTTCAATGTAATGGAATAATAACATTATAGGTCTTTATAAAACATAAATTCCATTATATTTAATGATTAAATTTGGGATAATAAGTAATATTGGGTTTTATTTTATGAACCAAGTTCAAAATGGTTAAGATTATTAACACTTGATGTTGAAAAGAGATTATAAAAATATAATACATGAAGAAAATTGTTATCAATGAAGATTATAAATGGAAATTTATGTGAATAAATTTCTGAAATAGTAATTTAATATGTTTTTATTTATGATACAAAATGTTAAAATGCTTTCATGTAAATCAAGGGTAAATGTAAGGGACTTGGTAACTTAAAATCCTTTCTTTGAGTTATACAATTTCTTATTGAACTTCATTTTTCCAAGACTTTCCATTTTTAATGATTTTATCTATATAATTTCTAGATAAAATGTGTTTTTGATCCAAATCCATTTTCATAAATGGTTTTATTTTCATTTTAAAAAAATAAAGGATACTTTTTTTAAAATATACTAGTAACTATGACTTTTACAAAAATTAATACAAAATGTTTTCACACTGAAAAAAATCTTTCCATGATTTGGTTTTAATTATCATAAAATGATATATATCTAATGGAGTTATGTTTCATGTTTCACCCTATATATTTATTTTATTACATGATTATTTTTGGTGATAAAGTTTTAAACATCATTATATTTAATTCATCTTGTTATTTTATATAACTTGGATGTTTTATAAAGACCATTTTTATTTCCATGGATTATTTATGAAAAGCGAATGATTTTCCATTTTAAGTTTTTATGAATCCCATTTTATTTCCATGGGTTCTTTATGATTTGAAATGTGAATGATTTTTAAGTGGCACAAAAATATATGGATGACGATATGTGGGGTACTTTATTTCCATCTAATGCATTGGTTAAGAGTTTATATCTCCTGAGATAGGCATTCATGAGTACTTTTTAGTTGCGCATAAGCATATGTAGCGATTATGTGGCTCTTGAAAGTAATGTGTCCCCATGCTAATGTTTATTTAATAGTTAAAGGATATTATTCATTATAATGTTATTCTCTCATGATTAAAGGATTATTTTAAATGCTTATAGGCTATGTTATAACTATTATTCTTCCATGTTGATCTTTTATGGATTTAAGTTCTTATTCCATGTACTTTGAATCTCACTTATGTCTTATGATTATCACTCATGATGTTATGATATTTCCTTATGGTCATATTTTTCACTTATTATTATGAATTCATTCTTGATAAAATGTTTATAAACCCATTATTGGGCTTTTATCTCACCCCTTTCTTATGTTTTAATTCTATAGGGTTTGAAGATGAGTATTACAAATTATATTTCTAGAAGATGGTATAGTATGGAACCTTTAATGAGAAATGATCAAAAGTTTTTTAAAATAATCTTATTATGTAGCTATTATCCAAATTCATTAAACCTATCAATTCTTGGGATATTATTATATATGAAATGTATTGTTTAAATCATGTAAAAGATGTAAAATTAAGGAATATTTATCTTGGGTCTTTATATTTGGTATCATACTTAAGGTTTTGTTATTTTTGGAGATTAGTTTAGTTATATTCTGTGTTAAGGTTAGAGAACCTTAGTAAAAATATAGATATTAGTCTAAGTATTGGATGATATCTTTATATATTGGTAAATTATTGAGCATATGGTTTTTATATAAATAAATCTCTATCTGAATATTACAAGCAGATTCAGGCTCTCACATATATGTACCTAGTGGTAGTAACCCTGAAAAGGGAATATTAGGTAATAACCCAATTATAACCTGATGCATGAAAAAGAGACCTAACTTCACACTTGGTTTGACACTCCTAAGGGATATTATTTGGATGATAATATACTCTTTATAAACCACTATGAAGGATTTATTTCTAAGTTACTTTTAGGGAGTAGGTTATGAAGTATGAGAAATTCCAACCTAAATTTTAACCAAGAATGATATAGGTCAAACTAGAATAATTATTGTATAACATGATTATGTCAAAGAGTAAGATGTTTTAAGGTTTTATTAATTTTATGATATTATTCCCTTATGATATTAATTGTTCATCACTCATGTTAACTCTTTTTTGGTTTTAGTAATGGATAGAACCATAAGGAATTAGGTTGAAAATGGTTGTGAGGGATAATGTGATAGTCACCCAAACGAACAACCCAATGTAATGGGAGATAGAGTATAATATCTCATAAAAATTATCACCTAAATATCACAAGATATGAATAATAAAATAAACCACATTGATCTATTAAATCCACCAAGGAAAAAGAATCTTGATATTGAGTCTTTCATGTGGTAGTATACACCCCCTTTTAGTGGATCTTTAAATCCACTTATCATTGATAAATAGATCAATGTGATGGAAAAGATATTATCCATTATTCAGTTCTTAGAACATGAGAAGGTTGTTATGGATATCTTCCATCAGAAAGGTGAGGCTAACCAATGGAGGACCCTCATGAAGAATATAATTAAGAAAGAGGAAGTAGACTCAAAGGAAAGTTAAGATCTTAAAAGATTTTATTTACCAAGTACTTTCCTTGAATTTTTCACACAAATATAGAGATGGAATTCATGGAGTTTAAAAAAATAGAGGATAAATCCATTAAAACTTATGAATAAAACTTCATGAGGCCTACAAGATAATCCTATGATTTTATCAGTGACTTAGAAATTAAAAATGACCATTTCTTCAATGGATTAAAACCTAGCCTTAAAAGGCTTTGGATATAATATAATTTGGAAACTATGAAGAAATTGTTTGATGTGAGCTAAATGAATGAAAATTAAATTTTTATTTCTAAATCACTTTTGAGGAAAAAGTGGGAAAATTGAAATAAAATCATACAAGAAGAAATCTAGATCAAGAATACAAGGAACTACCACTCCGTAGAGACTACATAGTTATGTAAAGCCTCCTCCTCACATAAAATCTCAGAAAGCTATCTCGTGCAAGGTTCCACAGGCCTGATACCGATGGAAAATCCATACCCTCTCATTCATCTAAATCTGAATGGACATGCTATGATGAATGATTCTACTATGTATCCTCATATAGAGCTGATTTATGTAGAGTTATGGTTTTTTCCCCATAAAAATTTAAAATAAAACCAAAAGAAAAAACTACCTCATAATCCAACTATTACAGATTTCAAAAACTTCTATTGAGAAAATTCCAAAATTCAAATTCCAAAAGTCACCAAATAACCATCAACTATTAAGCACCACTGATATCCCTGAACTAGACACTCGAACTCACATCCAAAAGGACCAAGAATACTATCATGCTGCTCTGCCTTGGAGAGAATAGAGGAACCCTAAAATCAGATTAGAGAACCAAATAAAACATAGGAAGGAAGAATCTTCGTCAATACCACATCTCTGAACCATCATGTCACATTCACCGTTATCACATCAACTTAAAACCATCAGATCATCCTGAAGCATATCACATAGGAAACTAGAGTAACTAAAATGTGCATCATAGAGGTGAATGGAGAAGCTGAAAAGCGCATCACAGAGGCAATTGAAGCAACCAGAGATATGCATTATAGAAGCCTCTGGAGTAGCATAAGAGTGAATCAGAAAGATAAGAACCAAAAATCATTGCAAAACCAACAACCACCAAGGGGATAGGCAAAAGGCATTGAAGCAGCCCAGAGCGCATCATAGAGGCAACTAGAGTAATGAAAAAAATACATCAAAGAGGTGACTAGATTAGCTGAAAAGTGCATTATAGAGACCAATGGAGAAACCAGAGATGTGCATCATAGAGGCCTCTAGATCATCTTAATAGATAATATGGCCAAGAACCTCAACCACCATAGCCTCTACTACATGGACTTCCCTACACTGACAATAGGCCACAAGCATCCTACCAGGCATGAATATCATCAATTATTTCACTAGGATCATCAAAAAAATGTAGAAAAAATGGAATAGATCCATTTGAAAGATGGATGAAATAATCTAGATGATTCAAACATATTCAAATTCACAATCACACAATACTCATAACTGTTCAACTCATCTTCACCCTCAACCAAAACACAATAGATCACAAAACAATCAACCACAAAAACTTTAACTAGATTAAAAAAGAGCCACCATATTTAAATCCTTGCACACATAATTTTAAACACCTTTCCTATATCAATGGATCTCTTTGAAGAAAAAATTACACAAAACTAGCACTAATATGGTTTGCAACACGATTGGAAATCATATTCATTTGTGTGGTAGATTCAATCAAGATCAACAACAACACTCACCAAAAAACACTCACACATTCCATATTCATTTAGCTCAGATCTAGATCAGATATCATAGATCTAAAATCCTCAGATTAACATGAATAAAATTATGGGTTACCTTGTATTTTTATATATGATCAGCTCGGTTTTGGACACTACGTGAATCAATTACCTAACCCTAAGAACAATAAAGAAAATAGTCCCCAAAAACCTCCTAATCCAAGGGAACAAGGAATGAAATTTTTAGTCACAATTGCTGAGGTAAATCATGATAAGGAAGTAATTATTGGTATATTTAATCGTTATTATAGATATAAAATCACCTTATTTGATTATGGTTCATCACATTCTTTTATCTCACACAAGTATTCTAATAACGGGGAATCACCACCTCAAACGATGAATATCGAACTATATATTAAATCACTTGGTGGAATAATGATCACCTTTAAGATATATAAATCTTCTCCCACTCATATTTGCAGAAGGATACTTAATTTAGATATAATTATTCTTCCTTTAGTTGATTTTTGACATAATTGTGGTAATGGATTGGATTTACCTATATAAATCACATATCAATTGTCAAGGAAAGGAGATCTCATTTCATATAATGAATCATACTATTATAAAGTAGCAACATAGGAATAATCATGAACCACCTTTAGAATAAAATTCTATAATATGGGCCCTAATACCCTATAATGAGGGACTTATAACTCAAATGATTAGATAGGAAGTCAAAATTGACAACATACCTTTTATATGAGAATATAATAATATATTTCCAGTGAAACTACCCAATATTCCCCCAAAACATGAAATTGAGTTTTCAATATAACTAATACCTATATATATGCCTATATCAAGGAGTATATATAGAATTAATCTCATTGAATTGGAGGAACTGAATAAGTAGTTACAAGGAAATATGAAAAATTAATTTATTTAACCTAGTGCTTCACCATGGGGTGAACTGGTCTCTTTTATCAAAAATAATAATGCATAAATGCATATTTTCATTGAATATCATGATCTTAACAAGATCATGATTAAGAAAAAGTATCCTATGCCACATATTGATGAATTTATTGATTAGATCAAAGGAACTTAATATATTTTAAAGATTTTTCTGCAATATGTATATCATTAATTAAGGTAAAAATATAGGTTATTAAAAAGAAAAATTTTCAAATGAGGTAGGTCACTATGAGTTTATATTGATTCCATTCAAACTGAATAATTTACCCACCATCTTCATAGATCTAACTAACAGTTATTTAGAGACTACTTGGTTCGGTTTGTTGTTTTATTCATAGATGATATTTTTATTTATTCTAAGAGTAAGTAAGAGCATGAAGATCATTTGTGAATTGTATTGGTGACCTTAATAAAGGATAAATTATATGATTTTTTTCTAATTTTAATTCTATATAAAAAAGGAATCATTCTTGTGTCACTTAATCACCAGTGAGGATATATCTATAAATCCTTCAAAGATAGAAGTTATCGAAAAACAGACCAGACCAACCATAATAACCGAGATCCATAGTTTTCTCGGGTTAAATGAATACTATCGACACTTTATGAGAAATTTATCATGGTTATCGAATCCACTAACCAAGTTAACATAGAAAGGAGTGAATGTTCTTTTGATATATAAATGTGAAGAATTTTTTAAGGAACTAAATGAGTGATTATTCATAGAACCTATACTTATATTACCCTATAGTAAGGAAGGGTTTATTATATACAATTATTCCTTGAATAAGGTCTCATGGTGTGTCCTCATACAAAATGAAAAGGTAATTTCTGATGCTTTATGAAAATTAAAAACTCACAATCACAATTATCTAATATATGATTTAGATCTAGTTATAGTGATCTTTAAATTAAAAGTTTTGTGACATTATCTCTATGATGAGAAATGTGATATTTATACCAACCACTAGAGTTTGAAATTTATATTCACTCAGAAGGACTTAAATATGTTCAAAAGGAGATGATTGGAACTGATAAAAGACTATGACTGGTCAATGCATCACCACACTAAGAAGGAAAAATAGGTGGTTGATGCTTCGAGTAGGAAAAATCAGGATGTATTATCTATGAAGAGGGTTTAAAGAGACATAATATTCATGTATTTTCAAAGGATTAATCTTTAATTCATAAGGGAAGGTGAGAAATCCCATCTTTACCAAGTGACTGCTCAACCATCTATTCACATGATGATCAAAGAAGCTCATAAAATTGATGTATAACTATAGAAAAAGGTGTTGAATATTTTGGAGTTAAACTTTGATAAATATGAATTCATAAGGATTGGAACTTGAATATGTTTTCCAGAAAAATAAAAACCAAAGATGTAACTTTTGTATTATGCTCATAGTTTATCCTTCTCTATTCATTTGGGAAGTACAAAGATGTATAGAGACCAAAAACAAAACTTCTAGTGGGATAGCATAAAGAGAGAAATTATAGAATACATATCTTAATGCTTGGTCTTCCAATAAGTTAAGGCCTAATGAAAAAGATTCTAAGATTATGTTGAAACCATTACCCACATTGGTATGAAAATATGAAAACATCACCATGGATTTCACCATAGGACTCCCCAAAACTTCTAAAGTATATAATGATACTTGGTTTGTAGTCGATCTGTAATGACCCAAACTTTTATTAATGGAAATTCTTCTTGATATAATTACATGTATTATTATGTAAAATGGTTATATAAAACACATGCACTTTTTTGGTTTTATGTTTTTGGATTTTAAAATACCATTATGAATTGTTACCATTACTAATATAGCCCTTGAACAGTGATCACTAGATTAGTATAAACATAGGGCTTTAACAAATCCAATTTACTCAGACAAAGGAAGTGATGGCCTCATCCAGTAGAATTTCTCTATACGAAGCCCATTTTTCGAAGCTTGGAAATGAGGTGTCATCACTGGGATTTGATCTTTACCAAGCCCAAGCCGAGCTTCAACACATTAAGCTTGAACGAAATCGCCTATAGGAGAAGTGAAAGTTAATAGAGATTACAACTCAAGTGATGTTATCCGAGCTACCCCAAGAGTCTGTGACCATCGCACACCTTACCCTTAGGTCTTATGCTGGTGTTATGAGAGTTTATATAACAAGACCCTAGCACTATTATTATTTGCTTTATTTTTGTATAAATAATATACATTAATTTTATTAGTGTTTGTAAATGGTTTTAAATCACAAATAGTTTCTTAGTTAATATTCAATTAAGAAATATATTTTGATGAATTAATAGATTTTTTAATTAAATAATATTTTAATAAAATATTATTACTAAATTACTTTTTATTAAATATAAATGATCGTATAATTTTTATGAATACAATTGTAATTTTTATTAAGGTTTGAAAGTAATTTTTGTCAAAACTCATGAATTTTAGATAAATATCAGTTTTTATTTTAAAAGTAAAAATTCACATATTCATAAAATTATTTAGATAAAATGAATATTATTTTAGGAATCATGACATTGAAATTATCCAATGGTGAATTTTTCATAATTTTCTATGACAATCGATTTTTTGGGTAAAAATTAAATACCGTTTAAATATATAATGTGTTTTATGACATCATAATGACCCAATAGTGATGTAATAAAATACTATAAAAGGTATATTCGGAAAATATATGTTTTAACTTTAAAATAATGTGATTTTATATATTTTTTGATTTATTTTACAATGCCTTAGTGGACCCTCCAAGACTTATAAAACATTTTATCATTTTAAAATGACTTACTTGAGAGTGTGACTCACCTACACATAAGAAAGCCTAATATTTTAATAAGTTCATACATTTTACTTATAAAATAATGTTTTATACTCCACTTTGGAAAAAACCATGGGCAAAAACCATGGTATGATTTGTGTTTTTGATTAGTTTAATGTGTAGTGTCCAAAACCTAAATAATAAAGAATCCCCTCTCATTTCCTATATAAACCCACTCAATATCCCATTCCTATTCACTCAAACAATTTGGAGCTCGACAAAACCCTTCAATACTCTCTCTATAATCCTCCCAAGGTGCCCCAATATCCTAATAATCCTCTCTCAAGCCTCTCCCAAGCCTTTGGGATCACACTTCCAAGTAAGGGATTTCTTCCTTTCTCATTTTTGTCTAAGTTTCTTTATGTTGTTATTCAATTTTATTTTCAATTAAAAATGTTGGGGTATAATTTAAAACATCCCATATACTTCCCTAATTATGTTTTAATGATGACATATCCCTTTATCTTTCATTAATTCCTCCTATGCACACCTGTTACCATGCTGAAATTCTGTAAGGGATTTCTCCCTCCTCATTTACATTCAAGAAATTCTTTTATATTATGCATCTAAATTCTATTAAATATGTTGGGATATTATGTTCCATGATACCCTTAATTTAAATTTCATGTATAAATTATGAGATACCCCTTAATCACTCATCAACCCATTTTACGATTTCTATTTGACGTCGTTATTCTGCTGAAGTTACACCAAAATTTCCATGCCAAAATCATCATGTAAGTGAATACCATACCCGTTTATCTATAAAGGGTATTAAAATTTATGCACATGTTCTTTTTTATTTATTAATTAAATTTATGTATTCCACATATCTTATTATTTTAATAAATTATTATGTTTAATGAATCTATGTTGTATGATCTAGTGGCACACTTATGCATGAAATTAAATGATTAAGAAGGGTGCGCCCTGATAGTGCTCCAATGCATTGGATAAAGATTAGTATCATGATACATCAAGTGAAATGAGGGTTTAATCATGATAATTCAAGTTCAATGTTGTTTTACTCATGCTCCATGTGAAATTAGCCTTGTCTCATACTAATATCATGTTAAATGTTGTTGCCACATCTCCATGACATGATAATCATGATATATCATGACTTTATGTTCATGTTTCTATTATAATCCATTTATATGCCTATTGCATAACATATATTTTATTTTTCATGTTATTCCTTATTTACTCCCTTACTGGACTTTATAGCTCACCCTTTTTTATGTATGTACTCAGGTTATCCTATGCAATGCTAAGTATGAAGGAATATTGTGGTCATGTAAAAGAAATTTTCAATAAAGATGTTGTATTTTATATTCTAAGTTGTTATGTAATGTTCATAATTTCACAAGACATGAGACCTATCAATCCTCAGAGTTGTATTAAGTGCAATTTTATGTAATAAATCATTTTTAAGTGTTTAATAAAGAGTAGGGGTGCTATACAATCACCTTTTGAAGTCAATGTATTTTATTTCCATTAAAGAATATTTCTCCATTGAAAAACTTTCCAGGATATATATAAGGAAAGTGGTGATGCTACATGGACTACCAATATCCATTATATTCATTTAGGATTCAAGTTTGACCCTAAGATTTTGGATAAATTTTTAGAAAGCATTGGAGGCAGAGTTGAGTTTTAGAATTGCATATCTTCTTCATATGGATAGTCATTCTCAAAGGTCCATTCAAAATCTAGAGGACATTTTGAGATCATTTTCGATGGATTTCCAAGTATTTTTGGAACAATAAATTACCATAGTAGAGTTATCATATAACAATAGTTTCCATTCTAGCATGCAGATGGCACCATATGAGGCTAATTTTGGGAAGAGATGTAGGCATCCAACATATTGGGACAAAGTTAGAGAAAGGAAGTGGTTAAGACCAAAATTTATCCAATAATTGATAGATAAGGTTAAAACTATTCAATGACATATGAAAGTGGAACAAAGTTTATATAAGAGTTACACATATAACCATCAACAAGATCTAGAGTTTTAAGTTGGTGATAAGGTGTTTCTATGAGCATCTATTTGGAAGAAACTTATGAGATTTATGAAGAAAGGGAAGCCGATCCATAGGTATATCAGTCACTTTGAGATCCTTGATCATGTCAGACCTATATCTTATCACTTATAAATCCCTCCGAACCTCTAACTAGTACATGATGTGTTCTATGTATCAATTTTGAGAAAGTACAAACCAAAAAATTAACCCAATGAAGATCCTATATTTTGGAGATAAGGTGATACAGAACAAGAGCACTCATTTGTTCAAATTCTTTTAGAGGGATAATAATCTTGAGGAAGCCATGTGTAAACCTGAGGATATAATGAGGAAAAATTACCCTCACTTGTTTTTATCCTAAAAATAAAATTCTGAGGATGAAATTATTTTTAAGGGGGTAGAATGTAACGACTGAATATTTTAGTGATATATTCTTCTTAAATAAGTGTTGTGTGTGATAGCTTTCTCCACATGCAGCACCTAGCCCTAATGAACCAAAAATATTTTTTATTAAAATAGATATTGAACAATGTATGGTAATCATTGAATAAGCATGTACAAACTATTATAAACAACTTATGAATTAAAGGCCCCTTTTAATACCAATTAAAAAATTTCAGCTAAGAAGTTAATAAAATATTTTTATATAGAAAATTTATTTTTTAAAATGGATATTTTTCAAGTTTTTATATTTATGATTTAAACAAATTTTAAAATAATAACTAATATACCAAAAAATTATTTCCTATAAAAAATAGATTTTAAAATATTTAATTATTTTGTTTTAAAGTTAAATTTATGTGAATTTGAGAAAATAAATTCCTTTTTGTACTTATCATAACAATATTAACCTAATATTAATTTTTGGGATTTTTATAAAAAGAATATTTTAGGTGAATAGTGAAAAATACTGTTTTTAAAAAATAACATGACTTTTATGAAAATAATTAGTAGATAAGTATGAATTAAATGTTCATGAAACCTTTTTATAAGACCAAATATTTATTTTATAATTTAATTTATAATTTTAAAAATCTTGGTTTTAATTTTCAAATAATTTTTTTTAATACATTATACATTTAGTATTATAAAATAAATTTTTATCACTTTTATAAAATAAATATATTAAAATGGATTTAAAATTTGGAATCATTAGGTTTAAATTTTTTAATAAGTAAAATTTTATTTTAAAATAATAATGGATAAATTACTATGGTACAAACTAGTCACCTCGAAAAAATTAAAAGGGGTAAAAGGGTTTAACAAAGAGGAAAAGACCATAAAAATGTTTAAAACATGTGTGGGATTGGCTGGTTGAGGAATTTTCTTAACTTATCCCATCATACCTCTATTTTTCCCAATTTTAGAGTCACTTTACTTGAGAGTGACTTATTATTATTAAAAAGTTTTGAGTATTTACAAAAAAATACCATGTCTTTTCACTTATAAATGGGCCACTCCTCTCCTCACTTACCCTAACACCACAACCCTTGTATTTGAGCCCAAAAGTTTCCCAAACCTCTCATTAAAACTCATATACACATTAAATTGGTTCTATTATTCTCAAAATACCATCCCTCAAAGGTTTAAACCCTTTTACAAAGGATATAATCCAAGAAGTGAGGTATAAATTTCTAACCGCTCCATTCTCATTTCTATTTATTTATGTGTACTTATTATTAATTAAATTAAATAACATTGTATTAAGATATTAACATAAATATAATTAATATACTATTATGTTATTATAATTATGTCACAATTATTAAATACCTTTACCTTTTCCTAAAAAAACAAAAATGTGAATCATGCATACGTGCGAACTACCACCTCTACAAAGAAATGAGTTTTATTTTCCTTCACTACATAACATAGATGGAAAAAAAGAGGACTAAAAAAATATTTATGATTTATATATCATATTTAAGTTCCTTAAATGATAAACCATTTTAATTTTTTATTCCTCTCTTCAAAAAATGAAATCATCGTCTATGCGTATGTGCAGACTACCACCTCCATGGAATGCTACATTATATTTTTCACCACCAACTTCATGATTTGTTTTAGTTTATATTTTATGAGTATATATGATATATATAATTAATATATATCATTAATATGGTTTATTTTAGATAAAATAATTTTTTTATCGTTATAAGGTAATTCTTTAATATTAGTGAATAACCTGAAACTAGTTCATCACCATTTTCATCTTCAAAAAATGCAATTAAAACTACCATATAATGGAATTATAACATTATTTGTATTTATAAAAAATAAATTAAATTACATTTAATGGTATTTAAATGATTAAATTTAGGATAAAAAGGAATATAGACATCTCTTTTATGAACATAGTTCAAATGGTCAAGATAATTAACACCCGATGTTGAAAATATATTATAAAAATATAATAAATGAAGAGAATTGTTATTAATAAATATTAAAAGTGTAAATTTATATGAATAAGGTTATGAAATAGGAAATTAATATGTTTATATTAATTATACAATATTTTAAAACACTTTTGTTAAAATCAAGGGTAAAGGTAAGGGAATTGGTAACCCAAACTTCTATCTTTGAGTTATACAATTTCTTATTGAAATTAATTTTTATAATACTTTATATTTAGAGTGATTATATCTCTTTTCTTTCTAGGGAAAATGAGATTTCAATCCAAATACATTTCCATGAAAGGATTTATTTTCATTTTTTTTTTAAAATTAGTCTTAAAAAAGGCTCATAACTATGAATTTTATAACGATGAATATACATTTTTTTCACATTAAAAAATATATTTTCATTATTTGGTTTTCATTATCTTCAAATGATATATCTTCAATATAGTTATGATTCATGTTTCAACCTATATTTTTATTTTATTACATGATTATTTTGGGTGATCATGTTTTTAGCATCAATCAATTTAATTTATTATGTTATTTTATAACATTTGGATGTTTTATGAAACTCATTTTTATTTTCATGGGTTATTTATGAAAAGGGAATTATTTTTATTTAGAAGTTCTATGAAACACATTTTTTTCTATGAGTTCTTTATAATTTAAAAATTGAATAATTTTTTAGTGGCACACACATTTATGGATGATTATGGGTGGGGTACTATATCACCCTCTAATGCATTGGGTAAGAGTCTATATCTCATGGGATAAGTATTCATGAGTACATTTTAGTTACTTATAAGCATAAGAACTGATGTCATGGATCATGATAGTAATATTTCACTATGCTAATGTTTTTTACACTATTAAAGGATGTTATTCATTATGATCTTATGTTATCATGATTCAAGGTTTACATTAAATGATTCTAATACATATTATAGCTTCGATGTGTCCATACTAATCATTTATGGATTTATGTTATTATTCCATTTACTTTAAATGTCACTTATGACTTATAATTATCAATCATGATGTTATGATATTTCCCTTATGATTATGTTTTTCACTTATTCCTATTAACTTATACTTAATGAAATTTTTATTCACCCATTACTAATCATTTAAGATCAAACTTTTTTAATGTTTTCCTTTACCAGGTTTTGAGGATTAGTATTACAAATGATATATCTAGAAGATGTTCTATTTATTATTCTATTAAGTAGAAATGATCATGAGTTTTATATAATAATATTATTATATATATAGATTCTAATACACTAAACCTATCAGTTCTTGGAATATTATTATTTATGGAATGTAATGTTTAAATCATATAAAAAATGTAAAATAAAGGAAAGTTTAGCTTGAGTCACTATATCATCACTCTTAATATCTAAGAAAAGGTGTAATTGCATTTATCAAGAAGATTTACTTAATAGGTGCTAATGATAATTGGAGGTAGTGGTGATTCCATCCAGATAAGGAATAGAGGCAAGATGTGTGACATGATCTTGTGTAATTGGAATATGACTTTGATGATCAAAAATAATTTTTTTGGGTAGGTGCTCAGGGTTGTGGAAAAGTGTGAAAGGTGAATCTTTTTTCTTAATGAGGTATTTTATAAGGATAATTTCTTACCAAGGATGTGTAATGGATATTTTTCTCACATGAAAAGTGAGAGGAATAACTATTCTTATCCTAGAAGGGGAGGAACTGGTGGATCAAAAATTTGTCTAGTTTCAATTTTTCTCACGGATCCATGGTTTTTTATACCTTAATCAATAAGAATACAAGGGAGAGTGAGTGTTTTTTCATAAATAAAAAGTATTAGGGATGTTAAAAACCCTCATTAAGAGGAGATATGATATTATAGAAACCTAAATATAGTTGAGGGATTGAAGACTAGTATCCAGAGGATAAGTGATTTGGAAGAAAGTAGTAGTTTTAGTTTATATGATGTTAGAGGATTCTATAGTGTGGGGAGATTAAATCTAGAGCATCATAAGTTATCACATAGTGGTATATTACTTTTTTGGGGAATAATCTTCTAGATATTCTCACCATATCAAATTTTTGATGGCCTGTTTCTCTCATCCATGATTTTTTTGAAAAGTGGTCCCTGAACACATCAATTTCAAGAGATGGGAAACATTAATTACTATGTGTGTTTCTTTGAAAAAGAGTGATTATGATTTTGGAAGTTCTAAAACCATGGAAAAAATTATTATAAAATAATCATATTATCATAAGGATATATTCAATGGGGAATGATCCTTTTATTATTTTCAGACTAATGTAGGAATTTAGTGGGAGTGAAGGAATCTTTTTGTCTTAGTTTCATTGAGTGATGATTGTCAAAATATTATGGGGTTATTTTTAATGGAATTTTTTATTTTATTGGTATTTTAATTTCTAGAAGTCTTGATTCCAAACACTGGTCTATTCTATTGGCAGCACTGAAGTTTTACGTATTAGGAGTCAACTCTCGAAAGTTGTGGAAGCTTAGTGGAATAGTATTTGGAAGTGAAAACTTCTAGAAAGAGGGGGCCCATGGATTTATTAATAGAAAAAACTTATTTATGGTGATTCAATATATAAAAATAGTATCTCAATCCTATTTTATTTGGAATATTTCCATAGAGGCATTCAAGAGGGTGGTATGAGTCTGAAAGACCAGGAAGTTTTGTCTCAGTGGGGCTTGAATGATTACATCCATGGTAGGGAACTACAGTGGGGATATAGAGGGATATAAAATGATAATCCATTGGAGTGAATTTGGTGAAATAATTAGAATAGTCTCTGAGTGGTATATTGTTTGGATTGACATGTGAAAACAATTATTAAGTGAAAAATTGTTGGGTTTTAGTGTGATAATTTTTTTATGGTAAAGTGTTATATTTTCAAAAGCCAAGTCTCTGGAAGATACACTTAATGAAACCATATAGAGAAATTAAATCTTTACTATGGAAGTCTAGATTTAGGCCAATTTTTTTTCTAAGTGGTAGAAAACTTAGCAGTTGCAGTTCAACTGTAGTTGGATAAATGAATATAGTTGAGTGAATGTTAGATAAGCTGTAAAAAAAGAAATAGAAATAGTGGAGATGAAAATGTTCAAGTGTGGGAATTTTAAAGGATGGATACGAAAAATCATGAACATAAGAGACACCACATTCTGGATAAAGAAGTGATACAAGTGGAAGGTGTATGTTTCAGATGATACAAAGAAGTTCTAAAGGATGTGGATGTAAAATGGCTGATCAAAATCCAATCTATGAGAATAAGATCCATTGGTAGATGATTCTGGATGATGATAAGTGATGGGACACTCTATGGAGTTTTTTTGGAATATATAACTATTCACTTGAATGACCGATTAAGGTGGTAATGGACTTTGACTATGTGGAAGTGCGTTCATGGAGATAGAAAAAAAAGTGGCATTACCTCCATGGAGATCAGAAGGTGGTGTAACTAGAATCTACCGACTGACTATTGCGGAATTAATTTATAAATATGGTTTGAGGAATACATGTACTATACGAATCAATAATAAAGATTTGAGTGTCGAATTTTTATATAACTTGGAAGAAAATAGAATGATATTGTGTCTCTCACTATGGGGGGACTTCCCCATAGAGTTCTTTTGGTAGGAGATCACCAGGGGAAGGTGTAACTAGTGGTTATTAGAATAAGTTTTCTAAAAGGAGTTGTTCAAAAGGTGTCCCTATTACTCAATATGGGTAGGGTTTCCAGATGTTATGGTTTCCCATGAAACTTAGTTTCTCACCTTAATGGAAAGATGTAGTAAGTTCCCCCATGGAGTAGAATTAATGTTTGAACCAAGTAATTTTCATGTATTTTTTCCTTTCTATTCATTCCATGTGTTGTTCATGGTTGATATTCTTTTATAGAAGTTTTTTATAGGATTTTTTAGTTTTTTTATAGGGATGTGTCTTAGGTGTGGGATGACTTATATGTTCAGAATACATTATAGTCACAGGGTCTCATTCTAATATGGAAAGTTCCAAAACCCACTTCTGATGTATACATGTTTTAAGGTTATTTTATAGATCATGGAGGTGTGATAGACCCAAGACATATGGAAAAAATATATATGGGTTTTTATTTAGTGATGGGTGTTATTAAAATTATATATCCCTCTAATGAATTAGGTTAAGATTTATATCTCATGATATGAAATACAAGGGACTCGGGAGTAAACCCAATCCATAATGGAACTCTATCCAATATGTTTATGGAAATGGGGTGGGGGTGGAACCAATCCACTATGGGATTATTTACACTATTTTTATGGGAATTGGGAGTGAACCAAATCTACTATGGGACTCTATACACTATGTGATGATAGTCTTGGAAGTGTGTATTGACATAATAAATGATTTTCTATGCTTACGTATGTTCCAAATTCTTTTTCCACATCTCAATGTTATGTAACATTTCTATGTTATGTTTTCATAGCTCATGATTATTGACTCATGTTTCCACACTCCAATGAATCATATTTTATTTCATGTCAAAATCCTTTTATCATGAATCATGATTTATGATTTATGTTTTATGGCATATAATTTTATTATTTTATGTTCATGCGCCCCTATTATATTCTAATACCCGCATGTTTATCTTATTATCACTTATGATATTTTATTGTTATCTCTTATGTTTACCCTTATTGATCACCTAAGATCACCCTTTTCCTATATTTAAATTCCCAAGGAAATGGATAAGAGCATTATGTATAATATTTCTATAAGGGTATCATGCTTGAAGACTATTCATGGGTTATGTTGAAGAATCCATCTAAAATAAGTTAGTTATGTATCTGATATCTAAATGCACTAAACTTAAAGGTTTCGAGGTGTGATTTATTATGATATTCAATGAATATTCATGTCAAATTTTGTAATATATATGTATGTTGTGGTTGGGTTATCTCATGAAATAATTAATTGCTCCCCTACTGATAATTTATAAGAAAATAATATCATCACCATCATATGAAATAACTAGCATATCTCATTGATCTTAAACTTTAATACTTTTATCATAGGTGAAAATAATTAAAAACAAATAATTGGGTATAATATCTGAAGAATTTATCTTAACCATCTTTGGATTCCAAATTTTCGTTAACCCAATTGAAGGTATTCTACTCATATGAGGTGATATACTATACTAAAAACACGATAGATTCATTTATATATCTATAATCATCACTATTACACACCTTTACATCAACCTAATAAATCATGTAAATTATTTTGGATTTCATATACACCATCAATCCTTTTTATAACTTTGGCCTTTTATTGGTGAAAGAACTCAAAAATCCATCATTACCAAGAATAATATAAGATAAAAAAATCATGGTTGATACCTCAAACATGTCAAAGATCCCTCAACATTAGTGTTCAACTTTCACTTATAGTGATGTGTTTCTAAGGATCTATTAACACTTGATAAACACAATAGAATAAATTATAAATCTCATTCCAAATATCAACCTTGTATGAAACCTGAAACCATGAATAAAATAAAATGAATTCACTAATAGAAATTTAGGATATAGCCACGGTTCTAAATCATGGCTATAGTCCCAAAAAATGTGGCTATAGGTTATAGCCACAGTTTCATGAACTGTGGCTAGTATTGTCATGGCTATAGGTCATAACCTATAGCCATGGTTTGAAAACGTGGCTATAGCCCTATAGCCACGGTTCAAACCGTCACTATAGACCTAAAGCCACGACTCCAACTGTGGCTATATCCCTATAGACATGGTTTTCAAAATGTGGCTATAGGGTCGGCCCTATAGCCATGCCAATAAAGGCCACGGTTCATAAAATCGTGGCTATAGGCCTTTCCACTGCATAAAAAAAAACCAGCACGATTCACCGTGCTGGCTGTTGGGAGGACACTACCAACTCCCCCCTCCCCCCACCCACAGCTCACCCACCCTATACCAGTACCACCCACCATCTTCTCCTGCACACCTCCCCTGCCCCACCCCCATGAAACTTACACCCCTTCCCCCTCATGTACCCTTCCCCCTCCCCCACCCATAGCTTTCCCACCCTGTACCAGCACCCCCACCCCCTACACCTTGCCCCCACCCCTACCCCACCCCCCTTCACCCTTCCCCATGCACCTTTCTCCCCACCCCCTACAGCTCACCCACCCTACACCAGCACCCCCACCTCCTGATCTTGCACACCTCCCCTACCCCACCCCCACACCCTGCACCTTGCACCCCCTGCCCCCTCCTACACCCTACCCCCACCCCTGCCCCACTCCCTTCACCGTTCCCCATGCACCTTTCCCCCCACCCCCTAAATCTCACCCACCCTACAATAGCACCCCCACCCCCACCCCCTACTCCTGCACACCTCCCCTACTCCCACCCCCCTGCACCTTGCACCCCTGCCCCCTCCTGCACCCATCCCCCCCACCCTGCACCAGCACCCCCAACCCACCCCTGCTCCTGCACACCTCCCCTGCCCCACCCCCCTTCACCCTTCCCCCTACAGCTTGCCCCCACCCCCTACACCTTGCACTTCTGCCCCCTCCCCACTGCACACCACCCTCCCCCTGGAATGCCCCCCCACATCTCCCCCACCCTACACCAGCACCCCCATCCCCTTCCCCTGCACCCTCTCCCCTGCACCTTTCACCCTGCACCTTGCACCCTGCACCTTGCACCCCACCTCCCTACACCTTGAACACCCCCTTCCCCTCCTACACCCTTACCCCCCTCCCCCCACCCACAGCTCCCCAACCTGCACCAGAACCCCCACCCCCTGCTCCTGCACACCTCCCCTACCCCACCCCTCCCCCTTCCCCCTGCACCTTTTCCCCCACCCCCTACACCTTGCACCCCCTGCCCCCTCCTCACTGCACACCCTCTCCCCCTGGACACCCCCCACTACTCCACCTGCAACCCCCTGGAAACCCCCCTCCCCCACACCACTCCCCCTACAACCCCCTCCCTTTCCCTGAAAAACAACACCCCCCTGCAGCCCCCCTTCCTCCCTTCCTGGACAGACCCCCCCATTCCTACACCCCCCTCCTTGACAGACCCCCCTCCCGGACAAGCCCCCACCCTACACCCCCAACCAAACCAACACACCAGTCAATTGAATTGAGAAAACCAAAAACATGTTAATATGGCTATTATACAAAAATTTCCAATAAAATGAACTATAGTAATAAAAAACATACTAATATGATTATAACTAAATAAAACATCATCAAACCAAATTGAGTAGAGTGGAAACAAACCAAATGGTTTTGAAAAATATGAAAATGAACCAAACTGAAAATAATGTAACCAAACTGACTCAAACCAATCAAAACAGACTTCAATAAAGCATAATTGAGCAAGAAAAAAATGAAACTAAAGAAACATACCTGGTTGAATCTAAAATTAATTTAATTGAACTGAATAGCCCCAAATCGAACAAAAGGAACCTGTTAAAATTGGCATAAACAAAAAAAAATGAACCCAGTAAAAAATAACCTAGAAAACCTAACCCGACCCAAACTGAACCAAGGATTCGAAACTTGTGATGAAATTTTAGAAGGCCTCATGCCTACTATTTGAGAGGATATCCCAGTCATGTGGTGCTTTACTATCCTCAACGAGATCCAAAATTCACTGCAAAAAGATAGGGAACCCAAAAATCACAAGAACACTAATTAAAATTGATCCAAAGAATAAAAATGGAAGAAACCTTACCTGAATATGATAGTGAGCTGCACAAATTGCACCATGTAATCCACGACACCCTGCACCTGGTTAATCATACATGAGTGCCCACAATATACCAAAAATTATCCATATGTTAAGATACCAACACCACATCCATAAGTTAAACATTCCCAAAGTACATGATATTATGTACCTCATAGTCTGAACACATGAACATAAAAAAAATACATGAATGAAAACTAAATCATGCAATTTCCAACACCCTGTAAAACACCATGCACTGCCTGTACCCTACACAACACCCTACACCAAACCCTTCACTACACCCTGCACTGCACTGCACTTCCTGCACTCCACTGCCCGCACTGCACCCTCCACTGTCTGCACCCTGCACCCAACACCCTGCACCGTCGGCACCCTGTACCGCATTGCACTTCACTGCACTACATTTCCTGCACCCTGTGCCCTACACTGCACTCTATTTCCTGCACTGCACCCTCCACTGCCTGCACCCTACACCCTGCACTGTCGGCACCCTACGCACTGCACTGCACTCCACTACCTACACCCTGCACTACCCTGCACCATTCACCTGCATACCAATACATAACATAATAATTTATGAGCAGTTAGGAGACCAACATGATTATAGTGTCTGAATAGTGCCTAAGATTTTTTATCTTAAGGTTAAAGAGATGGAGAGAAGATTCAAATAATACATGATAGAAATAAGTGCAGGTTGAAGGCACCATGGGCACAACCTAGTGGTTTCACCCTGTCTTGGTTTCAAGAATACCTGCACGCATTTAGGTAGTTTTTTGGTTTGTTTCCCCCTTAGGAAAGTTGAAAAAAATAAGTGCAGGTTGAGATCTATGATAATTATTTATCTAATATTTCATAAATAAAATGACATTCAACTTAGAATTTCACAATAAATTTAAATGTAGATTCTACCATATGTGAGTCTTATATAAATACTCTGCCTTACACATCATCATCTCAAAGATGTAAAATTGGAAAAGCCTTTGATCTTCATATAACAAGATTTATATCATATGAAAAGTCACAATATACATGAGAAGAATATTATATCATATGTATACTGTCAGACATATCAAGATGAAAAATGTCGAGTTCTAATGAAACACAAATCATCAAACTAAAATGAAGTTTGAAATGTAAATAATTACTTTACACAGCATGATTGGAAACAAAATACAGGGACTACGCAGAGGAAGGGGGAAAGGGGGCTGCAAACCTCATATTCATGGAGAAGAATATTGGGTAAGCCCTTGTTAATGGGGAATCGACAACCAGTATAGAGGAAAAAGAGGGTGCCTTCTTTGAGGTGAAGCTGGAGAAGAGCATGGTGGAAATTCTGAAGGAACTCATCAGAATCAAGCATGACTATCATGAATGTAACTAAATTATACAAGGTGAATTATAAAATAAACTACAGGACATAAACTAAATTCAAGGTTAAACAGAGCCTAAGGAGAGAAAAATTATAAGAACTATAGAGTAATAGTCAATGTGTTGAATGAGACTCTAACCAAACATACCACCAACACCAATACCACATGGAGTTTGAACAAATGAACACATACTAAATTCTAGATAACCCACACAACATTCCACAAAAAATCATATATCTATCATGAATATCAAACCTTAAAAGTGCTGCAAGTAGATATGCATGTCAACTGTAATAATTGATTGACAACATAGGAATAAGAGACAGCACATTGAGGCCACTTCCCGCACTTGAAAATTTACAATGTCTTGGACTGGCCATAAGGGGAAGTAACAATATATCATTCTAAGGAAATTGATAGAATAAACAAAATATGATAGGCCATTTAATCATGTGGTATATCAAAGAGGTGAGTGACACATAACAAACAAGTTTGTTGGCTTAAAATACCATTTCATACATAAATATACAACTCACAAGGCCTAGAGGATTTGTCTACAACTCAATTCAAAGTGTAGAATTCACTAATTGCAATTCACTATAGAAAGTGTAGGTGGGTTTAAAGAAAGTAGTTATAAGATTAAAAATAACAAAATCTGGAATTATTCTATCCAACAAGGGAATTAAGGTATGAAATTCATATTTGGAGGCATGAAAAGATGTTTTTTTCCATCATATATCTTGTGAAAGAAGTTTCTTGAGAAAGGGGGAGTAGAGCTAAGAATGAACAACAAATGGGGAGAATTTTGTAACCAAAGAGATTGTGTGTTGGTTTTTTAAAAATCTAAAATGATGTAAAATGTTTAAAGCATAGGAATATATTAATGACATTATAAAAAGAGAATTCTCTAAGGAGATATAGAGAATTGCTGCACATGGAAGTATATGGATGCGCATGTGGAGGTGGAAAGTCAAATGGTGTTTGATGTTTTTTATTATGTTTATTAAAGAATAATCAGAAGTTGGAAGGATTGGAGCTTACAATGAGTTATCGAGAGCTAGATAAAAGTGATACGGTGAATGCAAATTTCACAACAGCCTGACCCATTCCATGGTGAATGAGGCTGAGAAAATTTGGAGATGGAAATGGTTGGATATTAAGGGAACTAGTTATTAACCAAGATCCATGCCATGAAGAGGAAGAAAAATTCCATAATTCCATATATGAGTAATGATCAAAATAAAGAACAAAGGGCATAGAGTTTGGGGAGTTAGCTAAACCTTTTTTTAAGACCACACAATAACGAACATCACACCACTAATATGAAAAGGAGCAGATCATGGAACAATATCCTGAGAATTTATATGAATTAACATGAAATGTCTTGAAAAAAATAATACACTATGCCACACCAATAATGAGTGTTGAAAAATTAGAATATGAGATTAATTATCAAACCTTGAATGAAAGGTGTATGTTGCTGGAATATATAAAACTGATATAGCAGAAGCTATGGAAAAGAAGAGGAGAATACATAACATATTGAAAATCTAATTTTTTAGAAGTTGTAGAAAAATAGTAGCTTAAGTATTTTTCAAAAATAGATTTCATAGATTGAAAAAGGAGTTTCACCAATAAAATGTGAAGGTTTACATAAAAAAAATTCTGTTATCAATATAAACTTGAAATAGAAAGAAAATTAAATAGTTCATACTGTTGAGTATGAAGATGACATTGTTGTAGTACTTGAAACAAATTGTTGAGAGGCTGCATCAGAAGGTACAACATGTAATACAATGAAATTTATAGTCAGACCACAAAAATAATGATTCATCATATGAAAAATGGGGTTTAATGATTATAACATTGGTTTTTATAAAGGAAGTGGTTTTTTAGACTATTATGGAGCTAAAAAGAATGTATTATGAACAGGTAGAAAAAACATCAAGTTCCAATCAAGGATGTGTTCATCCCATGTAAATGAAGATATCCCAGACTTATAAGTGATTGTGGAATAATGGGATTTCATGCTATAATTTTAAATGTGATGATCAAAGATGATGACTTGGAGAACAAGAAACAGAATAGAGAAGATACCTTGAATTTCAACATAAATAAAGTGGGAACAATGATGAATGAATAAAGTGATAGGATTGAAGTGATTTCCAAAGAACATTTTTAAGTAAATTTCTATTGATATGGAATTGAAGGCAAGCATCATTCAATTATGAGGCTATTAAAGACAATGTTTTTTATTCAATGGATAGTGTTCCCTATTCTGGTTGAATAAAAATGAAATTTTGGAGCCTCCAATTTCCTTATTATTTTGGTTTCATAAATGTAGAATATTTAACGAATGAATTTCCTATGTTTTTCTAAGGATAAGTAGAGTGGTGTCAAAGCAAGGTAGTGGTATGTCAATTTAAATGTTGCTATCTGAGATGTATTCACCAAAAAAATATGATTGGTTTTGAGTTCAAATAGTTGATGGATATTAATAAAGTGGGTTTTTTTTGGGTGTTTTGTCTTTTGAAAGAATGGATATTGAAATGTGCAGAAGCTTGAATTCATGTATGATGCTGACATAGGTTGGAAATAAGGTTTTGGATGACTAAGATGACTTGTGTAAGTGAGATACGTCACTTTAATCATGGTAACCCATGTTCCAAGGGAACTATGGAACGGTAAAAAAAAATGATTTGAAAACAAAAAAGCCCGAATTTATAATTGAAAAGTTAATTTTGAGGAAAAGATGTTGATCTTGAGCTAGTGAGTGAAGATGTTTAATGTTTATGGAGATTTATTGAGTTTCTTGGAGAATGTTTCGGGCAAGGTAAGTCATGATTGAGATCTGGTTGGATGAATAATCTTGTACTTGGTTATGTGCTTAATGAAGTTGTCTATGGATGAAAGAATCTGACATGTTTATTGTTTAATGATACGTGGAATTTTGATCATTGATAGTAGGATAAGTTTCTGGAATTTTTTGTAGAAGTAAAAGAAGTGTGAATTAAGACAAAATTTTATCCAGGTATACCAGACACAATGCCTCAGCTAGCAGAAAATGGGTTTTTTTTCATTTAGTTAGTAGGGATGAGTTCTTGTCACATGATAGTAAGAGTGGCCAGTTAATACTTACCTGGAGAGGATGTTGAGGATGTGTAGTGTTAATCTGGGTTACGAGGTTATGAGCTTGAGAAAAATATTTTAAATTTGAGAACATTAAAATAATGAGGGAGAAGAAGGAATCATTAGATAACATGCTAGAACTCAAGAAATTCTACCTGTCAATATTTACAAAGTTTTCCAGATTTCCTAATTAGACAAATTTTATTCATTAGATAATTTTACATTGTGGTTCAACAGTTTCCTCTTCAATGCTTGAGTGAGAATGATCTTAGAATGATAGCCTTTCTATTCTTCTTGGACAAATGTGCTATGTCCTTGTTTAATCTCTTAGATGAAACAACAATTGCCATTTTAGTTTACAAAAAAGTTTATTTTATTGGTTTTAGATGTGATGTGATATGATATGAAACTATAATAGGGTGAGAATTGTAAAATAAAAACCAAAAAAAACAGTCATCCTAGTCTTGTTGATGTTGACCAGATGATATAATCTTCCTATCAAATCACAGAACAATAGAGTACAATATAAATATATGGTGAATAAAACTATTATCACTTAAAAAATAGTTCATCAAATATAATGTCAACAATAAAAATTATAAATACAATGATATATGAAAAATAATGTATTGAGTAACAACTCAAATATCCCTAAATAATATAAATTAACAAAAAAATACAACTATGAAACCCTTAACTTTTAGAACTATTTGACATGTGCTTTGTAACCTAAGCCAAGGTATCTCAATTTTGTCCCCAAGATGTTCCTTGACTGAAAACCCATTGTTATGTATCAACAACCAGTCCTTGTACACTCTATTCTCTAAGAAAAAAAAATCCCTTCACCAATCTAAGAAATGAAAAATTTAATACTAACAATGGAATCTATTACTCTCAATGGATCAGCAGTAGCCCTTCATCATGAATTATCATAAAAATCGAGTTCTATACCATATCTATTTGATCTCAATAATTGAAAAAAAATTACAAGAATAAATAACTATATATTTTAAAATGGAAACAACAAAAGTGGATTCTCTATGAAAATATCCCTAATGAAAATAAAATCAAAAGCACTCTTCGAAACAGGCTAGTCGAAACATGAAAACAGGCTATTAGATATCAATGATCATGAGAGTAAAAATTACAACATAAAAGACATAGACAATTTACAATGAATATCTAAACATATTTTTAATTTGGTTAGTAACAAATGAATGGAAGATGAGGATTCATATCATTCAAAGAGATGTAAGAATTGTGATTACCTACAAGAAGGGGTGAATCATGATAGGAGGGAGCCATAAGGTCAATTCCCTTGGTAGAAAGTGTTCATCCGCAAGAACAGGGAGTGGGTAGGGTTCCTTTGACATATCTGGAGTGGGTAGTGTTCCTTCGCCTGAGCTGATGTCATGAGAGCAGGGAGCAAGGGAGCGGGTAGGGCTACATTGCTTAAGCCAATTTCATGAGATCAGGGAGGCGATCGAGTCCTTTACAAGAGTATCAGTCAGGGAAGGTCAGTTCGGTCGGGTGGAGGACAAGGAGCTCAATCTCGGAGAGGGGTAGCATTGGCTGATGCACCAGATAGAGGAGGTACACCCGAAGAAGGGTATGTGGGAGGAGAGGAACGCGTGAGGTGTGGAGGAACCATGAATGGATATGTCGTGAATGGATGAGATGTGAATGGAGAAGCTGGTGAGGGTGAAGGAGAATCTGGGGAGGATCAGATGAGGGGGAAATCACTCGGGAGACGATCAAAGGAGAAGGGTTTCAAGGGAGAGATTGTGGAGTGGGCGAGTGGAGAAGAAAGCCTCGATGGAGGATAAAAAACGAAGAATCCTATTCCCACGGAGAATGATCTGCTCATGGCTATATCTAATCTATAGCCACATACCATTTATACTATGGCTATAAATGTGTGGCTATATGTAATTTTTTTAGTAGTGATAATTTTGTGTAACTTTCACTAGTTGGGCCTCTACTACTATCTTCATCATAGCAGTTTGATGAAGATCCCTTAGAGGTATCCAAAATGATTCCTCCTTCATGGTGTATCCATTGGTTGAAATTGAATCACCAATTGTATGGGTATGACCCTACTTAATCCCATGGTATTATAAAATCTATCAGGGAAAAGTAAATGTTAAGTAAGAGAGATTATATAAGAATAAGAGAATCAATAGAAGTTTTGGGAAAGAACTATTATCCATATCAATGGTTAATGCCTCCTTTTATAGCCCTTGAGGATTCTCTTTGATCATGTATGTATTTTCTTATACATTATGAATAAACTCCTTTGGTTACAACTCTTTTTAACCATTGGCTAATTCATTATCACAAATATGTTTCATCATATGAAATATCAATCATTAATGATAAATGTGGAAGATTATTGAACATTAACACTTAACATTTCACTGGAAATATCAATCATAAGTATGTCACACAAATTGTACCTTGCGAGTCTATAAATTATGTATTCCCAAGTCATATATTATGATAATCCATGAAAACAACATGAAAATCATTCTTTATGATATTTCCTTATCATATAATATGATATAGGTAAGAATATCAAATGTTTTTATAGATGCAAGGAACATCTATATCAATATCACACTTATACTAAAGTATTATAGACTTAGTATCATTTAAACTTATATTATATCATCTATAATAACTTGTGAAATTGTAACCAAAAATCCTTTTAGATATCTTCCAATTTTTTTTGTAAATCTATCATCAAATTCACTCTGTATCATATCATATGAAATACCTTATGAGTATCCACACAAAAAAACTTTTTGAATAAAATTTAAAACACTTTTAGAGTATCTCTTTGAGATAAAACTCAATCACCATCCATTTAATCACAAAGTGTGCTCCCATAGGCCTTTTTAGTGTTGAAAAAAATATGAATTCCCAAATCCATAAATTTACGAAAATAGAAGCCTCAAGAAAATCATCAATGCTACTCAAGCTACAAATGGATCTAGAGTGATCTCCATCAAACACATGTGTTTTTATACCTATGTCCACCATCATAATCATATGAACCCTTGAATTTTCATATGATACCTTTGTCAAAGGCATCGATTAACCATGGGACAAAGAGTATATTAATCCCATAGAGCTACTCATATGTTATTGATTATTCAAGTATGGACTAACCAGGTTGATTAATACATCACATATCATTCACCCTTCTATATGAGAGCATTACATAACCCTAAACTGATAAATAATAATGTCATATATATTAACTAGGTATGACTATACACATCCTCAGTCTATCTCAATCGAGGGACTATATTTCATACTCATCATACAAGAGGAAAAATTTCATCTTTGTTATTCTCCAAATGATGAAATGATCAATAACATACCAAATGACCCCTTGATTAACTATGACACAAGGATTGTGTAATAAAGTTATCAAAGTATAAAGGTTATCATGTTTGGTATCTTTATAAATTTTGGTATGGGGAAATACAAATATGAACCACACACCCATAGTATACCAAATACATAGTGTATGACAATCCATGTGTTACACTTCATGGGTCATCTAGTAAACAAAATCTATTTTGTGCCTCATGAGTATATTCTATATTGAGATAAAAAATAAAACTCATGTTAACTATAAAATTTCATCGCAACCTATAATAATACATGATGAACATCAGTTAGGGATAACTTAAAGTCTCACTTTAAGAGGTCAATTATCATTTTACTTCAGAAAAATATACAACCAATATGAAAAAAATATAAAGTGTAGGATTCCTTTTATATAACATGATATATTTTAAATTCTTTAAATATTTTAATAATACTAAAAAACCATACATAATATTCTATAACATCATATAACATATGATAGAATTCCAGATCAACCTTATGTTTAAAAAAAATTTAGGGATTTTTTAAATTCATTGCATCTCTATGTAATACTTATCACATATCTATATGACTATTTGATAAAATACTCTCACTAAAATACTTTAGTGAGTAAAAACTATGAAGAAATCTATTTTTAATAACAGTGAGAATTTAAGAATCATATTCCTAATGTTCATAACCTTAAAAAATGTATTCAAACTTATTTTTTTACAACATCAAATGTTAAGATGTTAATAAGTTCAATTAAAAACTTAAAAATATTTATAAGTTCATCATCATCATCATATATATTAGATCTTTTTCCATTAAAAATTTTCCTTGAAATATTTTTGTAACTAATTTAATTGTTTACATTAATATTTTATTGACATACCTTAAATATTTTTGGATATTAAGCATCATTCATTTTTTATTTTGACAAGAATTATCCTTTATTTTTTAACTTTTAACTTCTCAAAGTCTAAATGTACTCCCACTAGTCTTTTGGGCACAATATTATTTTCAGAATATCATGATAATATAAAAAAACTCATTTTTGTTAGGAAATAAATCTTATTTTATTTTATTAGAAATATTTAATAAATAAATAATTAATATCCATATCTTATATTATATTATATTTTTTAAGTATTAATCTATGAATTGGTTTCATGTACCGAAGAGAATGATAATTGACCATTACATGTCTTAAATCATCCTCAAATTTTATAGAAGGAAAAGAAGTTAGAGATAATAGAGAATTCTATACTTCCTAAGATGACTTTAAATTCTATGAATAACATTAGTAAGTGGATTCTTGATAGTAGTTGTTCATATAATATGATGGACAACATGAATATTTACAAGAATGAGAAAGTAAGAGTAGATGAATTAGTCTATTTTGCTAATGTTGGAGTTCTAAAGATTAAGGTAAGTGGTAATACTTGTTTAGTTGGGGATGAGTTGAAAAATACCAAAGTTCTTTGTTTGGATGGTCCACGATAATTTTATTTGAGTGTGATATAATTAGATAACTTTGGATTGGAATTAATATTCAATCAAAAAGGCTTTCATATCAAAAGAAAGGATAGAAATTTGTAAATAGAGGGATGAATAAAAAACATGAACATTTATCAGGTGTACCATAAGGAACACACTTATATTATTACTATATAAGAGGAAAATAATATGTGGAATCATAGGCTAGTCCATATTCATCAGTAGAGCATAGAAAATATTTCAAATTTAAAGGTTTTATAAGATATTCCTAACTTTAATAGGAGTAGATAAAAATTATGTGATATATTCTTGAGGGGTAAAATATTAATAATTATCCATAACCAAAAGAAGAAGTGGGCATAAAATCTACGGTATTTATTCTACAATGATGAATGTGGTCCAATTAGTCAATCTATAACTCATGGAGAATAATATTTAATCTTATTTATCATCGACTAAAATAGGATGAGATGTGATATGTTAATTATATCTAAGAAAGAAGTTATGGATTGAATCAAAAGATTACAACAGAGAGTAGAGAATTAAGTAAGAAGAATAATAAAGATATTTTGGTCAGTAAATGTATCTGAATACACGTTAATTTAAGTGGAAAATTATTCAAGGAATCATGGAATAATGCATGAAGTGTATTCAGTTAGAACTTCTCAAAAGAATGGGGTTTTGTAAAGGTAGAATTGCATTTTAAATAAAATGTAAAATCTTTTTTCATCAAAAGTAGAATCTATCACCACTATTGGAAAGAAGTAGTGAAAGTGTATATATACACTCATAACTAGGTGTTTCTTAGCCCTGGAGGGTAGAGTATTCCACATGAGATGTGGTATGGTAGGAAACCTTCCTTTAATATTTTTTTGAGTTTTAGAAGTAAGTGATTCATCTAAAATAAAGAAGAAAATTATTGGGAGATGAACTAGAAAAATCCTCACAACAAAAATTCAAAAGAACATCCTTTTTAATTAAAACGTTACAAAAGTCTTCACATCACCTTGACTCTATGTTTTATAATAGGAAAGTATACAACATAACACCCTAAAAAATCAACCATACACACAAAATTTCATAATAAAAGAAAAAACAGAAGCACACATAGGAAATACATGGTTCAGATGAAAGTACTACATCCATAAGAGAACAATTCATTCACTACGATTGATGAAAGTACAAGGTGTTACAAAATCACTCTCATTCTCACTACTTAAATTCAACTAAAGAATTATTACAATGGCTTATGATTGTTTGTTCTTGATATGATGATAATATCTTAGAAGTTTATGCCACCTCATATTTATTGACATCTTATCATAGCAAACTAGTTCCACCACCAACCAAGATTCATGGTTGTCCTTACATTGTATAAGAAAATATTTAATACATTTTTACACCTTTAGACTGACTACTGAAATCTAGTGAACATGTGTTCTATATAAGTATCAAAAAATTCCATTTGATACTTTCAACATATCATAAAAAAAACATGGATGAGTCCAATTTCTTACATAAATGCTGAGGCACACCTCTAAATCCAAAATCCTCATTTCAAAAAAAAATCCCTTTCATAAGATTATCCTTATAGAAATTACCTTATAGAAAACTAAAGAGACTTAATAAAACCCAATAATATCCCACTTGAAGAATGATTTTGGGATTCTGATCTACTTTCATATTCATCATATCTCATACCCTTTCAGTGTATAAAAAGTTCTCTATCTTCTTTAATTCACTCAATTATAACTGAGGCATGATGAAACCACATAATTTCTTGTACTAACACCATTTTGAACTAGTCTATTGGATTCTTCTTTATATCTACCTTATAAATTTATAACACTAAATATTCTAGTATATTATGAATGAAATTGAATTTATAGTTGATGTTTTTTGTACTTACATGAAAAATAATATTCTTATAAAGGTAAATGAGACTTTAACTATCAAAGAACAACATTAATCCTTTAGATTCTTTATCAGTGTCCATAAACAATCTCATTAACTAGAAAAACTAATTTCGGGATTCTATAACAATAAAATATTTTTCTTTTATTTGATGGGGAAACCACAAACTATAATCAAGACATCCAAATGAACACTTTACTTCTAAAAGTAAACATAAAAATCTCTTCTATGAATCCATGTCCCCAGAAAAATTTTCTACCAAAAAATCCTTCAATGGATCATCATCACTGAAGAATAATTATCTATTTTATGAACCTTTTAGACATAGAATGATCTATTTCATAGCCTCCTAATTCATCATTAATATATTTTAAGTTAAATTACTCACAAATACCATTGAAAATTAAATGTCACTCCATGTTCAAATCATTACATACATAAAACTTATGAGAGATGAAACATATGTCACATTTTTCATGTTCGAGACTTCCTCTTCTAAAAATGGTTCTCAAGACATTAAAATCTTGAATTCTCTAGAATGGGGATTTATGAAATTTTTAAATCCAATCAGTATCATTATTTCAATGAAAATATGAAAGTATTATTTCTAGGATAATACTAATGTTTATAATTTCCCATACCTCCCAATTTTCATCCCTAATATTTTTCTAGAATGTCCAAGATCCTTCATTTAAAAACTTCCAAAAAATTTACTATTCAAAATCCTAATACAATAAATTTTCGGATCTATATGAAACATATAATCCATATAAAAAATTATTATAATGAATGTTCCATCATTTCACTACTCTTGATAACAATAGTGATCAGAATTCCACTGAGTGAAACTTTCTTCAAGCATGAAAGTGTAAAAAATTTGATAATGCTATTGAGGGTCTTACTTCAATCTATATAGACTTTTACCCAACTTAAAACCCAGTTTCCCCTTTTGATAATATTAATAACACTTGGACTAATCCATGAAATCTTTTCTCTAAATCACTACGTAGAAAGGTTGTCTTGACATCCATCTGCTTTAAGTGAAAACTATCAAAGTCAACAATGATCATCATCATCTAGATAGTAGTGTTCTTGAATACCGGTGATAAAATCTCTGAAAATTAAATAACTTTATTTTTTGTAAACCTTTAACCACTATCTGTGAACTATACCTCATACTTCGATTAACTTATTCCTTTATATAGAAAACAAATTTTTTCTATACATCTCAATTTCATTTTAGAAGTTCATCCAACCCCCATTTTTCGTTGAGATTTAGGGAATTAATTTACTTATTAATGGACAAATAAAATTTCTCTGTGTCACTAAAAATAGCTATTTCATCCAAAATTTCTATTTTACCAATTTTTTTTAAAAGAATAAAGTTCATATCAACTCTAAAAAACCGAACCTGTTTCCTAATTATAGTTTATCTCTTCAACTAAATTAGATATTCAACACAACTTAGGTCTAATATTGGTTACATAAACATTTCTTATGGTACTATCTCATGGGTCTTAGCACCTTCAAAACTTTATTATATTTCTTCCATGTTACTTCCGATAATCACATTCTAGTCAAACTAAACTTCAATAGTTTATTTTCCCTTAATTTTTTTCTTGCAAACTCCAATATTTCCATATAATTTTCTCATTGAAGAAAAAAATATCTACTCTAGATGAATTTATTCTTATAATCATCCTATATATGATATCTAAGTTCTCATAACTATATCCCATAATAAAATACACTTTATATTTAGCTTCTAACTTATCACTATCGTTGTTGTCCATATGATCATATAACATGCTTCCAATTTTTTTTAAATGTTTCACTTATGATTTTTTACCATACTAATTTTATTCTATAAGTTCTTGTCCCATACCTGATGTTGGACTTATATTGATCAATTATGACATCGTGTTTATAAATTATGCCCAAATTTACTTTTGCATCCCAAAATAAAGTCTCATGCACTAGGTTTTCTCTTGCAGAGTTATATTTATTATTTTATCTAATATATTCTATTATAGATTTCCAAGAACTATCTTATAATTTCTAACTCCATTACTATAAAAAATGTTTTTGAAGTTGTTTTTGGATTACTCTCCACTATTTTCTGTTTAGAAGAATTTTATCTTCTGATCACACACCCTTTCAAATAAATATTTTCAGTGAATAAATTAATAAAAAAACATCAGATTAATTATTCAGGAAGTAAAACCAGAACTTTAAAGTGGAATCATAAATAAAATTCACAAATAAAAATGATTAAATATTGTAATTCATAGGGGAAAGTAACCAAACATTTGAATGAACAAGTTCCAGCTTTTGATTCCCAAGATTTCATCCATTAAAATTGAAGGAAACATTCTTCTATATCTATTGTATACAAATTTCACATATTCTATAATCCATATGGATGGGTTTAATAATGCCATTTGCTTCTAGAACTTTCATATTCTTATCACTAAGGTGACCATATCTACATATACATACTTATAGATCCTCTATTGAAGTGATTATGATCATTGCAACTTCATCTTTTCTTCTAGTCAAGTATAGGTTCACATTCTTCAACCCATGAGAAATCACCGTATATCCTCTGGTTATCTTTCACATTCTTTCTGTAGAGGTGGTTTCGAAACTAGATTCATCAATTTTCCAACTATTATGAGGTTCTTCTAGAGAATTGAAATATTTATAATGTCTTTTATCATAAATAAAACTCCATTAACCATTTGAATATTGAAATTTAATTTTCTAACTATCTCTATATATTCATAATCTTCCAGATGAACTCTTTAAAATATTATAGATACATATTCTAACATAGACCCCTTCTCACCCATTTAATGTAAATATTCACCTGAGTTAATAACCCATGAATCTTCCGGAATATTCATAATCAACAACAAACTATTACCACCTTCCATCATAGTGATATAATTTTTTCTTTCAGAATGTAATGGCCCTAACCTAGAATCCACTAACGGTGCCCTGATCCGAGTCTCTAAATAACCTCAGGAATTCCTCCTTGTATGATAGAGGTTTAAAACTAGCGGTTATGGTCTAATAAGCCACGTGAGGAAATTATAACAACTTTAACAGAGTAATCCACAACAAGTAAAAAAAGGAATAACAGAAATCAACATGTAATAAATAAAAACCATGAATAATCAACATCTACTAAGCTAGGTACAAACCATAGCCAATAGTAAAATATTTCATGTCATACTAGACAGTGCTAAGTTAACAAAACCCAAAATAAATACAACCAATAGAATCCCCAAACTGTCCCGAATCCAAGTCCGAAACCTCATCCATGTATATCCCTAGCCTGAATCAACTCCCAAGCATGGGGAATTTTCCCTTATCCTAACCTGTAATCATGAAGTCTACTTTGGCACCCAATGGTGACCCAAGTAGGGTGTGAGTATAACTCGGTAGGCCACCACCAATGGTGTCTTAACATTATTTAGTCAAAACATATAGTGAATCAAAGTATTAAATAAATGAAAAGTAAATAAATAATATTTTAGGTGCCATTAGTTAAAAATCATTACTTTAAACATTTTTGAACGTTGTGATAATTTACATCATTTGTATATTCTTCATTACTTAATTCATTATCAATATGTTTTCCATGGGTTAGTCATTTACATCACTATGCATAAGGGATTAAGTCAAGTCCCTATATCACTAGGGAAAAACTTTTCAAAATAAATAAATCTCACCTACCTTAGAGCTTCAGTCCAGGTAGATTCATAGAATTCAATCATTAGAGTCATAGAGCATCTGTCAGACTCCCTAACCCATGAATTCTTGGGTGGGGTTAGAGCATCAGTCTAACCTGACCAGTGGGAGGAGCCTTTGTACTTTATCCCACCACCAATCTATGTGAAGATTCTTATGCATCCATTCACCACACATATATCACATCACAACCAACCATATCCAATACTAATATCAATATCAAAATCCATAACAATCAGTATGGGAATTAACATTATGACACAATCCATTAACATATTTACCATTTATATCACATATCCATTCATCCCAATTCCTATTTTTTATTCTTATCTAACTAAACATATCAATAAGTTCCCCTACGTCAACCCATTCAATATATTCAACCATCCTGTATGTTAATTCACTTAACACATTTATTATCACCCATGTATTAACCCATTTGTGCTTTTCATGTACATTTCACAATTCATTAGGTGCATCCCCTTAATCCCATTAAACCCATTTTCCATGCCAAGCCAAAAAATCCCTTAGATACATCCACATATTGACACAACTATAAATATTTCCTTATTAATCATCACATTAACCGATTAATGTTCATCATGGGCTCTACTTAATCAAAAGTCAATTTCACAATTAACATTTCCATTAACCTTGCTTGGGAAGGTTAGTGCACCCCATAGGTGGCCTAAATTAGTCAAGTCATCCTCCATGCATCCCATGGGGATCATGAGGGGTCCAATTTGTCATTTGGACACCCATTATATAAAATATGACTAACAAAAACAAGAACACAATAATGGGAAAACAAGAACACAAGCTTATATGCACAAAACCTCATAAAACTATGGGATATAACATGTAGAACACCCACCTAGAATTTGATGATGAAAACAATTCTAATCAAGGACTTATATCTAGATTAAATCACCACTTGAAGCTTAAACCTAAAAACCACCAGAGAAATAAGGTTTTATGGCTTTGAAATAAGATCAACCAAGATATAAGTCCTAATCTAGAAAAGATAAGAAATGGGAGGAGTAGACTCACTCAGATCTTTTATTTGTAACCAACGACACTCAAAATGGCCTAGAAATGAGGGATATTGATCTTTGAGAGATCTTGAGTGTTCTTTCTCATCAATAGGGGTTTGAGGGAGGAAATGGGAGAGTAAATTGAGTGAGGATTTAAAATACCGTTATGGAAAAAATATAAATTTTCAAACTTTTAAAGGGGCACATAATTTACCCACATGGTTTTCCAAACCATGCACAAAATGTGAAAAATACACTATATATGGGGATTTGGGTCACATTGTTACCTAGGGAGCCCCGCATAGTTTGGAAATCATGCACCAACCACGCGATATGGAACTATCCGAAATTGCATGGATTGGCCTCCCACCTTGTATGGTTTACTTAACCATATTCCAGCTATGTGCCAATCATGTTACTTGCATAGGTTGGCCCTATTTCCCTTTATTTCATGTCCCAAACCCTCAGAACACCCCCAAGGCCCATCAAACTCCTAATAAACACTTCATTAAAAAAATAGATTGAAACCAAAATTTAAACAAGTACATACCTCCATGAAATTTGAGATCCTACAGCCTCCTCATCTTATAATGGATTATCCTTGGGCCAAACTCCCAAGAATCACTAAGCTCTTAAAGTAATGATATTGGGCCACTGAGCCCACACATCTGAATCCCTTTCCCACGTTTCATCTTGAAAATTTTCATACTTCCAAAGAACACGAACTAAGGTAATAACCTTTCCCAATAAGACTTTCTCACTATAATCCACAATATAGACTAGATGATCCTCAAAGGATATATCTGCCCCAAGATCAATATCCTTAACTTTAATCAAATGATATGGATTAGGGAGATAATTTCAAATCTTTGAAATGTGAAAAAAATCATGCATACCACTATATCGCTATTGAAGAGACAATCAAAACACTATTGGCTCAATCCTCTCCACAATCTCAAACAACCCCACATACTTGGGTGCCAATTTTCCTTGGTTCCAGATTCATAGATGACCCAACCATGTTGAGACTTTAAGAAACACACTATCACCCATCATAAACTCAAGAGGTTGAATACACCAATCTGCATACAACTTCTGCCTAATCTGAGCTAATTTCATGTATTTATGAATCAATTGACCTTTTTTTGACGTCTCCTACATGATACTTAGTCTCAAAATCTCAAACTCTCTAGTATCTAACCAACACAATGAATATCTACATGGTCTTCTATAGAGCACCTCAAATGGTTCCATCTAAATCATATCCTAGAAAATATTGTTGTTAGAAAATTCCATAAACGACATGTTTTTTTACCATGAACCATTGAAATCTAGGACGCAATACCTGAACATGTCCAATAACACTTGAATTGTATTATCCAACAGTCTATCTGTCTGTGAATTAAAATATGTAGTCAAAAAACACATGACTACCCAGCGCCTTCTGCAATCCCCAAATGGTCAACAAGGAAAGTCTCCTAGATCAGCAAGAAATGATCCACTTTTATCATCCCACTTCCATTTTATAATGGTAAATGGCCACAAAAAACCACCCAGGCATTGATGCTCAGCCTTCACCTACTGACAGGTAAGGCATTGCACTACAAAACCTGCAAACTTCTTTATTCTTGGCCACTAATACAGCCTATGAAGGTCATAATACATCTTGTTCAAACTAGGATATACTACCCACTTTGATTCTTGTGACTCACACATCAACTCTTCTCGCACACCCATTGGTGCCACAATACGTACATAAAAATGAACAACCCCATCATCACCAATAATCCAACTCGAAGGTGACTCCCCAACTTTATGACTTTCCTTCATATAAAAACACTTTGGATCCTCAAGATGACTCTTCTTGACCCAATTAAAAAGTGTAGACTCAACTACTATAAATGAAAGATTCATTTTCTCATGCCCATCCTACACCTACAGGTGCATCTCAGAAAATAAGGCCATCATTCTCCACTCGGAGTTGGATTCCTGAACCACTTGATTTCGAGTCTTCCAAATCAAGGCATCCATAAAACTATTCCATTTTCTAGGCATGTAAACCAACTCATAGTCAAAAACTACATGTATTTAACCCATCTTCACTTACAAAGATTTAAATCACGCTGAAAAAATATGTACTTAAGACTTTTATTATTGGTAAACACTATAAATCAATCTCCCAATAAGTAATGCCTCCAACACTCTAGGGAATTAACCACAACAACCAACCCAAGATCATGAGTAGGGTAGGTTATTTTATGGGGCCTCAACTATCGTGACCCATATGCTACAACACGATCATCCTACATCAACAATGCCCCAAGTCTAACACCAGACTCATCATAGAATAAATTTCACCTCTTACCAGGCTCGGGTAAGATCAAGAGCATTGCGATCGTCAACCACTTCTTTAACTCTTGAAATGAATTCTCAAATTCCTTAGACCATTCAAACTTAACTCTATTCTTGGTTAATCCTGAAAGTGGCACTTCCAGAGGGGAGAAATATTTAATGAACCTTTGGTAATAACCGACCAACCCCATAAAAATCAAAAAATTAGAAACATTATTGGGATACTTCCAAGACACTACAACCTATACTTTCTTAGGATCAACTAACACACCTCATTCTAAGATAATATTACCCAATAATTTCTCTCTATCGATCTAGAAATGACACTTAGATAGCTTGGTGTATAGCCTGTGCTCTCTTAGTGTACTCAGTATGATGTCAAGATGTTTGGCATGATCGTCCTGAGTTTTAGAGTACACCAATATGCAATAAACAAAGAAAACTATGAACTGGTAAAGGTAAGGGTGAAATATTTGATTCATTAAATCCATAAACAAATCCAATGCATTTTTCAATCCGAACAACATCACCACAATGTCATAAAAATCGTACCTTCTCTTAAAAGAAGTCCATGATACATATGAAGGTCTCACCCACAACTGATGGTAACTTAACCTCAAATAAATCTTGTAGAACACTGATTCACCCTTCAGCTAGTCAAAAATATCATTGATTCATGGGAGATGTTATCAGTTCTTAATCGTCATCTGATTCAACTTCCAATAATCAATAGATAAACTCAAAAATACGTCAGGGTTCTTGGAAAATAGCACGAGAGATCCCCAAGGTGACATACTAGGATGAATAAACCCTTTATTCTCTAGTTTGTATAATTAAGTTTTAATATCCTGAATTTTTTTGTCACTATTCGATAATATGTAATGGAAATAGGCTCTACCCCCAACATCAACTCTATTATGAACTCAACATCCCTCTCAGGTGGCGGCCCCAAGAAATACTCAAAGAACACATTCTAAAACCAATCCACCATAAGATTAAAGTCATTCTACTCCACTCTTCCATCATCAAGCATAAGAAAATACACCTGGTCTATGAGTTCACCTAACTACCGACAAACCAGCCTTGCATGACTTTACTAAACATCCCACTCTCCATGAAGGACATAGGTGTCTCCCTAAATAAAAATGAACACTAACCTATGAAAATAATAGTCAATATGGTCATTATACAACACCAAAAAAATCCATACCCTAAATCAGGTAAAAACCTGACATCCCGAGGAAAAATAGGTTCCATAGAAAACGGTACCCACCAACCTCCAAGGAGAAACCCTTACATTGAATGATATCTACTATTATTACCCTTAACAGTGTTTCAATCGACATAATACTAGTCAAAAGTTCCATTGATAAACCCAACATGACCATAAATCGAGAAGAAATAAAATAACGTGATGCACCTGTATCGAATAAATCACTATAAAGTGTTGAAGAAACAAGAGTCATACCTCGAACAGTTGATGGTCTAACCTCTCTATATCCTGGTGTAGACTGTACTACATGAAGTTGATCTTCCCCTTTACCCTGGGCCCCATCCTAAGTTCCTGGTGCTGTAATTCTCTACTAATGTAAATGATCTTGCACATAAGTACCACATCCACCACCTCTTCTGGTGTGGTCGGTCGATCTCCAACCACCTGCCTGGTATGGGTTATCTGACCCCTATCTATACTCTGCACTGGTCTCAGTCCTCCATCATTTCCTAACTATCGTGGGTTCTTATAGAATCTCTGTACATGGCCCAATCTGCCGCACGCTTGACACTCAAATGGTGGTTGGGAACACTGACTATGCACATGTCATAGTTTACCACACTAATAGAAGAAAAATCAGTCACTAACCTGAGAGACTAGTTCCTTTTTCTGGTTTCCCTATCCACCACCGCCTTAGTTAAAATTATCGAAGAGACACTTCCTACTATCAGAAGCCACACCACTGGTTCTCCCAAAAGGGGTTGAATGTCTACCCAAAAAATTCTCCTTGAGGTTTCCTTCTGATATAAGGACTTGATCCACCACTCCAGTGGCCCTATTGAAGAAAAATATTTTCACCTACAACTTGATCACATACCCGAGTCCATCTTGAAAACGTCTCACCATGGCCGCCTCATCACCCACCAAAGTTGGAACAAAAAATTTCAGGTCAGTGAAACAACTTGAATATTCCATAACCATCATAGATCCATAGGTTAACCTCATAAACTTCATAACCTTTTCCTGCCTCAAGGTTTTAGGATAAAAGTGTTCTAGAAACTTATCCTGGAAATATTTTCAACCCATACTATCATCTTGTTGGGTCTGGACCAGAACATCCCACCAGTGTTTCGCGTACCCTCGTAACATATAAGTTTGTAGCTTGAATATATTCTCTATAGGAGTCTTCAATTGATCCAAAATAATCTGAATAGATTCTATCCAGAATTCTGTAGCCACAAGTCCACCCTCTCTATTAAACATCAGAGGGTGCTGCAACTAAAATTCTCTGGTCAGTTCAAACATACTCGGTGAAACCTGCCTTGGGTCTTGTTCCATCATCTTCATGAAATGGGAGAAGTTATCACAGAACTTCTACTCCCCCTATTACCATGAATATCCAAGTTTTCTTACTCCACTTCTAGTGGGGAATTCTTAGTGACATCCTCTTTCCAATTAATTGTCACACATCGTCATGGTGGAAATTATCTACAATGCCAAACACAAGCTTTAGAACACATAATATAAATATTTCACAATTTGTATAAAAGAAGGCTCTCTACTAGACATAAAACAACCCATTCACATAAATTATCCCAATGGTCATCATAACATTCCAAAAATACCCTTGACCATCCCTACTAGGGGCTATGGCTAACACGGGTAAACCGACTCAACGTTTACAAGTATTACATTAGACACTATTTCAAAACCATTTCCATACTTACAATGCGAACCCTTCCTCCTAGGAATATTTCCCATTTTACAATTCATAAAAATAAACATCTTAACTAATTTACAACCCTTATTTAGAAATAATTATTTAACCATTATTTAATATTTTTTTTTCCTTTTTGTCAATTTTCATCATTTTATTAGACATCATTTTCTTCAATTTCAAGAAGTCAAATTCATTCTAATATTTATGACCCACACACCTATCCCATATGTGTGTCTACCATGATGCATGTAACTTATATAATTAGGTTCCTAAAATGATGAATGAATTTACAACCACGTTCTATTTTTTCCATGAGAAAAATATCATGAAACTATCACATCACACAACAAGTGAATCACCAAATAGTGAAACATTATCAAATATAACAACATACAAAAATAAAAACAATTTCCCACCCAGGGTGACTTGGGTTTTCCCTCAAACATGGGTTATCTACTCCCAAGAATGAGATCATTTCTATAGCCTAACACATCTCATTCTCCTTTCTAGCATCCCAAATAATAATACCACATAAAAGAATTGGTTTGATACCACTTTGTAATGTACTCAACCCAGAAGCCACTAACAGTTCCCCAAGCCGAGTCACTACATGACCTCAGGCATGCCTCCCTGTAATCTAGAGGTTTAAAACTAGTGGTAAGGGTCTAATAAGCCACGTTGGGAGAGTATACCCTCTTTACTAAAGTAATCCACAAAAAGTAAATAAAATAAATAGTTGAAAGAAACATGTAATAATTAAAAACCATGCATGACCAACATCTCCCAAACTGGGTATAAACTATATCCAATAGTAAAATATGTCTTGTCATACTAGACAGTGCTAAGTGAACAAAACCTAGAATAAATACAACCGGTGGAATATCCAAATGGTTCGGACTCCAAGTCCAGAACTGCATCCATGTACATCCCTAGCCCGACTCAACTCCCAAGCATAGAGCCTTTGCCCTTATCTTTACTTACAGGCATGAAGTCTACTCGGGTACCCAATAACATCCCAAATAGGGAGTGAGTATTACTCAGTAGGCTACCACCAATGGTGTTTGTAAAATATCCATTCAAAATAGAAAGTGCAAGAAATTATTAAATAAATGAAAATTAAATAGATAAAAATTTGGGTTTCATTAGTTAACTATATTTACTTTAACTATTTCTATCCTTAGTGGTGATTACTATCATTTTCATCTTCTTCATTACTTAATTCATTATCAATATGTTTTCCATGGGTTATGCATTTACATCACTATGCATAAGGGATTTAGTCAAGTCCCTATCTCACTAGGGATAAATATTTTACAATTAATAAATATAACCTACCTTGGAGACTCAATCAAGGTAGTTTCATTGAATGAAACCATTAGAGGCATAGAGAATCAGTCCTACTCCCTAACCCGTGCATTCATGGGTGGGGTTAGAGTATCAGTCCAACTCAACCCATGGGAGGAGACTCAGTCCTTTATCCCAAAACCAAGTCATGTGAACATTATTATTTATCCATTCACCACATACATATCACATCACAACCAACCATATACAATAACAATATAAATAACACAATCTATAACAATTAGTATGGGAATTTACATTATGCCACAATCTATTAACACATTTACCATTTATATCACATATCCATTTATCCCAATTCTAATTTATTATGCATATATCACTAAGAATGTTCATTAGTTCTCCTAAATTAACCCATTAAATATATTAAACCATCCCATATGTTAATTAACTTAACACATTTACCATCACCCATGTATTAACCCAGTTATGCTTTTCATGTACAATTCAAAATTCATTAGGTACATCCCTGTAATCCCATTAAACCCATTTTTCATGACAAGACAAAAAATCCCTTATCTACATACACATATTGAAAAAATATCCATATTTCCTTATTAATCATCTCATTAACTGATTAACATGTTCATCATGGGATCTACTTAATCACAAGTCAATTTCATACTAATGGTTTCTGTTAACCATGTTTGGGATGGTCAGCGCACCCCATGGGTTGCCTAAATTGGTCAATTCATCCTCCATAAATCCCATGGGGATCATGAGGGGTAAATTTTTTTATTTGGACACACATTATATAAAATTTAACTAACAAAACCAAGAACAAAACAAGGGTAAAACAAGAACACAAGATTATATGCACAAAGCCTCATAAAATTATGGGATATAACATGTAGACCACCTACCTTGAATTTGATGATGAACGCACTCCTAATTGAGGCCTTAGATACAGATTCAAACACCCCTTGATTCTTAAACCTAAAAACCACCAGATAAATAAGTTTTTAGGGCTTTGGAAGAAGATCGCCCAAGATACAAGCCCAAATCTAGAAAAGAGAAGAAATGAAAGGATTAGACTCACTTAGATCTTTAATTCACAACCAACGATGCTCCAAATATCCTAGAAATTAGGGAGATCGATCCTTGAGAGATCTTGAGGGTTCTTATTTGTCACTAGGTTTTCAAGGTAAGAAATGATAAAGAAAATTGGGTGAGGTTTTAAAATCACATAATGAAAAAACTGTAAATTTTCCAACTTTTAAAGGGGCACACAATTTACCCGGACGGTTTACTATATTATGCACAAGCCACTATCTAAGGGGGTTTGGGTTACATGGTAACCTAGGGATCCCTTCATGGGATGGAAATAGTGTTCTAACCATGAAATATTCCATTTTCCAAAATTTAGTGGCTTGTCCTCTCACCTTACACGGTTTACTTAACCGCACACAACCATGTGCCAACTGTGTGACTTACAAAAGTTGGACCTATTTTCCTTTCTTTCATGTCCCAAACCCATGGAACACCCTTGAAACCCCTAAAACTCCCAGTAAAAACTTCATTAACAAAAAAAAAGATTTTTTAAACAATTACATACCTCTATGAAGTCTGGGATCTTACATAGAAGATGACGCCTTTTTGGTATTCTTCTTCCAATTTCTTAAGTAATTATTGAGATGTATCTTTTTTCCATAAATCCAATATGTAGGTAATTAAATATCCAATCTACTCTAAAATTTTCCTTGTGAATTATCATCTGATTATTTATTCTAATGATCCTTCCATTGAGGTGATCACCCCCATCCGCCAAAATTTAGAGCACTTTTAAAGGGTACTTGGACTTCTTTCTTCCTCAACTCCTCATTAAGAATCAGATTCCTAATTTCATAAAATAAAATATCTAGCTTTTTCTCAAAATACTCTCTATTTTCACTATAGCATCCCATCCTTTCAGAAGTTAAGATAAAGTAAGCAACATGCATACATCATTAGTGAAACTAATCTCCACTAATTCAAGCTATCTGTGGATCATGTTGAATTCATTCACATAGTATACTGTTAGTCTTCCTTCTAATATTATCAATTAAAATAATCACTTCATCATAAATACTTTTTTGAGTATAATTTTTTTCTCATACATGTTATCAAATTATTTCATAACTCTTATAGTACTTTTCTTCTCCCTAATATTGAAACCCACGTTACATGAAAGATTCATTATTATCAAGTCTAGAGCCTTCCTATCTAACCACTCCCATTTTTATTTATCCATATTAATTAGAAGATCTCTAAATAATAGAGAATATAGATATTTTTGTATCATAGTATTTTAATATTTCACCTTCTAGAAGACAAAGTATATCCCCTTAAACTTTTCAATCTATATTTTCTATTATCTAATTCCATTCTTCCTTATTATGGGTGTGAACAAATGATCCTTTACCTCTAATACCACTTGTTAGAAGACGAAATAGAATAACCCTCAAAGAAATAATTTAAAAGATCATCCTTCTAAATAACAACCTTTTAAAATTCTTCAAAACCCCTTTACTACAGGTTTTATAACTAGGAATTATACAACTAAACCATCAAACGAAATCAACCATACACACACAATTATAAAAAGAAAGAAAAAATGAAGAAAACATGTTAATTATGTGGTTTAGATGAAATTATAATGTCCAAAACAAAACACTACAATCACTATGATAAATTAAAGTAAAATATTACAAAAACACTCTCACTCTCACTACCCCCACTTTTCCAAAGTCTTTTTCAGATAAATTTAGATCATATATTCTTAATATGATGATAATATCTCAAAATTTGGTCTCACCTCATATTTATATTGTACTTATCCCAATAAACTGATTTTACCGCCTTTTGAGATTCATGGTTGTCATTCTGTTGACTAATGAAACCTCTGATACACTATTACACCTTCAGATTGACTGCTGACAATCAATGAACATGAATATTTCCTAACTATAAAAAATTTTATTCTTATAATTTAAAAATATCATCAAAAAAACATGCATGAGTTCTACCACTGAGCTAATCACCCATCGTGCAGGCTGCCTCCTCCGGAGGAGGCGGCCCTCGATGCCAAATAAGCGAGGGAAAAGAAACCCCATCCCTCTCTATTTCCTTTTTTCACCCCCATGTCACCGCACATGACCTTTAAGGGGATCCTATCCACTTGTTGTTTGTTGTTCCAACCTAGGATCATAAGAAGCTCATGAGCTTGGTTCTTACTTCACCGTTGAGAAACAAAGGAATACTTCCATCTCCACCAAGTTGAACTCAGACATCGCCCGCTTTTTGGGTGTGAAGAAGTGTCAAACCAAAATACCCAACAATCATTAGCTCTCCCTGAAAAAAAGGTGATCCAACCGCACCTTCCCAGTGCTAGAAGGTCAAGGAAGTTGGTGACCTGATGACAGGGGAGTCAGTGACCAAAGCCCCGGTGAACAGCGACCGTAACTATAACGGTCCTAAGGTAGCGAAACTCATTGTCATGTAAGTTCCGACCCGCACGAAAGGTGTAACAATCTGGGCACTATCTCAGTGATTCCTACTTCCCGAACGCAGCTTAAAACTCTATCCTTGTACTGCACTCTCCAAGTGTGATCCCCCTTCTCTTACTCAAGTATTTGTGAAATAAGTCCGATGATGAGAAGATAAAGAAGGTGTAACCTTAAGAGAACCTCCTGGCCCAACCCTAGACACTCGAAGATCCTTTTTCAAACCTTATCCCTTTGAGTCCAGAGATAGAGAAATAGACACATCCCATTCACTGATCGGGGGCGCTCGTAGTGACTGAGAAGAGGGTCGAAGACCCCAAGAAGTAAGTTCTTTATACCAATCATTCTTCTTACGACTAGATCCAATCTCCTGCTAAAGGAAAAAATTAATTTCATGTGACTCCTTTTGATTACGTATCCAGACCCCCTCGGAAAATCATGAAAAAAGGCTTGAATGGTATGATCCATCTGTCACCCCATAATGATAAAAGGGGTGATATCGTAGTTCTTGGTCTGTGAAGATGCGTTTTTAGGTGCTCCATTTGATTTTTCCATTGAGTCCGAACCTCAACTGCTCGAGAGATAACATCCCATACACTGATAAGGGATGTATGGATTCTCGAGAAGAGAGGATCTGTGGTGCGGGGTTAGAAAAAATTCTGGAGTTCTCATTTTTAGAGAAAATTTGTGAGGTGGAAGAATATTATGATGATAATTCAGGAGAGGTGACAAATCTACCCAATGAAGATGATTATAAAGTTGAATTAGAATAAAAAATGATGATGAAGGTATTCAATATATATCTAAAATAAAAGGAAAGAAATTTAAGTTGAGACAAATAACATCATTGGTGATAAATTTTTATTTACTCAAACTCGAAGAATAAATAATGTAGATTACACCACACTAATCTCATATGTGAAACTAACTACATTTGAAGTGGATATGATGGATAAATCATGGGTAAAACTTATGAATAAATAATTATACCATAATGAAAAGAAAAATACATGGGAACTTGTGGATAGAACTAGACATCACAATTTTATTAGGACAAAATAATTTATAAAAAATTGATGAACATGGAAGAGTATTCAAAAATTAGGCAAGGATGGTATATAAATATTATTATAATATCGAAGGAATTGATATTTTGGAGAAATTTGTATTACTGGAGAGGTAGGAATCTATTGGATTATTCTTAAAAGTGGTAGTTTAGCTAATATTCAAGGTCCATTAGATGGATGTCAAGATAATATTATTAAATAGAGTTCTAAACAAGGAGTTATACATTGAATAATAAATAGGGTTTCTGTTGTACCATTGATCTCACTGAACACCCTAAGAGGGGTGTGAGTTATGGTGTATTGAAATTTATTTTCTTTTCTTTAGATAATACTAGATCTTATCTCCTTATTGTATAGGTAACTTGAATATATATTTGTAAAGGCTCAAATAAAATTAACAAATAATAAAGAGAATAGATACATGATTTTACATAGTTCACTAGAAATGGGCTACATAAGCTTTGTGTTGATATGAATATTAACCACTACTTCACTAAAATGTTATTGAAAATTTAGGATAATATCATTATTAATCTAAGGTCCATGACCTATTTCTATATTCTATACACTCCTTTCAAGGGGGATACAATGATTTAATTGATATATGGATAAAAATCATAATATTTTAATCAAATAATCCATAATAGACAACAAGAGTATTCTCTATGTTTCTCCAATATTCACTATCATATATATATCAATGATATACCTAAAAAATTATACTTCCAAGACTAAACTTTAATATAACTGAGATCTATCACACTTCATTAATCAAAAAGAATATTGAATAATCCTTATAGCTGTTACCCTATTTCAATATTTTCAATCTTCCACTCTCTCTTTTGTTATGTGTAACCTATTTCCAAATTTTATATAACATATCCTCTATATCCATAGGATGTTTGAATTTAAAATATAAAATTCAAATAATAAATTACTTACAATTAATTTTAAATTAAATATAACCCTTGTTTAATATACTATAAAATCTTCACCACTAAATTCGAATAAGTAGTTATTAGTTACTTAAATAAGAACCCAACCATCAAGATAAAAAAACATAATCATTTCTATTTGAAATATTTAAATTATATTAATCATAGTGTGTCCTACTAATTCACGGTGTTCCATGTTATTTTTTCTTATAACTTATTTCAACTTCTAGATAGGTTGTGGTATGGACTAATCATTTGTGGTGAAAACTTGGGTTTCTCTTGATAGGTTGTAGTGAAACCTTCCTTTATGGTGTAGAGATACTCAAACTTCTAGAACCACTAAATTTAACCATGGATCACTTTGTGCTGTGACCTAACTTCCATAGAATGAGGATCAAATGTCTAGAATCTATAGAAATTTCCTTGAGACTTCTTTACAGAATAATATTTATTCCATAGAATGAGTTTCAAAATTTTAGAACTACTGATATCTTCTCATTAATCTTTCATGGTGTGATATTTTATACTACAGTGTGACCATATTATTTCTAAAATAATTGAAATTATTCCAAAAATTATTCATGGTGTGACATATTGTTTCATTATGTGAACCGTGAAATATCAGATTTGATAAAGGATAAGAAAAAAACTTAAAGATATATCCTTCATGGAAAAACCATTGAACTAACAATGTTAATTAACTATATGAAGTTACGAGTAATCCTTATGAAACACATCCTTGTGGTGTGGCACATAGTGTTGTAGCATGATTGATCCTTTTACTGGTGCTTCTAAAATAAACTCTAGATTCATTAAACTCTTTCATAAAAGTTCTAAAAAACTTTTAATTGAAAATAAATCCAATATTTATACCTATGGTTGAAAAAATATCCCCCTTTTATTTTGTTTTCAATCTCTAGATACTGATATTTTACTTCAATCAATAATTATACCCTCTAAGAAATCATTATCGAGTCCTATTTTTTCTTCCCCTTTAGTTACTCCCACCATATGAAAATGTAATGAAAAGGGTTCTCCTCTCTAGATCTAACCAATTCAAAACATTCACTATTTTTTACAATTAATAGAGAAATCAATACATTTTATTAGCTTATATGAGTCGAGGTTCATTATAGGAAACAAGATAAAGAGTTAACTACTTATATTTTTTCCACTAATAAACCACCTGATCAAGCCTTTAAAAATGTTACAAGTAACCATTGATAATGTATCCCCTATCTTCTTATAGCCAAGAAATTATTATATCACTACAAATAAAATTATTATGAAAATATAAAATTATATATAATGGGTAGATAGGTGATCTACATCTCATAAGTTAAAAGAAATTGTTTGAACTCCAAGGTTCAATCGATGCTTCTCCAATGCAAGTACACTCAATGGATTGGTAAATATATCTGCCACCTAATTTTATATTCAAAAAAATTCCAACTTCACAATTTTATTCTTCACCATCTCTTTTATTAAATGATACTAGATTTAAATATACTTCATGTGATATTAATAAACAACATTCTTTTTTAATTATATTACACATTTATTGTCACACTGAATCATTATTGGATATTATACCACTTCATCAATATCTTCTAATTGTTAGTTAATACATATGATCTATTTAAAAAATTTAGTGATTAAAATATGATTCTATTTTTATATTTCCAAATAAACATAATCTTATTTAATACTTATCAAACCAACATAATTGATTCCAATGTTAAATTATTCACTACTTGTGGATTTTTTCCCACAATGTCACCTGCCCAATCAGTGTCTGAATATTCCATCAAATCCAGACCTCTTCCAGCATTTAACACTAAACCATAATTCAGTATTCATTTAATATATATCATTATTCTTATAACTACTATAATATGGTCATTTTTTGAATAATTTTGGAAAATTTCTACCAAGAATTTACCATAAAGAATATCTATCTTGGTCACAGTAAGATATATTAAACTCATAATAATTATTATATATAGTGTTGAGTATAATACTTTGTTTTCCTCATGTTTACCAAGTTTAGTTTCAACTGCTATCAAATTTGAAACCGTGTTTCAATCCTCTATTATAAATTTATTAAACACGTCCCTTTCATATTTAACTTGTGAGATGAATATATTATCTTCATTTTAATAAAATTTAATCCCAAGAAAATATTTCAACTATCAAATCATTGACATAACAAATTTATAAATCATTAATATAGAAAACCTATTAGTTGAATCTAGCTTGTTTCCTCCAAAAATGATTTCATCAATATATTAAATCACCATAAACTGTTCATATTATGAAATTTTCATTAAGAGGTTATGATATACCTATACTCTCTTAAGAAAAATCTTTATCTAGAAATTATCAAATAATTTATACCAAGAATAAGGTTATTAATTCAAACTATACACATCCTTTCTTAACCCACACATTTGATTCATTATTTCCAATAAATAATCCAAATGGTTATTCTATGTATACCTCTTCATACAAGACTCTATTAAAAAATTTCAGCTTTATATCCTTCTAAAATACTCTAAATTTATTATGAACAAACACTTATAGAAAAAGTTTGACAGACTCTATTCTTTCAATTGGAGTGAATGTTTCATTAACATAATCTTCTTCTACTTGAGCATAACCCTTATAAACCAGTATTTCTTTATTCCAAATAAATCTTCCATTTTCATCCAAATTTTTTCTTAAATAACCAATTTAAATCAATTATATTATGATGATTTGGACTTTCCACAAGCTCCCAAGTATAATGTTTTATCAATATGATCCAATTATTCATTTGTGGACTTTATACATGACTCATCCATTATTAATTATTCAAAAAAAGATGGTCAAATATTAGATAATAGAGTGGTGTATTCTGTTATCCTCATCCTCTAAGTCTGAGTTGGAGAAGATTTGACTCCAAAAATATTGATTAAAAAAACTTGTTTTATCCTATTTTTTGATTGAGTCACATTTTGAATATCTTATTCACCTTTTTCTTAAAATAATTCTATTATAGAATCATGAGAAACCTAAATATTTTGATATTCTATTGAATATATATTTATCTCTTCAACTTCTTTAAACACTTTTTTTAGAAAACTTTACATATTTTTCTTTGGGTTTATTCTCAAAAATATTAACATCACTTCCCTAAAAAATATTTTTGAGCCTTTTATTGAAACACATATAGACCTTAATATATATTTAGTATCATAATAACATGCCTTCATCCACTAAATCATCACATTTCCCTGATTTTTTTCTTTAATTCAAATAAAAAATTTTCTTTTAAATACCATGAGATACTTCAAACAAGGATTCCATCTATTCCACATTTCAAATGATGTATTCTCTACTGTTGGATTGACTATTTCAATATTTTGAGTTTAAAAAGAAACTTTCACCACTTATTTACAATAGTGAAATGAGATTACATTATTTATAAACAATTTCTTTTTTATGTTGTTCACTATGTGATTTCTTATTTACATAACCTCATTATATTGGGGTATTCTCACTAAATAAAATTATTGTTTAATAACTTTCTATTAAAGTTAATTTTTGACCTCATATGATGTTTACTATGTTCCATTACTTGATCTAAAATTTTTTATAATTATTTTTATTTCATTTTATTCTCTTATTTGAAAACATTTTATTTAATACATTACTTATTTGTTTCATTGCATAAACATGGAACATTAAATTATGCTATAATCATTAATAAATATGATGATATACCTCTCACCATAGGTTTTAACCTGACCAATTAGACAACAAACATTAGTTTGAATCAAATTCAGCAAACACGAGGATCTCTTATTATTTAAAGGATATAGATTTTGAACCATATTTCCTTCTATAAAAGATTCATAATCTTTTTATGATCTCTTTAAAGTTAGTAATATCCATTATAGATCTTAATTTTTATAAATTTCTTCCTAATTTATTGATTAACATGGACCATCCTTCTATGAAATGATATATTTTCTTCTTCAACTATTATAATACAAGTATTTTCATTGATATCTATCTGATAAAAATTTTAAATTTTAATACAACCTCTCATAAGATAATTAAAAATCTTCCCTATTATGTTGCAACCATTTTGACTAAATGTGACTTCTAAACCCGACTCATAATTATGACTAAAACTTCATAGATTTTGATAAAAACCATCAAAATAAATTATAATAGTATTCTTTAGTTATTCTAACTATACTTTACTAGATTCTAATAGCTTCTCCTCTAAGATAAATTTTAACCTCACCATAATAAGACATGTTGTGTCCTAGAAAACCAAAAAACTAACACTTCATTAATAAAAATATCTTTTTATTTTCACCTCTCCTCATACCTCTAGGTTTTTTATAACACTTTGGTTGTTGATAAGTTTTTGATGGTTGAGAATTCTCCATTATTCTGCTTTCGTATATTATTTATATTTATTAAATTTTTCTTTTATGTCTCACTATTAAATAAATACCTATTTTTTCCCAAAAAAACTTCGTAATACCTTAAGATTTTAAAAAGAAAACTATGTTCGACATCATTTACGACACATAAAACCAAGCCTAAACGAACTATTAAATATGATTGTTATAACCTAGCTATTAAATTGGTGGGTATGAACATTATTAATGTATTTATAAAATATATATAAATTTCCTTATAAAAATAAATATATTGATAAATCCTTAGGAAATAATCCCTCAATTTTTAATAAATATATTTCTTTCTTTAAAAAAACATTTTTATTAAAAATGATTTTATTGATTTTTGTGAGAAAATATTATAATTAATTTATGTATTTTTTATAAAATTTATATGATAAAATTAAATTAAATTTTTAAATCAAAATATAAAAATTAACTTAGGGAGAGATTTTGAGATTTTTCTGAAATGGTTGATTTTTCAGTGAATAGTGAAAACTACTGTTTTTTCAAATATTGTCATTTATTTTCATTAAATAAACTAATTTAAAAGATCCAGTATATTTTTGATTTCATTTTAAAGCTATATATGAACCATTTATATTTATAATAATATAATTAATTTCATTTAAATTAGTAATTTTCATGATTTTGGCATAACTTTATTTTTATGCTTAAAAACCATGTTTTCTGACAATTGTTTTTAAGTGCATAAAGTATATTTATTTTAATTAATTAAAATATCCCATAATATTGAAAGTATTTAAATTAAATTTATATATTTTATATCTATTTATATGAATTGAAATTCATATAATGATGTTTTTTAGTCATATAGTTAATATATGATCATCTGTTACTTGAAAAAAATGTATTTTCTTGAAAAAACCATGTTTTCATCACACTTTGTGGGATTATTATAAAATTAATTTCCACCACTTATATATATTGAATTGGGTAAAATGGATTAAATATTTTTTATAAGAATAATTAATATTATTTAATAATTTCAACTTAATTATTGGTCATAATGAATAAAAAACAATAAGAATTTATCACCATGGTAAAAGGGTATATATGGTTAATCTAGGTTAAAACTAAGTGGTAAGGCCTATAATTTTTATCTTAAATATTATAAGATTTATGAATTTCTACCTCCATCACATTATTCTTGATATTTATTTATTTATGTTACACTTTTCCAAGAAAGTGAGCTATATGATATTTTAAGTAAAGAAAAAGACAAAATGTCACTCTCTTTCCTTTAAATTTCCCTTACATGTTCACATAGAGATAAAAAAGTTATGAATGAATATTAAATTATGTTTTTTTAATAATGAAATTATTTTTTATGATGTAAATTTATATATAATTTTTTTGTTATAATATAATTACCTTAAATTCTTACGCAACATTAACACGATATTTATTCAATTAATAGAAAAATTAAATAAATGATTTTAAAAATATTAAAAGTAATATAATTTCAAATAATTATTTTGTTACATTATTTTTTAAAAATATAACATAATAAATAGTTTTTAATGTGATATATTTGAATGAAATTGTTTTCATGTTATTTTCAAAGTTAAATTAAATGAATAGTTCCCAAATGACATTAATGTTATTTTATAATAAATAATATTTTATTAAATGATTTAAAATTCATTAAAATACTATTATAAGGGTCTATATCCATGTTTATTTACCCTTTATGGGTTCCCAAGGCTTATAGAAATTAGAGGAGGCTCAGAGGAAGTTTGGAGGAGTTCATGTGCTGAGAAATGAGAGCATAGAACTTTCACGATGTGAAAGTGGGTTTCACGCTGTGTAGAATAATTTCATGAAATGAAAGAGGGTTTCATGCCATTTAATATTATGGGGTTTGAAAAATATAATTAAATCTAAAGGTGATGGTTTTTTCGGCATAAACCAACCTTGAGGCATTACATAATGTGAAAGAAGATTACACGTCATGTAATCCCCTGATACTGTAATGTTTTAAGTGTTTCCCAACCGCTCAGGATGTCAAAACCTAGGGCAGTAGCTTCTGTATCCCTTATCCTAGGAAACCTAGAAGTCCCCACTTCTGTTTTTTAGAGATCCCTTTAATGGGAATTAATCCCAGGCTTCCATCTTTGATCTGTGGTGACCCGACTTGATCCAAGGTGTGTTCTTTTTTTCCATCGTTTTCTAGCAGTTTCTCCTGGTTTGATCTCATTTTCCTACCATTCTTCTCTACGTGATATGGAGTTTTCTTACTCATGTTTCTAATGGGGTTTCTCTTAGTTTTTGTTGATGCAGTGGTGTATCTATGTCCATATATGGATGCTATTCTTGCAGGAGGGGTGATCAGAGATCCTTTGTGTGGTCCATTATCGTGTGAAGAACATCAACGACCTTTTGAGGTAGGGGATTCATTGATTCTTTATTTATTTACATGAAATATAAGTGATAAGATTATTTATCCCCTTAAATCACAATGAAATTATCTTAATTAAAATTTTCAACCAAATTAAAGAATTGGTATCGATCACATAATGATGTTGTTACTTTTTATTGTGATAACAGTTTGCCTCTTTATTTTCTAGATAGTGTGATATCTTTGATTTGATTGGTTTAACATGTTTTTATTGATGGAAATCGGTAAAGAATGTAAAATTAATTGATAATTAATTGGATAAAAGATTAAAGAGGCATATTTAATGAATCCAGTTGTTTTTTTTAATTTTATGTTAATCAAATTGATACTAGTGTGAATATTTAATTGAATTGGTTAATGAAAATGAATCATGTTGATTCTTATTGATAAAATAATTAAAGGAATGTTAAATTAATTTTTTAATTAATTTGTGATAGCATGATCTAGCTTGTTGGTTAGGTTTCTTATATTTGGAACCTGTGATAATAAATCAGTTAATTCAAGATAGAATAATAATTGGTTGTGTGATAAAAGATAACGCCCTTACAGGGACTGAGTTACCCGATTACTTATAAAGTCCAAGTGCCTTTTTCTTTAGATATGTGAGATCTCGTTATGTGTGAAGGATGGATGCCTTGATTTAGGCCCAAGGGACCAATTTATATATTTTTTCCGACTTCTTGTGATGTGACATGAGCCTGGGATGGATGATCTTAGAGAGATGTTGTGGTATTTGGGGAAGGGAGGCTCAGATGTGATGTGATCCTAGAATGGCTGATCCTAGAGGGCTGTTGCGGTATGAGGGGTGGGGAGGCCCTGTTCTTGTGGAATTAGTTGATACATGGAGTGGTGAGATGCATTGGTATATGCATGTGGTGTCGAGGAGGACACCATAGATTATGGAATGGGTTGAAGCTAGGATTACCCATTTTTATGAAAGTTGGAAGCTTGTTTGAATTAGTTGCTTACTTGAAAACCATGTTGTTGTTTATCTAATTTCCTTTCCACAATGCCTGAGGAAGATAGATCCAGTTACTCTCCTTACAAGAGAGGTAAAAATACAAGAGGTATGCCATGTGATTTCCATGTTTAGCATCTCACAGATAGACTAGTTCACTCTCCTACTATGGGTGATGAAGATTCGATGTGTAGTTCACCTACTCACTATGTCGAGACCCCTATTCTTAGATGAGGTGAATCTTTTTCTTTCTTGAGGCAAATAGATGTTCTTGGTCATATTTCTTGTTTGGGAGCTTCAGATGTTTTACTATAACATATGGTAATATGGAAAGTAATGATGTTAATAAATTAAGAAATGTTTAATCCATGGGGTTGGATCTTGCTGAGATGTAATGATGAGGTTATAATTTTGAGAATCCATGGACTCAGTTTGATTATGCCAGGAGGGCATGGATATTTTTTGAGATGATAATGTAATGTAATGTGGAAAATGTTAATGGTTAAGTAATTAATTAACATAAAGTGAAACCAATAAAAATGGATAAAATAATTTAATATTTCTCTTTAAATGGTTGTTTTCTTATAGGATATCTGGTCTTAGTAGTGGAAGATAGGAGTCTGAGATACGTTAGTTGCAGTTGGGTATTAGACTAGGTTATTACCATAGTGTGGCTGTGAGATATATTATATCCTGTACTTTTTTTTTGTTTCTTTATGATAATCCACCCTTTTGGTTAGGGAAACTGAAATCCTTGAGATTTTGAGCCCTGGTGGGTGTTTTCTACAACATCCTAATAAGAGGATGGATTGATGACTACCCCCTTTTGCCCTTCTCTCTTGTCTTGTTAGTTATTTGTTCTGGTAGGAACAACAATTAGTTTTCCCTATATATGTGTGTAGAGGGATGAAATGGATTGTGGTTATTTCACACACATATATTCTAGATATAGTTTCTTAAGGGCTATTATATGTATAACTTGTATAGGTTATGATGGGTTGAGGATCCTTACTCGGTGTATGGGCTATGATGACTTGAGGTATAATAAGCGATGTATGATAAACATTGTACGGGATGTGGTGGATCCTAGAAAATACCTAGTTAATTTGGTTATGTGGATGTGGTGGTGTGATATGCAGGGTGCATGTTGATGCATGAGGTGTGTGTTTTGGTGCTTCGCCCAGGTGTCTGTGGGCTAGCCTTTTTGGAGAGAGACGGTCATGATGTACGATGTTCGGGTAGAGTGAAAAACTAGTGGGGAAGAGGTAGAAGGACACCCTGGATATTTTTTATTATATTATATTCTCTTGTATGAGATACTTGGTGAGAGTATACAAGGTGCGGCTGAGAACTTAGTATACCTATTTTGGTGATGGGTTAGTTTCACTTGTTGTTCACTGTTCTTTAGCATGTTTTCATTAGCTTTTTACATGAGAGAATCTAGGGAGGATCCTACTAAGTATATCGTTATACTCACCCTACGTATATATGAATCATTTTTCAGGTTAGTTGGAGAAGGTTGGAGATTATTATGGTTACTACTAGCTTGGGGGTTTTGTAGGAGCTATTTGGGATTTGTGGTCGCCACTGTCTTTACTTTATTTTGGTACTTGTAGTTTTCCTTTTAGTTATAGTAGTTCTTGCATGACATTATATTTGTGTACTTGGGTTTTCTTTTATATTGTAGTCTGAGTAGGAGTTAGTTGGTGTATTTCATATCTCTCTCTTTTGCATGTGTTTTTCTTAGAGGGTAATGCCTCCCATATCTGTGTTTACTATACCCTCAGTGCTAGTTTCCATAGAGAGGCCTACTGGAGGTGGGACTCGGGGGTCACTATCTCTATTCTCTCATTGTTGGCCTAGGAGGGGTACACTTTGTAGGGAGGGGGTCATGACAAAGTGGTATTAAAGGTCGGGTTGAGGGATATAATAGAGTTTTGAGTTAGGTACAAGTGAGGTTGTATGGGTTGGTAGGGAAACGGAGCCGGCTAAGTTTAGAAAGTGTTGTAAACAAGGGAGACCAGATGATACATGGGTATTTAGGCCCCCATATGACATAACATGAATTTAAGGTAATTATGATTGAATATTTACAACATAATCCTATCAAAAATCATCATTTCCAATGGGAGTTTGTTGTAAATACCCCATCGCAGATGGTGGCATCACAAATGTGTTTATTTACGACGATCTGCCGTAAATAATATTTATTTTCTATGGACAAAGGGTCTATCACAAAAGACTTCATTAAGGGGTTTTAAATAACCTTTTGCGATGATCTGTCACAAAACGTTCAAAAGGTTATTTGTGATAGATAGCTTCATCTTTCGAAAATAATATTTTTTTCCAAAAAAAAAATCAAAAATAATAAAAAAAATAATTAAAATTAGTTAAAAATATAAAATAAAATTAATATATTTTTAAAAAATATATAAATTTTAAAAAATTTAAATATTAAATAAAATAAAATTAATTTACAAAATAAATACCCTTAAAAATAATTTAAATAATTTAAATTATTGAAATTAATTAACAAATTAAATATATTGAAAAATAATAATAAAAAATATATATTTAAGAATAATTAAAAAACCTAAAATTAATTAAAACATATTAAAAACATTAAAAAAATTAATAAATTTACAAATATTTTTTAAACATTATAAAAAATTAAACAAATTAAAACAAACATAAAAGTAATACATCAGTTAAAAAATAAAATGTCTGTCATACCAAATTACAAAAAAAGTCATAAAAACTTCATAAATCATCAACTATGAGGAGGATCACTCGAAGGACTAGGGGGAGGATCACTCGAAGCACCAGGAGGAGGAAACTCCACACCAACACTACATGCAAATCGCTGCATATACTCGATCATCTATTCATCTCTCTGACACTACTACTCACGCACCTCCTCCCTCTCATTCTTTATCTGTTATATCATCTTATCCTAAGCTCTCATCCTCTCCTCATACTGTGCTGTGGATGATGACGTCAATGATGAATTTCCATGAGCTATCTTTACGCTCACTAGTTCCATTACAGAAGTACCATAATAACTCATAGGTGTCAGTCGAGAACCAATACCAATCACTCAACCTTTCTCGACACCCTACGAAGTTGCCCGTATCCAAGTCCCCTCATCGAAAGATGAATCAACAGTGAAATCTTGTTTGGTCTTAGCTTGACTCTCCTGTGAATGAGAAGTCGTAGCCTCATATGATTCTTTTTAAATATAATGAAAAATTAGAATAACAATAAAATTAATATTCATGACATTTTTAAACAAAATCACTAACCACAATATGGTGTTTTCATTCTCCTACAACTTCTCCTATATGAGGATCAGTATACATCTTCTTATAAACTTCAAACTCCATAATATATGGGTCAGTAGTGACCTATATAATTTAAAAAACATGTTATAGATAAAATATATATACATTAATAAATAATATCACTTACCATATTTCATCGATGTATGCCAAATATACGAATCTATTCCATATGGGTGACCTCTTTCCTCCCCCAGCTCTGATGTCCAGTTGATGATATCCTCTTAAAAGTCTCTCCTAGCCATAAGGAGTGAAACCCATCCCATACCTGAGCTGATATATAGTCGTGATGATGGGAGATGCAAGACTGATAAAAAATGGCAACAAAAGCTTTATCCATAGCTCGCTTTATGATGTTGTGTAGAAACTGATGAAAGTGATCATTTATACAACTATCCTATGCCTCTCAGATAGGACCTCTCTAGCTATCATAAATCAGAGAAAATAAATTCTACAATACAATTAAAAAATATGTTAGTAATTAAATAAATTTTAAAAAATTATATATTATTTAATAATGTACAATTCAGTAGTCGAACATCTAGTCACACATGACAATGGGTACCTGGTCCCATGACACCCATGGATCAGAAGAATAATTTCTTAGAATCACACCAGCCTGCCCAATGGATAAATGAACCAAACTGTGTAAATTGAAAAAAATATATAATCATAAAAATATTATTAAAACTAATACACTTAGTTAATATAAAATAAATATCTTATACAATTAAAAATACCTCTGTAAATAAGGGTCAAAATCAATACATGGTCGTCTCTCTAGAATAGAATTTGGAATCAGTAATCCAGAAAGACCGTGCCCCCTCCTAATCGCACCATCCCGAGGAGGAGGAGTTGAATCAGGCTCATTAGCATGAAGTGTGACATTAGTGAGAGAATGTAATAGATCATCAGGATCATCTCCAGCCATCTGAAACAAATATTCTCAACAATAATAGATTGTTAATACATTTATGAAATATTAAAAACTAATAAATGTAATAATAAAATAATGTTACATATAACAGATTTATAATACAAATATGAAATTTAAAAAACTAACAAATATCATAATATAATAATTTTTTGTAACTAAAGACCTGAATATAATACATCAATCGTCATCTTCATCACCATTTTCATTGACATCAATGTCTTCATCCTTATCTTCAACATTGTCAACATCCATATGAACTTTAGTTTCATCATCCCTTATTACTTCTTCAACATTATCTACATCATAGACCTTTAATTGGGGGGGGGGGTTACCATTGATATTTATATCTGTCGGGTAAGATATATATTTTTGGGATGTTTTTTTTAAATTTCAATATGTTTAACTTCCATAGAACCATTTTTATTTTTAATAAATTGATTTTCACGTGATTTCATTTTTATCACACTCCACCAGTTCTTAAAATATCTAGAAGCATCCCAATAATTTTCATAGTAAACTTGATGTTCTTGATGTCCCAATATAAATAGTTCATTTGATGAAAGAATTTTGTTATATTTAATTTCAATGACTCCATATCATGGATGAACTCACAACCCTCGATCAATATCAAACCAATGAAATTTAAACATTGTAACATAATTTGGTCTGAGATAACATAACTCAATTATTTCATCTAGTATACCATGAAAGTCAACTTCACTTTAATTATGATGGTATCCTTTGAAACGAAAGCCACTATTTCTTTGAGTCACTATATATGTGTGTATGGAATCGAAATCCATTAACCACATACCCAATATAAGATTTTACCAATTTAGATGGCGGGTTTTTGAGTAGACATAATAAAATGTCAATTTTATTTTCATGTTGTGTTACCTATAAACAATAAAAATTATTAATAATATATATCATTGAAAAATTGATTTAATATTCCATCAAAAGAAACTTATCTTTCTAGTCTTTGAAACCAATATGAAAAATTTTGTTCCTGAAGTTCTTCAAGAGTAGCAGATGTAATTTGTATGAATTATTTTTTGATATGTTCATCATATATTATACAAAAAAAATGTAAATAAAGATATGTTTTATAAATATTTAATGAAATAACAAAAAATTAGTAATTACTGCAAAAATAATTTTATTTCTTCACAATTCAGCAGAACATAAGTATGAACTCTGTAAAATTTTCCATCTTTAAGTCATCGCTCATGATAACCACCAAAACAAATCTCAGGCTGATTAAAAATTGACAACTGATGGTCAGTGACATAATCAAAATTCATCTCATTGTGACCCATGTGATTATGTTTTGAAGGATATTCCTACTGAAAATAATAAGAGTAGAAATCTGAAATTTCCTCTTATAAGTACTCTTCTACAATCAAACCTTCAACTGA